>CM077663.1:100046936-100680118 GCA_039707655.1 Elymus sibiricus
AAGAAAGAGAACTTTCACATATAAATATATTATCTTGGACATCTTTTATGATTGTGAATACCCATTGATTATTTTCAAACTTGATCAAATAGTTGAAGTTGGACAAGGAAGACAACGTAATGGTTATGTTTGGGTATATTTGCATAGAAGTTATATTGTTATGGATCCTCCAACATGTGGTGCTTGTTTAGAACCTTTTGCTAGCCAAAACTTTGTACTAAGTAGAGATACTACTTGTGCATCCAAATCCTTGAGCCAAGTTTCTTCCATGAGAGTCCACCATACCTACCTATATATGGTATTTCACTGCCATTCCAAGTAAATTTGCATGTGCCACCTCTAAACATTCAAATAAACATCTGTTTTGTGTGCTCGTACTTCTCATGGAGCGATGGGCGGTCATTATCTTCCATGCTAAGCGAGTTATTCTCAAGATGAGTGTTTGTTCACTTGTCATTGCACGAGAGAGGCTGGTAAAAAGGATTCCCAGTCCTGCATAATACAAAAATAAAATAAAATTCCCCCTAGATTGTTGATTGTTAAGAGGGCAGCCGTGGATTTGGCCAGCCATGGAATGTATTTGAATGGTGGAGGGGGGGTAAAAATTTAAATTCTGTTTGGGAACCACCAATAATGTGATTAGCATGGAAGATATTGAAAACTCTGTTGTGACGTTGACAGGAAAAGCGCACCCCTCAAAATTAGATATTCATCTCTGTTTTAAACAATGAGCTCTGGCACATATGCAAATCCCTGCTTCCCTCTGCAAAGGGACAATCTATTTACTTTCAAGTTACTTACTTCCATGTTGAGTCAACTTCTTATTCCAACCTCAATCTATTAGTTGGCAAGCACCATGTGGTGGGGAAAGACCCAAACATATATATCCACTCAAATATATTTGATCATGATTCATTATTGTTGACAATTATCTTTACAATAAGTATGTTGGGAGGCAAAACATTAAGCCCCTATCTTTCTCTGTGTTCGATGGATGTTGTTTGTTCTAAAAATATGCCTTGAGTATTAGCAATCATAAAAGACTATATGATAATTGAGTATGTGGAGCTCTTACTTGGACTTAATGATGTATTGAAATTGTTTGGTGACCAAGAACATAGATTGTTAAGTTTTAATAGAATGCATTGTTCGAACCATGACATGTGAATTGATTGCTACTCTATCATGATGATTTTTATGAGACAAAGTTGCTGGTTATGATGCTAGAAAAGTGACTGAAATTATCAATGATCAAAACTATTCACTAAGCTAGCATTCACACTTCATAAATTATTTGTTTTATCATTTACCTACTCGAGGACGAGCAGGAATTAAGCTTGGGGATGCTGATGCGTCTCCAACGTATCGATAATTTATGAAGTATGCATGCCATATTCACTTGTGTTTACAATACTTTTATATGGTTTTGATGCACTTTATATGATTTATTTCGAATAACCCAGACTGACGTTGTTTTCAACAGAATTACCGTGGTGTTGTTTTTGTGCAGAAAATGAAAGTTCTCGGAATCGTCCGAAACTTTTTGGTGATTTTTTCTGGACCAAATAAGCAATATTGGAGCGAAGAACCACCGGAGGGGGTGGATCAGAAGGCCACCAAGCAATCGGCCGCGCCCCCAAGGGGCGCGGCCAGATGGCTTGTGGAGCCCTCGTAGCTCTGTTTGGCGTGATTCCAACGCTGAAAAATCTCATAAATACCAGAAACCCCAGAAATAAAGAGTGACTCCTCGTTCCGCCGCCGCAACTCTCTGTATCGATGAAAAACCAATCTGGAGGCGTTCCAGTACCCTGCCGGAGAGGGTAGATCATCTCCGGTGGTCATCTTCATCATCCCAACGGAGGCCGTGACAAGGAGGGAGTAGTCCACCCTCGGGGCTGACGGTTTCTACCAGTAGCTATGTGTTCAATCTCTCTCTCTCTCTCTCATGTTCTTGAGATGGCACGATCTTGATGTATCACGGGCTTTGTTAATATAGTCGGATCATATGATGTTATGCCCTTGCCTTGTTGTGATGAATTGAATCTTTACCTTTGAGATCTCGTTATGTTGGATTGAATATTATGGTTTGAGAACACTTGATGTACGTCTTGCTTGGGATACCCGTAGTGACATTGGGGTATTCTGTTGATTCACTTGATATATGTTGAGGCATCCACTTGCGGATTCCGGTGACCTATGCGATCTATGCATAGGGGTTGATTGCACGTTTTCATACCGCGTTCTCCGACAGAAATCTTGGGGTGCTCCTTGAAGTTCTTTGTGTTGGATTGAATATGATAGATCTGAAATTGTTTGATGCATGTCGCATAATTTACCCACGGATACTTGAGATGACATTGGAGTATCTAGGTGACATTAGGGTTGATTGATATGTATCATTGGTGTTATTCTAGTAGGAACTCTAGGGTTGTTTGTGACACTTATAGGAATAGCCCAATAGATTGATCGGAAAGAATAACTTTGAGGTGGTTCTACTACCTACACCAATTTCATCTTATTGTTCTCTGCTAGATAGAAACTTTGGAGTGATTCTTTGTTGCACGTTGAGGGATGATCATATGATTCAACTATGTTAGCATTGTTGGGAGATTGCACTAACGAAAGTATGAACCCTAGGCCTTATTTCCAAGCATTTATACACCATTTTGCTCGCTGTTTTACACTTGCTACCTTGCTGTTTTTATATTTTCAGATTACAAAAACCTATATCTATCATCCATATTGCACTTGTATCACCATCTCTTCGCCGAACTAGTGCACCTATATAATTTTCCATTGTATTGGGTGTGTTGGGGACACAAGAGATTTGTTGTATTTTATTGCAGGGTTGTTTGAGAGAGACCATCTTCATCCTAAACCTCCCACGGATTGATAAACCTTAGGTCATCCACTTGAGGGAAAATTGCTACTGTCCTACAGAACTCTACGCTTGGAGGCCCAACACGAGTCTGCAAGAATAAAGTTGCGTAGTAGACATCAATCTACAGTATAACATAGAGCTTTGCAAAGTACATACGGATCTGAATGTTGCAGACCCATTGACTAAGCCTCTTCCACGAGCAAAACATGATCAGCACCAGAACTGTATGGGTGTTAGATTCATTACAATGTAAATCACATAATGATGTGAACTAGATTATAGACTCTAGTGCAACTGGGAGACTATTGGAAATATGCCCTAAAGGCAATAATAAAGTGGTTATTATCATATTTCCTTGTTCATGATAATCGTTTATTATCCATGCTATAATTGTATTGATTGGAAACTCAGATACATGGGTGGATACATAGACAACATTGTGTCCCTAGTGAGCCTCTACTAGACAAGCTCGTTGATCAAAGATGGTCAAGGTTTCCTGACCATAGACATGAGTTGTCATTTGATAATGGGGTCACATCATTATGAGAATGATGTGATGGACAAGACCCAACCGTAAGCATAGCAGTTGATCGTGTTAGTTTATTGCTACTACTTTATCCATGTCAAGTATAAGTTCCTACGACCATGAGATCATGCAACTCCCGGATACCGGAGGAATGCCTTGTGTGTATCAAATGTCACAACGTAACTGGGTGACTATAAAGGTGCTCTACAGGTATCTCCGAGGGTGTTTGTTGGGTTGGCGTGGATCAAGACTGGGATTTGTCACTCCGTATGACGGAGAGGTATCTCTGGGCCCATTCGGTAATACAACATCACAAGAATCTTGCAAGCAATGTGCCTAAGGAGTTAGTCACGGGATCTTGTATTACGGAACGAGTAAAGAGACTTGCCGGTAACGAGATTGAACTAGGTATGGAGATACCGACAATCGAATCTCGGGCAAGTAACATACCGATGGACAAAGGGAACTGCATACATGATTGATTGAATCCTTGACATCGTGGTTCGACCGATAAAGATCTTCGTAGAATATGTAGGAACCAATATGGGCATCTAGGTCCCGCTATTGGTTATTGGCCGTAGAGGTGTCTCGGTCATGTCTGCATAGTTCTCGAACCCGCAAGGTCTGCACACTTAACGTTCGGTGATGATTCGGTATTGTTGAGTTATATATGTTGGTGACCGAAGGTTGTTCGGAGTCCCGGATGAGATCTCGAACGTCACGAGGAGTTCCGAAATGGTCCGGCTGTAAAGATTCATATATGGGAAGTTGGTATTCGGGCACCGGAATAGTTTCGGAGTTCGCCGGATTCCTTCGAGAGTGTCGGAAGGGGTTCCCCATGGGCTGAGAGAGGTGGCGCACCAGCCCCTGGTGGGTTGGACGCCACTTCCCCCGAGGGACCAAGGCGCCCTAGGGTTTAGGGAAACCCTAGGGGGGCGCACCACCTGGCTTGGGGGTCAAGTTCCCCTCTTGGCCGCCCCCCCCCCTTGAGGGAGGCCCTAGGTCCGACGCCCATCTCCCCCTCCCCACCACAAGCCGCACCACAAGCCACAGCCCTCCCTCTCTCTAGATTGGTTTCTCCTCTAGTTCGTCGCGGTAGTGCTTAGCGAAGCCCTGTTGGGACAGCTCCACCACCACCGCTACCACGCCATCGTGCTGCCAGAGAACTCATCTACCTCTTCGCCCTCGCTTGCTGGATCAAGGAGGCGGAGACGTCATCAAGCTGCACGTGTGTTGAACACGGAGGTGTCATTCGTTTGGCGCTAGATCGGGACGGATCACGATTGGATCGTGAAGACGTATGACTACATCAACCGCGTTATATATGCTTCCGCTTAGCGATCTACAAGGGTATGTAGATGCACTCCCCCTCTCGTTGTTGTTGATCTCCATAGATAGATCTTGGGTGTTCGTAGGAAAAAAAATTGTTTCCCATGCAACGTTCCCCAACATTTCCTGCCTAGTGTTGTCATCCTTTTATTTTAATTTTTTTTCTTTTTGCACATGCTCATATCTACTTTTTGTTTGTTTTTCAGATAATCCAATGCTCTGTCAGGGAATAGTTTCCCCAACATTTGTCTGGTGGTTTCATGAATTTCTTGTGTGCATGGCTGCAGGTACGTTGTGGATGTGTATAGGGGCACAACCACATGCATTGGCGGTGATTACTGGAGGAAGTTCATCAGGACTTAAACCTTGGGCATGGGGACCTGGTCATCTTCCACATGACTGGATGGATTGCCAAGGCATATGTCTGCTCCATTAATGTGGGTAGTGGCTGAGTTGAAGATGAAGCTGAACCGGTTGACGAAATATTCGAGGATGAAGAAGAGCAAGGTGTTGTTGCCCAAGTTCTTTTAGTTGATTCCGATGAGGAGGAATCAGAGCAAGGCGCTACCGCATAGTTTTTTGCACTTGATTCTGATGAGGAGGACAACAATGGTCAGAATGTGGAAGAAACTCCCCTAGGCATCATCTTTAGTAGGGATGCCAATCTGGTTGAGGCCAAGGAAACAAGGCTGGGTTTATGTATTGCCACTGATGGTCGTAACTGCTGGAGTTGTGTCGAATATTGTGTACAAAGTAGGTTACAGTTGGACTTGTAGTTGTATTGTGTTTATTTAGGATATGGAGTCGTGTCCAAGTCGGACACTTGCATTCTAGGCCTCATATATATGGGGGTAGACACGAAATGTAACCTATGCCAACATAATAGCACAGGCACGCAGGGGAGCCGGTGGCGTGTGCCGGTGCCTGGGCGGCCGAGGTGCAGTATTGTGATGGTATCACGGGGAGGTGCGCCCGTAGTCAGGCCCCGGGGATGTAGTCGAGTTCGGTGAACCTCGAAAAAATCTCGGTGTCGTGCTTGTGTGATTGCTTGGTCCTCGGATGATCGACTATGCACCTCGGATTTATTCTAACAGGAACAACGGGTCACGTTTTGTTCATCGTCTAACAAGCACGAATGTCACAAACAAGTTGTTGGTATGTTTTCTATCATTCTTTTTTACTTTTTCTTACTCTTTTATTTTTCCCTATAGTGCATCAGTGTGGTTTCTTCTTTGCTCACTTTTATCTTCTTTTTTGTTTCCCCTTCATCCAAATTCTGCACGGAAAATGCCCAATAAGGTACGGGAGATGTTGAACATCCCACAATTAGGTTTTGTTGGAATTCCCTTGGAAGATGGTCAGTGCATGAGGGTTGTGTACAAGATGGACAGTGATGGGCATATGGTTTTCTAGAAGGAATGGGGTATTTTCGCAACAATGTCGAACCTGCAAGTTGGCACAGTTGCTCTCTTCACTTTCAAGATCAACACTATTGCTGGGATTATTTTTATGTGCATTGTTCACATCCTAAGCCCGGTAGCACAAGTTTAGAGTTGGCTAAAAATTCCAAATCACCTCCAAGCCAACCTTCGAGAACATCATTGTGTATGAGAAATGCCCACCTCTTATGTATATGGTTGTGGGTTTTTATTCTTTTGATAGCTATATTGTGTAAGATAAGAAGACCATGGTGTGGACCCTCTTGTGTGTTTTTTGTTTTATGTTGGGTTATGATGTGTGCTCAAAACATTCTACTCTTTCTATCTTTTTTTAATGAATAACTAATGCAGCTAGAATGATTATGATGACGGGTGTTCAGAAACATAAATAGTTTTATTTTGGTGTGCTTTTTTAGGAACTTAATTTTCAAAATGAACCGGTAATATCGTTTTTCCCAAAACTTCTAGCTGATGGGTCAGTTTCAAAAAAACACTCTCTGTATTTTTTGTCAACTCTATGAGTAAATGCAATGGCAATTGTGTAACCATATATATTTTTGACGAATAATACCCATTTTTTCTAAATGGCATGGAATTTTTTTATGTGAAACACACTAGTTCTTCAAGGGTTCATAGTTTTTTACACTTGTGACCCAAATCTCTACACGCAAACAATTAACTCGTAGTCCTAGTTTTTCTTGTCCTAGTTGCAAGCCGGACTATCAACCAGGGAATTGGTTTTTTTGTGTTTTTTGTATTTGTGGCATGTAGTTGCATGATCCCATACAAAGGATTACCATGCAATGAAGGTGTTATTTTCAGCTTATTTAGGCGTAGTAAAAGACTGAAAAGTATGCAATGAAATGATCGGGATACACGGTTGAGAGAGATGGAGGGTAGGAAGTTTGACCCACCATGCTTGCCATGCTTTTTATTTAAAAGGGGGCGGGGGTTTGTGTGGTAAACGATAGGCACACATTGGAAGGGAACTAGCAACCACTCACTTTTGGCAATTAAATTTTCAAAAAGGACCTGCCCCCCCCCCCTAGGCTTTAGTTGCAAGTTGACCCCACACTCACAACTCGAGGCCCCATAGTTGCAAGTCAACCCTTGACTTCCAACCAAAGCGGCCTTTTGATAATGTTTTGCTTATTTCAGTTGCAAGTGAACTGTTGGCTCGCAACTGGGGGCTTGTTATCGTAGTTGTAGTTGTAGTTGCCCCAGTTGCAAGTCAACCGTTGACTCGCAACTGGGGGCTTGTTTGCAACCCAAGGCTTGAGTTGCAACTCAATCCTTAACTTGCAACTGTGGGCATTTTTTGTAGTGTAAGTCGCCCCAGTTTGCAGGTCGACCCTTGACCCACAACTCGAGGCCCCTAGTTGCAAGTAACATTCGGCTCGTAACCCGGGGGCTTTTTTCATATATTTTTTTTGCCCCGGTTGCATATCAACCCTTGACTCGTAAGTGGGTCTTGTTTTCGTAGTTGTAGTTGCCCCAGTTGCAAGCCAAGCCTCGACTTGCAACTCGATGCACCAATTACAACTCAACACTTTGCTCACAACTAGGGGCTTCTTTTGTAGTTGTAGGTTGCCCCAGTTGCAAGCCGACCCCTGACTTGCAAATCAAGGCCCACTATTTGCAAGTCAACACTTGACTCACAATTGTGGGCTCGTTATCGTAGTTGTAGTTCACCCAGTTGCAAGTCAACACTTGGGTGTGCTAGAATGATGGTGTTCATGTGTGTTCAGAAACGTATATATTTTTATTTTCGGTGTAATTTTTTGGAAATAATTTTTTTGAAGAACCAGTAATTGTATTTTATTTTACACAGGTTGTTCAATGGTTTGATGATGATGGTGACGACGATGATGATGATGATGAACTAGTAGTATTGATGATGATGATGGTGTGTGTTCATAGGTTGTTCCAATTAAACCCCAATGTCTACACGCAAGCGGACAACTCATAATCTTGGTTTTTCTTGACCTAGTTGCAATCCCAAGATTCAACCCGGGAACTGTTTTTTTCTGTATGTGTGACATGTAGTTGCATGATCGCATACAAAGGATTATCATGTAAAGAAGGTGTTCTTTTTAGCTTACTTAGTTTTTCCAGCAAAAGACCGAAAGCATGAAAAATAACTATATGTATTTATGATAAAAAAATGAATGAGAAAATTATCATTAAATCTTTAAAACCTTCAACCATAATTGCATTGAATACTCTAATCCTCCTATCAGATCTATGACGAAAACCATTGGGTTAATGACAAATGGAGTACTGGTTTGTCATGTTAGATTTTTGTACCCCTATATAAGTGAAGAAACATGCTTAATGCATTATAGAAGAAAACACAAAAATAGAAAGAAAGAAAAAGTATACATACTAAACCATTAAAAACCAAAAAAAGGCTAAACTTACAAACTATTCCCTTCTTCATTTCCGTTGTTGTTGACACTGATAAATTATGACTAGGAGAAAGTTTGGCAATACTTCTTAGATTGGTGGCACTGCAAAAGCGTCATGTATATTTATAGAGGAGAGGTTGTGAGGATTCTGTGGTTGTGCAAAATTCTATTGATTCTCATAATAAAAAAAGGTTGAACAAAACGAAAAAATCTTCATGTTAGTTATTTACATGTATGCCTGCCACTTTGACCATCCCTCCCACCCACCCTCCACTTCTTTGGGCGGGTGACAGGTGAATGTGATGAGCTGACCCCAACTGTCAAACAATAAAAAAGTTTGACTAACAAAAGTGAGTGGTACTAGTTCCTTTCCGATCTGTGGCTATCGTTTACCACCTCCCCCCCCCCCCCTGTTTAAAAAAATGTGGCAAAACATGATGGATCAAACTTCCTCCCCCTCCATCAATCTCAACAGTGTATCCAAGTCATCGCATTTGCATGCTTTCAGTGTTTTGCTACAAAAAAGTAAGTAAGCTAAAAATAACACCTTCGTTGCATGATAATCATTTGTATGCAATCATGCAAATACATGTCACGCATACAAAAAATACAAAAACCTAGTTCGCGAGTTGATTTTCGGGCTTGAAACTAGGTCAAGAAAAACCAAGACTGTGAGTTAACTGTTTGCCAATGGAGATTGAGGTCTCAACTGGAACAATCTATGAACACACATCATCATCATTAGTACTGGTTCATCATCAACCTATGAACAACCTATGTAAGATATAATAGCATTACTAGTTCATCGTGAAAAAATAAGTTCCAAAAAAGCACACCAAAAAAATAAAACTATATATGTTTCTAAACACACATGAACGTCATCAATCTAGCACACTCGAGTATTGACTTGCAACTGGGTCAACTACAACTACGAAAATAAGCCCCCGGTTGTGAGTCAAGTGTTGACTTGCAACTGGGGCCTCGAGTTGCGAATCAGAGGCTGGCTTCCAACAACTACAATAGAAGCCCCAAGTTGTGAGTCGAGGGTTGACTTGTAACTGGGACTTGGGATGCAAGTCAAGGCTTTGACTTGCAACTAGGTCAACTACAACTACAAAAACAAGCCCCCAGTTGTGAGCCGAGTGTTGACTTGCACCTGGCTCCTCGAGTTACGAGTCAGCTGTCGATTTTGCAACTGGGGCAACCTACAACTACAAAAATTAGCCCCCAGTTGTGAGTTGGGTGTTGACTTGCAATTGGGGCCTCGAGTTGCAAGTCAGGGGTCAGCTTGCAACGGGGGAAACCAACGACTACAATAGAAGCCCCCAGTTGCGAGTCAAGGGTTGACTTGCAACTGAGGCCTCGGGTTGCTAGTTGAGGCTTGACTTGTAACTAGGGCAACTACAACTACGAAAACAAGCCATCAGTTGCGACTCAAGGTTGACTTGCAACTGGGGCAAAAAATATGAAAAAAAGCCCCTCGGGTTGAAAGTCGATTGTTGACTTGCAACTAGGGGGCCTCGAGTTGCGATTCGGGGGTCGACTTGCAAAGTAGGGTAACCTACAACTACAAAAAAAGCCCCCAGGTGCGAGTTGAGGGTTGAGTTGCAACTAGGGCCTCGGGTTGCATGTCTTGACGTGCAACTAGGGAAACTACAACTACGAAAACAAGCCCCTGGTTGCGAGTCAAGGGTTGACTTGCGATTGGGGAAACTAAAACTACGAAAAACAAGCCCTTGGTTGTGAGTCAAGAGTTGACTTGCAACAGGGGGCCAAAAACAGATATGAAAAAATAGGGTTGGGAGTCAGGGGCCAACTTGCAACTGCAAACCTAGGGGGGGTCTTTCCTTTATGAAAGTTTAACTACCAAAAGTGAGTGGTTGCTAGTTCCTCCGATGTGTGCCCATTGTTTAACACACATGCAAAACCTCCCCTCCCTGTTTAAATTAAAAAAGTATGGCAAGCATGGTGGGTCAAACTTCCTACCCTCCATCTCTCTCAGTCGTGTATCCCGATCATTTCATGACATGCTTTTCAGTCTTTTACTAAAAAAACTAACTAGGCTAAAAATAACACCTTCATTGCATGATAATCATTTGTATGGAATCATGCAACTACATGTCGCACATGCAAAAAACACACACAAAAACCGAGTTCCCTGGCTCATAGTCAGGCTTGCAACTCGGACAAGAAAAAACAAGAGTACGAGTTAACTGTTTGCGTGTAGAGATTTGGGTCACAACTCGAAAAACTATGAACCCCTATGGAAAGAACTAGTGTATTTCACATACACACACAAAATTGCCATGCCATTTTGAAAAAAAAACAAGAATTGTTTATATAAAGAATATATAGAGTGTGTTGTTCCAAAAAAACATAAAACTTACCCATCTGTTAGAAGTTTATGAAAAATGCTATTATTGGTTCATTTTGTAAATTAAGTTCCAAAATAAAGCACACCAAATGAAAACCATTTATGTTTCTGAATGCATGTCATCATCATCATACCAGCCGCATTCAATGTTCATCAAAGAAAGATGGAAAGAGTAGACAAAGTTCTGAGCACACATCATAACCCAACACAAAACAAAAAACACACTCGGGAATCCACACCCCTATTCTTCTTATCTTACATAAAGTAGCTAGAAAAGAAAATAAATCCCACAACGTTATATATAAGAGGTGGGTGATACGTCTCCAACGTATCGATAATTTATGAAGTATGCATGCCATATTTACCCATGTTTACAATACTTTTATATGGTTTTGATGCACTTTATATGATTTAATTGGAACTAACCTGGACTGGCGATGTTTTCAGCAGAATTACCATGGTGTTGTTTTTGTGCAAAAAAAAGTTCTCGGAATCGGCCGATACTTTTTCACATTTTTTTGGAGCAAATAAGAAATACTGGAGCGAAGAACTACCGGAGGGGGGCCATCAGGTGCCCCCAAGCCATCAGGGTGCGCCCAGGGGGTGGTCCCACCCTGATAGCTTGGGACCACTCCGTGGCTCCGTTTGACGTGATTCCAACGCTGAAAAATCCTATAAATACAGGAACCCCCGAAAGTTAACCTAGAACTTCCCCTCCGCCGCCGCAAGCCTTTGTATCGAAGAAATCTCATCCGGGACCCTATTCCGGCACCCTGCCGGAGGGGTAAATCAACATCGGAGGCCATCTTCATCATCCCGGCGGTCTCCATGACAAGGAGGGAGTAGTTCACCCGAGGGGTTGAGGGTATGTAGCAGTAGCTATGTGTTTGATCTCTTTCTCGTGTTCTTGAGATGTCACGATCTTGATGTATCATGAGCTTTGTTAATATAGTTGAATCATATGGTGTTCTTCCCTTGCTATCTTGATGTGATGAATTGAGTCTTTCCCTTTGAGGTTTTGTTATGTCAGATTGAATATTGGATTTGAGATCACTTGATGTATGTCTTGCATATGGATACTCGTGGTGACAATGGGGTGTTCTATTGATTCACCTGATATATGTTTTGGTACTCAACTTGTGGATTTCCGTGGTGACAATGGGGTAATCTATGCATATGAGTTGATACACGTTCTTGTCCTACTTTCTCCGATAGAAATCTTGGGGTACTCTTTGAAGTTCTTTGTGTTGGATTGAATATGATGAATCTGAAATTGTTTGATGCATGTCGAATAATTAACCCGCAGATACTTGTGGTGACAGTGGAGTATCTAGGTGACATTAGGGTTGATTGATGTGTATCATATGGTGTTATTTTAGTACGAACTCTAGGGTTGTTTGTAACACTTGTAGGAATAGCTCAATAGATTGATCGGAAAGGATAACTTTGAGGTGGCTACCTACAACAATTTCATCTTATGTTCTCCGCTAGATATGAACTTTGGAGTGATTCTTTGTCGCACGTTGAGGGATGATCATATGATTCTATTATGCTAGCATTGTTGAGAGATTGCACTAGTGAAAGTATGAACCCTAGGCCTTGTTTCTAAGCATTGCAATACCGTTTATGCTCACTTTTACTACTTGTTACCTTGCTGTTTTTTTATTTTCAGATTACAAAAACCTATATCTACTATCCATATTGCGCTTGTATCACCATATCTTCGCCGAACTAGTGCACCTATACAATTTACCATTGTATTCGGTGTGTTGGGGACACAAGAGATTTCTTGTATTTGATTGCAGGGTTGTTTGAGAGAGACCATCTTCATCCTACACCTCCCACGGATTGATAAACCTTAGGTCATCCGCTTGAGGGAAATTTGTTGCTTGCTACTTCTTGAGCTTGCGTTGGTTTTCCCTTGAAGAGGAAAGGGTGATGCAGCAAAGTAGATAAGTATTTCCCTCAGTTGTTGAGAACCAAGGTATCAATCCAGTAGGAGGTACAAGCAAGGCCCCAATCTTTGCACCTGCACAAACAATCAAACACTTGCACCCAACGCTATAAAGGGGTTGTCAATCCCTTCACGGTTACTTGCAAGGATGAGATCTGATAGAGATAGATATAAAAGATTGCTAAAAGTAAAACTAAAATAAAAGTAAATAGATTGCAGCAAAGTATTTTTGGTATTTTTGGTTTATAGATCTGAAAATATAATATGGAAAAAAGACCCGGGGGCCATAGGTTTCACTAGAGGCTTCTCTCTTGAAGGAAAATAATACGGTGGGTGAACAAATTACTGTCAAGCAATTGATAGAAAAGCGCATAGTTATGACGATATCTAAGGCAATGATTATGCATATAGGCATCACGTCCGTATCAAGTAGACCGAAACGATTCTGCATCTACTACTATTACTCCACACATCGACCGACTCCTGCCTGCATCTAGAGTATTAAGTTCATGAAGAACAGAGTAACGCATTAAGTAAGATGACATGATGTAGAGGGATAAACTCAAGCAATATGATGAAAACCCCATCTTTTTACCCTTGATGGCAACAATACTAATACGTGCCTCGCTACCCCTACTTTGTCACTGGGTGAGGACACCGCAAGATTGAACCCAAAACTAAGCACTTCTCCCATTGCAAGAATTACCAATCTAGTTGGCCAAACCAAACCAATAACTCGAAGAGACTTGCAAAGATATGAAATCATGCATATAAGAATTCAGAGAAGATTCAAATAATATTCATAGATAATCTGATCATAAACCCACAATTCATCGGATCTCGACAAACACACCGCAAAAGAGTATTACATCGGATAGATCTCCATGAAGATCATGAAGAACATGGTATTGAAGAACATAGAGATAGAAGAAGCCATCTAGCTACTAGCTATGGACCCGCAGGTCTGAGGTGAACTACTCACGCATCATCGGAGGGGCAATGGAGTTGATGTAGATGCCCTCCGTGATCGAATCCCCCTCCGGCAGATTACCGGAAAAGGTCCCAAGATGGGATCTCACGGGAACAGAGGCTTCCGGCGGCGGAAAAGTATTATCGTGGCTCTCTTTGGTATTGGAGGAATATTCCTGAATTTATAGGCAAAGAATTAGGGTTGGAGGAGCCACGGGGGGCCCAGAAGCCAGGGGGCGCCCCCCCCAGGGGCGCGTCCAGGTGGCTTGTGGCCCACCCGTGGGTCTTCTGGCCTCTTCTCCAAGTCTCCTGGGTTCCTTCTGGTCCAAGAAAAATCATCGTAGAATTTTATTCCGTTTGGACTCCGTTTGATATTCCTTATCTGCAATACTCAAAAACAAGGAAAAAACAGAAACTGGTACTGGGCACTAGGTTAATAGGTTAGTCCCAAAAATAATATAAAATAGCATATTAATGCATATAAAACATCCAAAACAGATAATATAATAGCATGGAACAATCAAAAATTATAGATACATTGGAGACGTATCAAGCATCCCCAAGCTTAATTCCTGCTCGTCCTCGAGTAGGTAAATGATAAAAATGGAATTTTGGATGTGGAATGCTACCTAACATATTTATCCATGTAATTTTCTTTATTGTGGCATGAATGTTCAGATCCATAAGATTCAAGACAAAAGCTTAATATTGACATAAAAACAATAATACTTCAAGCATACTAACAAGGCAATTGTGTCCTTTCAAAATAACATGGCCAAAGAAAGTTATCCCTACAAAATCATATGGTCTGGCTATGCTCCATCTTCCCCACACAAAGTATTTAAATCATGCACAACCCCGATGACAAGTCAAGCAATTGTTTCACACCTTTTATGTTCTCAAACCTTTTCAACTTTCACGCAATACATGAGCGTGAGCCATGGATATAGCACTATAGGTGGAATAGAATATGGTGGAGGTTGTGAGGAAAAAGGAGAAGATAGTCTCACATCAACTAGGCGTATCAACGGGCTATGAAGATGCCCATCAATAGATATCAATGTGAGTGAGTAGGGATTGCCATGCGACGGATGCACTAGAGCTATAAGTGTATGAAAGCTCAAAAAGAAACTAAGTGGGTGTGCATTATAATGAAAAATTCCCACTAGTATATGAAAGTGACAAAATAGGAGACTCTCTGTCATGAAAATCATGGTGCTACTTTGAAGCACAAGTGTGAAAAAAAGATAGTAGCATTGTCCCTTCTGTCTTTTCTCTCATTTTTTTTGGTGGGCATCTTTAGCCTCTTTTTTCTATTTGGGCTTCATTGGCCTCTTTTATTATTTGTAAAGTCCGGAGACTCATCCCAACTTGTGAGGGAATCATAGCTTCCATCATCCTTTTCTCTCATGGGACAATGCTCTAATAATGATGATCATCACACTTTTATTTACTTACAACTCATGAATTACAACTCGATACCTAGAACAAAATATGACTCTATATGAATGCTTCCGGCGGTGTACCGGGATGTGCAACGATCTAGCATAGCAAATGACATCAAAAAACGGACAAGCCATGAAAACATCATGCTAGCTATCTTACGATCATGCAAAGCAATATGAAAATGATGGTGCGTGGCATAATAAACGGAATGGTGGAAGTTGCATGGCAATATATCTCGGAATGGCTATGGAAATGCCATAATAGGTAGGTATGGTGGCTGTTTTGAGGAAAGGTATATGGTGGGTTTAATGCACCGGCGAAAGTTGCGCGGTACTAGAGAGGCTAGCAAAGGTGGAAGGGTGAGAGTGCGTATAATCCATGGACTCACATTAGTCATAAAGAACTCACATACTTATTGCAAAAGTCTATTAGTTATCGAAGAAAAGTATTAGACGCATGCTCCTAGGGGAGAGGTTGGTAGGAGTTAACCATCGCGCGCTCCCGACCCTCACACAAAGGATGACAATCAATAAACAAATCATGCTCCGACTTCGTTACATAACTGTTCACCATACGTGCATGCTACGGGAATCACAAACTTTTAACACAAGTATTTCTACCAATCCACAATTACTCACTAGCATGACTCTAATATCACCATCTTTATATCTCAAAACTATATGCAGGGAATCAAACTTCTCATAGTATTCAATGCACTTTATATGAAAGTTTTTATTATATCCCTCTTGGATGCCCATTATATTAGGACTAAATTCACAACCTAAACCAATTACCATGCTTTTTAAAGACTCTCAAAATAATATAAGTGAGGTACGAGATTTCAATTATTTCTATAAAATAAAAAACACCACCGTGCTCTAAAAAGATATAAGTGAAGCACTAGAGCAAAATTGCCTAGCTCAAAAGATATAAGTGAAGCACATAGAGTATTCAAATAAATTCACGATTTGTGTGTGTCCCTCTCAAAGGATGTGTGCAGCAAGGATGATTGTGTCAAACTAAAAAGCAAAGACTCATATCATACAAGACGCTCCAAGCAAAACGCATATCATGTGGTGAATAAAAATATAGCCTCAAGTAAATTTACCGATGGATTGAAGACGAAAGAGGGGATGCCTTCCAGGGCATCCCCAAGCTTAGGCTCTTTGGTATCCTTTAATATTACTTGGGGTGCCTTGGGCATCCCCAAGCTTAGGCTCTTGCCACTCCTTATTCCATAGTCCATCAAATCTTTACCCAAAACTTGAAAACTTCACAACACAAAACTCAACAGAAAACTCGTGAGATCCGTTAGTATAAGAAAAATAAATCACAACTTTAGGTACTGTTGTGAACTCATTCTTTATTTATATTGGTGTAATATCTAATGTATTCCAACTTCTCCATGGTTCATACCCCCCGATACAACCCATAGATACATCAAAATAAGCAAACAACACAAAGAAAACAGAATCTGTCAAAAACAGAACAGTCTGTAGCAATCTGTAAACTTCGAATATTTACGTAACTCCAAAAATTCTGAAAAATTAGGAAAATCTGTGAAATTTGTATATAAATCTTTTGTAAAAAATTCAGACTCATTCGACGCTCTGGTGAATTTATAAAATTCCTGGACTGAGCGCAAAAGTTTCTGTTTTTCAGCAGAATCAAATCAACAATCACCGTAGACCATCCCAAAGGCCTTACTTGGCTCAAACACTAATTAAAACACTAAAACACAATTACTACAGAGGTAATAATGTGTAAATCACTCAAAAACAGAAACAAAAAGAGAAATAAAATTGGGTTGCCTCCCAACAAGCGCTATTGTTTAACGCCCCTAGCTAGGCATAACGCAATAGATCTAGGTATTGTCATCGTTGGTATGCAATCCATAAGTAGCTCTCATAATAGATTCATAAGGTAATTTAATTTTCTTTCTAGGAAAGTGTTCCATGCCTTTCCTTAACGGAAATTGGAATCTAATGTTTCCTTCTTTCATATCAATAATTGCACCAATCGTTCTAAGGAAAGGTCTACCAAGTATAATAGGACATGTAGGATTGCAATCTATATCAAGAACAATGAAATCTACGGGTACATAATTCCTATTTGCAACAATAAGAACATCATTAATCCTTCCCATAGGTTTCTTAATAGTGGAATCCGCTAGATGCAAATTTAAAGAGCAATCATCAAGTTCATGGAAACCTAGCACATCACATAAAGTTTTCGGAATCGTGGAAACGCTAGCACCCAAATCACACAAAGCATGGCACTCATAATATTTAATTTTAATCTTAATAGTAGGTTCCCGCTCATCATAAAGCTTTCTAGGTATAGAAACTTCCAACTCAAGTTTTTCTTCAAAAGATTTCATCATAGCATCAACAATATGTTTAGTAAAAGCTTTATTTTGATCATAAGCATGCGGAGAATTCAACATGGATTGCAACAAGGAAATACAATTAATCAAATATAACAACTATCATAATTAAAGTCCTTGAAATCCAAAAGAATGGGTTCATTGCTATTTAAAGTTTTGACCTCTTCAATCCCACTTTTATCAATTTGAGCATTAAGATCTATAAACTCCGAATCATTGGGACGACTTTTAACTAAAGTTGACTTATCTCCAGTCCCATCTTTATCAAGATTTGTATTAGAAAACAAAGATTCAATAGGAGTCACATCAATCACTTTAAGATCTTCATCATTATTTTCACGAGAACACACTTTTTCAAGCCATTCACGCTTAGCACGCATTCTAACGGTTCTTTCCTTACACTCATCAATAGAAGTTCTCATAGCTTTTAAATACTCATTAATATCATGCTTAGGTGGAGAAGATCTAATTTTCAAAGAATCAATCTCAAGCGAAATTCTATCAACGTTCCTAGCCAAATCATCAATCTTGAGCAATTTTTCTTCAATCGTAGCATTGAAAACCTTTTGCGAGCTAATAAATTCTTTAATATTATTCTCAAGATCATAGGGCATCTTATTATAATTTCCATAAGGATTGTTGTAGGAATTACCATAATTATTAGAGGAATTACTAGGAAATGGCCTAGGGTTGAAATTACCTCTATACGCGTTATTACCAAAATTGTTCCTACCAACAAAATTCACATTCATAGATTCATTATTATTTTCAATCAATGAAGACAAAGGCATATCATTAGGATCAATAGGAGCACTCTTACTAGCAAACAATTTCATTAATTCATCCATCTTTTCACTCAAAGTGTTTATTTCTTCAATAGCATGCACTTTTTTACTAGTAGGAGATCTTTCGGTATGCCATTGAGAGTAATTTGCCATAATATTATCTAGGAGTTTAGTAGCTTCTCCTAATGTGATTTCCATAAAAGTACCACCCGTGGCGGAATCTAAAAGATTTCTAGAAGCAAAATTCAACCCCGCATAAAAATTTTGTATAATCATCCATAAACTCAAACCATGTGCGGGGCAATTTCTAATCATTAATTTCATCCTCTCCCAAGATTGTGCAATATGCTCATGATCAAGTTGCTTAAAATTCATTATATCGTTCCTAAGGGAGATGATCTTAGCGGGTGGAAAGTACTTGGAAATAAAAGCATATTTACACTTATTCCATGAATCAACACTATTTTTAGGCAAAGATGAAAACCAAGTTTTAGCACGATCTCGTAGTGAGAACGGAAATAGCTTCAATTTAACAATATAATTATCCACATCTTTCTTCTTTTGCATATCACACAACTCAACGAAAGTATTTAGATGGGATGCGGCATCTTCACTAGGAAGGCCAGAAAATTGTTCTTTCATAACAAGATTAAGCAAAGCGGCATTAATTTAATAAGATTCCGCACTAGTGGCGGGAGCAATCGGAGTACTAATAAAGTCATTATTATTAGTATTGGAGAAGTCACACAACTTAGTATTCTCTTGAGTCATGGTGGCAAAGCAAGCAATCTAGCACACAAGCAAACAAAAAGCAAACGAAAAGACGAACGGAAGAAGGGCGAATAAAAAAGCAAATCTTTTTGGTTTTTTCTGAAAATCGTTTTAGAAGTGGGGGAGAGGAAAATGAGAGGCAAATGGCAAATAATGTAAATGCAAGAGATGAGTTTGTGATAGGTACTTGGTAGGCTTGATGTCTTGACTTGCTATGTATCCTCCCCGGCAACGGCGCCAGAAATCCTTCTTGCTACTTCTTGAGCTTGCGTTGGTTTTCCCTTGAAGAGGAAAGGGTGATGCAGCAAAGTAGATAAGTATTTCCCTCAGTTGTTGAGAACCAAGGTATCAATCCATTAGGAGGTACAAGCAAGGCCCCAATCTTTGCACCTGCACAAACAATCAAACACTTGCACCCAACGCTATAAAGGGGTTGTCAATCCCTTCACGGTTACTTGCAAGGATGAGATCTGATAGAGATAGATATAAAAGATTGCTAAAAGTAAAACTAAAATAAAAGTAAATAGATTGCAGCAAAGTATTTTTGGTATTTTTGGTTTATAGATCTGAAAATATAATATGGAAAATAGACCCAGGGGCCATAGGTTTCACTAGAGGCTTCTCTCTTGAAGGAAAATAATACGGTGGGTGAACAAATTACTGTCAAGCAATTGATAGAAAAGTGCATAGTTATGACGATATCCAAGGCAATGATTATGCATATAGGCATCACGTCCGTATCAAGTAGACCGAAACGATTCTGCATCTACTACTATTACTCCACACATCGACCGACTCCTGCCTGCATCTAGAGTATTAAGTTCATGAAGAACAGAGTAACGCATTAAGTAAGATGACATGATGTAGAGGGATAAACTCAAGCAATATGATGAAAACCCCATCTTTTTACCCTTGATGGCAACAATACAAATACGTGCCTCGCTACCCCTACTTTGTCACTGGGTGAGGACACCGCAAGATTGAACCCAAAACTAAGCACTTCTCCCATTGCAAGAATTACCAATCTAGTTGGACAAACCAAACCAATAACTCGAAGAGACTTGCAAAGATATGAAATCATGCATATAAGAATTCAGAGAAGATTCAAATAATATTCATAGATAATCTGATCATAAACCCACAATTCATCGGATCTCGACAAACACACCGCAAAAGAGTATTACATCGGATAGATCTCCATGAAGATCATGAAGAACATGGTATTGAAGAACATAGAGAGAGAAGCCATCTAGCTACTAGCTATGGACCCGAAGGTCTGAGGTGAACTACTCACGCATCATCGGAGGGGCAATGGAGTTGATGTAGATGCCCTCCGTGATCGAATCCCCCTCCGGCAGATTACCGGAAAAGGTCCCAAGATGGGATCTCACGGGAACAGAGGCTTCCGGCGGTGGAAAAGTATTATCGTGGCTCTCTTTGGTATTGGGGGAATATTCCTGAATTTATAGGTGAAGAATTAGGGTTGGAGGAGCCACGGGGGGCCCACAAGCCAGGGGGCGCCCCCCCCCCCCCCCAGGGGCGCGCCCAGGTAGCTTGTGGCCCACCCGTGGGTCTTCTTCTCCAAGTCTCCTGGTTTCCTTCTGGTCCAAGAAAAATCATCGTAGAATTTTATTCCGTTTGGACTCCGTTTGATATTCCTTATCTGCAATACTCAAAAACAAGGAAAAAACAAAAACTGGCACTGGGCACTAGGTTAATAGGTTAGTTCCAAAAATAATATAAAATAGCATATTAATGCATATAAAACATCCAAAACAGATAATATAATAGCATGGAACAATCAAAAATTATAGATACGTTGGAGACGTATCATTGCTGTCCTACAAAACTTTGTGCTTGGAGGCCAACAGAGTATACAAGAATAAAGTTGTGTAGTAGACATCAGTGGGGATGGATACTTAGCAACAATGATGTTCTCGAAGGCTTGCTCGAAGGAGAATTTGGACTTTGGCCAACTCTAAACTTGTGCCACCGGGCTTAGAATGTAAACGATGCACATAACATCAATCCCAACAACAATGTTGATCTCGAAAATGAAGATAGCAGTTGTGCCAACTTGCAGGCTTGACGTTGTTGGAAAACACCCCATTCATTCTTGAAACCATACACACATCACTATCTGTCTTGTATGCAACCCTCGTGCAATCTCCATCTTCCGAACGAATGCCAACAAACCTACTTGTGCGATGTCCAGCATCCCCCATATTTATTGGCATTTTCTGTGCAGGAGTTGCAAGAAGGGGAAACAAACAATAAAAGATAAAATTGAGCAAAAAGGAAACCACACTGATACACTATATGGAAAAAAGAATGACAAAAAACATACCGCAACTTCTTTGTGACATCCGTGCTTGTTAGACGATAAAGAAAACATGATCTGATGTTCCCACCATCAATGTTAATACACAAACCCATCCTTGTTTCCTCATCCTCAACCATATTGGCATCCCTACTAAAGATGGTCCCTGGGGTAGCTTCTTTCACATTCTGACCATTGTTGTCCTCCTAATCAGAATCGACTACAAAAAATTGTGTAGCGGCACCTTGCTCTTCTTCCTCCTTATCGGAATCAACTACCAAAACCTGGGAAGCATGCATCTCCTTGCTCTTCTTCATCCTCAAATGTTTTGTCAATTGTTGCTCCTTCATCTTCAATTGAGCCACTACACACATTGATGGAGAAGACATACGCCTTGGCAATCTGTCCATTCATGTGGAAGATGGCCAGCTCCACATACCCAAGGTTGAAGTACTTGATGAACTTCCTCCGATCATCACCGTTGATGTGTGTGGTTATGTGCCCCTTGTACACATACACATTGTAGTTGTGGTTGTGCGCTCTAAAATTCCTGAAACCACCACACAAGTGTTGGGGAAACTGGTCCCTGGCAGAGCATAGGATTATCTGAAGAAGAAAAAATGATATGAAAATGAGAAAAAATAAACAAAACAAAATGATTATAACACCAGGGGTAAAAGACAAATATATATGACAAAAAATTACTGCAAATGTTTCATTGGCATCACGAAGATACATGTCGAAGCTCCAACCATTGTCACTCTAACAGTGTGAATAGCAAACTGGCCAGAGCATCCTGGTCAAGGAAAAAAAATAAGTGACATCCTCATAGAACTTTACCAAGTAAACATAAAAAATCCCCCACTTCTGGGGTATGCTAAATTTCATGAACAAACTATACTATCGAGAAAAAAAACTGCTAGAACTACATCAGCAACTACGCTGAAAACCTATTTCAAAAACAAATGCTTTCAGTCCATGGATTTCCTAAGAGAGATGTTCCCTGCAATTTATAGATCATCAACTACTTGACAAAAACAAACAACATAACCTATTGACTTCACACCACAAACTTATGGACGTGGCAAACGAAAAATAATCTAAGGAAGGGAGATTTCATTTTATGACATAGCCTCGAAAAAAACAAAAAGATTGTGCACACAACACACATTCTCTCGGAGATGTCAGTGGTGCAGAAAACAGACAGTAGCTTTTTACTAGTTCACATGAGGCATAATAATTTATGTTAAAATAGGAGTAATTGATTAATGACTTAAAGAAACATATTCTTTCAGAACATATGGATAATACCAGATGTAAGGACGTATCTAAAGTTTAGAATGCTAGATTCCTAGGCAGAACATTCAACAAACAAGAAACACATCGCAAAAAGAATAGTCAGTCGCATGCAAGTAGAATCTCCTAAAGTATATCAATAGACCAGTAGTTTAAGCCTAACTTGCAAATTTCATTTTACAAGAACAAATTCCACACTCTCGAGTCCTGGTTAACTTTAGCACTAAATTTACTGAACATTCCACCAAACACAAATGCATTAAAAAATACTGAATCGAATCATGTAAAAGAAAACAAAAGTGTCATCAGACCACAGAAAACAAAGCAGTTTTGGCAGTTCAAGAGAAGAAAAACGCAAAGAAAACAAAGGAGACTAATTCTGAAAATGGACTTTAAACCCAAACCCTAAAAACCCTTGGTTTAACAGAAAATAAACAACACTAATTCATAAACCCTAAACAATTACACCCAAAACCTACTTCGAAAACATAGAAAATGTACACATAAAAAATCATGAGCTACATCAAACAAACTACACCGAACCTACATCAACACATATACATAAAACTCATCTATTCCCCCTTTGTTTTTAAACAAAACAAAGGGTCAAAAAAGGAACAACCTTGATTGGCTAACATTCCAGCTACTGATAAGTTCTGCTGTCAAAATAAACATCATGAACTACAAAAGAAGAAAACGAAGATGAAATGTGGTTAGGGTTCAAACCCTATACTAATCCTACTCCAAACCCCATCCCACCTACCAAAGAAAAAGGCCCAAATTAAGCCTGACTACTAGAACTACGAGATCTAGCAACATAAATCTATCCACCACACTGAAATCTCTGTGCTCGATTTGGGACAAAACACGAGATCATATCAACTCCACTGAATCTCTAGGCACAAAATCTACGTGCCCCACTGAATCTTACCATCTTAAAATCCCCACACATTTTACACAAGATCTATCGATTGGGGCAAACACTGATCGATGAATGCACACAAAGAACGTGCTAAAAGAATCAAACAAGAAGAAGAAAAAAAGGAGCGAAAAAAAACTCACTTCACTGGGGATGCCTCCTCCCTTCTCGCTCTCAAAAATCGCCACTGCCTAACTCTGTCTGCTCGGACAGGAATGCGAGTGGATTGAGTGAAATGAGCAGGAACCGCCCCTTCCCTCTAGAGAGAAAATATAACGGCGCTGGGAATGTGAAGAAACTGAGGAAGCCCACAACCGAGACAAAACAACGGCCCGCCAGCGTGAGATCACGAAAAAGAAAATTCAACAACTGCCTGCCCCCCACTCGCCCGGACGTGGACACAGAGCGCCGCACGCGACAACGCGACGCGAACAAGAACACGAATTTTAAAGACAAACAAAGATCAACGGTCATGGACATAGATGTGAGATAAGTATATTACTTGTTTATTTTGGTTATTGTGAACTTGTTGATTGGTTTTATCTATAAAGTCCGACTATCGCCATTTCTCAAAACAAAAAAGAATGGCTAATTAAGCCAGGAGAACTGTTTATTCAGCAGTATGACCTCGAAGCTCCAGTGTGTGTTCATGGGCTACTTTTGGTCGACTGTAAGCATATCATTATGTTACTCCCTCCCTTTCACAATATAGTGCGTCCTCGTTTTCCGTGATTTAAGTTTGATCATAAATTTAACCAACGAGGCTGACTGCGTCGAAAGCAAAAATTGTACTACTGAATTCGTATCAAAAATACGAATTCAGTGATATAATTTTTGGTTCCGCCGCAATCGGTCTTGTTGGTAAATATATGGTCAAACTTAGATTTTAGTAAGCGCGGACGCATTACATTGTGAAATAGAGGGAGTATCAATAAAGCTCCCTCGCTCTCCGAAATAAAAAATATCACTAGACTGGATAAACTTGAGATCAATCAGTTACCTGTCAAATCGGCTGAAAAATCTTGATTTAGAGTGGCGGGCCTAACGGTTGTATTCTAAATTTTAATTACTGTTGAAATTTTTTGCACATGTAGGCCAAGTTCAACACATCATTTTCCATATAAATATTGGCCTAACAGTTTCCCTTTTTCATTACTTTTCACCTACGTTTTTTTTAGAAGAGGTCTAGATATATTTCTGTTTTGAATCCAGATCAACTTATCTCTCCACGAAATATGTGAACATTTTATACAACCAAAAGACATCTAAATTTTAGATGTGCGGTGAAGAACCAACCGGAGGCATTCCTGCCTCTGCCTCAGTCAAGGCTCCTGCCCTTGTGATGTCAGTTAACAAGTCACATTGATAGGGATATGAACTGACATGGAGATGCCGGTACCAAATTGCCACAAGCATCCAACGGTTGCTGCAGAAGCTTCACATGAACATCTGCCAGGCCAGCTCCGGTCGCTCGTCTTGACCGGATTTTTGTCTCAAAATATATGTTTTGACCAGATTATCCCACCTGGTGCACTATAAGTACCATGGCCACCCACGTCTCTCCAGCTCACCCATCACCTGCGCCTACTTCTTACATCCACAAGACTGCACACAGCAGACGACACCTCACAGAGTCTGAACTTTGAAACTCTGAAGGGCTCATCGTCACCATGGTTGTTCCGGTGATCGACTTCTCCAAGCTCGACGGCGGCGAGAGGGCCGAGACCATGGCGCAGATCGCCGACGGCTGCGAGAACTGGGGCTTCTTCCAGCTGGTGAACCACGGCATCCCGCTGGAACTTCTTGACCGCGTCAAGAAGGTGTGCTCCGAGAGCTACCGCCTCCGGGAGGCGGCGTTCCGGTCGTCCGAGCCCGTGCAGACGCTGGAGCGGCTCGTGGAGGCGGAGCGCCGCGGCGAGGCGGTGGCGCCGGTGGACGACATGGACTGGGAGGACATCTTCTACCTCCACGACGACAACCAGTGGCCCTCCGACCCGCCGGCCTTCAAGGAGACCATGCGGGAGTACCGCGCCGAGCTCAAGAAGCTCGCGGAGCGGGTCGTGGAGGCCATGGACGAGAACCTCGGCCTGGACAAGGGCCGCATGAAGGCCGCCTTCACCGGGGACGGCCTCCACGCGCCATTCTTCGGCACCAAGGTCAGCCACTACCCGCCGTGCCCGCGCCCGGACCTCATCACCGGGCTCCGCGCGCACACCGACGCCGGCGGCGTCATCCTGCTGTTCCAGGACGACAAGGTCGGCGGCCTTGAGGTGCTCAAGGACGGCGAGTGGCTGGACGTGCAGCCGCTCGCCGATGCCATCGTCGTCAACACCGGCGACCAGGTGGAGGTGCTCAGCAACGGCCGCTACCGCAGCGCGTGGCACCGCGTCCTGCCCATGCGCAACGGCAACCGCCGCTCCATCGCCTCCTTCTACAACCCGGCGTTCGAGGCGGACATCTCGCCGGCGGTGGACGAAGGCGGCGCCGCCGCGTACCCGGACTACGTGTTCGGGGATTACATGGACGTGTACAACAAGCAGAAGTTCGAGGCCAAGGAGCCACGATTCGAGGCTGTCAAGGCGCCAAAAGCAGCTTAAGATGAATCAAGGAGATTAAAGAAACATATTTATTTATTAGTATTTGGATATAAAACCCTTGTATTTGATCTAAATATCGACCATCCCACTAGAAAAAAAATCCAATGTTTAGTGAGACTGGGAGTACATGTGCATCCATTTTTGGGCTCATCATATTCATAAGTGCATTGTTGTGATAAATAGCGACAAGATTTGTACTACTCGCTACTTTTTGTGTCTGGTAAATGCAATCGTTTTGTGCGTGAGAATACTTCCTTTTTGTTTGAATTATGGAGTTAGCGGCTAGATTTATCGTCATGGCATCAAGGGCAGCTTATGCTTCAAACTAAACCTGGGCATACACCGGGACGGGCCGGGCTTTAGGAAGCCCGAACCAAAAATCCGAGGCCCGAGCCCGGCCCGGCCTGGCCAAAAAAATCAACATGCAGGCCCGAGCCCAGCCCGAATGGACTAAAAGGACGATTGTCGGGCTGGGCCGGACCTCCGTGTAAAATGACGATTTTCGTAAGTCCGAGCCCAGCCTGAACTGCTACCCGGGCCTGGTTTCCAAGCCCGAACCCGGCCCGACCTAAAGCCCGGCCCAGTCCGGGTTTTTCGGGTCGGGCTCGGGCCGGGTCACCGGGTCGGGCTGCCCATGCCCAGGTTTACTTCAAACGATGGCGATCAAAGAAAAATTGTTTATTATTTGGATATCGTGCGATAATATCCAATTGGTGACTCTTTTTGGAACATGCATGTTGATGTCATCATATATGCTTCCCATATCTGATAATCCTAAAATACTTCATAGCACAAAACTGTGGTCTCATGTATAATCCAGCTTCACTACTAATTTTTTGAAACTTTTTATTCGCAGCGAAAACAGAGTTGTGCTTCACTTTTTTGGAAGCATATTTGAGCTTTTGCCGAGAAGCATAACTGTGCTTCACGCAAAAGCATAATTGCACTTTCGCGTGGAAGGACAACCGTGTTTCACGCTCCTCGCACACAAAATCTCCTAAAAAACAGAACAACCAAAAAACAAAAACTCAAACAACCATTCCGGTGGGGAAGCATCCAGCGTGACACGTGACGCCGCTGAGGTGCTCTTGTGCTACGACACACACGCGGGGGCACCCTTCAACTAGTTGGTCCCTTGTTATTTGTTGTTTGAGATGGCTTACGAGGCTCGATGGATTGACAATAGATCTAGCTGGAGAATACTGAAAAGTATCGATATTGGGTTTAGGAGAAAAACACCCTTCAAGGTAGAATGAGGTTTCTCTAGGGAAAGAAGTTGAAATGAGGTAGTTGATGCTTTCTTATAGAAAACTAACATTGGCACCTAGTTTTGTTTGGTCCATCTAAGACTCGTCTTGATGAGAATTAACTATTGAACATGTAAAACTCACA
The DNA here is from genome assembly GCA_039707655.1 of Elymus sibiricus. Taxonomy (NCBI): domain Eukaryota; kingdom Viridiplantae; phylum Streptophyta; class Magnoliopsida; order Poales; family Poaceae; genus Elymus; species Elymus sibiricus. The sequence goes on from CM077663.1 coordinate 100,074,729, forward strand.
TCAACCTTTTTTTCTTCCCCGTCTCTCAAGCCTCTTCATATGTCCCTTTGCTTTTGCACGAGAACTATATCTTGCTAATTGGTTTGCACCTAAAGAAACTCCCTCACACTTCGTTTATGGGCTAACCCATTTGGAAGTTTGCTCGTCGTTTGGTCCAGGTTTTTTGTAGTTTTCTTTTCTTTCTTTTTGTTCCGGTTTTCATGTTTCTTCATGGTTTTCTTCAAAATTTTCTCTTTTTCTTTACTTTTAACCGGTTTTCGTTGTTTCATTTCCTTGTTTTCATTGTTTCCATCTTTCTTTTTTTCTACAATTTCTTACCATTTTCTTTGGGTTTTCTTGTCGGTTTTCACTGGCTTCCTTTTTTTCTTCGTTTTTCATTAGTTTTCTATTTCTTTTTTATTTATATTTGTTTCTTTCTCTGTTTTGTTGTTTCCATTCATTTTCAGTGGTTTCCTTCCGGGTTTTTTGTTTTATTTGTTTCATTTTCACTAGTTTTCTTTGTTTCTCTTTGTTTCCTTGTCGGCTTATCATTGGTTATTTTTTCCTTCAACACATGTCTACATATTTTTAGAACACAATGTCCGTTTAAGTGTACACACTGAATAATTTGTTGATACAAGTTGAACATTCATTAACTACGTGAGGTATACATATTATTAAATGCATGTTTTGAAAACTTTTTTGAATAAATGGTCAAAACAATCTAATACATGGTGAATTTATTTAATGGCGATAAAAAAATACACACAAAATGTAATTTTTTCATATACATCAAGAACATTTTTGTATACACATTTTTTAAAGAAAAAATAATATTTTTCAATTTTATTTTTTGTATCTACTATTATTTAGTGTATGGTTGAAAAAAATTGTATACATCAGGAACATATTTTATACACATTTAAAAATTACATGATCAACATTTCTTTAATACAAATTTGTACTTTTTTATACATTTTCTTATACATGGGAAACATTTTTTTCTATACACATGTAACATTTTCCAAATGTTTGATTAAAAAATCAAATACTTGATTAAAAATGTATAAATGCATTACTAAACAATTCATACACATTGTATATATTTTTATACATGAGAACTATTTTTTCTATACACATTTAACATTTTATCAAATGTTTTATGTAAAGTGTTTTCTTAGTTTATATATTTAGAATATCTGAAAATATAACTACAAGTAAAAAAATGTAAACGGAAAAGGGAATAAAAAGTAAAAAAATCAGAAATTATAAAAGTAGGCTGTAGGCTGCCCTGCCTCTCTATAAGCGAGACATAAGTGTGTCCGCGTTTTTGTGCTTTGCTGTTGTGTTGCCTTGTCCAATTTGATTGGGCCTATGAGTTGGGCATTTCCTATTTGGCGCCACAGGCGACAGCGCCTGTGGCGATCATAAATGGGCCGGCCCATCAAGGCGGCGGTTGACGTTTTTTTTTTGAAAATTCTATGAACTTTTTTGAATATTTGATGAACTTTTTTAAAATTTGATGAACATCTTTTTGAAAATGGATGAAATTGTTAAAGATTTATGAACTTTTTTTAAGTTCAATGAACTTTTTTAAAAATACATGAACTTTTTTTAATCTAATGAACTTTTTCCAAATTGGATGAACTTTTTTTAAAATTTCAATGAACTTTTTTTCAAATTGATGAACTTTTTTAAAAATTGATGAACCTTTTTTTAAGATATGAACTTTTTTTTTAATGGATGAACCTTTTTTGATTTCATATTTTTATTTTCGTAACAAATAGAAAATTTGGGCTGTTTTTTCTACTGGATCAACAAAAAATACAGATAAAAAAAAAACTGGGCAGCACGCTAGTGGGCCGGCCCATTCCAGGGACGCTGCAGGCGCCCGATCGTTAACGGGCGCCTGCAGCGCTGCATAGGAGCTCCCAGCCCTATAAGTCCTTGATTATTGTATGTGGGCTGAGATGTTACCTTCTTTTTATTTTTTGGCATGGAAAAAATAGATCCTATGTGACAAGAAAGAGGTGTGTCTACGCTTGCACTACCACGATAATTATTTTATCTCTTATGTTTTCCTGATAGCACACCATGTCACCATGTGTATTTGTTTAAACAAAGTACATATGTGTATGCAGGCACATCCAAATAATGTATTCACGAACAACTATTTCACTAGTTTTGTGTATTTCCCATTTAGAAAAAAGAGTGAAAATTGAAAATATGTCATGTGTTGCATAAATAAAAATGTCTCATATCTATGTAAATGTTAATTAAATTATAAAAAGTGTCCAAGTTTTTTTAAGTGTTGACATAGTTTTACAATACATGATGAACTTTTTTAAAAAATGCATGATAGATATTTTTGTAAATATATTTTCTAGATATACGGTGAACATTTTGAAACAAAAATGAAAAAGGCCTGATGGAGAAAATATCAAAAAGGGAAAGTTGAAGTAATCAAATTGCATGTCAATGTTGGGCATGCAACTGGGTTAGTGCGAATTATGTGTCGAGGGTGAACATGCAACTAGGTCGGTTGAGTTCGGATCAAGGATGGATATGTAGTTGGGTAGGTGTATAAGGCAAGTTGTGTGAGGACATGCAACTAAGTGGAGTGAGTTGCATGGCGGGGTGGACATGCAACTGGGTCTGTGTCGGGTAAATCTGCATGTGGGTGGACAGGCGACTAAGTCGGCGTCAGGGGCAATTGCGTGTGAAAGGTTGACATGCATTTTGGTATGTGTCACGGCAAGTTGCGTTTGAAGAATATGCAACTAGGTCAAACGAGTGGAAGTCGAGGGTGGATTTGCTAGATGATAATTAGCAAATCCAAAAAATGAAAACACTCCACCCTCCCTGGTTGCAGGTGTGGCGTATCCGTTACAGTTGTAAGATACTAGAAGGACTGGGCGCGCTTTGTTGCGCCGTTAGATTAAAAAAACATTATCACTCTGTTTCAACATACAATGTGTATTGCTTTTTTAAGATGTCAAACCTCTTAAATTCGATTAAATTTGTAGATAAATATATCAAAATCCATAATATCAAATTGTTGTGATTAGATTCATCGCTAAATGAATTATCATATTTTTTATTTAATATTGTGGATGTCGATATTTTTGCTCTCAACTTGGTCAAAGTTGAAGATTTGACTTTCCAAAAGAGTAATGCCCCTTATATTTTGAAACTAATGAAATATTTCGTTTGATGTGTGGGGGAGATGACATAATGTGTTTTATTTTTATTTATAATTCGGTAATTTGATGGGCATTTTTGTGATTCTATATTATATGCTAACCAACCTTATATATGTGGGAATATTTCTACGTCGACGACTGCATGGGCGTGATTGATATAATTTTATAGGCCGCTTGTTGTTGATTGATTTGAAAAACTGTTAGTTTGGTCAAAATCGTAAACCAAACCGATTAGGAAGCATAATTTATTTGTCTAAAGAACTGAACGAGAGAGTTTTGAGAAATTGTTGACCCAGTCAAAATCGGATGACCCAATTTTAATTGGAGTCTTGAAGACCTCAACTGTATGTGACTCTTTAAAACTAAGGAGTATAGTGTTATAGAGGTATAAATAAAATAATTAAATGAAAGTGCTTTGAGAAATTGTTGACCATGTCAAAATCGGGTGTCACAATGTCAATTGGAGACCTCAATTGAATGTGGGCTCTCCAATTCTAGGAAGATTGGTATTATAGTATATATATGTGGGGCATGTGCGGTCGTATCTGGATTGCGACGCGTGCAGTTTTGTACCATGAATGGACATGCGACTGATTGTGATATTACTATTTTTGCCCCGGGGGGGGGGGGGGGGGGGGGATCCTTACGAAAAACACCCCCTGTGGGTTTCGGATACCATTTTCATGCGAGGAAAAGACCAGAAAATAATTTTAAAATAGGAAATAAAACGTAAATAAATCTACATGAAGTATACCTACACATACCAGAAAGGAAAACAAAAAGTGACCTAAATCTCATTTAAAAAGCAGTCTACATGGGCCTAAAAATGCTTGACCTCATCTTAAAAAATGTAAATTTGTAGCCCACATAAAAACACAACATTGCACCCATATAAAACCCGCAGACACATGCAGAAACGAAAACAGACCTTGCGCATACAAAACGGCCAGGCAAGGAAAACGAAACACACAAACGCGGGACACAACCAAGGTGATCAACAGTTTTGCACGAAAATTGCATCACTTGATCGTGTGGTGGAGAACTTAGGTGTGATATAGCTATTTTTTATCTAGACGAGAATTAGCAGATTTGTTTCTTTTTCTCCTTTTAAAATTTCATAAGTAGTTTGGCATATAAGTTGGTCTAAAATAGGGGGTTCGAGGCTTAGTCCAAACTTGCATTCTGAATCCTCTTTACCTAATAACAGTAGCGATGTATGTTCTGTTTTCTAACGAGTGGATTTTTTTGTGTGTGAAAACTAACAAATAGATACCCAACATGAAGGAACAATTTGTAAAATTTACGATGGCCTAAAGCTTCAACATATTTTTTTGAGAAGCCGCATTAAGAATGTTGCCAAGTAGTAGTAAAGTTTTGCACCCGTGACATGGTGAGTTCCATGGCGACGCTGTCTGGACTCTGGACCACCGTTTGTGCGCATCCAAATCATTCCAGGTGGCGACGGCGACACTGCCTTTGCAACTTGCAGCGACAAGAGAACAAGGTGCTCCCTGGTCCACGAGAGAACGAGATGCTTGGCTAATCAATGTAGTAGATAATATCTGCATTGATCCACAAATACACCGGGTGCTTGTGCTTCTTTTTCCACAAGCAGCTACGCCACCCCCAAAGGAATTGATTATACGTACATGATGTCTTAATTTCGCACAAATATGTTTTTTACATGATTGCGCGCAAATATGATGTTATCTTTTTCATGTGTATTGTCGTAGCTTTTTAAACAAAGGGTGTCGCTCTGGCACATTTTTGTGGTGACTTCAAAATTTCAAGTGTTTCAACACGTGCAATGGAATAGCAAAACACGGAGACGGACATGTACTTGGAAGTTGGAACACATATTGTCTACAACTATTATGTATTATTGTGCGATAGCGGAATGAGATAAGAAAGGAAGAGCATGCATGTCTGTGACTGCACAGTGTACACACGATACCACCGACTTTTACAAAAAAGTAATCCTGTGATTGCATTGTAGGTTTCATTGTAGATACCCACCAGACCTACTCAAACGAGGTGTGATTTCCGCCTTGTTAAGAGCATCTCCAACCAGACATAGCTAATTTGGCCTCTTATACATCCACGTCCGTTCGGGTATCATTTGAACCTCATTTGTCCGTGTACTCAGTCGTGTCTCTTAAATTGTCTAATCACATGCATATGATTGGTGAGGATGAAGAGAGAAATACAAAAGAAATATATAATTTGGTCAAGTATGAACCGCGTCCGACGTGGCGGACGGCCCAGACACCCTCATTTATATCCATCTAATATATGGGCTGAGTTTGAGGGTTCGATGACGGCCCGAACATATGAGAGGATTTGCGGGTCCTGTTGGGTGACGTTTTTTCTATTCTCTTCTGACCGGGCACTACTAGGGAAAAGCCTATAGGTGGAGGATTAGCAGTAGCGCAGCCTAAGGGACAGCGTTGCTGCTATTTAGCAATAGCGATGGTAAGGAGAAAGCGCTACAGGTAGCACTAAGTAGCAGCACGCGCATTTGCCGGACACGCTACTACTACAAGGCCCCCACCGTGTCCCCTGGGCTGGCTATAGTAGCAGCGCGGCCGCTAAAAGTGCGCTACAACTAACACTATATCAGTAGCGCTGGTAGACTATCCGCGCTACTACTAAGATGACCCCAATGTACTCACCAGGTTATGCATAGTAGCAGCGCGCCTTAGTGTGATGCACTACTACTAAATCTATAGCAGTAGCGTAGTTCGCCGCCCCGCGCTACTGCTATTCTACCCTCTTCCCCGCTCGCGTTGCTCACTCTCCCCTCCACACTCTCTGTCTCCCTCGCTCTCACCGCGCCGTCGTTGTCGCACCATCGTCGTCGCCGCCGTTGCCGCACCGCCGTCACCTCCATTGTCGTAAGCCTCCTCCCCCCCCCCCACACACACGCCCTCCTCTCTCCTCCGTCCTCGCCCTCCTCCCCAGGCCCTCGCCCTCCCCCCCGCCACACGCCCTCCTCTCCCCTCCGTCCTCGCCCTCCTCCCCAGGCCCTCGCTGAAAGCACATTTGCTCCCTTGGTGGTTTTGGTAATTAATAACAACATATAAGTCATTGAACTAATGTTTCCACTAAGTATATTTCAGGAAAAGTTCAATGATAGGATTGGCAAAAAGGATTGTGGAGATTGTGGATAACCCCAAGATGCAAGGAAATAGATTGGCAAACCTTCAAGCAAGAAGACTCTACATTTTACTTTGTGAGAAATCACTTTGAGTCCATAGGAAAGCCAATACTATTAAAAGGGGGTAAGGTACTGTTGGTGAACAAAATGCTCATACGTGCACAAGTGATAGTCACCAAAAATACCCACAAGCTCTTCCACAAAAGTCTGTCCAAAGTCAATATCCAAAATCGGTGCAACCAACACTTTCCACTCGGTGCCACCGATTCTCAAACTCAGACAGGCCCATGCCAAACCCTAGCACATCGGTGCAACCGAATCCACTTCGGTGCCACCGAGTTTGGGTTGCCAACTTTCTGTTACCTCGATTCACAAAATCGGTACCACCGAGTTTGTTGAATCGGCGTCACCGAGATTGGGCAATCTGACCGTTGGTCACCTAATCGGTGCAACCGAGATTTATATATCGGTCTCACCGAGATTCAAAAGTTACTGCCTTTTGGTCACTTCGGTACCACCGAGTTTTATACTTCGGTGTCACCGAGTTGGTCACTTTAGGTGTAACGGTTGGATTTTTGGAGATGCCTATATATACCCCTTCACCACCACCTACTCGAAAGAGAAGCACTCAGAACTATTCCATACTTGCCCCATCATATTTTCTGAGAGAGAGCCACCTACTCATGTGTTGAGATCAAGCCATTTCATTCCAACCATATGAATCTTGATATCTAGCCTCCCCAAGTTGCTTTCCACCAATCCAATCTCTTCCACCAAGCCAAATCTGTGAGAGAGTGATTGTGTGTTGAGGAGTCTATCATCTTGAAGCACAAGAGCAAGGAGTTCATCGACATTACCGAGCCTATTACCTTTTGGAGGGTGGTGCCTCCTAGATTGGTTAGGTGTCGCTTGGGAGCCTCCTACTTCGTGTTGTGGAGTTGAACCAAGAAGTTTGTACGGGCAAGGAGATCGCCTACTTCGTGAAGATCTACCCATAGTGAGGCTAGTCCTTCGTGGACGGAAGCCGTTATGGAATAGTCAAGGTTGCTACTTCGTGGACCCTTCGTGGGTGGAGCCCTCCGTGGACTCTCGCGACCGTTACCCTCCGTGGGTTGAAGGCTCCATAAACGTGGACGTACGATAGCACCACCTATCAGAACCACGGGAAAAATCTTCGTGTCTACAAATTGCGTTTGATCTTCCTACCCTTCCTTTACTACTCATGCTTGTTGTTACTTTCCGCTGCTATACTCTTAAACATGCATGTGTAGGGTGTGCTTGACTTGCTATGAATGCTAAAATCTGCCAACACTTAAAATTGGGAAAAAGTAGATTTTTATTTAGTCAAGTAGTCTAATCACCCCCCCCCCTCTAGACATACTTTCGGTCCTACAAGTGCTATCAGAGCTTTGGTCTCCATTGCATTGGTCTCACAACCTAGGAGAGTATGGCGTCTAGTGAGGGAAATTATCACCGTAGAGGTCCGTATTTTGATGGCACTAATTTTGTTAGTTGGAAGCACAAAATGAAAATGCATATTCTTGGTCATAACCCCGCCGTATGGGTTGTTGTTCGTGTTGGCTTGCAAGGTGAATTCTTTGGTGATGGAAAGGAACCGGATCGTGAAGCGACCGCGGATGAATTGAAGATGTTACAATACAACGCTCAAGCATGTGACATTCTCTTCAACTGCCTATGCCCCGAAGAATTCAACAAAATCAGCCGTCTTGAGAATGCAAAAGAGATTTGGGATACTTTGGTTGATATGCATGAAGGAACCGATTCAGTGAGAGAATCCAAGTTGGATGTTCTTCAAAGTCAGCTTGACAAGTTCAAGATGAAGGATGGTGAAGGAGTCGCAGAGATGTACTCTAGGCTAGCTCTCATCACCAATGAGATTGCCGGCTTAGGAAGCGAAGAGATGACCGACAAATTCATCATCAAGAAGATACTTCGAGCTTTGGATGAGAGATACGACACCGTGTGCACATTGATCCAAATGATGCCCAACTACAAAGATCTCAAGCATATGGAAGTCATTGGAAGGATTGTTGCTCATGAGATGACACTCAAAGACAAAGAAGAGCTTCACAACAAGTCTAGCGGTGCTTACAAAGCCACAAGTGATGCTCCCGCAACTTCAAGCGACAACCTTGTCACCAATGAAGAGATAAGCCTCATGGTCAAGAAATTCAACAAGTTCTACAAGAATAGAGGCAAAGAACGAAGCTCCAACATAAGATATGAAGAGAAGCGTTCGCCAAGTCGTGACCGCAATTGCTACAATTGTGGGAAGCCCGGACACTACTCCAATGAGTGCACGGCTCCCTACAAACAAAGAGAAGAGTCACCTAGAAGACAAAGCTCAAGGAATGAATCACCTCAAAGAGAGAGAAGGAGTAGAGATGATCGTTATGAACGAAGACCCTCAAGGAGAAGTAGGGATTCGGAGAAGAAGGACAAGTACACCAAGAGCTACACAAGAAGAAAACATCAAGCTCATGTTGGTGAATGGGTTTCCGGCTCCGACTCCGACAACAACTCCGAGAGAAGCTATCACTCCAACTCCGACTATAGTCAAGATGAAGGTGTTGCCGGACTTGCACTAGTGACTACCAACTCTTATGATCTATTTGATTCACCAAACGAAGGGAGTGGAAGTTTCTTCATGGCTAAAGGCCCCAAGGTATCACACCCCGAGTATCTTGATTTCAATAGTGATGAAGATGATTTGCTTTGTGATGATGACTTGCACTTTGATGAAACTAGTGATGTTAGTCAAAATGAACTTGATAATTCTCATGCTAGTCATGGTAAGTTATTTGATGATGATAAGATAAAAATAGAACAACTAACTAAAGAACCAAACACTCTTAAGTTAGCCCATCAATCTACTCTCGAAGATCATAGAGAGCTTGTAAGGACTCATGAGAAGCTACGCTTCGAGAAGCTCAACTTGGAGCAAGAACATGAGTTTCTTAAAGCTATCAATGACGATCTCCGAAAGAAGACTTCATCTTATCTAGCCAAACGACTACTCTTGTCTACATTCATGCCACAAGTTAAATCTAAACAAGCTAGTAACAAAGGCAAGAAAGGTTCTTCATCTAGTAGCAACAATAAAAATGCCAAACCTAATGATGTTGCTTCAAGTAGTTCTATTGATTCCACTAATGATGATTCTCTTAGCCAAGTTACACTTGAGCAAGAAAATGCTTTATTGAAAGGAATTATAGAGAAAGGTATCTACAAGAGTCTTGCCGGGTGTAAGCAATTTGAGGAGATTGTACGCAAGCACGGAGGATACCGGAAGAACCATGGCATTGGCTAGTTCAACGCTAATGGAGTTGAATGGGAAGAAGATCAATACCCCAAGCCCAAGTTTGTTCCTCAAAAGGAGAAGTATGAAAATACTCTTCCCAAGGGAACAAACACTCAAGATAACCTTCCACCACAAGACCACAAGCTCAAGGGCAAGAACAAGCTTCAAGAGGACATTGACTCACATGAAGATGAATCCCTAGCTTTGGTGGAGTGGGTTCCCAAAGCTACTTCAAGCTCAACTTCTACAAGGGCTACTTCAACACCAAGGATCCCATCAAGTTGATGTGGGTCCCCAAGAAGAAGAACTAGAGAAGTTCTTGAGGGGTGACTCCGCCAATGAAATTCACTCACATTCATTATTGACAAGAACTATTTGCAATCAACATCAACTCTATGCAATAGTTCAAGGAGTCACACATTCCCTCAAAGGTAAGCAAGGGACAAGGTGAGAAGAGTAAGGAAACAACAAGGATGCTCCCAACTCATGGTGATCTTCATCAACCTTGAGCATCCACCACTACCTCACCAACATGAAGTCTTCATCGACAAAACCCAAGGTTAGTTTATCCCTCCTATGGGGGGATGTCACATCAAGAGGGAGCTTTACTCTAAGACTTGAGTCAAAGCATCTCTTAGTATGTGACAACATTAAATGCTTTATGTAAAAGTGGTAACCCCACTTGTGCTTAAACGATGAGTATGACCTATGATCAAGTATTCTTACTTGGCTCCTAAGTCAATATACTCATATATAGATGACTCCGTCATCGCCAAAATGCTTGATAGATGCTAGTATGTATGTGCATGTTTGCCATGATTTCATTTGACATCTTATTGTGTGAGCATGTTGGTCTGCATTTATTTATCCATTCGAGGACATCCAATTGTTGCTATTTGGCTTTTCTTTTCTCTTTTGCCAATTGGATGAACAAGAATGCCTAGGACCACTCTCTAGCTATCTATGCTTTCTCACCTCATATTCTATTCATGCTGCATCACAAAACTTGAACGAGTACTTTTCGATCCCTCTGTGTGAGGAGCACTCGGAGTTCCGTATCGACAAAGGACTGACCATTAAAACCTCCCAAGTGCATCTCGGTGGAACCAATCCAAAAATCTCGGTCTCACCGAATGCCTAGGGTTGATCTGGTTTTCATTCTCGGTACCACCGATTCCATATTCTCGGTTACACCGAGTTTCCCTGTCAGCTGACAGTTGAGGAACTCGGTGACACCGAAAATTTAGAATCGGTGTCACCGACAGCCGAGGGTATATAAGAGGCGGACCCGGCCTTTGAAAATTCCTTCAAACCGTCGCCCCCTCCAAAACCCTACGCTGCCGATTCGTGACCCCTGGTCGTCGCCTTTGCTTCCCCGAGCGTCTCCGCCGCTGGGAATCGCCGTCGACGACGGAATCTTCACCCCCGTCGCCGCCGTAGCGGATCCGTCGCCAAGTTAGGGTATGGATCCGGCCCTTCTTCGCGCTCCCCGTCCGAATCTTGCACGCTAAAGTTTATTCCATCGATAATCCACCATTTGCAAACCTCTCCATCCACTGGAAATCTCATTAGATTAGCGAATCGAAAAATTTAGGTTTAGTTGCCCGCAAAATCGCATCTCGGTGATACCGAGTCAGAAAAATCGGCTCCACCGATTTTATTTTTGTGCTACTGAGGACAGTACTCGGTGAAACCGAGTGGCAGTTTTCGGTCCGACCGAAACTGCTGCCAAGTTTCTGTTAAGGGTATTGTGAGTCTCGGCAGCACCGAAAGTTTTGACTCGGTGACATCGAAATTCTTTTTTGCTGTGAACTACATCTAAGATTTTTCTGTTCAAAGTTTCAAAAAGAGCTGCAGTTTGTGATGACTTATCTTCTTCTACTCTTCTACACTCTATTCACAGGGTCAGATATGTCAGAGGTTGAGGACAGTGAGAACAACTTCAGAGAGCAGAGTGTTGATTTGGATTCAGGCACTAGTACTGAGTCTAGTTCCTTTTCAGATCCAGGCACTCCCAGTTCTCATGGGTTGCCCAAGGCTGCTACTAGGGCCAGGAAGAAGCTGAATTTAGATGAGGAGGATTTTGATTTTGTTCCAGAGGAAGTTCTTGCCAAGAAGCAAGACAAAGCTGCTAGGAAGTCTGCAAATGAAGCCACCTCTTCCAAGAGAGTAGTCAGCAAGACATATGCCAGTTCTGAGACTATGAGAGCACCTGAGAGTGCTAGGGCTACCATGACCATTGAGCCCCCAAGGAGGTCATTGCCTAAGAAGGCAGGAGAGAAGAAGCATGCCAGAAAGAGGATTGTCTATGTCACAGGCAGGCCTACATCCATGTATGAGGACCCAGAGGAGACTGCTGGTGCTGCAGAGGAGGAGGAGGAAGAGCAAGTTGTCAAGGCCCCTCCCAAGAAGAAGCAAAAGAAGCTTTTGGCAGATGCTATGCCAAAGCAAGGTCCCTCCAAGAGCACCAAGTCTGCCCCCAAGAAGGCTGCTGCTGAAAAGTCCAAGAGGTCATCCAGACAGATTCCAGCTTCTGAGAAGAACAAGGGAACTACCTCCAGAGATATGGATGAGGATGCCATGTCTGCTTTGATGAAGCTCAGACCACACCTTCCAGAGCACAATGCCAGCCATCCACTTGCTGAAGACATGAAGAAGAGGAAGGATTCTGGTTTGAGGGCATGGAGAGCAATTGATCCATATGCCCAGAGGAGAAAAACAGCTCTGGACTATAGGTTCTATACCAAGGAGCAACAAGATTTCTATGAGACTATCTTGCTTGACAAGAGTCCAGCTGTCAGTGATATGAGATACGTTGACTGGAAGTATATCAAGGCTAATTAAGATTACTTTCCAAATGTTCAAGACAACTTTCATTGCATTGGCCTAGATGAGTTTGTTGGCAAAAAGTTCACTGCATGGAATGACGAGATGATCATGCAATTCTACTCCACTGCTCACTTCTATGGAGATGGTAGAATTGTATGGATGACAGAAGGAGCAAGATATGAGTCTACTGTTGAGGAATGGGCTACCATCTTAGGAGTCCCAGAGGTGCAAGATGGTGACTTGGATGTCTACTCTGAATCCAAGGAGAGCCATGATGCTATGAAGGACATGTGCAATGCTATCCCTGCTGCTAACTTGAAATCTCACAAGTTAGGATCTATTTACTTCCTCCAGGCTGGCCTCCGCACCATGAACACCATCTTGAGGCATACATTGATGCCTAAGTCAGGAGATGAGAAGATGATTCGAGGCCATTCAATCAACATGCTGATCCATCTTGATAGACACACCAGGATAAGGGTGATGGATCTGATTGTGGAGACAGTGAAGAGGGTTGCTGCTGATCAGAAGCACTCATGCTGCTATGCACCCTACATTCAGATGCTCATCAACTCCAAGCTGGAGAAGCACATCTTTGCTCTGGACAGACCCCATTTGCCCCTACAGCCAGATTTAGAGGACAACGTTGTGGTGATGGACCCAGAACATCCCACATCAGCTGCAGCTCAAGCACAGGCAGAGGCAGAGGCAGCTAGAGCCACTAGTGCTCAAGTCCCCAGATCTAGGAACGAGCAAATGGATCTCTTGATCTCATCCGTTCAAGGCATGCAGAAGGACATCAAGGACATACTGGAGAACCAGAACAGTCTTGTCAGGATCTTTGAGAACAGGATCAAGACTCTCAATGACAAGGTGGATGGGCTGACCAAGACAGTTAATGAGCTCAAGAAGGAAGTTGACTATGTGCCTCTTCCTCACTCTACAGATGATGATGATGAGGAGGAGGAGGAGGATGACTCTCCTCTCAGGCCAGGCACACACTTCACTACCCAGGCCAGATCAGCCACAGTGCCAGCTCCAGAGTTAAGGCCTTCTTCATCAGCACCTGCTACAGTCACCTCAACTCCATCAGCTCCTCCAGTGCCTCCAGTTGCTACACCAACTCCATCCATGACGTCTGCCGACATCTTCGCCGACGCAGTTCTCTCAACTCCTTCATCAACAACCGGAGGAGATCAGCCCAAGAACGATTAGCTATATCTCTTTGAACTTTTTGGTAACTTGTTGCTAAAGGGGGAGAAGTGTATATAGATCTTTAGGCTTCGAGTGAGAGAGCGTTTGTTTTTTATCGCTTTTTCAAAAACATTTGGTCTTTTGTTTTGGATGTGTTGAACTATGTGGTGTTTGATCATACGCTTGATGTGTGTTGCTACTATTTCCTATCTTTTGATGCTTATGAGATGATCATTCACCTTTGCTTGATTGTGTTGTGCTATGATGTTAACTCTTATTATTCTCGCACACCACCAAGTTTTATGTGACATGGAAGAAGTGCCCCATGTACCTAATCGATTGTGCATTTGCATTCAAACTCAAATTTAAAATAATGCACAAATTTAGGGGGAGCTCTTGCTTATCACATACTTCTCAAAGCGACGATTATATTCATTGATTATATCATATGTCGAAGCTTTGATCTATATGTTGTCATCAATTACCAAAATGGGGGAGATTGAAAGCACATTTGCTCCCTTGGTGGTTTTGGTAATTAATAACAACATATAAGTCATTGAACTAATGTTTCCACTAAGTATATTTCAGGAAAAGTTCAATGATAGGATTGGCAAAAAGGATTGTGGAGATTGTGGATAACCCCAAGATGCAAGGAAATAGATTGGCAAACCTTCAAGCAAGAAGACTCTACATTTTACTTTGTGAGAAATCACTTTGAGTCCATAGGAAAGCCAATACTATTAAAAGGGGGTAAGGTACTGTTGGTGAACAAAATGCTCATACGTGCACAAGTGATAGTCACCATAAACACCCACAAGCTCTTCCACAAAAGTCTGTCCAAAGTCAATATCCAAAATCGGTGCAACCAACACTTTCCACTAGGTGCCACCGATTCTCAAACTCAGACAAACCCATGCCAAACCCTAGCACATCGGTGCAACCGATTCCACTTCGGTGCCACCGAGTTTGGGTTGCCAACTTTCTGTTACCTCGATTCACAAAATCGGTACCACCGAGTTTGTTGAATCGGTGTCACCGAGATTGGGCAATCTGACCGTTGGTCACCTAATCGGTGCAACCGAGATTTATATATCGGTCTCACCGAGATTCAAAAGTTACTGCCTTTTGGTCACTTCGGTACCACCGAGTTTTATACTTTGGTGTCACCAAGTTGGTTACTTTAGGTGTAACGGTTGGATTTTTGGAGATGCCTATATATACCCCTTCACCACCACCTACTCGAAAGAGAAGCACTCAGAACTATTCCATACTTGCCCCGTCATATTTTCTGAGAGAGAGCCACCTACTCATGTGTTGAGATCAAGCCATTCCATTCAAACCATATGAATCTTGATCTCTAGCCTCCCCAAGTTGCTTTCCACCAATCCAATCTCTTCCACCAAGCCAAATCTGTGAGAGAGTGATTGTGTGTTGAGGAGTCTATCATCTTGAAGCACAAGAGCAAGGAGTTCATCGACATTACCGAGCCTATTACCTTTTTGAGGGTGGTGCCTCCTAGATTGGTTAGGTGTCGCTTGGGAGCCTCCTACTTCGTGTTGTGGAGTTGAACCAAGAAGTTTGTACGGGCAAGGAGATCGCCTACTTCGTGAAGATCTACCCATAGTGAGGCTAGTCCTTCGTGGACGGAAGCCGTTATGGAATAGTCAAGGTTGCTACTTCGTGGACCCTTCGTGGGTGGAGCCCTCCGTGGACTCTCGCGACCGTTACCCTCCGTGGGTTGAAGGCTCCATAAACGTGGACGTACGATAGCACCACCTATCGGAACCACGGGAAAAATCTTCGTGTCTACAAATTGCGTTTGATCTTCCTACCCTTCCTTTACCACTCATGCTTGTTGTTACTTTCCGCTGCTATACTCTTAAACATGCATGTGTAGGGTGTGCTTGACTTGCTATGAATGCTAAAATCTGCCAACACTTAAAATTGGGAAAAAGTAGATTTTTATTTAGTCAAGTAGTCTAATCACCCCCCCCCCCCCCTCTAGACATACTTTCGGTCCTACACTCGCCCTCCTCCCCCCTCCATCCTGTCACTTCTCCCTCCTTCGGCCGCCGCCCCCTCTCCCTCCTCGGTCACCGACCCTCTTCCCTCCTCCCTCTGTTCTTGTAGAACGTAGGTATTTTTCTTGTAGAATGTACAATGAATTGGTAGAACTTGCTTGTAGAATGTAGGTTTTTTGTATACAATAGACAATTTTAGGTATCAAATTTCCTAGGAATTCATTCAGAAATGTATTGGAATGGTATATGAGAAATTTTTAGGTATCAAATTTCCTAGGAATTCACTAATATAAATTTGTAGTAAAAATATTAGGTCTAGAAATTTTTAGTAAAAAAATATGTCTAGAAATTTTTAGTAAAAAATAGGTCTATTTGGACATGTGTGTATGTTATTGCAGGGAACACCTCCGAGTGGCCTATGTTTTGCCGGAATATTAATTCATTTTCGTTCCGGCAAATTTCAGGCGCTCGATATGTCCTGTTTTCAGAAAAGGTCATGCCAAAATTTTGGCATGACTTGTGCTAGAAAGTAGGAAATATCGAGTGCCCATGATTTGGTAGAACAGGAATTGATAACATTCCGGCAAAACATAGGCCATTTTTATGCCATTACTCCATAAATGCAATGTTAATTGACTTATGCTTATTAGGGTACTTTCAGTCTGTCGGAGCTCCTTGTGTGACTTTCATGTCTGTTCTTGATGGATGAATCCCGACTGTTGTTGTGGGGGTCGTTTCCTCTTCTTCTTCTCGCAATATATACCTTGGTATAATGCGCGAGAGAAGAAGAGGAAGCGACCAGCACCGACGGTCAAAATATCAGAGGAAGAATCCCGACTGTTGTCGTGGGGGTTGCTTACTCCTTCGTTCCCGTGTGCTAGAGATTTTCGTAATGCACGCGGGAACGAAGGGAGGAGCTTCCATCACCGACAGTCGAAATATTAGTGTGGGGGAGTGTCCACCAACATACACCACCATATCAGTGTGAGAGAGTGTGCACCATATACACCATGAGATATGAGAGTTTTTTAAGGAAGCCTCGACAGATCGAAACTCAACCCATGCTGAATAGTTCCTTGTATAATTGCCATTAATTTTTAATCTTTGAATCATGAACACCGGAAATGTCTGACGACGATAGGATCCCTGAGTGTGAGTATTGCGGCGAGGATCAGGGTATGTGTGACATGCCTCACCTGCGAAACGATAGGTTCTCACCATCAAGCTGGACGAGACCTTCGATATTTTTACGGTACGAACGATGACAAGTATTTTTTTCATAATTAATCGTGACTTTTGTTTCTTTGCTTCAACGTGTAATTTCTGTTTTTTACAATTCGACTAGTGCATCCCCTGCCATGCAAGACGGTATGTCTTGGAGAAGCTTGGTTTCCAAGAAAGTGAGAATATGGAGACGAGGAGCGCTAACCTGAGGACTAAACATGGACACGCATTTCTGGTTAAACTATACAATGCAGTTAATCACTCACATTTTGGTTGCTCAAATTAGGAAGCTCTAGCCAAGGAATATGGATTTCAGGAGGATATGCACATAATCTTTGATATTCGTCCTGAAGATGATATTGAAGATAATATCGACATTTGGGTGGATGTGGATATCTTTACCTCCATGTGAGTTTGTCAACCATATTTGTTAAGTAATTTATATTGTTTATTTAAAAATATTTGGTGTTCATCCCTACTTAACTTGTTTATTTTTAATTATCAGCTTATTTCTCTTCTTCAACAAATACTCAAAAGATAGTAGACCGGACCTACTACAGTCTTGGCTCTGATCTACTAACTTGGTTGGAGAAACATCATCTGATCTCATTTATTGATGATGTTCATAATTTTAAGATCAATTATGAAGATATGGCGAAAGTTATTTTGAGTACGTGCCACTAGCGCACGAGTTGAACCATGGTAACTCCCATGTAGATAGCATGGTAAGATTATTTTTTACTATTGTGTCATTAATTATTCCATCTTTTGCATACATAAATTTTTCTTAAGCAAAACTAGATTGCTAACTATGTTATTATTATGTTCTTCAATAGGAATTGCCGTCAGAGGTTGTGCATGAACTGATGTTTCTAGAAGGTCATTTGAATGTTATCAGCTTAAGGCCACGGTTTCCTATATGTTTCCGCAATGCATACTCGGTTTTTAGAAGGGATGAAAGCCTAAAACTCAAAGGATTTAGCAAAATAATGAAAGACCACAGACAGCCACTTGACGGAGACGCGAAGGATTTGCGCAGGCCACATGTCGGAGATAGGTGGATCTCTATTCTTCACAATGGAGTGGGAGAAGTTTACCTGTTTTATGCTATTTTAGCTAGGAGAGAGTAGTAGGTTCTACCTAGGAGAGAATGGTACTCCCTCCGTCCTGAAATACTTGTCGGAGAAATGGATGTATCTAGATGTATTTTTGCTATAGATGCATCTATTTTTATTCATTTCTGCGACAAATAATTCCGGACGGAGGGAGTATGTGCTAACTAAGAGAGAGGACCTTTTCTAGTTTATGACATTGTGTAGTAACGGTTAACTTGTCATGAGTTGTTAGATGATTAAGATGATAATAAGTTGTTATGTGACTAAGGATGATGAGTTATTAGATGACATAGATTATATTGAAGTGGATGGGTGCAAGTGATGAAGTTGGGTTAGTAGGAATCCTTTCATTCGAAACTTGTGTGCCGTCGTAACATCATATTTTCCTACTAACCCAACTTCATCATTTGCACCCATCCATTTTAATCTAAATGTTGTTCTTGCACAATTATTATTGATGTTGTATATTAATATGTATAACCGTGTGTAAATACAATATATAAAAAATACGCGCGGTTAGTAGTAGCAAGCGGAGCAGAATCTCGCTGCTAATATTTAGCAGTAGCACGTGATCGGACCCGCGCTACTGATACGTTTAATACCAGTAGCACGGGTCCGTCTCGCGCTACTGCTAACTGTTAGCTGTAGAGGCATAGCAGTAGCGCGGCCGGCCGCGCTACTGATACGGGGAAAACCCGCGCTACTAATAGGCTTTTCTCTAGTAGTGGGGTTGTTGGGGGGATGACCCCCATGTAGGCTTAAGGACTCTAATCCATTTTCGAAAAACATCAGGGCCGTCTACGCCCCTCCGTCGTCTCGCCTTGGCTAGCTCGCCCTGGCAGCCGGCGGGTCGGTGCCCGTGCCCCCGCCCCGTACGACAAGACTCCACCGCGTTGGTGGGATGTGGCGACAGTGGTCTAAGTACCGCTGACCGGGGCCACGTGGCTAGAGTGGAGGCGGTCGTACCGCTGACCACAACCGACTACGACCGGGCGAGGCGGCACAGTGGCGGCACGCCTCCAACCACTCCATGACCCCGTTGACGCATGGCCACAGTGGAGGCAGCCGTACCGCTGACCGAAGCCGACTGCGACCAGGCGAGGCGACACAGTGGTTGCATAGTGCGGCCCACTCTGCAGCATCACCGGCACGCGCCAATGATGACGGCCAGTCGGCGGGCCCCTACTTCGATGGGACCCTGCAGCCGACGGGCCCTACAAGCGACGGGACTGCGCAGTCGGTGGGCCCCACGGTTGTCCAGAGAGACTGCCAGTTGGGTCCCACCCCATTATTCCTACATATTGTAAGCCGGGGGGTTGGCCTATAAAACCCCTCGGTAGTCCCCCATGCAGGGGGTTCGCAGATCACACACACACACACACACACACACGCAAAGGAGAGGCAAGAGTGGAGCAAGCTAGCTCCTTCTTCCTCCTCCAGCCGACAGCTCAAGGAGCACCCTTGTAATTCTCACATATCATCTACTAGATCAGAAAGGACTAGGTGTGTTACCTCCCACGAAGGGCCCCGAACCTGGGTACATCGTGTGTCTCGCACCGCTTGTCCCCAATCCCGTTTCCGAAGCCCGACGACGCACTTTCGGCCCAACCACACTCGATAAGCCACCCCATGGCATCTGCCGTGACAAAACGACGACAGGGGCCATATCTGGACTATCTACCCGGACATATGATGATTGTTTGAGGGGTCCGGTTAAAGATGCTCTAACAGGCCAATTTTAAATTTATACGAAAACAAGTCAATTTTAGAGAATGGAAATAACACACCAAAATTTAGGTAATTGATAAAATACAATTGCTTAATTTATAGCCTATGATACTCCCGATCTAAGTCAAACTTTATAAAGTTTGATCAAGTTTATCAAAAACGTCAAAATTTCCACAACCAAAATATGGAGTATATGGTATGAAAATATATTGAATGACGATTCCAATGATATTATTGTGGGTGTTAATAATTTTTATATAATCTTGGTCAAAGTTTAGAAAGTTTGACTCGAGACAAAGCTAATATGCGAAGTAAATAAAAACAAAAAGAGTGACTACATATTTCAACTTATCCCATGAAAAACTTCTATTGATCAATACTTATTCTGGTGTCTATGAAGTATTTGAGAGTTTCTGGTTTACAAAATACTTGTGTTTTAAGCTCGTCTCTCTCTATCTCCAATATATCTTCACCCTTCTCTTATATATGTCTATAATAGTAAATCACATTTACTTAAGCAAATACTCTAAACTTCTTGAGCTTCTTTGTCTAGAGCTCTCTAGACAAAGAAGCTCAAGATGATGGTTTATAGTGGACTCCTATTTGAGGCGTCCACCGGTTCATTGGTGTGACTATGTGAGTTTTCCGAACCCGACATTCATGGTGAGTGCACATCGAATTTTGTGGACTTGCGCTAGCAGCGTTTTCTTCCCTAACATATATGTTCTTGATTGGATGTTGACAGGGCAATGTTTACTTGGAGCCCTTTCTTGGACATTTTTTTTAGGAGGAGGATCAACCTTAACGCTGATCTCATGCATTTTATGCGTTCTTGCTATCGAGTTGGTCGGTACCTCTGCAATTTAAATTTAAAGTTAGCCTGCCATATTAGGTTCCACAGTTTCCTCCCACCACCAGGAGCTCCACTATGTTGACCCGTATCTGCAACATGATTGCACACGTTGAATGTCATTCTATATGCACCCCTAATCGAGAAAACTCTATTCATCTCGTTTGCTAAGCAATGAAATCATTTCCTGTCAATGAAGGAATACACATGCCAAGCACAGCATGGGCGTCATGAGGATTAATTGGATAAAATATACGATTTGGCCCACCTATTTGTAACTGGAACAAGAAGTTCTAGCACCCATTTAAGCCTCGATCTCTTCCTTTTTCGGGATATGATATTGATAGGAGTATAGATGATGCATTAATATGATATAGGACCCATTAAAACCATTAGAAAAGCATTCTGGTATTGATGGTTGATAAAGAAGGCGGGCACACCATCTCAAAAAAGAAACTACTGATAAAGAAGGCGGGCATGCCCTTTGGGTACCCGGAACTCCATCTCTCCCTTTTTGTAGCAACCAAACCACTCAAGATACATCTCCAAACAAAATACCAAAGATTTGCTAATTACGCTTGGGGCCTAGGACCTTTCTGTAGCAACCACGTTAGATTAGTAGATAATCTGTTGCGCAAAAAAAAAAAGATTAGTAGATAATCTAACGTACCACGTTAGATTAGTAGATAATCTTCCGCAAAAAAAAAAAGATTAGTAGATAATCTAACGTGGTTTGGGCCTAGGACCGGGTAAACCTTACCCTCGTAACAAATTTTCGAAAGAAACTGGAGAGACGCGCTGGATGGTTGCGGCATGCAGCAGATAGCAGTCGATCGATCGGCTTTCAGTTGCACAATTTGAGGGGAGGGAGCCCAAGAATGGCGCGGGATCTTATCAGTCCACACCTGCGCTCGTCACCTCACCCCCCACTTCCTCCTCCACTTGCACTCGCGCTACGCCCGCTCGTTCCGCCGCCTCCGGCCGGCCACCTGCGTGCTCCATGGGCGGCTACACGCCGGAGGGCGGCGGCGGCGGCGTCCGTGTCGCCCGCGCCGGACGGTACCCTCCCCTCGCCTCGCTCGTCGTCTCCACCATCGCCGCCTTCTCCGCCGTCATCGTCATCGCCGTCCTCCACTCGGTTCGTCGCCTCCCCGTTGGTTCTTGCATTTCTTGGATTCGCGTCCGGTTCCCTGTGAATTGGATCGAGTTGCGACGTTTTCTCGAGATTGGTCACGACGAACAATGCGAATCTCCCTCGTGTGCTTCGTCGACTCATTTCATGTCGATTGACTTCTTTGGTGTATGCACGTCGATGGTGACCGTGGTTTCTTGTGGCGCGGTGATTGATGTTGCAGGCGTACGACGACGCGCTGTCCCGGACGCGGACGCTGCTGGGGCACAACCTGGAGCCGACGCCGTGGCACCCGTTCCCGCACGACAAGGGCCGCCCGCCGCCGCGCGCCGCGCTCCGGTGCGCCTCCTACCTCTCCTGCCTGCCGCCGCTCTCGCAGCCGAAGCCAGCGGCGTCGGCGCCGGCCAACGCGTCGAGGCCCCGGCAGTGCCCGTCCTACTTCGCGGCCATCCGCCGCGACCTGGCGCCCTGGCGGCGCCGCGACGGCGGCGGCGGCCGCATCACGCGCGCGCTCCTCGAGTCGGCCCGTTACCGCGCGTCCATGCGCGTCACCATCACGGGCGGCGGGACGCGGCTGCACGTGGACCTCTACTACGCCTGCGTGCAGAGCCGCGCGCTCTTCACCGTGTGGAGCCTGCTGCAGCTCATGCGTCGGTACCCGGGCCGCGTCCCGGACGTGGACCTCATGTTCGACTGCATGGACCGGCCCGCCATCAACCGCACCGAGCACACCGGCGACGGCGCGCCGCCGCCGCCTCCCCTGTTCCGGTACTGCACCACCCGCGACCACTTCGACATCCCGTTCCCGGACTGGTCCTTCTGGGGCTGGCCGGAGACGCACATCGAGCCGTGGAGCCGGGAGTTCAGGAGCATCAAGCAGGGCTCCAGGCGCGTGAAGTGGCTGGACAGGGTGCCCACGGCGTACTGGAAGGGCAACCCCGACGTGGCGTCGCCCCTCCGTCTCGCGCTGCTCGCCTGCAACGACACCAACCTGTGGCGAGCCGAGATCATGCGCCAAGTAATAATCCATCGTCCATTGTCGTCCAAACTCCATTTTTCATGTGCTGCGCCTGTGCTGAGCAATCGCATTTGAATGCAGAACTGGGAGGAGGAGGCCAAGTCCGGGTACCAGAACTCCAAGCTCTCCAGCCAGTGCACGCACCGGTAATTAAACCGCCTTCTTCCATCTCCGTCCATCATCCATGGCGGCAGCGGCTAACGCCTCTACGCAGGTACAAGATCTACGCGGAGGGGTTCGCGTGGTCGGTGAGCCTCAAGTACATCCTGTCGTGCGGGTCCATGGCGCTGCTGATCGACCCGCTGTACCAGGACTTCTTCAGCCGGGGGCTGGAGCCGCGGGTGAACCACTGGCCGGTGAGCGCGGCGGGGATGTGCGAGTCCATCCGGGACACCGTGGAGTGGGGCAACGCGCACCCGGAGGAGGCGGAGCGCGTCGGGAGGCGCGGGCAGCGGCTCATGCAGGAGCTGGGCATGGACACCGTCTACGACTACATGCTGCACCTGCTCACCGAGTACGCCGCGCTGCTCGACTTCCGGCCGGCGCCGCCGCACGCGGCCCAGGAGGCCTGCGCCGGCTCCGTGCTCTGCCTCGCCGACGACCGCCAGCGGAGGTTCCTGGAGGCCTCCGCCGCGTCCCCCGCCGCCGCCGAGCCGTGCTCCATGCCGCCGTCCGACGGCTGACCAACCAAACCAGAAGCTGCAGATGAATCGAGGAGCGGAGGTTGATTCCGAACGGAGATTGAGCATCCGTGCGTCGAGGGTAAAGGTGCATGGATGCGCAATGAACGGACTTGTACGAGTACCATTGTTAATACGCTCGTGGGATACTACTGGTAGGGTCGGGATGGATGGGGTAGCGGACTAGCGGTAGAGGGATACTGGTAGTAGTGGAGTAGCTAGCACTAATCTCGGCGCGTCTCGATTTTTGATGCGGGTTAGCTACTGTCGATCAGTCTCTAATAAAAGAGAACCTTTGCTTATTGATCGATCGACATGCGAGACAAAAGTGGGGGGGAAAGTCTGAATGCTTTGTGTTTTTTGTGAACAAGGTGATTTGATGTATTTTGTTCCTTTTCGAAGCACAACCGAACAAGGTGATTCGTGGGGCCGTCTCGCTGGTAATAATGCAGGGGGGAGAAGATTCAGGTCATGGTGGTGCGCCTTGCAAGGCAGACGGGCAGAAATGGCTTTGGTGGAGAGTTGCCATTCCGTTGAGGCCTGGTGCCTCATCTTCCTTTTGTGCATTTGTTGGTGTTGTAATGAGTTTGTAGCCCTGCTTAATTATTTCGGTTGTTGGACTATGTGAGTGGCTGGTAATCAATGGAAAACCTCCTTTCGAGAAAATCAATTTTTCGAAGTTGGGGCTCTGACATTTTTCAAACTGCTAAACACGTTCTTTTGCCAAGAACATCGTTCACCTTTCACCTCTCTTTGGTTTGTTTCAGAGCGCTAACACTCATGATTGGGGTCATTTAGACGAGAAGGAAATTTGTTTCAAAAAAGACGAGAAGGAAATTGAGTAATGGTAGACTCACGGGGGGTTTGTGGGGTGATTATGGGGTTGTTAGGATTAATTGGCTGGGATTTCATTAAGTGAGACAGGCCACCAGTGAAAATCAGGGGGGCAATTAGATGAGAGCAAGCAGCATGGTCCGTAAAAGCCTGTCGATTTTGTCCGTGTGTGTAGTATTATCGAAGGAAATTAGGTGAAGTCGTTTAAAATTGTGAAACTTTGGTAAAAGAAATAATGACACCATGAACTCGGAAACACGCCCCTCCCTCCCAGGTCGTCTCCTCTCCTAACCATAGCGAGAGGCAAACTTGGACGCATCGCGCCGCCACTTCTCCTTTGTCGGTAGGTCGTCGTCCCCCTCCTCGGTCGGCCCTATGGGTGTGGGGTGTGGGAAAGTCATGATCTACTAAATGGAGATGTAGTTTTCCAAATTTTGGGTCTTTAGGTAGAGGCCTTGGGCCTCTGAACAAGGTGGTTTTCTATCTTCCCCAAGATCGCTGATTTGCAGCTAGTTAGTAGATGAACAGTATAAAATTTAGATCTCTAAAAATACATGTATTAGTATTTTTTATTTTTATTTTTGAACAGAATGTATTAGTATTGTTTGGCCCCTGTTATCAAAAGATTGAGTCATTGGCCCCCTAATCTTTAATTCTTGGCTCCAACACCGATAGGCAATATCGGCGATGTTGGGTAAGGTTCAAACCATAGTCGATGTGTCTTACTAGGCAGATTTGTAGAAATGGTGTGGGCATGGAGTTGTTACTCTGTTTGTGGCTTCCATTGTGTATGAACTCATCTTCCTTTCGAGCATTTTGTGAACATTGCAATGAATTTCTACTTGCTAGTTCTGGTTAGTTATTTCGGTTCCCAAGCTATGCGGAGCAGCTGGTAATTAATGAAATATCTCCTTTAGAAAAATCGACCCCTTCTCCTTCGCTATCCGTCGCTTCGGCCCTTCTGGCGGCGGCGGCGTACAACAAAGTCGTGCCTCTAGCCGTGTGTCGTCGATGGGGTGGCGGTGTCTACTCAGCGAGTAAGTATTTCTTGAGCCTTTCGTTCTCAATGGTGTTGTCCATGGCAGCATCTTGATTCGCATGTAGGGGGGTTGTGATTAGACCTGGCCATGGGAAACCCGGCTCGGCCATCCCGACCCGACTCGGGCCGGGTCGGGCCTAGCTTGCCCACGGGTCGGGCCCGGGCCTAAGAATCAAGCCCGAAGGTCGGGCCAGGCCGGGCTCGGGCCTGCGGAATCCAGTTTTTAAGCCTATGCCGGGCTAGGCCGGGCTTCTTTGGGCTCGGGCCCAGAAACTAGCCCCGACGATCCGGTCGGGCCGGGCCTAGGCCTGAGTTTTGTACCGTGGGCTTTTTTAGGCCCAGCCCAAGGTCCAGCCCGGCCCGACTTTTGGCCAGGTATAGTTGTGATAGGCTTGACAAGCTAAGATCAAAACCCAACCACTCTTATGAAGATGAAACCCATAAGAACATCGCCATGATGGCCCGTCGTATCTTGATCTGAATACAGTGATAATTTACAGTGATAAGTGAGCAATGATCAGATCGTCGCATCCTTAGTGGTGCACTACATCGACGCCCAGGTGTAGTAAAAAATACGCAATGGTTTTTGCATTTGACTCGACAAGTGCAAAGGATAAGGAAGCAGCCGAGCCTAGCAGGATCTGCATAGGTAGCTGGAATGTAAGGTCCCTGATGGGTAAGTTCATATAGTGATGATGATAGATGCCTATGCATCCAAAAAAACAAATGAAAGGGACAGAGGGCAAAGGAGGTGGAGGATAGCGGCTTCGAGGTATGCACACGTGGACAACTACAACACGGAAATTGGAGTGGGAGGTGATAAAAGGACTGGATTATCATGTTCAAGTTGATCGTTAGACCTCAAATAGGGCACAACCTCAAATAGGGCACAACAGGAAGTTGTGGAAAGGTATACAGGACATGATTGATTACGTTATCTTTAGAAAAAGATGGTCACATCTTAAGTGTGGAAAAAAACACATTAATGACTAATAAAGTACGGTTTTCGCTCAACATATCGCTATTGGATTCGTTTACATGGCGCCAATATATGAGTGTTGCGTGATTAAAAGTGCTTCACTTAGATATGGTGTAGTTTGCAGATGATGCTGCGGGCAGCTGCAATGGTCGCAGCTACGGGAAGCTAGCAAGATGGGGATTTAGGGAGTAGAGACTCGGTTCCCGTGGAAAGGTTTCAAACGAGTGCCAGACCGTTAGGCTGTGCGATAAAAATACAGGAACAGGATAAAATCCTATCACAAGCTTTTGCCAAAGAAAGAAGCTACCGCGAAGCTGCTTTGTACCAAGCAGCAATCATACTCCAGTATGGCTGCTTTGTACCACGTTCTAACAGATCGGATGGCAGAAATACGAAGGGCAAGGTATTATCTAAGTCACACTTAAAAAGCACTGCAAGAGAAGGATAATTCAGCGGTACCGAGGTGCCTCCTCTAATCCTGAGTTGCCTACTAGTGTTTCTGACGACCCATGTACAAAATGAGACCAGCCCGGGAAGATAGCAACCGAATTCCCCAAAATAAGCTGCAACATCGCAGCAAGTCGTTGGAGCGTATCATGAACACGACACGGCAGCTGCCACCAACCTACCACCATTACTAATCAAGCCAGATATCTGTATGTGTTGGCGTTGTCCTTGTCCCGCTCCAGGTAATCCCTCGTGATGAGATCTTCAATCCTCTTCTTGATTGCTTTGAAGTCAGGCTGTGGTAGGCACAAAGAAATCAGGTTACAGAACCGAATTCAATCTAGAAATCTATCAGTTGCTAAACCAACCCATATGTCAAAACAAATATGAACAGTAAGCATAAACAGCTAGCTAAGTCATTTGAATTCAAGCTAAACATCAATCAGTTGCTAAACCATCAAAACAAATATAAACAGTCTTACAAAGCATTAACAGCTAGGCAAGTCATTTGTCTACCTGTGTCATACAACTACCCCAAAACATGCATTAGCAACTTCAGCGCAAACATCAGGCGTCCCCACATAGTGTTCAAAATAGGGACAGGAAAAATCATCCAGAACAAAAGGCAGGTGCAGAAAAAATGATAATGTGTGTGTGATATGCCAATAAATTAGGTAATGTTTGACAGTATCAAGTTATGTAAACGAAAATCAATGATGTTAAATGCGCATAAGTAGCAACATATTCCAAATTCCCAATGAGCAAGCATGTAGAGAAGAACAGTACCTTGAACATGCGGCTGAGCTGCTCCACACATTCCGCAACTAGCTGTGTATGGGCCATAACTTTGCGACTTTTCATGATACGCACAATTGATGCATCAATTGCGTACCTCCGGTCCTTGTCAACATCCTCAACAACCTTTTTCTTCTCATCGACAGGAGGTAGGGGTATCTGCAAGTTATGTGAATGTGCAATCAGAAAGCATCACACCGATAGCCTATACTCCTATAAGAATGGCACCAAGCAAATCAAATAAGAGAAAACCAGAAAATACCTTGATCCTTCTCATCCTGTCGGTAAACTTTGAATTGAACTCAAAAGAATCATTGGGCGAAATAGTTCTACCAGCTGGTTCTTTGCTAAGAATCTTGTATTTCGCGCAAGAGAGAGAATGGAGCAAACGAACAACATCATCATCTGACAGGTTCAGCTGTGTTACAATCTCAGAGTAACTAAGCTTAGTAGATCCATTGAACAACAACAGCAACGCAGCCTGCCAAACCAATAAGCATGTCAAAATAAATCACAGATGACATATTACAACTTACAAGTACACATTTGTCGAAGTGAATGTATACAGTTTAATCTAAGTTACCTGATATGTGGTAACAATGAGCTCTATAGTTTTAGCATCAAATTTTGCACTGATATTGCAGGTTCCCAAGGAGTATATCCAGGTAAGCTTCCTGTGCTTTGTTCTTGTTGCATAGAACTCCTTAAAAACCTCTACACATTTCACCTGATAAAAATCAAGAAGTTAGATAAATTTCCATTTCAAAAAATGCAAAAACAGGAAATATTTAATCAAAATGAATCAATGAGATTTGATATCTGTGTTTCATGTTCCGAGATAGACATGAACTCATGCTCCTTACTTCCCAAGAAAAATGTTATCTTACCATTTCAGAGGGAAGGTTTATGTCAAAAGTTTTGTATGTTGGCCAGAATCCTGTTGTCAAGACAGTGACAGCCAAGTCTACCCCAGGATTTGACTCCGGATGATCAGCTACAAACTCTTCAAACTTAGTTTGATGATCTCTTGCAACAGTAAGGTCAGTAACCATGCCTTCCATTTTGGAAGTAAACTGCCCGCCGCACTGTTGCTTCAGCTTTGTCAGGATGCTTCTTTCATGTTCATCATTGGCACTCTTGTCAAAAAGCAGTCTCCTTGCAAGTTTCTTCCTGTAAAATTGATCAAGCATTTCAACATAAATACAAAGCTCCAAATGATGACCAACTATTCAGATGTGGAGGTTAAATAGGCAAAAAAAAATCCCAAGCAAGGTTTACAAGTAGTTACCTGTAAAACTCGGCAAAGAGATCTTTATCACTAATGTACGCGAGCAACCGCACCACCTGAAAGTTATTCACTGACAAACTTGAGTTCCTTGCTCTAAATTTATGACATCAGCAAATGTGAAGGCAGTTGTACCTTCTCAAGAGCATCCTCAATGGCTTCATCGCTGAGCTTCTCACTGCAGCCTTTCTTCAAAATGTTGTCACAGAAGGTAGCAAGTAATTCAGCACTGGAACTGCCAGAGACACCCTTATTGCAGAAGACCTCAAAGGCCTCTTTAAGTGCCTGAACAAAGAGAAGTCTGAGAATGAGGCAGCAATTTCAATTTACGATGAGCAAAGTGGAATACAAATGTATCGACCGGCAGACCTTGTGAAAGAGTGTATGGCCCTGAAAACAATCTGTCACGTATGCTACATACTTGTCATGCAGCTCAATGATTTTCCAGACAAAAACCTGAAGGCAAATAACAAGCATTAGGTAACAGATGCCAATTATAATAAGTGCAGTAAAATCAAGTCACCTGTTCCTGCATGCCAACCATCTCCTTCTTCTCTGGCTGTACAAACAATAATTTCAGAATATGTATTCGCAGGAAAAGAAAAATATCTAATATCACAAAAATGAACCACTAGATGGCAAGAGCTCATTCATCTTTTAAATTCGGCAGACTAGCAGCAATATAAAAGCCAGTTGGGAAGTTCCAGTAGTCAGGTGCAAACAGTTTATAGGAATATTAATGTGGAATGGCGTCATTGACACTTGAATGATATATTACTCCCTCCACCACATATTGGTTGTAATAACATCTTATATTCTTAAACGGTAACAAATTTAAAGAGTGTCTTCTTGAACCATATGATATATGAGACAGAGGGAGTACTACGCAAATTCAACTGTCTAAACAAATTGAACCACAAGCAAGTGAACAAATGATGTGATGGCTGAAGTTAAAGACTGCACCTTCTTGTTATTAGCAGAATCTTCTGCTTGCTTGACCAAAGCCGTACCCTCATTCGTAACATGCTGCAAAGATGTACAGTTAAATAACAATTTAGGACTAATTATGAGAGGTATAAAGGAGAGCTGAGAATTGAGGTCTATAGACAATACCGTTTTAAACATGTTAGAAATAGGTTCCAGACCACGAGTGATTTTTGAGAAGAGTCTGTACATCCTTGAAAGATCCTCAACCTGTAGCAAACAATGAATGAGTGGCCAATTCTGTTGATGAATATCATACACTGCTATGAAATGTGCCTCCTGATCAAACCTTGTCATCCCGAAGCAATGCAAAACAACCAGAATGCTCCTTCTCTAAAAGTTGTGTTGCATAACTGGCAAGCAATTCATTTTGCACTTTCTGAAAAAACAGGAAACACAAATTAAATACAAATATATCACAGACTGCATTTTTTGTATCATTCCTCAGAGATTGTCATTAAAATATTCTGGTTACTAAATTATGAATGCATATCAAAAATACACACAGTACAACAAAAAATAGTGAAGAGAGTTTTAAACAGGTTTGCAAACTTTCAACATACCTCCAGCAACTTCGGCTCACTATTAATATGCAAGTAGTGACCAACTCGCTCCTTCTCTCTTTTCAGGCACTCTTCAGCCTAATGAAAGAGGCATCAGCAATCCATTACATTGAAAAAAATACCAGGCTTGGTTAAACATGTAAGCAGTCACAAGGGCCCTATATCAAAGGTACCTTTATCATGTAATCAGGACAAGAATCCTCAACAATCCAGCTTTGAGCTTTGACGGAGTAGTAATCTGTAGTATCCTTAAGCAAGAAATCTTCGAAGTCGTTCTCGTAACAATCCATATTACCTAACCCAATTTCAACGAATATATCCAAGACGTTCTTCAGCAAGGCCCTGTCAATCTGTTCACCTTCACGCTCTTGATCGATCTGTTTAAGAAAATTGCAGCACCACTCAGTTATATATGTACACAAATCATTGGAAATAAATTCATAGAGATGCAAAGACTCACCAGAGCTATCACCGCATCTTTTACCTTCCCTTTGATCTCTTGAAATATCTGTTACCATGAGCTGACTGGTTAGAACAGGAAAAAAACAAAAAATATGCATATAACAAGAACAGGAACTAGAAAATGGCAATTTACCAGGTCTCGGAAGCAAATAAGCCCAACATCTCTAAGTGCAGTAAGCGACCTCCGTGTGATGAAGTACCGGTCAAGATAATGGAAAAAACGTGAAAGCCACCTAACCATAACTTTATGGTTTGACCACCTTTGTACAAGCTCTCTGAGCATAAACTCATCATGCTTCTCTTTTAAAGATGGCAAGACCTACAGTAATTTGAGTATAGGTAAAAAAGTGAGCAAACAGATAAACCAGAGGGTGATTATAGAACAAACTGTAAAATGTGTGTTGTGTGACTCCCGTCACAAATTCAGAACATAACTATCACCCTGGATTCCTAATCCCCCTCCATCCCATCACATCACACATTACAAAAGGGATTACTATGAGGATATCCAATTAGACAACAAGTGCATGGACAAAGAAAGATCACAAGTTACATAAATCAACATGCATCGCCAAATACCAGACAAAATATGTGGAGAAACTATTACACTCAATGACAATGACATTAAATATCCCAAATTTTATACCAGGAGATACTATTAACAAGACATCTAAATTCAGCGGAATAAAATCATTCAGTCACACAAACAGAGTCTCTACAGGTTAACAATTTATTTATAATAAATGGACTCAATGTTCATATAACGATCCCGGAATAGACCCTAACATAATAGTGAGTTTATTCGACAAGACAATTTTAGTGATAGAGACAAATGTTTCATCGGATTAGGATGATGGGTTAGAAGAGCAATATTTTTTAACCAGATATACAGTGCAAACATGAAAAAAGTACTCTTCATCTCAAGAACAACCACAGAAAACACTGAGAACAGTTCTAAAATGCAGGTTTCACTTTTCCAGCTCCGTCATGACATTTGTTTGTATAGCAGCTTTGGCCCCAGAAAGATGGAGCACAAATAAACTGACCTAGAAACACATTGTCAAGTAAAAGCAAACTCACTGATGTATTTATGTGAAGGGCTGTTTGACAGGGATACTGGAATTCTAATAGGAAGGTTTGTTTGAAATTAGTCAATACTAGTAAGATAGAATGTAATCATTTGCAGCCAGTATGACAACTCCCCTCCCGCTACATCTCAACCCAAAAAAAAAAAAAACACGCATGCAAATCCATGGGTGGTGCATGGTCGAAACCAAAACACAATCAGATTCGCCTTGATTCATTGGACCAGAGAACCAACAGCACAGCACACAGACACGAAACAGGGAACAAACTGAAAACACGACACGGCATGTACTACGCGTCAGCGGGAGAAGGCGAACCAGCTCACCGTGGCCCGGATGTACTCCTCGAAGGCCTCGCGGTACTTGTCGTAGAGCTGCTGCGAGTAGTCGTGCGGGGGCTTCTGCGTGCACATGTTGTATATCGTCCTGCGCGACAGAGGAGAGAGAAGCAGGGAGAGGGGCGGGGAAACCCTAGATCAGCACCGGATCAGATCGAATCGGGCCCGGCCCAGGCACGGCCGGAGGGAGGCGGGGGCGGGGGCGACTTACGTGTAGAGCATCATGTAGTCCTCGGAGCTGAACTGCGGCTCGGGCTTGCCCTCGAGGATGTTGATGAGCTTGGTGATGCCCCGCTGCATGAACGCCCACCCATCCTCCAGATCGATCGTCTTGCGGTCCTGCCCGTGGCCCGCCATCGCCGCCGTAGCCGCCGGTTTCCGCCTCCCGACGGCCGCCGCAAACCCTAGGTAGGGGAGGAGGCTGGGTTCTGTTGCGCCCGTCGCCGCGTGGGGTTTGGGGGGGAGAGAGATGGGGGGTGGGAGACGGGGGAGGGACGGCTTATGAGGAGGCGATCCCGTCGCAGCCAAGGACGTTTTGATTGGAGGAAGGTTCGCTTCCGCTTCTGCGGGCCGCGTGGGCTGGGATGTTGGTGTGTGCGAGGGGGTCGTGTCGCGCCCCTGTTCTGTTATCTCGCCCACGGGTGTAGGTCGGTTCGGCACATGATTACGACTGCGTTGAACATGCTTCGCGGATTAACTCATGCCTGACTGGCCGGTGGGACATGTTCAGAACCAAAAACTCCACTTTTTTTTTTGAAGTTCCGAAAACTCCACTTTAGTATTGTGTTTTTTATGGAAATATTAGCGATGTGAATCTTTAAGCTCAAATCTCGAACAAACCTTATTCAGTTTATTTATTTATAAACTACTTAACCACGTCTATCTACCTCTCTCTCTCTCTCTCTTTCTCTCTCTCTGCGTATGTATGTCTTTCTCTCCCAAAAAATTTTGTTGTATTTAATGTACATCATTCAAAAGTGACACCACCAAACAAACCGGCAGTATGTGGCGTCTCGATCGTATGTTATTCCTATATTTGTGTTTTGTAATCTGTGTAACCCAAATACACGTGACCATAAAACTATTTTGAGTTCTCCAGATAATTTCAGGTAAATCTCTCAGGAGTGAATAAGTAATTATATTATGTCATGTGAAAAAAAAATGAACGATCATGTGATTGTAGCATATGTGAGAATGAGAAGTGACAGTTGAGACTTTGCCCCATTGGTCTTCACATTATTGCATTGTTCAAGCGTCTCGCACTTAGGCCAATCCCAGTGGTCGTTTCTCATTAGTCTTATGTAATCTTACTAGATCATTGCTGGCGCGCGTTGCTGCGCCCGTCCATTTTAAATATAGAATTATCATAAATTCTAAAAATATAGTTACAGAAAAGTTAAACTGTAGATACACAAGTATATGGTTATCATTAATCAAGTTGTTGCTTGAGGCTTGGATTTGATGTTTCTGTCTGACAGTCAGCCTATTGATTATTTTCCTTCACAAAACTGCACCTACTTAATCCTTTGACGTGACACTAAGATATTCACATATCAAACTGCAAGAGGAAGTGCGCGTATCGCCAAGCACCTTGAATCTGAAACATCAAAAGTTATATAGCCCATACAAAAGTTTTTACACAGCTCGAGTTTACATGGTATCATAAATATATATGGGAAAAGTATATATAATATATTCCGCATGCAAAATTTCTCCACAAGCTTATGATGTTGCCCTAGTTTTACAATCATAGAGTTGAGTATTGAGCTGTGGCGATGTCTCAGAACAACTTGCTGCCAAGGAATGCATGTTGGTCGCCACATATGTCTTGAAGAGGCATGGTAAAGACAGGATGCCACAAATGATTGTACGAGTTCTCGAGCTTCCCATAAATGATTGTAGGAAGTCACACACAATGTAGAAAGTACAGGGAAGCAAGTAAGCAACACGGTCAATATTTAGATAATAAGTTTCTAGAACAAAATGAGCAATATGTCATACATTGTCAGATTTAGTTTAGTAATATGAACACCATAAAGAATCAGACCAAACTTTGTCAAAAGGAAGAATTGTCAAGAACTGAATCGTTGCAATCCATGTGGTCTTATGGTTCAAATTATCTTAACCGCAGGCTCCACCACTAACATAGTAACATATATGGTAAATATCCTATCAGAAAGGCAAAATGTGCTTAAACAGGATCCACTGGCATTCTCCAAGAACACGAGTATAAATGTAAGTCATCCCAGTATTGTGTTTCTGAAATCGAGATTTTTCTAGCAAACATAACAATATAATTTCACTGAGAACATGAGGCATTGAAAGTGACAACTCTTTTTCTCTCTAAAGGCTGCCAAAAGTACAGATATGATAAATACTACATAATTTTTTAGCGTGAAATGAAATAAAAAAAACGCATGGATATGCCCCATAAATAATCACAGAGCGATATGAAAAAATGAAATCACGCGTTGCCGCCAAAGGAGGATTTGAGCTAGAGTTTAACCACATGCCGCAGGGAAGAGGAACAAAGACAACTCTTATATCATACTAGATCCATAATGGCGCGCGTTGCCGCACCCGTCCATTTAACGATAGAATGATCTTAAATAGAGACATGGAATATGTAAAAATGATCTTAAATATAGACGTGGAATTTGTAAAAATGACCTTAAATATAAAGACATTAAATATGTATAAATTTGGTGGCAACTCATGTGAATATTTGTCAATGATCGGTAGTTTGTTGGAGCTTGATTTTGATGTGTACATAGGACATGTCAGCCTATTAGCTATTTTCCCTAGCGAGACTACACATGCTTCTATACCTGCCATTATATATACTTCGGTTGACACTAAGATATTGAAAAAATATTCACACTGGAAGACGAGTCTTCATATACAACAAAAACAACTGAGATCCATCTGGAGTTTATATACTATCACTTAATATATAATATATCCTGTAGGTGAAAATTCTCCAGAAGCATATGTAAAATGAACTAACATGACAACTCTTAACAAGGCATAGAGCTGAAAGGACATGTTAAAGCACAATGTGCATCATAAGGTAATATATTGTACTAAACGTGGCAATATCGTAAAACAAACTCTTTAGACACAAAAAAGAGAGCTCCTTACACGACAGCTGCGATACGGTACATCTTGGAGTTGTGATATTTTAATCATCAAGTACAACTGAATGACGAATGTATGGTCATGCATGAAATGGATCCTCGAACAAAATCAGTAGTGCTGCCGTGCTGGTCAAAAGCTCAGTGCATTACAACTATAGAATTTATAAGAGGAAGTTTTGCTCTATGACCTCTCAAAGCAATTCAAATTTGTTGAACGACTACGTCTCCTTGTTTAACCTCATCTATTCTGTGAAAAAAGTTCTTCTCATGGTTAGATTGAAAATAATCAAGAACCTCTGACAATAGCAGGATATAGATAGAAGTAAACTTTATTTGTGCCCATGTGCTTAGCAATAGGTTTCTTCCTTGCTGCCAAAGGAATGCACAAAGCTAGCAACATGTGCTTTGAGCAGGCATGGTAAAGAAAGCGCGTAAAAACAAATTATAAGGGTTCTGATACCTCCCATCTAAATTCCCACCATAGTCACACACCAATCCTAATGACTCGTCCCATGCACAACCATACAGTATAAATAGTAAGACCAGATAGAAGCAATTCAGTTATATTGTCTTTCCGTGTATAGATGCAAGCAACCAGATTGACATAGGGTGAAATGTAGATCAATCAAAGAAATGTGAAAGCGAATGTGCCTGCATGGCTGCACACACAATGATTCCTAAGTTGGGATTGGAGTTACAACTTGCAAGAGCAGATTCATGGTTAGAGAGCAGGGCATGCAAATTGTTAGGCTAGAAATTTTCCAAACAGATACGCCTGAAGTCGAAAACCATATTCCGAGAATTTCCGCAATAAACTGATCAAAGTCAAGATCCAACACTTTGATTGATAGGATCATAGGACCTGCAAATACGTTAGACAAAGAAAACATCAACAATTAGGATTCTGAACAAAATAGAATCATTAGGTTGAATAAAGTTCCGTACAGAGAAGAAAAATGAGCAAATTAGACAAGAAGCATAGTCGCGGAGGCTAACATAACAAGAAATGAACAAATATGTCATTCAACAATATTCAAGCAATAAGTGTAATGTGATAAATTACATACATAATCAATAAACAAATATTTATATGTCAAAATAATTGTTTGAATTCATCTTTGTTAGGATATCACAGGCTGAGATAACTGAATTATCATGGAGGATTATAAGTACTCGCCTACAGTTTCAAAATTGACTGATAGTTGTCTCGAATCATCCACATCGACTGATTTCTATACCTAAAGTTTTGAAACTGAATGATGGTTGTCTCGAATCATCCACATCGACGAATATCTGTAAATTCTAAAGTGGCCGGTAAAGGTCTTCCTCGTGCTCCTCCGCCAACTCCTCAGGCCCAACCACACCGCAGCGCAACACTCCTTTGACCCAACTCCATGGCGTCCAGCACCTCGCACCGCCGACCAGTCGCTCCTCCGTCCAGCCCCGACACCCGATCCATGTCCAATGCCTGCACCCCTTTGGGGCCCTCCCAACGCCACCAATCATGTTGTATGAGTATTTTTTTTCTTAATTCTGTATTGAACTCAGATCTCATCAGTGATACGTTGAGCAGTTTGATTGCATTATACATGTTTGCAATGTGTAACAGGTATGTATTAGATATACTGTGTACAAATCAAATAATAAGATTGCATTATACATGTTTGTACTGTGACTATGTATAAACGCTTCCCGGACCTCAACATCGAACGGCGGCGCCACTCAACATCCTGAACGGTGGCGCCCACCATGAGTTCATGACTCGTCAGCTTGCCGCACGGCCTGGGCGTTCCCAGGCACGATGGACGCCACACTTCTGCCCTACAGCTACATGGTCGCGGGTATACTTTACCCTGCAGCTACGAGGAGGAGCAAGCAGGAGGCACTCCTCTATCATGTACGGAGTATGTGCTTCCCAATAAGGCTGTCATTTCTCTTCAACTTTGCCAAATTTTCCTTCCCTACATCCCATTGTCTTGTGGCGAGCAGCTCTTAGGTGTTTGCTTTGTTCGTAACTTAGTGTTTGTAATCAGTTTTGGCTTATGCTGATGTTGTTTCCAACTGTTAAACTTTTTAAGAGAACTGAGCATAGTTATAAGATAATTTATGTTTAATGACAATTGTTGATCAGGTACTTACATGTTCTACAGAATGCACATCAGGGGAAATTATGGTTATATTGTACATGGTCTCCTCTTCCCCTACTCTGACCTGTGCCTGTTACACAGAGAAGCCTTCTTCCCGAACTGCAAGACAAGTTCCATACGGTGAACATGCTAGATTTTGGAATGGTGCTGCCATGACAGTGAGGGGAAAAGGAGATGAGAGGTTGTGCATGCACCTACGTGATGGGCGTCCTCCTGATCTGGATCCCGCTACACAACACGCGGAAAGGTAACAGAAGATGGGCCGCGATGGTGGCTGGGTGAAGATGGAAGCGTCGTCTTCCATGGATGCAGAGGGACACCAGTTTCTCCTCCTGCGCTCGTATGCCGCCACAACGCCCTACCCTCCCCCTTGTGATATTGTGTCGCCGCCACATCGTACAGGATGCACCCAAGAAATGAGAGCAGGCAGGTTACGGGGGAAGGGGTGGTCGTGGCAGCGGTCGCGGGGAAGGAGTGGCTAGCCAGAGGGCATGGCGGCGGCGGCGGCGACGACGACGCCTAGGGCTTGAGTGCGGCTAGGTAGGTCGGGTGTGGGAAAGCAAGGAGCTGGAGCGAGGGGCTGGTTTCCTTTCGTGAAGCTTAGATGGGCTTCGTGCGGGAGAGGCCCAATCAACGACAGGGCTCAGAAATTTCTCCTGGAGTAGCCTCTCCTTAGGACAGCCAGCCCACGAAGCGAAAAATGTGTGTGTAATGGCAGATCGAATGGCTGGAGACGAATCACACACGAAATTCAACGACTTACAGGGCTAATAGCCTGAGAGCCTGAGAGGGCTGGGATTAGGCTCAGTTTTACTGTCCTAAATATCGAGAAACAATCACAGCGGGAGAAACCCAGGCTCCTCAGACTTTAGCGTTTCCTGGCCGTCGGATACGGTTCTTGATGCATTTACGACCGTTCGATCGTGAGATGGAGAGATACGGGCCGTTGGATCGAGGCGAGCTACTGTAGATCGAAACAGTGTCAAAACCGGAATGCCACCGCGTGTAATTCTCGGACCCCGCAGAGGGCAAGGGTGGAATTTCACGTGTGTGCCCATGCGTGGCGTGGTGTGATGGTTAGGTTTCACGGATGGGTGAGGAGGGTGCCCGATTGACTGGCCTCCACTCCCACTCGCGCCCCTCTCCTTCGCTCCTGCAGCCGCCGCCGCCGCCGCGCTCCCTGCCCTCCTCCGTCGCGCCGCCGCCGCCGCGCTCCCTGTCCTCCTCCGCCGCGCCGCCGCCGCTCGCCCTGCTCCCCATCCTTGGCCTCACACCCGTCGCCTCGTCTCCTCCTCCCCGCCCCTCGGTGCTCGGCAGGAGGCGCGCTCCTCGGAAGGAGGAGCCCGGCTCGCCGGCCCTCACGGGAGAGGTGACCGCCCCCGGTCAGCTCTGAGCCTCCTGCCACTCCTCCTTCTCCTCCATCGCGTGGTCATCACCGGTAGGAGCAGCGGCTCTGCCTGGAGGCGTCGCCATCGGCTGGAGGAGCGTCGGCCCGACATCCTCGCGTTCATGCACCTCCGGGAAGATGACCCGAGGTGAGCAGCCTCCGATCCGCCGTGCAAAGTGAGCGATGAGCGCCCTCTCCACTCCCCCATCCCCCACCCTCTCGTGCGTACCAGTTCATCCGGGCGAGATTTGATATGTCGATCTATTTGCAGGGTGGGTGGATTCCAAGGGGCAGATATGCAGTCCTCCTGAGTTGTTGGGAAGAAGAAGAAGAAGAAGGGTAAGCTCCCATTGCTCTTCTATGTTGATTTAGCAGATGAAAAGAATTAGGAAAAATATCTATCTGTTTCACGTGCATATCCTATGAAGAGAATTATGGTTCTGATTGTGCACCATTTCCTCTCATTGGCAGCGACGCAGGACGACGACGAGGAGGCTTGCAATGGTGTGTTGGATTGATGCTTCTGAAAGAGAATAGGAAGAATGTCATGTTCATTGGCCTCTGGTGTTTGGTTTGGTCTGCCTAGGTTATTATGATTTGGTCTCCCTAGCTTATATTCATGTTTCTTAGGGGTTAGATAGCTCATATGATTAGTTAGGAACAAAGTGTTGGATTTGGGATCGCTGGGCTATTATGATGCTGTCAGTGCTGGTTTGTTTTGATTGATCCTTTGTTGTTCGTTTGTCTTACAGATTGGATGGTTCACATGGTTGGTTAGAGAGAGAATTTGGGATTCTATGCCTAATATGTTTACTGTTCTGTTAATGGGAATGCCTTCCATTTGTGTTTACGGGTGCTCATCCAGGGTTTCGTTGTTTTTTAGGGATATGTTTAGGGTTTGCTGGTTGATCCATCCTGGTTTTGGTCTGGAGGGCGCTCTTGGCTGTCGGGCTGGTGGGTTGTGCCGTTGCTCTTCCTCACGGTTTCTCGCTGGTTTTGGGCTCGGTGGACGGTGCAGGTAATTATGTTGCCCGTGCAGTGTATGATTATATGTATTGTGTTTTATACTCAGCTGCCTGTTGTTATGCTATCTCAGGTACTTTTTGTTATGCTATGCTCTGATGTATGGTTACGTGGTTCTTGCTTCTTATTTGTCCAGCGCGTGTGTATGATTTTGTTGGGTTATTGACATGGTGCGTGCTCCGGTTGTGGCTCATGCTCAAGAGGATGGTGTTGGGTTGGTATGTGGTCGTGGGCGGTCTGCTGGTCGTCAGGGACGAGCCACTGGCCATGGAGGTTCTAATATAGGGTGTGCCCCTATTTCTG
This sequence comes from Elymus sibiricus, assembly GCA_039707655.1. Lineage (NCBI taxonomy): Eukaryota > Viridiplantae > Streptophyta > Magnoliopsida > Poales > Poaceae > Elymus > Elymus sibiricus. The sequence goes on from CM077663.1 coordinate 100,114,989, forward strand.
ATCATGTCGCTGCCGGTGGGGCTGCTGCTTGCCGGGTGCCTGCCGCTGGAGCTGAGCCTCTTGACAGGCGTAGGGGTGTGAGTCGGCGGGTGCCTGCTGCTGGAGCTGAGACTATCGCCAGGCGTGGGCGTGGCGCTCGGCAGGTGCCTGCCGCTGGGCGTGGCACCATACCTCAGCCATGTGGTAGGGGTGTTCGTGGCCGTGTCCCTGGTCGTGGTGCTGATTCTGGGCATCCAGCCGCTGCTGTACATGTGTCTGTCCCTGGTTGTATTGCTGATCCTGGGCACGACGCCGCTTCTGTGCATGTGTCTGTCCCTGGTCGTGCTGCTGGTCCTGGGTACGCCACCGCTCCTAGGCGTGCGTCGGTCCCTGGGATTGCTAGGCGTTACGTGCCGCGTCAGCCCGTTGGGTTTCCTCCTCGAAGCCGTACAAGTACGTGTCTATCCATTGTTCTTCTTTTATATTTCGTCTCCTAGGGTATTCTGTTGGGGTTGATGATAATTATTTCGTTACTGTGTTGTTTGTGACGTGGTTAGGTGATGGTTGGTTTCCTTTTCTGAGCTCGACCGTGGCTGCGGTAAATCGCAGAAAACGGAAAATGTGCATTGAGTTTCGTCGCGCTCGATACGAAGGTGCATGAAAGTTCTTAGTTCGTTCTTTGTTGTTAGTTGTTGTTGTTGGCCTTGTGGTGTCTTACTTGGTTCTGCGTGTCCTGTTAAGAACATGTTGTTAATGGACCTTTGTCGAAGGATTGGCATGGTTTCTCGGTTTATGTGAGTTCGGAGGTGACCGGGGTAGACCGCAACAGACGAAAAAAAGCAAAGTTTCAATTAAATTGCGGCGTCCTGGATGCGAAGGTGCGTTAGATTCCTTGGTTTGTTGTTAGTTGTTGTTGTTTGCCGTGTGGTCTCTTATTTGGTTTTACATGCCTTGTCAGAGATTGTTGTCCAAGGGCCTTTACCGAAGGATTGGCAAGGTTTCTCGGTCAAGTTTGCCGAGTCCCTTAAAGGTACTTATTAACAAGACCTTTGTTGTTTTGGTTATGTGATGGTTGTCTTCCTTTTACCCTTGGTTTGTGGCTGATAGTTTTGTGTTTTGGTGCCTGTTAGGTTGCTATGCAGATAGGTCGTACTACGGACCTCAGTGCTGTATACCGTTGAGTTCCAGAAGCGGGGACTGCCTCACGCGCATATACTTGTTTGGCGGAGAGGGGGCAACGGTGAGATTGGTGTTGAAAATATCAATTCATTAATATCTGCTGAAATACCTGATGCATTGCTTGATCCTCTAGGATATGCTTTAGTTTCTGAGTTTATGGTGCACGGTCCGTGCGGTGAAATGAATGTTATTGCTACATTAGCTACTATTCTATTTTTGCTCTGTCTTATTGGGAATGGCATGACTATTTTACCTTTTTTGTGATATGTTATTACAAACCCTGCGTGTATTATATAGCTTTTGAAGAACAGTAAGCATTAGTAGGAAGGCAATTTAAGATGGTGCGAGGGCGAGATCCGACGACCAAGAACGCATCAAGAGCTCGATCCGACGGCCGGGTTCATCACTTCCCCTGTTTTTGTTTGCAGTAGTCGCATCTACGTTCGGTCCATAGCCAGAGGAAATGGCCATTGTTCATTGAAGCTATAGGCTTTTTGGCCCTGCACTTGCATTCAGTGGTTATGCTTCTGAAACACACTTCTCTCAGCTGCGTATGCTGATTTTGAACTTGTGTCATGCAGTATCAAACATGGGTTCATGTGATGGAATGCACTCATCAATTTAAGATGATCCCTATAGTAATCTTGCAGCTCGACACAACTAGGAGATGATCCCAACGAAGGCACTCACCGATTTAAGATGGTGTATTTTGAACTTTAATTATGTTGGTTTATGAAAGTACATAAGATGTTATATATGCATACAGTTGGCAATGACATATATTACTTCCCTATTTTTTTGGCGCAGTTGGGTCTTTCCCATCTGGATTGGTTGTTGGATATGACAAAGAGGAGGTTCATGGTGTCATTCCTAACAGTGTGGAGTGCCTCCGCCCTAAACAGCTACGCTGATCTCCACCCGGTAAAATTGATCGTTAGTTCAATGCCTTCCTCTGCTTATATTAGTTCAAGGACACCTATTTAAGTGCAGAAGGTGAATTTAATTTTGAGCGACATCAATAAGAAATAAGACATGATCCTGAGCTATTCTCCATGCAATTTAGCATTATCTAAAACCTGCAATGTCCATTTCCTGTAACTAAAACATGTGTGTATACATCCGACTGCTAACACATTTTGTTTGAACCTACTGTAGTACAGAGGAAATAGTCTACTCTACACCAATTGTTGTTTTTCTTCCCCTGCTATTATCTTTTGGAGATATAAACTCAAATTGAAAACCACCTGGATTTATATTTTGGAAGTTTGAATTACCGCAGTATGCAAAAGCAGAGGCTGGTCTGCTGAAATTAACAGATGATACAAGATCAAATGACCTTCTGTCTGAAAAAAAGAAACTCCAAATGGCAAGGTGCCTACTTTCTTTGGCTTATCTCTTTTATCCCAGAAGGAAAGAGTTACAGAGATTAGTATATTAGTAACAAGAGTTTCCTATTTAGTTTTTGGGGAGACTGAAACTCTGTCCTTTAAAAGTAATCACATTTGGTTTCTTTTTCTTTCTGCACTTAGTGTGTGCACATAGCTGCCATTTTTCTTTATATAGATAACATGAAGGCAGGTGTTATGTCGGGTTGTAGCTGTTGACATGGTTTAGATTATTTTTCCTTTTTCCTTTCCTCCATTATTTTCATGTGTCAATTAGAAGAATTAGATTTTATTGTTGTGCCTACTAATTGTTATTAATATTTCACTCCACAATCTCCCTATGCAGATAAAAAGCTGCTCCCCTGCTTGTCCGCGCGACCGCGCCATGCTGCCTCGCCTCGGATGGTGGTCATTGCTCCGCCCGCGGCACCTTCCAGCCGAGAACGCCATCTCCACCCGACAAAGTTCTCTCTCTCTATCTTGCTCTCTCTCTGATGAACACATCATTTTATTCTGACATGCTCAAAGTGACGAAATGAACCAAACCATTACTGTTGTAAGTGCTTAGTTCCTCGTATGTCTTTCTTTGAGAAATTCAAATGCTGGAATCAATGTTCTCTATATTTCCTTCTGTCTGTCAAATATGTATTGTGTCCTGTGGAATATATATTGTGTACCCAGTAGTGGTGGGTGCTGCCATTGTACTTTGTTTTTGGTGTAACAGCCTGAACTGAATATGAATCATTAGTTATTGTGTGCTACGATTCTGCTTTGCTTCTGGTATAATGTTCTAAACCTGTGCACTTTTCCCTTGCATCGTGTGAACCTGTTGAACATGAAGCGTTACCTACCGGGTTGAAACACTCAAAACTGATTGCTGCCTAATAGTTTCATGATGATGTTGACCTCGATGGTGTTTTGCTTCTGTTACGTGTGAAAGTTTCTTCTTCCTTTTACTTTGTTTTCCTGTTTGAATACGTACGCTGAACTTGATTTCCTACTAAATTGAACATTCACTACTTGGCCATAGCGTTGTGACCGGCACCCTCGCGCCAAGGCGCGTTTCCGATCTAGTAGTCATCTCATGGAAGTTGGAGGGAAATGTATGGCCATGCATCACATCGATCGTAGAACAACTTTAGTAATGTTGGTCAAAGTCTTAGTGCAATACAAATGATCTATAAGAGGAAATTTTGTGAAAGCAAATTAAATTTACTACCTGACTGGACTAAACTTTATCTTCTTGTTTAGCCTCTCAGCTAATCACTAATCCATAGAACCTACACTGTGCCAACATTGTTCAGATAACATTCGAATACATTAAAATTGAATAGGTGCTATAAAGGAAAAAAAATAGGTGTAAGCAAACGAAAGATGTGTTCATACATAGATTTTTATTTTAGTAGCTGAGAAGATACTGGGAATCCTTACAGACCATAATTTTGTGAATGAACGACTGCATTACAGGAGTTGCCAACCTCACATGTGCAATTAAATCAAGGTTATGTGATCCACACCACTGATTTCATCTATAGATGCAGATCTGTAGCAGCTGGCATAAATAAACATGTTCTTTTCTTGCATACTCTGCTGCACAAATCAACAACAAACAGATCAGTAGCACTGAATCAAAAAACAAACATGATAATGAACAAGGATAATTTGTACTTAATCAGTTGTACTTGAACTCTATATTAAGATCCGAATTTTTCCGGACAGAATTCAAAAGAGACTGTACATAGTGCAAAAGTGAAGGCCGTACCAAGAGTATTTGACAAGAGTTGGAAAACTAACCTGGAAGATCTGTAGGGATGCAGCCATCTCCTCGGAAAACATATATCCTTGATTGCAGGTTAAAGCATGCCTCCCTTGTATCAAACAGTGTAAAATCGTGATATGGGCATCCCGCTTGTGTTGAGATTTGATTTTAGTACACACCATAGCATATTAAAGTGCTACAAAAATCTAGTGAAAGAGAAACAACCATCATAAAATACACAGAATATACGAGGAAAGAAACACACAGCGTGAAAAGAAGATTACAAGGCCCGGTTCGAGGCAAGCCTGATTATCAAAGGAAACGACCTTGAGAAAGAACCTTTGCCGCGGAAGCGCGGTGGCCATCTTATTCTTGGCCGATGTCTCGCATAGGGATGCCTGTTCAATCGGCACGGCTACCAGGGGGTTAACAAATTGCGGCGAGATTTATCATTCTGAGTTCAAGGACGGGGTAGGAGCCTGCACGCGTTATCATCGCGCCGATCAACATCGCTAGGAAGGACGGGGGTTGCGTCGTCGCCTCTCACTTGCGATCGGCTGGATCCCCTCTCGCGTGTCGGCTCGATCCCCTCGCAAACCTCGATCCGTTCATCTTCCGTCTCGTGCGCGTCAGCTCGACGGATTCACCGGGTCGCATGCATCGAGCGTCGAGGGATCCCCGCCTTCCCCTGGCCGATCCACCTCCTATTTGGCTGATCCCCCCGCACGCATCGAGCGTAGATTTATTTTCCGGACACGGGATGCAGCGACGTCAGCTTATGGGCTCAGATAGGTTAATGGGCTGCTATAAGTGGCCCAGTTTACCAAATGGCTTCGTTTTTTCTTCCGGAGCAGCTGTCCCTTAGGACAGTTGGGCCACGAATCTGCACGTTTAGCCCAGGCGGAACTGCACTAAAATCTGACGGCCTAGGACGACCAAACCATGAGATCCAACGGCTGAGACTGCACATGTCGTGAGAAGGCTCGCTTTAGGCTCAGTTTTACTGTCCTAAATTACAAGGTCATTCATATGTTTATAATCTCAATGTATCTTAATCATATAGACCAAGCATTTAGTAAGTGCATCTCATATAGACCAATGTATCCTAATCATATATCTTTAAGCTATATCATATGTACTCTCTTTCCATTTTTGTATACAACGTCACTTCTTATTTTTATGTCTAATTTTATTCATTAATTTTAACAAAACAATGTGAGTTATATGCCACAAATGCATTGATGACATATAACCCATATTTTGTTGACCAAAATTATAAATCAAAGTTTAACATGAAAGCAGACTTGTATACAAAAACGAAGGGGGTATTTAGATATAGCTCCTCCAATTAATTGTACTATCTTATTGTTGTATCTAAGTAATCTCTCATTTAATGTATTTTGTGAGAGAAAAGGTTTGAGTTGTATTGGTTTTTATGCTAAGAGTTATATCGAGATCAAGGTCTACTCCCTCCGTTCACACATATAAGATGTTTTGGATATTTTAATACAAAACTATATACGCACAGAATAAGCAAACAAACACACTAAAATGTGCATCCTATTTACAAAAAAGTAAAACATCTTATGTTCATTAGTAGAAAACAGGGCATCAGTCCCGGTTCCAGAGGGCCTTTAGTCCCGGTTCTGCAACCGGGACAAAACAATCGGGACTAAAGCCCCCGCTTTTAGTCCCGATTGGATTACGAACCGGGACTAAAGGGGCTCCGCATGGCAGCTTTCTGGAGCGGGGGCTGGAGGACCTTTAGTCCCGATTGGTATTACCAACCGGGACTAAAGGTATTTTTTGATTTTTTTTTTAAATTCGATTTTTTTTGAATTTTTTTTCAACATTTTTTTGTTTTGTTTTAATTTTTTTTTCTGATTTTCAAATCTTTGAATTATTTGACAATTTAATCTCTAATCACCCCTCCTCACTGCTCCAGCGTGGAGCATTCAATCCAAATCGTCTAACTTCCCGGCCGGTCACCCATCCTCTCACTGCTACAACCCCAGCACGCTTAACTTCCCGGCCGGTCACCCATCCTCTCACTGTTCCAACCCCAGAACGCTTAACTTTCGAGTTCTATCTCCCCTACTTTCCAAGTCTGCACTTGTTGTTTTCTTGACAATAGTAAGCTATCAATCCTTTTAACCCTTAGGTCTTGATGTCACATGATTTAATTTTTTGAATTCCAAACAATTATTAAAATAAACAACAATGATTAACAAACAACAATGATTAATTTAAAAACTCCAAAAAACTTCAAAAAAGGCAAAAATTTGAAAAAAATCTCAAAAAAAAAATTCAAAATAATAAAAAGTTAAAAATAAAATAAGTAATAATAATATTGAATTTCAATGAAAATAAAATAAGTAATAATATTATTTTATTCATTTTTTGCCATTTATTCATTTAATATGGCATAATTAATATCTTTAAATCTGTAAATTGAAATTCGATAAATAATATATCCATTATTATCAGAAAAATGTGAGGAATCCAAATATGACATCATTTATTTATTTTTTTAAAAATTAATTTTTAAAATATGAATTTTTATTCTTTTCGAATTTCAAAAATCTAAAAGAATTAAAAACGTTTTAAAAAATTAACTACTTATTCAATTAATTTATGTTATATGTATCATATCAATCCTATTAAGCCCTTGAGCATGATGTCACACGTTTCACCATTTGAGTTTGAAACTATTATTCTAAAAAACAATAATTATTTAGTAACACTAATATTTATTTAATAAGTAGTTTGACCAAAAATTCAAAAAAACTTGAATTTGAGGATAATTTTTTTTTCTTTCGGAATTTGAGGATTCTAAAAATTTACAAAACAGGTTTCTCGTGCTGAACATTTTGATATATTAAACTTTTTTTTCGACATCGTATGCAAAAGTTATAGCCGTTTTACTTTTTCATAACACTTTTTTTAAACTTATTTCAACTCCAGACTTTTTGTGCATTCAACATGCACCATTCAAAGCCACATCATCAATTTTCAACCCTTTCCCACTTCATTCGCTATTTTTCATGCATTTGTTGATTTTTTTTAGCTAAATGGCCCCGAAATTGAAAAGCGCTACAAATGAACTCTAAAAAGGTTGAAACTTGGCATGGTATCATCATTTCACCCACATAGCATGTGCTAAAAAGTTGAGAGGGTTACGGCAAAAACTGGATGCACTTCGTGTACAAACTGGACAATCCCTTTCGAAGTATCACAGTTTCGGACGAAAACTCATCTGTTACAAAGGCATTTCATTTTTTAAAAACTTATTTCAACTCCAGACTTTTTGTGCGTTCAACATGCACCATTCAAAGCCACATCATTAATTTTCAACCCTTTTCCACTTCATTCGCTATTTTTCATGCATTTATTGATTTTTTTGAGCTAAATGACCCCGAAATTGAAAAGCACTACAAATGAACTCTGAAAAGGTTGAAACTTGGCATGGTATCATCATTTCACCCACATAGCATGTGCTAAAAATTTGAGAGGGTTACGGCAAAAACTGGATGCACTTCGTGTACAAACTGGACAATCCTTTTCGAAGTATCAGGGTTTCGGACGAAAACTCATCTGTTACAAAGGCATTTCATTTTTTTAAACTTATTTCAACTCCAGACTTTTTGTGTGTTCAACATGCACCATTAAAAGGGACATCATCAATTTTTAACCCTTTCCCACTTCATTCGCTATTTTTCATGCATTTATTGATTTTTTTGAGCTAAATGACTCCGAAATTGAAAAACACTACAAATGAACTCTGAAAAGGTTGAAACTTGGCATGTTATCATCATTTCACCCACATAGCATGTGCTAAAAAGTTGAGAGGGTTACGGCAAAAACTGGATGCACTTCGTGTACAAGCTGGACAATCTCTTTCGAAGTATCCGGGTTTCGGACGAAAACTCATCTGTTACAAAGGCATTTCATTTTTTAAACTTATTTCAACTTTAGACTTTTTGTGCGTTCAACATGCACCATTAAAAGCCACATCATCAATTTTCAACCCTTTCCCACTTCATTCGCTATTTTTCATGCATTTATTGATTTTTTGAGCTATAAAACTAAAAGAGCTAAACAGAATCTGTTTTTGATTAAAACACCTATTTAAAATAACCTAAAAATTACCAAATTGAATATAATGATAAAACACACTAATATTAAACAGCAGGAAAAAGAATCACTCAAAAATCTATTTTCAAAGTAAAGTTATTCACAAACTAGTGATTCACACAAATTTCGCTCAAAAACTCTAAATATTTCGCTGTAAGTAGAAACAAAAGAAAATAAATAAAGCAAAAAACAAAAACAAAACTGGAAAATGACCTTTAGTAATTAAACCAGTTTATCGTGCTGAACATTTTGATATATTAAAGTTTTTTTTCGACATCGTATGCAAAAGTTATAGCCGTTTTACTTTTTCATAACACTTTAGTCCCGGTTGGAGACACCAACCGGGACTAAAGGGGGTCACCCCTTTAGTCCCGGTTGGTGTCTCCAACCGGGACTAGAGATAGACCTTTAGTCCCGGTTGGAGACACCAACCGGGACTAATTAGTCCCGGTTGGTGTCTCCAACCGGGACTAAAGGTCCCATTCGAACCGGGACTGATGCCTGCCGAGCCCCGTCCGGCGTCCTAGCCGCTCGAGCCGGGACTAATGCTCACATTAGTTCCGGTTCGTAACGCGACCGGGACTATTGCTCCGATCCGGCTAGGACGAAAGCCCTGTTTTCTACTAGTGGTTTGTGAACAGAGGGAGTGGTAACTATCTCTTTCCTTTTAATTAGGGTATCATTTTAGATATAGTTTAAAGTGAAGCAAGGAGACTAGTACGATGGTAATAGTGAGAGTAACTTAGCTAGTAGCATAACGCATACCAAGACAAATTTGCTTATGTGATAGTTAATGAGGAGAGGGGTGTTTGTGATAACATGCAATATGTTACTCTAATATAACGCAGCCAAAGGCAAAACGAGGCTACAACCTAATAAATGCAACCATCTACTCCCATATGTCCCAAAATAAGTGTCTCAAGCTTAGTATAACTTTGTACTAGACCTAGTACAAAGTTGAGACAGTTATTTTGGGACGGAGTGAGTATGATAGTTTGCATTATGAATGTAGTAACATAGACTAGTGTCACACATATGATACCAGTCTAAGTTACTCCCCGCTATGACTAGTCTTTTTTTTTTTGAAATTTGCTATGACTAGTCTTACTCTAGGTCACTACCTTCATAATGGGGAGTATCATAGAAGTAGGATCCTAGATGGTTGCATTTTATAGGTTGTAGACTCATTTTGTGTTGGTTGCCTTATGTTATGGTAACATATTAGGCCCTTCCAAAGGCTCGATCATGCACAGGTTCTAAGCTGCCAACTAGGCATAAAATGTGATGTGGCAAATTAATTAATTAAGAAGAGGAGAGAGAGAGAGAGAGAGATAGAGAGAGAGTATTTCGATGACCCGTGAAAAAAGATGCTAAGTGTGTGTACCTAAATGAGAGCACAATTCTTAGTCTACAACTAATCAAACGAGGGAAGCTTAGCACCATAAAGCTAAGCACATATGCATTGGGGACTTGAGTTGCTAAACCATTTAATGCGTTTAGTCCCTCATCTAAGCACATTTGCATTGGAAGAGACCTTGTGTTGCCACAAACACCTCTCACCACATTAACTACTTGCAACATAAGCAAACTTGTCTCGGGTCCATTATGTTACTAGCTAAGGTTGGTCTTAGTTGGAATTAACTTACACTAGTAACATGCATATGTTACTAGTCTGTGTTACCATCTTCAGTGGTTAGTAACATACGCCTGGTTTCATGCAAACCTTCATTTATTTAGACGTAGACTCATTTTGTCTTGAAGTATGTTATGTTACGGTAACATATTATGTCACCTACGATCATCTTTCTTCTTATTAATTACTTGTCACATAATCAAACTCACCTTGGTTCCGTTATGTTACTGGCTAAGTTATTCCCACTATGATCAACCTAAGTTGTCATCAAAATTGCAAGTATAATATTTAATTACCCTGTGTTGAACGATACTTCCTCCGTCCCAAAATAAAGTTATACTAAATCAACTACAATTATTTTGATACGGAGGGAGTAGTATTTAACAAAGAGACGGCTTTTATCCTTTCTGTCCTCATAACTATATACACGGAGACAAAAACATGACGTGATGAGCTAAGAAACGTTGTCATCTTGGAGCAGTGGGTCTTCTACCGCTGGTCGTCCTTGCGCTCACCCAATCACCGTATCCAGTACTAAAATCCAAATGCCCTCTCATATGTATTTTTTTTTTCATTTTCTCGAAAGATCCAAGTCTATTACGAATTTTCACAAGAATTACAAAGCACCAAGGCTTTTGGACCATCGAACAATCACTACCATTGACAGAAAACGAGTCGTCGACATGTCACGGTCGCTACCCCTATTGAAGCCAAACTGGTCTTATCGATCATATATGAAAACCTTCATGCATGTGTCCCAAAGGACCAACAGAATGGAGCTCCAATTGTCGTCATCGAACCCTTGTATCAATATGAAGTCCCTAGCATCATATGACTACCGCTCAAGGTACAGTGAGACACCCTCACTATTTCAAAAAGACATCAGAAATCTACACCAGAGCTTCATTGAATCCGTCCAGACAAACAAACCCGAGGGATCAAAGCATGGAAAACCAGCTCAAATCCACAGGCTCACCGGCAAAGTCCGGAGGGGAAGAACTGCCCTAGCCACCGCTAATGAGGTCCACTTAAAATTCATACGGATTCCAAAACATGACTATGAAATCATGTCCTGACAAGAAACAAACCCAAATGAATAGCTAAGCAAATGGATCTGAAATTGCACAATAAAAACAGAGTCCACTAGAGTATCAACCTGAACGTGATTTGAAAAACAATTATAATAGTTTTCTTTGTGACAAAGGGCAAGAATGTATATGTCTCCTCCAAAAGTGCGAAAGGAACTCTCTTTTTCCATCGAAACTCATCAGTGCGGAAGGAACCCCAAATCCAATTATTCCAGAAGACGCTTTAGTTTCCCCCGTTGACATGCTGCATACTGCACCGTAGCCGTCAGGTTCAAACGGGCCTGGAGCAAATTCCACATGATCCCAGTTTTGACATCTATCATCATCTCTTTATATGAAACCCTTGTGAAGTCACAATACAATCTCTTGCCGCTACTACAGAAATTACACAGCCGAAGGTGGTCCAGCAAGAGATATATTCCTTTGAATTGTCTTTGTGGCGCAAGGATATTACAGAGAAAAAAACTATATTGACAATACAATCGAACAAACTCGACAGCAACCGATAGTACATTTGAGTGTACAACATTTACCAAGGCCTGCCCCGACGAACCACCACTTTTACTAGGGCAGTTCTACCATAGATAGGCCAAGGAACTGGATCTGACGACTTTCATGTACAAGTGACAACAGATGTCAGTGCCACCAGCAAGAGCAATCGACAGCGGCACCAGGGTATCCATCTGGAGAAGCCAATGCAGTGTGCCATGGCACAAAATATAGCATCCATAAATAGCAGTAGCTTGGTAGGCATACACACCAGATGTTACCGAGCCCAGCATGCAGAACCGATGATCAAGCCAAGTATCGGTAGACGTTCGGGTTCTCCTTGTCCCTCTCCAGGTAATCCCTGGTTATAAGATCCTCAATGCGCTTCTTTATTGCTTTGAAGTCAGGCTGAAGAGATAAAACGAGCATCCATGATCAGGTCAAGGAATCAAAGGAAATTCTACATAAAATGTACTAGCTTCAACGGTTGGTAAATATTTCAGTTTGGAATATCCATAGTTCCCAAGAAAGAAAATAAGATACTGGGCAACATCTTGGATGCATTGTGTATGGTTTAAAGTGTGTACTGTGTGATTTAAAATTAATTAGTAAATATAGCTATATATTTCTCATTTGCACTAATGTGAGGATGCAAGTCTGAGGACTCAACAAGCTACATGACAACAAAATATGGCTTGAATTTGACATACTAGCCATCTAAACACATCTGTCGCTGGTCCTACAAAGGCAAGATCAAATGGACACAACCACATTTACCATTAGCACAGCTAACAGCACTTGAAGAATGTTTCATACCTTGAACATGCGACCAAGCTGCTCCACACACTCCATTACTAGTGTCTGGTGACCCAAGACTTTGCGGCTCTTCATAATACGAACAATGGATGCATCAATTGCGTATCTTCGATCCTTGTCAACATCTTCAACTACCTTCTTTTTCTCATCAACTGGAGGCAGAGGTATCTGCGGACAGAAATAACAAGCAATGATTACATCCAACCGTAACAAAATAGAGGAAGCAAGAAAAAAACATACAACCAAAAATACCTTAATTCTCCTCATCTTGTCAGTAAATTTTGAATTAAATTCAAATACATCATTAGGAGAAATAGATCTGTTACTTGGTTCTTTAGTAAGAATCTTGTATTTCGCACAAGAGAGGGAATGGAGCAACCTCACTACATCATCATCTGACAGGTTCAGTTGCGTTACTATCTCAGAATAACTAAGTTTATCAGCTCCATTGAACAGTAGCAACAATGCAGCCTGACAAAGAGATGGAAAGAAATCATTAGTCTGTGGCATCTGAAATAAAAGCAAGACCATGTACGTGTTTATGCTTACCTGGTAAGTTGTAACAATGAGCTCGATAGTCTTGGCCTCAAACTTTGCAGTGATATGGCAGATTCCCAAGGAATATATCCATGTAAGTTTTCTATGCTTAGTTCTTGTTTGGTAAAACTCTTTGAAAACCTCGACACATCTCACCTATTTTTTGGGAGTTGTCAATGTTAATAATCTTACACGGCCATAAAATAGTTAAGACCCCAGTTTGCAGAAGTGGAGAGCACAAGAAAACAGAAAATTACCATCTCAGCAGGAAGGTTTATATCGAATGATTTATAAGTTGGCCAAAATCCTGTTGTCAGAACAGTGACCGCCAAGTCTATCCCAGGATTCAATTCAGGGTGTGTGCTTATGAACTCTTCAAACTTAGTTTGATGATCTCTTGCAACAGTAAGGTCGGTGACCATGCCCTCCATTTTTGAAGTAAATTGGCCACCACACTGTTGTTTTAGCTTGGTCAGAATGCTTCTTTCGTGCTCGTCATTAGCACTCTTGTCAAATAGCAATCTCCTAGCCAGCTTCTTCCTGCCATCATTACCATGAAACATCAGGCCCAGAGTGAAATCAATGGAATTCCTTATCTTCTTGAGCTTACAAGGTAGTAAAGCTATTGTACGATGTTAAAAACAATTACCTGTAAAACTCAGCAAAAAGGTCCTTATCACTGATGTAGGCGAGTAATCTCACTACCTGATGAATGGCCAGTTCCAGATTAACACCCGAAGGATAAAAATGCACTAGTGTCTGCAAGTAAAAGAGAACACATAACAGAGTGACGCATGTACCTTCTCCAGGGTATCCTCAATAGCTTCATCACTGAGTTTTTCACTGCCACCTTTCTTTAAAATATTATCACAGAAGGTGGCAAGCAATTCAGCACTTGAACTACCAGAGACACCTTTGTTGCAGAACACTTCAAAAGCCTCTTTAAGCGCCTGTATAAAGGAATAGGAAACAAATATCAGAAAATGTTCCTGTTTATTTTATTGCAAAACATGAAGCATGAAGAAACAAATAAACATATAATCTGACAAACCTTATGGAAGAGAGTATGCCCCTGGAAACAGTCCGTGACGTATGCTACATACTTGTCATGGAGCTCAATGATTTTCCGGACAAAAACCTAAAACCAGAAAACTCTCAGATGGTGATAAATGTGGCAACTAAAATTACAAAAGTTGGGTTAACATCAATATAGTCTGAATGTACACACCTGTTCCTGCAAACCAACAATGTCCTTCTTCTCTGGCTGTAAGAATAATTAATTATTAGATGTTCACTTCAAGATGACGAGTAAAGAAATTACTTGAAAATCAGAGTCTGAAGCACAGAGACAACTACTAAACATAGCAAAATAAAGCATCGACAGAAACAAAACAGCACATACTGTAACAACCAATATCTAGGCACTATCTGACAAGGAACTCAACTGGCCCAACAATCACTTGTACAAGCAGGGGTAGCATGAGGCAGATACAATCAGGGAAAGAGGGGAGATACAAGAGAAAAATTAAAGAGTTCAACGCAGCCCAGATAAATAACGGGCTCTAGCATGCATATTAAGCTAAATCAATGGACTGGGTGTTGCACGTGGTACAAGCAGGCTTAAGTATAAGAATGCATTGAGATCCACAGAAACTGTGAAGTTATAGTGACAATAAATGTGCACCTTCTTATTGCTAGCAGCATCTTCTGCTTGTTTCACCAATGCTGTCCCCTCGTTGGTAACATGCTGCAGAATAACATCACTTAGATACAATGTCCAAAATTCCAAATCATTCGATGGAGTAACTAAAGCATGCTTTGCATAAGCATATACCTGCTTAAAAATTTGAGAAACAGGTTCTAGGCCACGAGTTATTCTAGAAAAGAGCCTGTACATCCTTGAGAGATCCTCAACCTACAACAACAAATGCAAACAGTCAATATACTTGATGTTCCCGATTACTATTACTGTCCAGGGATACAACTCTCTGGTCATACCTTGTCGTCACGAAGTAATGCATGGCATCCAGAATGCTCCTTCTCCAAAAGTTGGCTTGCATACTGTGTTAACAACTCATGTTGCACTTTCTGAAACAATCCCCGAATTATGTTAATGTTAAGTTAACTGATGTGTTAAAGAGAGGGAAATCATGATAAATGTTCTCTCAGGAAGACCAACTAGATACTAATTGTGTTACACATCCAGTATGGATGTAGCATTTTCAAATCACCAAAAAATGTGTGTGTGTGGAGGGAGGGGGGGGGGGGGGGGGGGGCATTGCAGTACAGATCTTTTCACAAACCTCCAATAACTTCGGTTCACTACTAGAATGCAAATAATGAGCAACTCGTTCTTTCTCCCTCTTCAAGCACTCCTCGGCCTAGTGAAAAGGACATCCAATGCACATATATTATTATTGTCCTTAACTATGTAAACAATAAGGAAAAAGCTCCTGAAAGTCTGAAACTACCTTTAACATATAGTCAGGACAAGAGTCTTCCACAATCCAGGTTTGGGCCTTGATAGAGTAGTAATCTGCAGTATCCTTCAGCAAGAAATCTTCAAAATCATTCTCGTAACATTCCATACTGCCTAAGCCAATCTCAACAAATATATCCAAGACATTCTTTAACAGAGCCCTGTCAATTTGTTCACCCTCACGTTCTTGGTCTATCTGTTGAAGGAGAATGTCATAACCACATATAGGAAAATTCTCTGTTCAGACTACTATGTGATGCAAAGACTCACCAAGGAAATGACTGCACTTTTTACTTTCCCTTTGATTTCTTGATATACCTTTACCATTAGAAAAGAGTTAGAACAAAGAAGGCAAAGCAACTACATATAAATAACTTCATTGCCAGAATACATTCATTTACCAAATCTCGGAAGCAACTGAGCCCAACTTCTCTCAATGCTGGAAGCGATCTCCGTGAAATGAAATATCGATCAAGGTAATGGAAGAACCGTGATAGCCACCGAACCATCACTTTGTGGTTTGACCACCTCTTTACTAGCTCCCTCAACATAAACTCGTCATGCTTCTCTCTTAATGAAGGTAACACCTACATGGAGTCAAAATAAAGTGTAAAGCCAACAAGCAAACACACAAAAGGTAGCTAAGACAACATAGGAATGATCAAATGTAAGTAACTAAATACCTATGCTACCATAAAATAAGGACAACTCTGTTATTTAGGCTGTTGGTTATAACCAACATTAGAATTGAAGATTTAAAGGCATGAATGCGGATATCTCTAAGAAGATGTGCCATCAACAATAAGATACAGTTTTAGATGAGACTATAAGCACGATACATTTTAGCATTAAAAGTACTACTCCCTCCGTCCCAAAATAAGTGACTCACCTTTGTACTAACTTTGTACTAAAGCTAGTATAAAGTTGAGTCACTTATTTTGGGACGGAGGGAGTATATAATAATGATTGTGTGAGATAAAGAGGCTCCCAATTATCAATTCCTTGAAACCAAGCAAAAGCAGTTTGCTTAAAAAAAGAACATTACATGGCGAGATGGCACCTGGCCCAGAGCCATCTAGTCTAGGCTTCAGTCCTCAAACCTACTCAGTCTCCTGTTTTTTACAGCAAATAATGGACCATACACCTAAGACCATGGCAGATTAGCCAATGTGCCGTTATCTAAGATTCACAGTGAAAGATGTTCTTCTCCATAGAGGCAATGCATCAAAGGAGACCTATTGATTAATAAAGGTAGAAACCGCTTCAAGAAGCCATCAACAGCCTAGTTTGCAAAAACTTGCCAGCTAGGTGCCCTCAGCCTTCAAATGATCATTAGTAACCCCCTCATGGGCACTCCGCTCTCTCGTTTTTGTGGATCATACCCTAGGCAACGGTTGCATTACTAGTCAGTAGTCACAACCCACAATAACTACTCTATCAATTACTCTGGATTAGGAGAAGAAATAACAAATGTGAATCCTAATGGTCAGTTCTCTGCTGACTGTTTCTGGTTATGTTTTTATCAGATATTAACCTGAAACGCCTTCTAATGACTGTTGCAAGTAATATCAGTTCCAGATATCCCTTCTCTCTGTAATATGCATGGTAAATATAGCACACAGCTAGCGCAATGTGGAACTTATGTATCATGTTTCTTAATTCGCACAGAAGTATGTATCATGCATGAGATTCAAGATAATCTCCAGGTTGTACTTTGTGATGATGTTAAAATCCCCTAATAGTTAGCGTAAAAACATTACGCATAGCTCCTGGTCCCACTATTTCAATCTATAAGGGGTATTTGTTGCGTCACGGACATTAAAGATGTTATCAGACAAAGAGAATAGAAAGAAGCTATGACTTTAATGTCCTTGATATGCTATGTGCCTATATATATCAAGAACAAGTGAGAGAATGTCAGTGTAAGCGTCAATAAATGACGAAGAGAGAGGGGAAGTTAAGTGAGACCCAAAAGAGAACACTATCATTGAATTTCTACAGCATATATGATCATTCTAATTGCATAGGCAGCTCCTGATTCTGGCCTCATTTGGCATTCCCTCTCTCCCTTGCATTTATGAGTACCCATTTCAGCTAGTCATTCTCTTGCTCCCAAGACACTGATAGCAGGAAAACTAGAGACATTTCCGTGTGACATTATATTGGTCTAAAGCTCCTTAGGTCCTATTTGGAACATAGAAATGTTAGAGTAACATGCAAAATTTTCGTGTTCCAATGATGCACCCCTACTGCATACTACTTTTGATTTGAATGTAGGTTGCAGGGTACAAACGTATCCACCATACTACTTTGGTACACCCACAACCTACATCCAAACAAAGACAGAGAGCAGGTGAAACGAGTCCAATAGCCGCATATACTGCATATAACAAAACCAGTCCGTTTATAGTATTCATAACCACGCAGAAGTGAAGAGAATCATCATCGCGTGCACCAGTCCTACACCCCTGACACTGCCAGCTCTAGCAGCCGCGTGCACGTCAAACCTTAATGCGCACCCGCCGCACGCGGCTCGTCCAAACGGACAGCTAGAATTAACGGGGCACCAGCCACAATCAGCACACGGAAGACCCTGATGCTCACCATGGAGGAGATGTACTCCTCGAAGGACTCGCGGTACTTGTCGTAGAGCTGCTGCGAGTAGTCGTGCGGGGGCTTCTGCGTGCACATGTTGTATATCGTCCTGCGCGACAAAGGAGAGCGGCCACGGCGAAAATCAGATCAGGCCGCGCGCGGACGGGAGGCGGCGGAATTCGGGGGCAGGGGGAGGGGGTACCGTACGTGTAGAGCATCATGTAGTCCTCGGAGCTGAACTGCGGCTCCGGCTTGCCCTCGAGGATGTTCTTGAGCTTGGTGATGCCCTTCTGCATGAAGGCCCAGCCTTCCTCCAGATCGACGGTCTTCCGCTCGTGCGTCGTCATCGCCGCCGCCGCGGCCGTCGGATCGGGGCGGGGGGGCTCGCCGGAACCCTAGCTCGTGCCGGGTCGTCGCCCCTCTCCTGCGTGGGAAAGGGAAATGGGAGGACGAGGAGAAAGGGGAAAGCGGGTCGGGGTGTTCCGGTGCCCGATCTAGCGTGGCGGAATGCCGAAACAGGGGAGGGAGGGGAGGGGGGATGGATGGTCGCCGCCAATGCCAGCTCTCTCCGTTACTTTGGCACATGGCTGCCGTGCTGATGGCTGATGCCGTGTCCACTTCACAGCTAAGCTTAAGATGGCTAAAAAATCATAAACTTACAGGGTGTAATATGCCAACAAAACAGCTCATATTTGCTGCCGGGAGTGAAACACGTGATTTGGTAAATTATGACGCCCAAAGCTAGTAAATCTGACTTTTTTATCCAAATACATAGACCATCGAGCGACGACTACAAACGTTTAGTTTGGATTTTGGCCTGGGACATTGTTGATTTAAATAATGAAACAAATAATGTGTCAGGAGATTATCTCATCGGAACATAGGCTAAGTTAGTCAAGCTCTTTCACGGTATCCTTAAACTAATACAGCTGCTCATTCGTTCTAATACTAAGCACGAAGCTCATGCATTACTAAACTACAAAGACAAATTTTTTTTTCGAGAATACGCCGTACCATAGCTTTATAGAAGGCATAATTTAAGAACAATGAGCATAGCGCAAACACCACACCCGAGCAACAAAGACGGACAACACCGCAAAGCAAGCTACAACGCAAAGAGCCTATCCTAATCTAAACACAACACCGCATCTCGAGCGACGCCGGACACCTCCGAAGAACACCAACTTCCGTAGAACTTCACTTCTCGACGTACCAACCACTCTTATCGCCTAAGAGAAAGTGGCAAGTGGGTAGCAGGACTCGATCCGGTCCGAAGAAGACGTCGTCTTGGACACACCGGCGACGGGCGTACATAGCGTCGCAGAGGATCAAGGAGGACTGCGGCGAACACCGGAAGAGAGCAATGAGGAGCCAGCCATGTCTCCAAACACAACGCTCCCAACAGAGGAACGACGTCGAGGACACCGTCATTGTGTCGATCCAACCGAATCAAGGCTTTCGCCCGGAGACGGCCACAACTCCAAGCAAGCGAGGGACATGATAAACACGCCTCGACGACGCCTCCAAGGAGGAGAATGACACCCATGGTGCCATCGCCGCCGGCCCGACGGAAGCCGTGCAAGATTTTCATCCGTGTGTCGCACCTCACCACACCACCTAGAATTGGGCAACACCGTCCCAGAAGCTTCACATCGCCGCCACCACAGCACTGCGCCTACGTAGTTGCAAAGCCGAGGGCCAACGACCGGACGCGCGGCAAGGAGAACATCGGCCACGCCATCAACGCCCCGCCTAGACGAGGAATCGCAGCCACCCCGCACCTCCGGCAAGGTCCAAGACGCCCGCAACGGCCATTGCCCACTCCAAGGGACAGCCTTGCGACGGTTGGACCCGCATCTCCACGAGGCCAAGCTGCACCACCGAGAGAGCACCGTCGCTCATCACACTGCACAGAGGAGGTCGGCCGCTCGCTGCTCGCCAAGACTCCATCTTGGCCGAGCCTCACAGCGACGCCTCCACCAACCTGGTCGTGGACTCGCGCTCCTGCCTCCGGGCAGCGCCGTAGCCACCCAACCGCGCCATCACCTCACTGTCGACTCTTGCCAGGCCCGCCGCTCCGCAAGGCCTCCTGCCGAGCTCCAGTCGCCACGCCTCACCTTCGGCAACGCAGATCTGACCGAGCCGAAACCCGCCACGAAGAGAGCATCGCGCTGCCACCAGCCCGCGCACTCCATCATGATGCACCAACACCAGCCAGCAACAACGTCTCCACTCACCGCCACCTGCCAGCGTGCCCCACCCGACGTGCCGGCCTCCGAGCTCCGCCGTCAGCTGAAGAAGGAGCCCTCCCCCGACCTGATACATCTCCAATGTATCTATAATTTTTTATTGTTCCATGCTATTATATTATCAATCTAGGATACTTTATATGCAATTATATGCTATTTTATATCATTTTTGAGAACTAACCAATTAACCCAGTTCCAAGTGACAGTTGTTGTTTCCTGCCTGTTTTTAGTTTTCCAGGAAATTTGTACCAAACGAAGTCTAAATGCTACGAAACTTTTTGACATTTTTTGGGACAAAAGAGACCCGGGAAGCTCCGGGAGGAGTCAGGGAGCTGCACGAGGGATCCACAAGGCACCTGGGCGCGCTCAGGTCCCTTGTGGGTCCCCCTCTACCTCCGTTTGACCTAATTCCACTTCTATAAATTCTCAAATATCGGGAAACCAATAGAGAGCCACCCAAAACACTTTTTTCGTCGCTGCAAGCCTTTGTTCTGACGGGAGGTCATTTGGAGAACTTTTTCGGTGATCTGCCGGAGGGGGGATCGATCACGGAGGCCATCTACATCAACCTTGCTGCCTCCATGATGATGTGTGAGTACTCCACTACAGACCTACGGGTCCATAGCTAGTACCTAGATGATTTATTTTCTCTCTTTGATCTTCAATACAAAGCTCATCGCGACTTCGCGGTGATCTATTCTATGTAATCTTCTTTTGCGGTGTGTTTGTTGGGATCCGATGAATTGTGGGTTTATGATCAGATTATTCATGAAAAGTTATTGAATCTCTCTGAATTTCAATATGCATGATCTTATAGCTTCGTATTTCTTTCCGATCTATCTGTTTGGTTTGGCTAACTAGATTGATTTATCTTAAATGGGAGTGGTGCGTTGTAATGGGTTCAATCTTGCGGTGCTCTATCCTTGTGACTGAAGGGGTCAAGACACATATTTGTATTGTTGCCATTAAGGATAAAACGACGGTGTCTGAACATATTGCTTGTCTTACTTTGTCTACATCATGTCATCTTGATCCAAGCATTACTTCGTCTGTCATGAACTTAATACCATAGATGCATGTTGGACAGCGGTCGATTGGTGAAGTAATAGTAGTAGATGCAGAATCGTTTCGGTCTACTTGTTTATGGACGTGATGCCTATATACATGATCATTTTCGTGAATAACATGCCATAACTATGCGCAATTCTATCAATTGCCCAACAGTAATTTGTCTACCCACCGTATGCTACTTTCGAGAGAGAAGCCTCTAGCGAACACTATGGTCCCAGGTCTTAAACATAAAAACAAAAACATATAAATTACATTGCTGCCTTTTATTATTTATATTTACTTTTATTATTTGCAATATCTAATCTATAAATATTTAATCCTTGCAAGTAACGAGTTCAAGGGGCTTGACAATCCTCTTGCCCGCGTTGGGTGCAAGTGTTTGGTTTTGTGTGTGTAGGTGATGTTTAAGGGAATTTGCATTGGTTCTCCTATTGGTTTGATAAACTTGGTTCTCACTGAGGGAAATACTTATCTCTACTGTATCTCCTCTCCTCTTCGGGGAAAATCCCAACGCAGCTCACAAGTAGCAGGGAGAATTTCTGACGCCGTTGCCGAGGAGTACCATCAAATTCTTTTCAGGTCCCTACACATAAATTATCATTCACTTGTTCTACTTTTTATTTGCTATTATATTTTACTTTATATAAAAAACAAAAATACAAATATATTTCTATTTGCTTGTTTGCTTAGTTATCTAGTTTACTTGCTTGCTTATGACTATGGTTGGTTCTTCTATCAATGCCTCTCCGGATTCTGAAGTACTTTATTTTAAGCAAAGGCAAGGAGAGAGCCTTAAAGATGCTCGGTACCGTATCATAGAATCTCATCGTAACACTACCATAAAGAATGATATGAAGATTATTCTTCGTAATTTTTATGTGGAACTTAGTTTATCTAATAGGCAAATTCTGGATTTTGCCGCTAAAGGAAATTTCATTGAAATTGATTCTAGTGCAACGCATGAAATAGTAGAAGGGATTGTTAGTACACCTCCTCTACCTCAAATAAATCCTTATACTCATGAAGGGATTCAAATACTAGAAAAGTTAAGGGATATGCAGAAAAATTTGAGCGCATTACAAAAAATAAATGAGCTCATCAAGACCCTAGTTTCTAATCTTAATCACACGAATTCATTCCTTACGATTGCCAACAGGAAATTTGGTCCTTTAGAAAAAATGAAAACTTTACTTTCAGAAATTACGGGTAAGTGTAAAGAACCTCCCGGATTTGAGAAAGGCCCTTATAAGTTAGCAAAGGTAGATGACAAATATGACAACACTTGATACTATGCATTATGCCTAGCTAGGGGCATAAAACAATATCGCTTGTTGGGAGGCAACCCAATTGTTATCTTAATTTTTTTGTTTTACTTTCTATTTTGGTGTGTTGACATGGTTATTGCTACTATAATAATTGTGTTTTATGTTTAAATTAGTGTTTGTGTCAAGTAAAGCCTTTGGGGTGATTTGGAAGATAGTCGAATTGATACGGTGCAAAAACAGAAACTTTTGCGTCCAGTGCAGAATTTCTCTGATTTTACTGGAATGTCTTTTTGATCTGAATTTTTTACACCGTATTGGTATACAAATTGCCGAGGTTTTCCTAATTTTTCAGAATTTTCGGAATTACAGAAGTATAGTTTTTCTACACACATTGTTCTGTTTTAGACAGATTCTGTTTTTGCTTGCATAATTTGCTTGTTTTGATGATGCTATGGATTGTATCGGGGGGTATAAGCCATGGAGAAGTTAGAATACAATACCTATTATGCAGTAATGAAATATGAATCAATTTATAATAGTACCTAAAGTATTTGATATGTTGATTATACTAACGGATCTCACGAGGTTTTGTTGAGTTTTGTGTGCTGACGTTTTCAAGTTTTGGGTGAGAGAACGATGGATGAAGGAATAAGGAGGAGCAAGAACCCTAAGCTTAGGGATGCCCAAGGCACCCCAAGGTAATATTCAAGGAATACCCAAGCATCTAAGCTTGGGGATGCCCCGGAAGGCATCCCCTCTTTCGTCTCCAATCTATCGGTATGTCACTTGGAGTTATATTTTTATTCATCACATGATATGTGTTTTGCTTGGAGTATTTACATTTTGTTTTTCTTTTAGTTTGCCAAAATCATTGTTTGATGGACACACATATTTGAGAAAGACACGCGGTTATCATAATTTGTTAGAATACTATATATGCTTCACTTATATCTTTTGAGCTAGGCAGTTGCCCTAGTGCTTCGCGTATGTATTTTAGAGCACGACGGCATTCAGATTTTGTAGAAATAATTGAACTCTCCTGCTTCACTTAAATCTTTTTTAGAGTATAATAAGAAATAGGAACGGTAAATGGCACGAGTTACACGGGTTCCTTGGGCAGTTGCTCTAGTGCTTCCCTTATATCTTTTAGAACACGTCGGCGTCTAAATTTTATATAAATGATAGAACTCTCATTCTTCACTTAAATCTTTTTGAGAGTATAATAAGAAATAGGAACGGTAAATGACACAAGTTATAAGGCTAGTCCAAAAAGGATAGGTATTGGAGGGGGATATCATAAAAACTTTCATGTAGCTCACTAAAGAAGAAACATGAGTTGATTATATTGATGTAGTAATATGAAAGGGCATAAGTACATGATTGTTGGTTAGTAGAAATATCGGTAATTAAAGCTTGTTATTTGTTATTCATCTAAGTATCAACATGTCATGGTGATGATGTGTGAGCATTTTTATGTCTGAAATGAAATCTTATCATGTTATTTGAATCAAGGGCACGCGATGGTTAACTCCTCCCAACCTCCTTCGTAGGGGTACGCGGTAGTACTTTGCTTCGAGAGAGCTAATAGGCTTTGCAATAAGTATGTGAGTTCTTTATGACTAATGTGAATCCATGGATATACACACTCTCACCTTTCCATATTTGCTAGCCTCTTCGGTACCGTGCATTGCCCATTCTCACCTCGAGAGTCGGTGCAACCTTCGCCGGTGCATCCAAACCCCGTGATATGATACGCTCTATCATACATAAGCCACCTTATATCTTCCTCAAAACAACTATCACACCTACCTATCATGACATTTCCATAGCCATTCCGAGATATATTGTCATGCAACTTCCAACGTTCCGTCACATGACTTGTGTGTTCTTCATCATATTGCTTTGCATGATCATATAGTTGACATAGTATTTGTGGCAAAGCCACCATACATCATGTCTGCATGTTATGCTAGATCATTGCACATCCTGGTACATTGCGAGAGGCATTCATATAGAGTCATAATTGTTTCATGTCGAGTTGTAATATTGAGTTATAAGTAAATAAAAGTGTGATGATCATCATTATCAGAGCACTGTCCCAGTGAGGAAAGGATGATGGAGTAAATGATTCCCCCACAAGTTGGAGTGAGCTCCGGACGAAAATAAAAAAAATGGGGGAGGCCAAATGAGCCCACCACAAAAAAAAGAGAAAGAAAAAAGAAAAAGAAAAAGATTAAAAAAATAAAAAAAAATGAGAGAAAAAGAGAGAAGGGACAGTGTTAATGTCCATTTACCACACTTGTGCCTCAAAGTGACACCATGTTCTTTAAATAGAGAGTCTCCTGAGTTATCATTTTCATATGCCAGTGAGAATTTTTCATTATAGAACTTGGCTTGTATATTCAATGGGCTTCCTCAAATGCCCGATGTCTTCATGAGCAAGCAAGTTGGATGCACACCCACTTAGATTCCGTTGAGCTTTCATACACTTATAACTCTAGTGCATCCGTTGCATGGCAGTCCCTACTCCTCGCATTGATATCTATTGATGGGCATCTCATAGCCCGTTGATACGCCAAGTTGATGCGATAATTTCTTTTCCACTTTGACTCCTTTGATATCTACCACCATATTCTATTCCACCCATATGCTATATCCATGGTTCACATTCATGTATTGCGTGAAGTTGAAAATGCTGAAGCGCGTTAGAAGTATGATCCAATTGCCTGGTTTGACATCGGGGTGCTTGTGATTTATACTTGTGCGGTGAAGACGGAGTCATGCCATGCTTGATATGATAAAATGAGGGAATAACATTCTTTAGGGATCGTATATTTTGAAGAGTAATGATTATGTTATTTGTGTTTATGGATATTATTCTGTTGATATCAATTAGTTCATCATTTCTCAATGATCATACTAAAAGAGATCACATGTTGGGTAGCATGTCACATCAAAAAATCTGTTTTTATCATTTACCTACTCGAGGACGAGCAGGAATTAAGCTTGGGGATGCTGATACATCTCCAATGTATCTATAATTTTTTATGGTTCCGTGCTATTATATTATAAATCTAGGATACTTTATATGCTATTTTATATCATTTTTGGAAACTAACCTATTAACTCGGTGCCAAGTTGTTGTTTTCTGCCTGTTTTTGGTTTTCTATGAAATCTGTACCAAACAAAGTCCAAATGTTACGAAACTTTTTGACGATTTTTTTTCTTGATAAAAGAGACCCAGGAAGCTTCGGGAGGAGTCAGGAAGCTGCACGAGGGAGCCACAAGGCACCTGGGCTTGCCTAGGTACCTTTTTGGCACTCCTCTGCCTCCGTTTGACCTAATTCCACTTCTATAAATTCTCAAATACCATGAAACCAATAGAGAGCCACCTGAAACACTTTTTTCACTGCCGCAAGCCTGTGTTCCGACGAGAGGCCATATAGAGACCTTTTTTCAGTGACCTAGCGGAGGGGGAATCGATCACGGAGGCCATCTATATCAACCTTCCTGCCTCCATGATGATGCGTGGGTAGTCCATGATACGTCCATTTTGCATCATGATTTCCTACTATTATTTATAATGTTTTTATGCATAATAATGCTTCATGGAGTAATTCTAATGCCTTTTCTCTCATAATGTGCAAGGTTTACACAAAGAGGGAGAATGCCGGCACATCAGAGACACCTATTCTGCACATCTCCAAATAAGCTAAAACTTCACGGAGAATAATTTTGGAATATATAAAAAATACCGGAGCAAATAACTACCGAAGGGGGGCCACCTGGTGACCACAAGACACCAGGGTGCGCCAGGCCCCCGAGGCGTGATACGTCTCCGTCGTATCTATAATTTTTAATTGTTTCATGCCAATATTATACAACTTTCACATATTTTTGGCAACATTTTATATGATTTATTGGACTAACATATTGATCCAGTGCCCAGTGCCAGTTCCTGTTTGTTGCATGTTTTTTGTTTCGTAGAATATCCATATCAAACGAAGTCCAAACACGATAAAAATTTATGGAGATTTTTTTGGAATATTTGTGAATTTTGAGAAGTGGAATCAATGCAAACTGAGGCCCACAGCCCCCACAAGACACCAGGGCGCGACCAGGGGGCCCAGGCGCGACCAGGGGGCCCAGGCGCGCCCTGGTGGGTTGTGCTCACCTCGTACGTCGGTTGGAGCTCTCCTTCGGGCGCAAGGAAGCTAATTTTTGGATAAAAATCCCCTCAAAATTTCAGCCCGATCGGAGTTACGGATCTCCGGGAATATAAGAAACGGTTTTCGGCCAGAAAACAGGAACGTGAAACAGAAGAGAACAGAGAGGGAGATCCAATCTAGGAGGGGCTCCTGCCCCTCCGCCGCAATGGAGGCCATGGACCAGAGGGGGAACTCTCCTCCCATCTATGGGGGAGGCCGAGGAAGAAGAAGAAGGAGGGGGGCTCTCCCCCTCTCTCCCGGTGGCATCGGAACGCCGCTGGGGCAAGCATCGTGACGGCGATCTACATCAACAATCTTGCCGCCGTCAACACCAACTCTCTCCCCCTCTATGCAGCGGTGTAACACCTCTCTTCCCCGCTGTAATCTCTACTTAAACATGGTGCTCAACTCCATATATTATTTCCCAATGATATTTGGCTATCCTATTATGTTTGAGTAGATCTCTTTTGTCCTATGGGTTAATTGTGGTATGATGTTATGGATGTGAGTTGTATGTTGATATGGTGCTGTCCTATGGTGCCCTCCGTGTCGCACAAACGTGAGGGATCCCCGCTGTAGGGTGTTGCAATATGTTCATGATTTGCCTATGGTGGGTTGCTTGAGTGACAGAAACATAAACCCGAGTAGGTGGGTTGTTTGCGTATGGGAGTAAAGGGGACTTGATACTTAATGCTATGGTTGGGTTTTACCTTAATGAAATTTGGTAGTTGCGGATGCTTGCTAGAGTTCCAATCATAAGTGCATATGATCCAAGTACGGAAAGTGTGTTAGCGTATGCCTCTCCCTCATTGCATATGACAAGTATCTATCGTATTATATTCAATTGCCTAGGGACAATCTTTCTCTTGCGTTACACAAAAAGCATTCTACTAAGTTATTTACTTTTATTGTTCTTTTATTAAAACAACACCTAACTTTTATTTCCACGTTCTTTATTTTCTTGCAAAGTACTTCTAGTTTTATTCCTACAAAGTAGTTTCATACTTGTTCTAGGTAAAGCAAACATTAAAGTGTGCGTAGAGTTGTATCGGTGGTCGATAGAAGTTGAGGGAATATTTGTTCTACCTTTAGCTCCTCATTGGGTTCGACACTCTTACTTATTTAAAAAGGCTACAAACGATCCCCTACACTTGTGGGTTATCAAGGCGCGCGCCCTGGTGGGTTGTGGCCATCCCGACCCACCTCCGGTGCCCATCTTCTGGTACTTAAGGTCTTTTGACCTAGAAAAATCAAGAGGGGACTTTTGGGATAGAACACCGCCGTCTCGAGGCGGAACTTGGGCAGGAGCACTTTTGCCCTTCGATGGAGTGATTCCGCCGGGGAACTTCCCTCCCGGAGGGGGAAATCGAAGCCATCATCATCACCAACAACCCTCTCATCTTTGGGAGGCCAATCTTCATCATCATCTTTAACAACACAATCTCCTCTCAAACCCTAGTTCATCTCTTGTGTTCAATCTTTGTACCGGAACCTCAGATTGGTACCCGTGGGTGACTAGTAGTGTTGATTACATCTCGTAGTTGATTACTATATGGTTTATTTGGTGGAAGATTATATGTTCAGATCCATTATGCTATTTAATACCCCTCTGATCTTGAGCATGAATATCATTTGTGAGTAGTTACCTTTGTTCTTGAGGTCACGGGAGAAGTCATGTTGCAAGTAATCATGTGAAGTTGATATGTGTTCGATATTTTGTTGATATGAATGTTGTGATTCCCTTAGTGGTGTCATGTGAACGTCGACTACATGGCACTTCACCATCTTTGGGCCTAAGGGAATGCATTGGGGAGTAGTTATTAGATGATGGGTTGCTAGAGTGACAGAAGCTTAAACCCTAGTTTATGCGCTATTTCGTAAGGGACTGATTTGGTTCTAAATGTTTAATGCTATGGTTAGATTTTATCTTAATACTTTTCTCGTAGTTGCGGATGCTTGCGAGGGGGTTAATCATAAGTGGGAGGTTTGTTCAAGTAAGAACAGCACCCAAGCACCGGTCCACCCACATATCAAATTATCAAAGTAGCGAACTCAACTCAAACCAACATGATGAAAGTGACTAGATGAAATTCCCGTGTACCCTCAAGAACGGTTGCTTATTATAAGAGACCGTTTTGGCCTGTCCTTTGCCACAAAAGGATTGGGATATCTTGCTGCACTTTATTTACCGTTACCTTTACTTGCTCGTTACCAATTATCTTGCTATCAAACTACCTGTTACCTACAATTTTAGTGCTTGCAGAAATTACCTTGCTGAAAACCGCTTGTCATTTCCTTTTTCTCCTCGTTGGGTTCGACACTCTTACTTATCGAAAGGACTACGATTGACCCCCTATACTTGTGGGTCATCAAGGCTCTTTTCTGGCGCCGTTGCCGGAGAGTGAAGCGCTCTTGGTAAGTGGAAATCGGTAAGGAAAAATTTATACTACGTGCTGAAATTTATTGTCACTGACTACTATGGAAAACAATCCTTTGAGGGGTTTGTTTGGGGTATCTTCACCTCGACTGGAACCACAATTAGTTGCCCCTCAACGTACTGCACCTACTGAAAATATTGGTTATGAAATTCCTTCGGGTATGATAGAACAACTGCTAGCTAATTCTTATGCAGGAGACGAAACTGAACTTCCTGATATGCATCTAATACATGTGGATAAAATTTGTGGATTATTTAAGCTTGCAGGTTTACCCGGAGATGAAGTTAAGAAGAAGGTTTTCCCTTTATCTTTGAAGGGAAAAGCATTGACATGGTATAGGCTATGTGATAACCCACAAGTATAGGGGATCGCAACAGTTTTCGAGGGTAGAGTATTCAACCCAAATTTATAGATTCGAAACAAGGGGAGCCAAAGAATATTTGCAAGTATTAGCAGTTGAGTTGTCAATTCAACCACACCTGGAGATTAAATATCTGCAGCAGAGTGATCAGTAGCATAGTAGTATGATAGCTTTGATAGCAGTAGTAACAATAATAGTAATAGTAGCAGTGATAGCAATAGTTTTGTAGCAAGTTTAACAATAGCAGTAGCAATAGTAACTCAGCAAGAACAATATGTAGAAAACTCGTAGGCACTGGATCGGTGAACTCGTTGGATAATATTCATCATGTAACACTCATAACCTAGGGCGACACAGAATTAGCTCCACTTCATAAATGTAATGTAGGCATGTATTCCGTAAATAGTCATACGTGCTTATGGAAAAGGACTTGCATGACATCTATTGTCCTATCCTCCCGTGGCAGCGGGGTCCATAAGGAAACTAAGGGATATTAAGGCCTCCTTTTAATAGAGAACCGAAACAAAGCATTAACACATAGTGAATACATGAACTCCTCAAACTACGGTCATCACCGGAAAGTATCCCGACTATTGTCACTCCGGGGTTTACGGATCATAACACATAGCAGGTGCATATGACTAGCAAGATCGGATCAAGAACATATATATAATGGTGATAACATAAACGGTTCAGATCTGAAATCATGGCACTCGGGCCCTAGTGACAAGCATTAAGCATGGCAAAGTCATAGCAACATCAATCTCAGAACATAGTGGATACTAGGGATCAAGCCCTAACAAAACTAACTCGATTACATGATGAATCTCATCCAACTCCTCACCGACCAGCAAGCCTACGAAATAATTACTTACCCCCGGTGGGGAGCATCATGGAATTAGCGATGGAGAAGGGTTGATGATGACGAAGACCGAAGATTCACCTCTCCAGAGCCCCAAACGGGCTCCAGATCTGGCCTCCCGATGAAGAACATGAGGTGGCGGCGGCTCCGTATCATGAAACGCGATGAAACTTTCTCTCCTATTTTTTCTCCAAAAACAGGATTTTATAGCGCTGGAATTAGGGTCACTAGGGCCACGAGGTGGGCACAACCCACCAGGGCGCGCCTGGAGGGGGGTGGCACGCCCTGGTGTATCGTGCCCAACTGACGTGGCTTGAGACTGCGTCGGTATTTCCCCAAAGAGGAAGGGATTATGCAACACAGTGACGGTAAGTATTTCCCACAGTTATGAAACCAAGGTATCGAACCAGTAGGAGGATCACCACCACCTAATAAACAGCACCTGCACACAAAGAACAAATACTTGCAACCCGACGCGAAAGAGAGGTTGTCAATCTCTCTACGGTAAAAAAATAGATTAGGTAGTGATAGATTGGAGAGATAGATCTCTCAAGAACACAGAATAAAAAGAGCAAATAAAAAGTGCAGCAAGGTATTTTTGGGTTTTTGGAATAATAGATCTGAAAGCAAAAGCGGTAAAAAGATAGATCGGAAAACAATATGTTGGAAAAGTATACCCGGGGGCCGTAGGTTTCACTAGTGGCTTCTCTCATGAGTATAGCACACGGTGGGTGAACAAATTACTGTTGGGCAATTGATAGAAGATCAAATAATCATGATGATATCCAAGGTGATGATCATTATATAGGCATCACGTCCAAGGTAAGTAGACCGACTCCTGCCCGCATCTACTACTATTACTCCACACATCGACCGCTATCCAGCATGCATCTAGTGTATTAAGTTCATGGAAAAACGGAGTAATGCAATAAGAACGATGACATGATGTAGACAAGATCTATTCATGTAGGAATAGACCCCATCTTGTTATCCTTAATAGCAACGATACATGCGTGCCTCGCTGCCCCTTCTGTCATTGGGAGAGGACACCGCAAGATCGAACCCATCACAAAGCACCTCTTCCCATGGCAAGAAAAATCGATCTAGTTGGCCTAACTAAAACAAAGATTCGAAGAAGAAATACGAGGCTATAAGTAATCATGCATATAAGAGATCAAAGAAGACTCAAATAATATTCATGGATAGAAACTGATCATGAACTCAAAATTCATCGGTTCCCAACAAACACACCGCAAAAGTTTACATCAAATAGATCTCCAAGAGACCATTGTATTGAGAATCGAAAGAGAGTGACAAGAAGCCATCTAGCTACTACCTACGGACCCGTAGGTCTATGGTGGACTACTCACGCATCATCGGAGAGGCACCAATGAGGATGATGAACCCCTCCGTGATGGTGTTAGATTGGATCTCGAGGCTCTGGAACTTGCGGCGGCTGGATGTGTTTTTCGTCGACTCCTCTAGGGTTTCTAGAATATTTGGGAATTTATAGGCATCAGAGGCGGTGGAGAGGGGTCCCGAGGAGGGCACAACCCATCAGGGCACGCCTGGGGCCTCTGGCGCGCCCTGGTGGGTTGTGGTCTCCGCGGCCCACCTCTCTGGTACTTCTTTGTCCCACTGGATGTCTTCTGGTCCAAAAAAAATCTCCAAAAAGTTTCATCGCGATTGGACGCCGTTTGGTACTGATATTATGCGAAGTAAAAAAAAGCAAAAACAACAACTAGCACTTTGGCACTATGTCAATAGGTTAGTCCCAAAAAATGATATAATGTTGCTATAAAATGATTGTAAAACATCCAAGAATGATAATATAACAGCATGGAACAAGCAAAAATTATAGATACGTTGGAGATGTATCACCAACCAGGGCACCCCCTCTGGTGGTTCTTGGCTCCAATCTTTTTTATTTATTGTAAAATAAATCTCCAAAAAGTTTCGTCCAGTTCCGAGAACTTTTATTTCTGCACAAAAAAACAACACCATGGTAGTTCTGCTGAAAACAGCGTCAGTCCGGGTTAGTTTCTTTCAAATCATGCAAATTAGATTCCAAAACAAGAGCAAAAGCGTTAGGAAAAGTAGATACGACGGAGACGTATCAACTCCCCCAAGCTTAACCCATTGCTTGTCCTCAAGCAATTCAGTTGGCAAACTAAAAGTGATAAAGAAAAACTTTTACGAACTCTTTTGTTCTTGTTTACATATATATGCTTAAGTAGCACCCAGGTTTTCAGCAAAGATTATGACTAACCATGTCAACAATAACTCTTAGAAATCATATTAACTCATATCAATGACATAAGCAACCAGCAAGCAATAATAAAATATCTCAAGCGCCAATACTTTGTCAAAACAATCATGATATAATATGACAACAGTGGTATCTCGCTAGCCCTTTCTGAGACCGCAAAACATAAATGCAGAGCACCTCCAAAGTTCAAGCAGAGACTAAACATTGTAATTCATGGTAGAAAAGATCCAGTCATGCTGCACCCAACATTAACTATACACAATGCATGAGGATGACAATAGTGCTATCAGATCTGACGCTTATTTGAGAAGGTGATGACTCAACATAAAAGTAAATAGATAGTCCCTTCGCAGAGGGAAGCAGGGATTTGCAGAGGTGCCAGAGCTCAGAGCTTAAATCAGAGATAAATATAATTTTGGGAGGTACACCCTTCCTGTCAACGTTACGACCAATAGTTATCAATACCTTCCATGCTAAACACATTAGTGATAACCCACAAGTATAGCGGATCGCAACCGTTTTCGAGGGTAGAGTATTCAACCCAAATTTATAGATTCGACACAAGGGGAGCCAAAGAATATTTGCGAGTATTAGCAGTTGAGTTGTCAATTCAACCACACCTGGAGATTAAATATCTGCAGCAGAGTGATCAGTAGCACAGTAGTATGATAGTTTTGATAGAAGTAGTAGCAGTAACGGTAACAGTAGCAGTGATAGCAATAGTTTTGTAGCAAGTGTAACAGTAGCAGTAGCAATAGTAACTCATCAAGAACAATATGTGGAAAACTCGTAGGCACTGGATCCGTGAACTCGTTGGATGATATTCATCATATAACAGTCATAACCTAGGGCGACACATGATGAAACACAAGTATACGGGATCTATCGTAGTCCTTTCGATAAGTAAGAGTGTCAAACCCAACGAGGAGCAGAAGGAAATGACAAGCGGTTTTCAGTAAGGTATTCTCTGCAAGCACTGAAATTATCGGTAATAGAAAGTTTTGTGATAAGATAATTCGTAACGGGTAGCATGTAACAAATGTAACAAAGGTGCAGAAAGGTGGCCCAATCCTTTTTGTAGCAAAGGACAAGCCTGGACAAACTCCTATATAAAGCAAAGCGCTCCCGAGGACACATGGGAATTTCTGTCAAGCTAGTTTTCATCATGCTCATATGATTCGCGTTCGTTACTTTGATAATTTGATATGTGGGTGGACCGGTGCTTGGGTGCTGTCCTTACTTGGACAAGCCTCCCACTTATGATTAACCTCTCTCGCAAGCATCCGCAACTACGAAAGAAGAATTAAGATAAATCTAACCATAGCATGAAACATGTGGATCCAAATCAGCCCCTTACGAAGCAACGCATAAACTAGGGTTTAAGCTTCTGTCACTCTAGCAACCCATCATCTACTTATTACTTCCCAATGCCTTCCTCTAGGCCCAAATAATGGTGAAGTATCATGTAGTCGACGTTCACATAACACCACTAGAGGAGAGACAACATACATCTCATCAAAATATCGAACGAATACCAAATTCACATGATTACTTATAACAAGACTTATCCCATGTCCTCAGGAACAAACGTAACTACTCACAAAGCATATTCATGTTCATAATTAGAGGAGTATTAACTATCATTAAGGATCTGAACATATGATCTTCCACCACGTAAACCAACTAGCATCAACTACAAGGAGTAATCAACACTACTAGCAACCCACAGGTACCAATATGAGGTTTTGAGACAAAGATCGGATACAAGAGATGAACTAGGGTTTGGAGAGGAGATGGTGTTGATGAAGATGTTGATGGAGATTGACCCCCTCTCGATGAGAGGATCGTTGGTGATGACGATGGCTTCGATTTCCCCCTCCGGGAGGGAAGTTTCCCCGGCAGAACAGCTCCGCCGGAGCACTAGATTGGTTCTGCCCAAGTTCCGCCTCGAGACGGCGGCGCTTCGTCCCGAAAGCTCCCTTCTGATTTTTTCCAGGTCAAAACCCTGCATATAGCAGAAGATGAGCACCGGAGGCCTGCCAGGGGGACCACAAGCCACTAGGGCGCGCCCTGGGGGGTAGGGCGCGCCCTCCAGGCTTGTGGCTGCCTGGTGGGTCCCCTCTGGTATTTTCTTCGCCCAGTATTTTTTATATATTCCAAAATAATTCTCCGTAGATTTTCAGGACTTTTGGAGTTGTGCAGAATAGGTATCTTAGATTCGCTCCTTTTCCAGTCCAGAATTCCAGTTGCCGGCATTCTCCCTCTTCATGTAAACCTTGTAAAATAAGAGATAAAAGGCATAAATATTGTACCAAAATGTGTAATAATAGCCCATAATGCAATAAAGATCAATATAAAAGCATGATGCAAAATGGACATATCAACTCCCCCAAGCTTAGACCTCGCTTGTCCTCAAGCGAAAGCCGAAATCGATAAATATGTCCACATGTTTAGAGATAGAGGTGTCGATAAAATAAAATACGGACATGGGAGCATCATGATCATCTTTAGAACAACAATACTTATTGATATATAATTTCTTATACTAGAGTAACAATTCATTCACAAGGTAAAGTATGAATCAAGAACTCTATTGAGAACCAACAAACTATGATCTTAGTCATTGAGGCAATTGCAATTTATCATAACATCGGAAAGAGTCAATATAAGAGCTTGTAAAGCAAATCCACATACTCAATCATCTTTTAGCCTTTCATAATTGCTAACACTCACGCGGTACCTATGAGGTCAAAGCTTCAATTAGACACAGAGAAAGATAGGGGCTTATAGTTTTGCCTCCCAACTATTTACCTCAAGGGTAATGTCAACAGAAATAACTCATGATCACCCACATCCGAGTGGATATATGTGTCTAGATCATTCCCCAACACATGACGCTTGCCAAGAGAGAAAGGCGAAATAAAGGAGGTGGTGAAGATCACCACGACTCTTGCATAAAGGTAAGTACTAGAAAATAAAAGTAACAGATAGGCCCTTCGCAGAGGGAAGCAGAGGTTGTCATGCGCTTTTATAGTTGGATGTGCAATCCCTTAATGCAAAAGAACGTCACTTTATATTGCCCCTTGTGATAAAGAACTTTATTATGCAGTCTGTCGCTTTTATTTCTTCCATATCACAAGTTCGTATAAAGTTTATTTTCCTCACACTAATAGATCATACATATTTAGAGAGCAATTTTTTATTGCTTGCACCGATGACAACTTACTTGAAGGATCTTACTCAATCCATAGGTAGGTATGGTGGACTCTCATGGCAAAACTGGGTTAAGGGTGTTTGGATGCACAAGTAGTATCTCTACTTGGTGCGGAAGTTTTGGCTGATATGGGGTGGAAGCAAGCGTCACATGTTGAAGGATCTATAACCATATAACTTCTATTCGGAAATAAGCAAACATAACCCATCATGTTGTCTTCCTTGTCCAACATCAACTTCTTAGCATATAATATTTTAATGAGTGCTCACAATCATAAAAGATGTCCAAGATAATATATTTATATGTGAACCTCTCTTTCTTTATTACTTCCTTTTAATTGCAACAATGACCAATCGCTATGTTTGTCAACTCACAACAAATTTCAATCGACATACTTCTTATATGTGAAGTCATCACTCCCCATAAGATCATCATATATACTCTTTGCTTTTATTCTATACTTCTTTCTATTTCTTTTTCTCAAGATCATAGCAAGCAAGCAAAGCCCTCAACTCAAAACTACTTTTTATTATATAACTCTCGGACTCGCTTACATAAGGGGAACATAGATTTTTTTTGAAACTATGATGATTTTTATAGCAAATTCGGAAACTATACACCCTAATGCATAAAAATCAAAAGTATCACCCCGTCGGCCTCCTGTTGGCCGAAGAGGGACTATTCGGCCTACCGTTGGCCGAAGAGGGACTCTTCAGCCAACCGTTGGCCAAAGAGTCCCTCTTCGGCCAACGGTAGGCCGAAAAGTGGTCTTCGGCCAACACCTGCTCTCCTGTTTTAGAAAATTCATATCAATTAGGATTTTTAGTATTTTAATTTGATTCTTTTTTGCATTAGATTAGAAATTTTATGAAGTTTCTGTAGATATCAAGTTTGACTAGATTTGAAAGTTTGAATTTGAATTTTCATGAATTTGCTCAAATCACTAGATTGCCTATAATTTGAGCTAGGAGTATTTTTTTAGATGATTCTTTTTGCTACTGGTTCTTTGTGACTTTGTTTATCAGTAGTAATTAATTGGCGAATTTTAGGATTATTTAAAATTAGGTTTTTTTGAAAACAGTTCTGCTTTAGTGTTTTATAGGTTTTGTGCTATTTCTTTTAATTTTAATTGCTTTAAATTGTTTTCTTTAGTTTTTTTTGACATATTCTTTTAGTTTCTGTTAAGTTATCAAAACCTATAAAACACTAGTTTCTTTTAGTTTCTGTTAAGTTATCAAAACCTATCAAAACCTATTTCTTTTAGTTTCTTTAGTGTTTTATAGATTTGAAAGTCCTCTTTGGCCAACGGTTGGCCGAAGAGTCCCTCTTTGGCCAACGGTAGGCCGAAGAGTCCCTCTTCGGCCAATAGGAGGCCGACGGGGTGATACTTTTGATTTTTATGCATTAGGGTGTATAGTTTCCGAATTAGCTATAAAAATCATCATAGTTTCAAAAAAAAATCGGGAACATAAAGCAAAACTCAAAACTAGATCACACTAAAGACTTTATTCTACGAGATCAAGATATAACCAAAAGGATCGAACTAAGAAAAAAAAACGATAAAAGTAAAAGGTGTGATGGTGATACGATACCGGGGCACCTCCCCCAAGCTTGGCACAAGCCAAGGGGAGTGCCCATACCCATGTGTTTAGTTGTCTTGCTTCGGAGGTGGTGATGTTGGAGAAGGATCTTCAAGCTTGTTCAGTTTCCTATTAAGCATAAAATTCTGTTCCCTCAGATCGTCTACTTCCTTAGGTTTTCTCCCTGTGTTTGGGAGGCTCGATTTTCTGAACTCCACGTGCATATCTCCTGGTTGAGGCAGGGGGGTCTCTTCTTCATCTGAGCTTTCTTCCTCATACTTGCCTTCTTGTTCCTCCTCTGAGAACAATCCATAAGGATCTAAGTCCCCATAGAGCTTGGGATTGGCAAGATAATGCGATACATAGCTCTCCCCATCGGAATCTTGAGACGACATATTGCTCTAATTCTGATGCAGAAAACAGCTCAAAACGAAAACAAGAGGTATTGTCGTGATACGAAGGTCAAAACCTTCGGGAGATTATATAATGAATTTTTACCGACCTGAAGGAGTACACCACAAGAAAACGGAGTCCGGAGGGTACACGGGGTGGCCACAAGCCACAGGGGCGCGCCCAGGGGGGTAGGGCGCGCCCTCCTGGCTTGTCGCCTCCTCGTGCACTCTTCGGACTACTTTAAATTTTCCTAATTTATTAAATATTCCAAAACAGAGAAAAAATGCTATTGTAAAAGTTTTGGAGTCGGTTTGCTTACCGTACCACATACCTATTCCTTTTCGGAGTCTGAAACGTTCTGATAGGTCTCCCTAATGTACTCCTCCGGAGTTATGGTATTGATAATATTGGTCTCAACATTTATGGGAGTACCTGAGATATAATGTTTGATTCTTTGCCCGTTTACCACCTTCGGATTTGTGCCTTCGGCGTTGTTAATCTTTAATATTTCATTTCTTACCACTTCTTTCATTTTAGGATTTAACCGTCGTTGGTGATCGACAACTGGTTTAGCATCAGGCTCCATATTAATTTTATGCTGACATAAAGTGGGACTAATGACCTTAAGATCATCAAGAGTATATCCAATAGAAGCACGGTGCTTCCTCAGAGTTTTCAATAATCTCTTTTCTTCATACTCTAAAAGGTTAGCACTAATAATAACAGGATATATCTTCTTTTCATCAAGATAAGCATATTTCAGAGTATCCGGTAATTGTTTAAGCTCAAACACGGGATCACCCTTGGGTGGAGGAGGATCCCCAAGTATTTCAACAGGCAGGTTGTGTTTCAAAATAGGCTGCTGATCAAAGAAAATCTTATCTATTTCATTCCTTTCATTCATATGCATATCGTTTTCATGGTCTAGCAAATATTGTTCTAAGGGATCAGTAGGAGGCACAACAATAGAAGCGAGACCAATAATTTCATCCTTACTAGGCAATTCCTTGTCATGGGGTTGTCTACGAAATTTAGAGAAATTGAACTCATGAGACACATCCCCAAAACTTACAGTAACAGTTTCTTTCTCACAATCTATCTTAGCATTAACAGTATTCAAGAAAGGTCTACCAAATATAATGGGACAAAAATCATCTTGTGGGGAACCAAGAACAAGAAAATCAGTAGGATACTTTATTTTCCCACACAAGACTTCAACATCTCTAACAATCCCAATTGGTGCTATAGTGTCTCTATTAGCAAGCTTAATGGTGACATCAATTTCCTCTAATTCAGCTGGTGCAATATCATTCATAATCTCTTGATATAAGGTAAAGGGAATTGCACTCACACTAGCACCCACATCACACAAGCCATGATAACAATGATCTCCTATTTTAACAGAAACAACAGGCATGCCAACAACAGGTCTATGTTTATCTTTAGTATCAGGTCTAGCAATTCTAGCAGCTTCATCACAGAAATGAATAACATGCCCATCAATATTATCAACCAAGATATCTTTAACCATAGCAACACTAGGTTCAACTTTGATTTGTTCAGGGGGTGTAGGTGTTCTAGTACAACTCTTACGAACCACCGTTGAAGCTTTAGCATGTTCCTTTATTCTAACAGGAAAAGGTGGTTTCTCAATATAAGCAGTAGGAACAATAGGATCAACATTATAAGTAATGGTTTCTTCTTCAGCCTTAATAGGTTCAACTACTTTCACTTCAATGGGAGGATGATATTTAAACCACTTCTCCTTAGGGAGATCAACATGAGCAGCAAAAGATTCACAGAAAGAAGCTACTCTCTCAGAGTCAAGTCCATATTTGGTGCTAAAATCACGAAAAGCATCGGTGTCTATAAAGGATTTAACACAATCAAACTTAAGGTTTATACCTGTCTCCTTACCTTCGTCGAGTTCCCAATCTTCAGAGTTGCGTTTAATTCTTTCCAATAAGTCCCATTTGAATTCAATATCTTTCTTCATAAAGGAACCAATACAAGAAGTATCAAGCATGGATTGATCATTACGAGAAAGCCGAGCATAAAAATTTTGAATAATAATTTCTCTTGGGAGCTCATGATTGGGGCATGAATATAACATTCACTTAAGCCTCCCCCAAGCTTGAGCGATTCTTTCTCCTTCACGAGGCCAAAAATTATAAATATAATTCCGATCACGATGAACCAGATGCATAGGATAAAACTTCTGATGAAATTCCAATTTCAATCGGTTGTAGTTCCATGATCCAATACCATCACATAGCCTATACCATGTCAATGCCTTCTCCTTCAAAGATAAAGGAAAGACCTTCTTCTTGACATCATCCTCGGGCAAACCTGCAAGCTTAAATAATCCACAAACTTCATCCACATAGATTAGATGCAAATCAGGATGTAGTGTTCCATCTCCTGCATAAGGATTAGCTAGCAGTTTCTCTATCATACCCGAAGGAATCTCATAGTAAATATTTTCAGTAGGTGCAGTAGGTTGAGGAGCATCTCTTTGTGCTTCCGGTCGGGGTGAAGATACCCCGAACAAGCCCCTCAAAGGATTACTTTCCATTGTAACAAGTGACAGTAAATTTTAGCACACTATATAAAATTTTCCTTAGCAAGTTCCACTCACCAAAGGTGCTTCACTCCCCGGCAACGGCGCCAGAAAAGAGTCTTGATGACCCACAAGTATAGGGGATCTATCGTAGTCCTTTCGATAAGTAAGAGTGTCAAACCCAACGAGGAGCAGAAGGAAATGACAAGCGGTTTCAGTAAGGTATTCTCTGCAAGCACTGAAATTATCGGTAACAGATAGTTTTGTGATAAGATAATTCGTAACGGGTAGCAAGTAACAAATGTAACAAAGGTGCAGCAAGGTGGCCCAATCCTTTTTGTAGCAAAGGACAAGCCTGGACAAACTCTTATATAAAGCAAAGTGCTCCCGAGGACACATGGGAATTTCTGTCAAGCTAGTTTTCATCATGCTCATATGATTCGCGTTCGTTACTTTGATAATTTGATATGTGGGTGGACCGGTGCTTGGGTGCTGTCCTTACTTGGACAAGCCTCCCACTTATGATTAACCTCTCTCGCAAGCATCCGCAACTACGAAATAAGAATTAAGATAAATCTAACCATAGCATGAAACATGTGGATCCAAATCAGCCCCTTACGAAGCAACGCATAAACTAGGGTTTAAGCTTCTGTCACTCTAGCAACCCATCATCTACTTATTACTTCCCAATGCCTTCCTCTAGGCCCAAATAATGGTGAAGTGTCATGTAGTCGACGTTCACATAACACCACTAGAGGAGAGACAACATACATCTCATCAAAATATCGAACGAATACCAAATTCACATGATTACTTATAACAAGACTTATCCCATGTCCTCAGGAACAAACGTAACTACTCACAAAGCATATTCATGTTCATAATCAGAGGAGTATTAACTATCATTAAGGATCTGAACATATGATCTTCCACCAAGTAAACCAACTAGCATCAACTACAAGGAGTAATCAACACTACTAGCAACCCACAGGTACCAATCTGAGGTTTTGAGACAAAGATCGGATACAAGAGATGAACTAGGGTTTGGAGAGGAGATGGTGCTGATGAAGATGTTGATGGAGATTGACCCCCTCTCGATGAGAGGATCGTTGGTGATGACGATGGCTTCGATTTCCTCCTCCGGGAGGGAAATTTCCCCGGCAGAACAGCTCCGCCGGAGCTCTAGATTGGTTCTGCCCAAGTTCCGCCTCGAGACGGCGACGCTTCGTCCCGAAAGCTCCCTTCTGATTTTTTCCAGGTCAAAACCCTCCATATAGCAGAAGATGGGCACCGGAGGCCTGCCAGGGGGCCCACAAGCCACTAGGGCGCGCCCTCCAGGCTTGTGGCTGCCTGGTGGGTCCCCTCTGGTATTTTCTTCGCCCAATATTTTTTATATATTCCAAAATAATTCTCCATAGATTTTCAGGACTTTTGGAGTTGTGCAGAATAGGTATCTCAGATTTGCTCCTTTTCCAGTCCAGAATTCCAGCTGCCGGCATTCTCCCTCTTCATGTAAACCTTGTAAAATAAGAGAGAAAAGGCATAAATATTGTACCAAAATGTGTAATAACATCCCATAATGCAATAAAGATCAATATAAAAGCATGATGCAAAATGGACGTATCAACACAGAACTAGCTCCAGTTCATAAATGTAATGTAGGCATGTATTCCGTAAATAGTCATACGTGCTTATGGAAAAGAACTTGCATGACATCTTTTGTCCTACCCTCCCGTGGCAGCGGGGTCCATAAGGAAACTAAGGGATATTAAGGCCTCCTTTTAATAGAGAACCGGAACAAAGCATTAACACATAGTGAATACATGAACTCCTCAAACTATGGTCATCACCGGAAAGTATCCCGACTATTGTCACTCCGGGGTTTATGGATCATAACACGTAGTAGGTGCATATGACTAGCAAGATCGGATCAAGAACATAGATATAATGGTGATAACATAAACGGTTCAGATCTGAAATCATGGCACTCGGGCCCTAGTGACAAGCATTAAGCATGGCAAAGTCATAGCAGCAGAAATCTCAGAACATAGTGGATACTAGGGATCAAGCCCTAACAAAACTAACTAGATTACATGTTGAATCTCATCCAACTCCTCATCGACCAGCAAGCCTACGAAGGAATTACTCACTCCCAGTGGGGAGCATCATGGAATTGGCGATGGAGAAGGGTTGATGATGATGAAGACCGAAGATTCCCCTCTCCGGAGCCCCAAACGGGCTCCAGATCTGGCCTCCCGAGGAAGAACATGAGGTGGCAGCGGCTCCGTATCGTAAAACGCGATGAAACTTTCTCCCTGATTTTTCTCTCTGAAAATAGGATTTTATAGCGTTGGAATTAGGGTCAGTGGGGCCCCGATGTGGGCACAACCCACCAGGGCGCGCTTGGAGGGGGTGGCGCGCCCTGGTGTATCATTCCCAACCAGGGCACCCCCTCCGGTGGTTCTTGGCTCTAGTATTTTTTATTTATTGTAAAATAAATCTCCAAAAAGCTTCATCCAGTTTCAAGAACTTTTATTTCTGCACAAAAACAACACCTTGGTAGTTTTGCTGAAAACAGCGTCAGTCCGGGTTAGTTTCATTCAAATCATGCAAATTAGAGTAAAAACAAGAGCAAAAGCGTGAGAAAAAGTAGACACGACAGAGACGTATCAACTCCCCAAGCTTAACCCATTGCTTGTCCTCAAGCAATTCAGTTGACAAGTTGAAAGTGATAAAGAAAAACTTTTATGAACTCTTTTGTTCTTGTTTACATATATATGCTTAAGTAGCACCCAGGTTTTTGAGCAAAGATTATGACTAACCATGTCAGTAATAACTCTTAAAAATTATATTAACTCATATCAATGACATAAGCAGCTAGCGAGCAATAATAAAATATCTCAAGCGCCAACACTTTGCCAAAACAATCATGATATAATATGACAATAGTGGTATCTCGCTAGCCCTTTCTGAGACCGCAAAACATAAATGCAG
Organism: Elymus sibiricus; assembly: GCA_039707655.1. NCBI lineage: Eukaryota > Viridiplantae > Streptophyta > Magnoliopsida > Poales > Poaceae > Elymus > Elymus sibiricus. The sequence goes on from CM077663.1 coordinate 100,158,526, forward strand.
AGCACCTCCAAAGTTCAAGCAGCGAGTAAACATTGTAATTCATGGTAGAAAAGATCCAGTCATGCTGCATCCAACATTAACTACACAATGCATGAGGATGACAATAGTGCTCTCAGGTCTGGCGCTTATTTGAGAAGGCGATGACTCAACATAAAAGTAAATATATAGTCCATTCGCAGAGGGAAGCAGGGATTTGCAAAGGTGCCAGAGCTCAAAGCTTAAAACAGAGAGAAATATAATTTTGGGAGGTGCACCCTTCCTGTCAACGTTACGACCAAGAGTTATCAATATCTTCCATGCTAAACACATTAGTGGCGGTTCCCAAGCGGTAAAAGTAAAGGTTTACTCCCACTCCACCAACAAACACACTCCACGGTAGCCGAATCCATGGGTACCGTCCATACCAACAACATTCCTGGGGGAGTTTTGTTTAATTATTTGTAATTTTTGATTTCGGGACTGGGAATCCCTATTACCGCCCCTCTCGTGCAAGGACGAGTGAATAAACACTCATCATGAGAATAACCCGCTTAACATGGAAGATACTGACCGCCCCCTGTCGCTCCATGAGCGGTCCAGACACACAAAACAGATGTTCATTTGAATTTTTAGAGGTGGCACGTGCGAATTCACTTGGAACGGCAGGGTAATACCGCATATAGGTAGGTATAGTGGACTCATCTGGAATAACTTTGGTTTAAGGATTTTGATGCACAAGCAGTATTCCCGCTTAGTATAGGTAGCAAATAGATTGAGAAGCGGCCAGCTAGAGAGCGACAACGGTCATGAACATGCATTACGAATAATAAACATTGACTACTAGCATGAGTAGGATATGGACACCATGAACATAAATATCATGAAGGCTATGTTGGTTTTGATTCAACTACATGCGTGAACATGTGCCAAGTCAAGCCACTTGAATCATTCAGAGGAGGATACCATATCATCATACCACATCACAATCATTTTAATGCATGTTGACATCCAAGATAAATCATTATCCACTCCTAGCTACTTAAGCATGGCATGGGCAACTACAATCTCTAATTGTCATCGCAAACATGTTTGATCATGATATGCTGAATCAAGGATACTAGGCTAAACATATTTACAAAAACAAAAACAAGTTGAGTTCATACCCGCTTTTCTCTGCCACAGTCACTTCATCAAATATCGTCATTATTGCCTTTCACTTGCACGACCGAATGATATGAAAATAATAATGGTGCAAAAGTGCCGTGGACTAGGCTGGAATCTGCAAACATTTTATTCAAGAGGAGAGGACAAAGTAACATGGGATCTTTGTTAGATTAACAATGATGCATATGAGAGCCACTCAACATTTTCATCGTGGTCTTCTCCTTGGTACAACTCAAATAAAAGGAAAAGAATTTCAAAGAAACACACTGAAATATTTTTGGAGTTTTTGTTTTTTCTTGAAGAATGAAAATTAATGAGGGAAAAACAAAAACGAGAAAACCTATTTACACGGGAAAGCTCCCAACATGTAAAAGAAGAAGCGAGAAATCTTTTTTGGGTTTTCTTTTGATACTACAATTAATTTAAGCTAGAAGAAAAGCCGAAAAGAAGTAGGAAATATTTTTGGGTTTTCTCAAAGTTTTTCAAACACGCAAGAAGAAAGCGAGAAAATAAATCTAGCATGGATAGTACAATGAAAAAGTGTAGACACCGACAACTAGAATGAAATGTGTGAACATGAATGTAGTGTCGGTGGATATACGTACTCCCTCAAGCTTAGGCTTTTGGCCTAGCTTGGTAATCACCATCCGTATCCTGGATAATAGTCGGAGTGATAGCCCACTGAGGTCCTTGGTGCAGCCTCCTCGGCCCTCCTTACAGCTTCAACCTCTGCATTGTACCCACGGGCCTCACTCTCAAGAACATAGTATCTTCCTCTACTGTGAAAATCAAAGAGAGCAGGAGCAGGCAAAATAACAGGCACAACGGGAACTTTATTAAACCTCAAGTTGTAAGTATAATTAGTGGCCGTGCCCTTAAGGAACCTATGACGTTTCATGGCCTAAAAGTCTAAGTACTGGGTAGGTAAAACGGGGTCGCTAGGCCAAGGTGATACATTTAGCTTCTCGGCTGCACGGGAGGCATAAATTCCTCCATAAAAATTATCACTAGCAGCGTTGTGCTGCAATCTCCGTGCAACAATTGCTCCAAGATTATAACATTTATTTCCTGTTATAGCAGTATGTATGAGACTCAAATCAGGAGCACACAGTGTGCTGCAATCTTGTTTGCCTATGATACATTTGCCATTAAAGAGTGCAAAGTAGTGTATGTTGGAAATATGCCCTAGAGGCAATAATAAAATGGTTATTATTATATTTCCTTGTTCATGATAATTGTCTATTGTTCATGCTATAATTGTATTAACCGGAAACCGTAATACATGTGTGAATACATAGACCACACCATGTCCCTAGTGAGCCTCTAGTTGACTAGCTCGTTGATCAATAGATGGTCATGGTTTCCTGACCATGGACATTGGATGTCGTTGATAACGGGATCACATCATTAGGAGAATGATGTGATGGACAAGACCCAATCCTAAGCATAGCACAAGATCGTGTAGTTCGTCTGCTAGAGCTTTTCTAATGGCAAGTATCATTTCCTTAGACCATGAGATTGTGCAACTCCCGGATACCGTAGGAATGCTTTGGGTGTATCAAACGTCACAACGTAACTGGGTGACTATAAAGGTGCACTACACGTATCTCCGAAAGTGTCTGTTGGGTTGGCACGAATCGAGACTGGGATTTGTCACTCCGTGTGACGGAGAGGTATCTCTGGGCCCACTCGGTAATACATCATCATAATGAGCTCAATGTGACTAAGGAGTTAGTCACGGGATCATGTGTTACGGAACGAGTAAAGAGACTTGCCGGTAACGAGATTGAACAAGGTATAGGGATACCGACGATCGAATCTCGGGCAAGTAACATACCGATGGACAAAGGGAATTGTATACGGGATTAATTGAATCCCCGACATCGTGGTTCATCCGATGAGATCATCGTGGAACATGTGGGAGCCAATATGGGTATCCAGATCCCGCTATTGGTTATTGGCCGGAGAGGTGTCTCGGTCATGTCTGCATGGTTCCCGAACCCGTAGGGTCTACACACTTAAGGTTCGGTGATGCTAGAGTTGTAATGGGAATTGTATGTGGTTACCGAAAGTTGTTCGGAGTCCCGGATGAGATCCCGGACGTCACGAGGAGTTCCGGAATGGTCCGGAGGTGAAGATTTATATATGGGAAGTCCAGTTTCAGTTACCGGAAAAGTTTCGGGGTTTATCGGTATTGTACCGGGACCACCGAAAGGGTTCCGGGGGTCCACCGGGAGGGGCCACCTGCCCCGGAGGACCACGTGGGCTGAATATGGGTGGGAACTAGCCCCCTAGTGGGCTGGTGCGCCCCCCAAGGGCCCAAGGCGCCTAGGGTTGGGAACCCTAGGGGGTAGGGGCGCCTCCCACCAACTTGGGGGGCAAGCTCCCCCCTTGGCCGCCCCCCCCTCTAGATGGATCTAGGGGGGCCGGCCCCCTCTCCCCTTCAGCCTATAAATAGAGGGGAGGTGGGAGGGCAGCCGCAACCCCCTTGCCCCTGGCGCAGCCCTCCCCCCTCCTACACCTCCTCCTCCGTAGTGCTTAGCGAAGCTCTGCCGGAGAACCACGAGCTCCACCGCCACCACGCCGTCTTGCTGCCGGAGCTCTCCCTCAACTTCTCCTCCCCCCTTGCTGGATCAAGAAGGAGGAGATGTCCTCGGGCTGTACGTGTGTTGAACGCGGAGGCGCCGTCCGTTCGGCACTTGGATCGGATCTTCCGCGATTTGAATCGCCGCGAGTACGACTCCATCAACCGCGTTCTTTGCAACGCTTCCGCTTAGCGATCTTCAAGGGTATGAAGATGCACTCCCTCTCTATCGTTGCTAGCATCTCCTAGATTGATCTTGGTGACACGTAGGAAAATTTTGAATTATTACTACGTTCCCCAACAGTGTATTGATGGGAAATGGATGCTTTTAATTCTTCCTTGTGTTACTCCCCTATCTTCACCGTAGCAAAGATTAATCAAAAATGACTCATACTCAGATTTTGGTGGTTCATCAAGGGAACCCCAATATGGAATTTTGCACGCTTCACAGAACAATTCTAAAGGCATGGTGAAGGGACGATCATAAAGGTTGAATGAAACTCTAGACTCACGGGGAAAATATTTAAATTTCTTCGTGAAAGTTTTTGTGAGTTCGAGATGTTGAGGGCACTTATCTGCGATGAAGGGAGTAAGTTCTGCATTGTGGATAAATTGCTCGAATTCCTCCTTGATACCTGTGCCTTCCATGAATTCGTCACACGTCCATAGACATGATTTGGTAGAGGCATCTCGCATCGAGCTTTCACTTGGCTCAACATAAGATTGTCGGACCGAGCTTCCACTTGATGATGCCTCCGAGGACCTCCTCCTCGAAGAACTCCTAAAGAATTGCATTTTTACCTGCGAACAAATTTCTGAAATATTTTTGGGACAAAATTTTTTGTTAACAAAACTTCGTGAAATTGATAGCAACTACTCCTAAGGATGCATAGAGGCCATATTAAGCATTCAAACTACTTAGAACTCTAAGAATTCAACATGCAAGCTCATCTACAGCAGCACCAAGAGTGACTAATTATTCTAAAAATAACCCACTAAATCAAAAACTAATTGGAGCAATGGAGGAGTCACATACCAAGTAGCAATCCCCCAAAACAGTTTCAGAAACGGAGCTTCGAGCAAAGAGATCGAAATCTGCGGGTTTGTGAGCAAGAACACGGGAGTGAGAGCAATGGTGATTTTTTTTCTAGAGGTAGGAGATGACATGGGCTAAAGGGATAACTGAGGGGACCCACGTGAGGACCACAACCCACCAGGGCGCGCCTGGGGTTGCTGGCGCGCCCTGGTGTCTTGTGGGCACCAGGTGCACCCCCTCTGATGTTATTTGGGCCATAAATTCAGAAATATTCAGAAACAATCGTATCAAAATTTCAGGATATTCTGAGAACTTTTATTTTTGGGTCATTTTTATTGCACGGAGAAAAACAAAAAACAGGATAAACATGGTATTTTATTTTATTTGACTAAGTAAAATAGAAAACAATAGGTGGGAGCAGAAGACTGTGCCTACTAGATTCATCAACTTCATGCCTCTCAAAAATGATCCATTAATAAGGTTGATCAAGTCTTATTAACAACCACTTTCGATTAGCATGAAACCGAAGAATTTTCGTAAAACACTAAGTTACCTCAATGGGGATATACATATCCCCAACAATAAGTATATCATATTTCTTTTTAGCAGTAGGTAGAGGTAATTGAAAACTTCCAATAGTGATTGTCGGAGATTCTTAAATAACATTTATCCCATTCACTTGGAATTGTTTCTTTGGAAAGTGCACCGTATGCTCATTACCATTGATATGAAAAGTGACTTTGCTTTTATTGCAATCAATAACAGCCCCTGCAGTATTCAAAAAGGGTCTACCAAGGATAATCGACATGTTGTCGTCCTCGGGCATCTCAAGAATAACAAAGTCCGTTAAGATAGTAACATTTGCAACAACAACGGGCACATCCTCACAAATACCGCTAGGTATGGCAGTTGATTTGTAAGCCATTTGCAATGATATTTCAGTAGGTGTGAGTTTATTCAAATCAAGTCTTTTATATAAGGAGAAAGGCATAACACTAACACCAGCTCCCAAATCACACAAGGCAGTATTGACATAATTTCTTTTAATGGTGCAAGGTATAGTTGGTATTCCCGAATCTCCAAGTTTTTTTAGGTACTCCATCCTTAAAATAATAATTAGCAAGCATGGTGGAGATTTCAGCTTCAGGTATCTTTCTTTTGTTAGTGATGATGTCTTTCATGTATTTTGCATAAGGGGCCATCTTTAAGATATCAGTTAAGCGGGTATGCAAAAAGACTGGCCTAATCATTTCAACAAAGTGTTCAAATTCTTCATCATCCTTTTTCTTAGATAGTTTAGGAGGAAAGGGCATGGGTTTCTGAAACCATGGTTCTCTTTCTTTACCATGTTTTCTAGCCACAAAGTCTCTTTTATTATAACGTTTATTTTTAGGTTATGGGTTATCAAGATCAACAGCAGGCTCTATTTCAACATCATTGTCTGGTTCTTTATCATTGTTCGGTTGAGTATCTTCATGAACATCATCATTTTCTTTTTCATTATCACTAGGTGAATGTTCATTACCAGATTGAGTTTCAGCATCAGAAATAGAGACATCGTTATTATCAGGAGGTTTTTGTATCTCAGGTTCACTAGAGGTATGCAAAGTCCTATCATTTTTCTTTTTGTTTTTCTTCTTAGAACGACTAGGTGCATCAACATTAATTCTTTGAGAGTCTAGTTCAATTCTTTTAGGATGACCTTCAGGATAAAGAGGTTCTTGGGTCATTCTACCTCCTCTAGTAACTACTCTAGCAGCAAAATCATTCATATTATTATTCATTTCATCAAGAAATTCTTTTTGAGATTTAGCAACTTGTTCTAACTGGATTTGAACCATATAGGCATGTTTTCCTACACCTCTAACATCATTACTAATTCTAAATAACAAGTCACTCAAGCGAGCAATCATATTGGGGTTATATTTCAATGTTTTCAGAACATTTGCATTGAAGTGATCTTGTTTCATAATGTAGTTATCAAACTCATATAAGCATTGACTAGGATGTTTATTGTTAGGGATATCACTTTCATCAAACTTTAATAAAGAATTTACCTCTACCACCTGTGGAGGTGGTGGTGTGTCAAGGCCATGTATTTCTTCAATAGGTGGTAAATTCTTAACATCCTCATCTTTAATACCTTTTTCCTTCATACATTTCTTCGCCTCTTGCATATCTTCAGGACTGAGAAATAAGATACCCCTCTTCTTCGGAGTAGGTTTAAGTGGTGGTTCAGGAAGAGTCCAATCATCATAATTCTTCAATATATTATTCAATAGTTCCTCAGCTTGTTCAACAGTTCTTTCCCTGGAAACACAACCAACACAACTATCTAGGAAGTCCCTAGAAGCATCAGTTAGTCCATTATAGAAGATATCAAGTGTCGGGGATATTACCCCGTGGTGTGACCCGGCAGACGGTTATGACCCGGCAGACAGTTATGACCCGTCAGACAGTTATGACCCGTCATACAATTATGACCCGACAGACAGTTATGACCCGACAGACAGTTATGACCCGTTAGACAGTTATGACCCGGCAGACAGTTATGACCTGGCAGACAGTTATGACCCGACAGACAGTTATGACCTGGCAGAAAGTTAAGTCTCGGAGACGAGTCCGTGAAGATGAGTCCCCGAAGATGAGTCTTGAAGATAAACCCGGTTGTAAGCGGCCCGGCGTAAGCCGCCCGATTGTAAGCTGCCCGTCTGAGACAAGAAGCCCGGGACTCAGAATCCCACGAAGAGAAGCCCGCGATGGAAAGTCATAATAGTTTAAGTATTAATCCGACTTGGACTCTACATGTAAACCGCTCCTTCAACTTATATAAGGAGGGGCGGGTCACCCCAAGAGGGTCAAGTTTGGAGACGTCTCAATAGACAGGTCTTAGACAAGTTCAAGTCATTAGAGATAGACAGATTAGAGGCTCTCGAGATTAGAGGTAGCGACTCCGCACCCTTGTAATCGAGATCGTCATCATCATCAATATAGACACAAAGCAGGACGTAGGCTTTTACCTCCATCGGAGGGGCCGAACCTGGGTAAACTCGCGTCTCTCGATTCCGACCAACCCCTCTCAAGCTGCCACATAGTTGCGATGGCCTCACACCTAAGTTCACTCATGAGGACATCATGCCGTGACAAAACCACGACAGTTGGCGCCCACCGTGGGGCAGCTCACAGTGTTGTGGAGTTCTTGAAGGGCGCTCAGGGATCGAGAGGCTCGCGACTGGCCGGATGAAGAAGAACCGGTTCGGAACGATCTACGTCAACTTCAGGTTCCTCAATCAAAATTGCCTTGGCGACAATATACAAATCAGAGTCAAAGAGTAGTTTAGTCAGCGGCTGAGTACATCAGATCAACCTCATCACACCGTCAACAAATGAGACATCTGCTGGATAACCTGGTTGTTGGGCAGAGAGATCCGGCTGACTATTACTCATAAAGACAACAGGCTATGACCGGGAAGCGAATCTCGATACGAATTCATATTACGCTGTTGACCCGCCTTGGCTGAGGGCCGGCTCGCGGTATCCCGAAAAAGTTAAATTTGCCGCCGGCTATGACCCGATGCCTCCAGCACGTCTCCAAGCCGCCTCACCATGTCGAGCCGCCTGGCCGGCCTCGCCTTCAAGCCACCGCTACGACCAGGGGTCTGCCTTCAAGTCGCCGTCAGCCGCTTCCGCCTCGAGCCAGCGCCGGCCTCCCCTCGCCGCTCCGAGCCACCTGTGCTGTGCCAAGTCGACTCTGCATCTCCGAGCCACCCCCGCTGGAGCAGGCCTCGCCTTTTCCTCGAGTCGCCCGGCGCCAGTGCGAGCCACCCCGCTACCTGCGCCGCCGACCTCCGCCTCGCCACCTCCACGCACCCGCATTGCCGGTCGGCAGTCGCTGCAATCCGCCCCGCCGCGGCTCGAATCGCCGCTCGTGCCCCACTCTGCCTCGACTCCTGCCATGCCTCGCGGTCGCTGGCTTGCCTCGCCGCGCACCCCACCTCTGCGAGCCGGCTGCTCTCTGCTTTGTCCACATACTCGCCCACCTCTGGCCGGCTGCTCTCCGCCTTGCCTTGAGCCGGCCACACCTTGAGCTGGCCCCGCGGCCGCAACAATACACGCCGCACCTGCCGTCGTCGTCACGGCCAACAGCCGCCCAACCTCTTGCGCGCCAGCCCCCCGCCTTACTCGCGCGCTCGCCTCGCCTGCACAGCTCGCTTTGAGCCGGCCGCCGGCTGCCGCCACCTCGCGCCACCGCCATGAGCCGCCACGGCCTCTCTCTCCCCGCCACGAGCCGCCGCCGCCTTGCGCCACCGCTGCGCTGGACTCGCCGCCGCGGCCTCTCCCACCGCGAGCCGCCACCGCGCCGTGGCCGCTTCGGCGCCGCCCCGTCTGCCTCTATGGCCTTGCCGCCGGCTTCGCCAAACCGCGCCGGCTCCGCCGCACCTCGCCTGTGGCGCTGCGCCGCTCCTTGCGCCGCCGGCCACCGCTCCTCTTGGGCCGCCGACCCGCCGTTCCTCTTGCACCCGCCGAGTCGCCGCTCCTCGCGCGCCCGTCTGGCTTGTAGCTCTGCATCGGCCGCTCCCCTCACACCCGTCGAAGGAGGAGAAGTGGGAGACTGGCCGGATGGATAAAAGGTGGGGAGCCGGTTAGGAATTGGTTGAAAATAGTTATGGTCAGCTAAAAATTCATCAAAATACACGTGCCAATTATTGCGAGCATCTCCGACTCGCCTGCAGATTACTTCAACTTCACTGCAGTCATTATCAACCCCGTTGTTGGTAATTTTTGACAAAACATATCAGGTGAAGTTTATCCGGTCTATTTCAATTGGTACATTTTTTATTCTTCCAAGAGCAATCACTCTGGCTTGGGATATTTATATGCAGGACAATTGTTCATGATAAACGTGGTTTCTACCACGGGCAGCGCGCACTGGCAACATCCTGCACCAGCGTTCGTCTGTGCCACACTGCCCAGTGAATGGGCGTGCGCAAGCCGCTGCCCCGCGGCCCAGACTACATCAACTCACCGGGACGTGCGCAAGTCGCCGCCCCTACGGCTCGGTCTACATTAACTCACCAGGTCTGCGCCTGCGGTTGATTCACCCGACCGTCCAGGTTTACAACCCCGCGGCGGACTCACCCGCAGCCGTGCCGTTTCCAACGTCGCGGTCGTCTTTACCTTCCGCCTCCCGCGGTCTGGTCTACATCAACACACCAGGGCTGCACCTATGTGCACAAGCTGCTTAATGAGCGCATGCAAGTCGCCGTTCCTACAGCCCGGTCTATTCCAACAACTCTGAAGCAAGTCATGATATATTATCAGTTTCTGCCTCCACCGGATGGCTCAACGGATAGGCGTACAAGTCGCCGCTACTGCGGTTTGTTTAAATTCAACAACCAGCTGGGATGAAACACTGGCCGGATTACCGACACAAGTCAACCTACCACGGTCGACCTCAACCTTCCGTGGATTCATCTCGCATTATCAATGCCAAGGATATACAATGAGTGTTGCGAAGATGAGTAACTCGCCACTTTGCCTCTAGCTTCAACACTTTCCAAGCGTTCTGCTATTCAACTATATGCTGGTTTATATTGCGGTCAAGTATGAAGAATCTCAAGCCGCCTCCTCGAGTCATCTTAAGACTCGGGGGCTACACAAGTATGACTGGGCAGATTTGGCCGGTTTCAACGAATACAGTAAACCCGGATCATTGCGAGGAAGACAACCCGGTCCTGGGGGCTGCTGCCTTATTGGCGAAAGATTTAAAGTCGCCCAAGAGGACGAGCCGCCATGATGCGACAGTTCAAACATGGGTGCCCTGCTTTATTGGCGAAAAATTAAAAGTTACCCAAGAGGACGAGCTGCCATGATGCGCCATTCAAACATGGGTGCCCTGATTTATTGGATCATCATAAAGTCACTTGGGGGCTTCCAACTCATTGAGTTTAGCTTTCATACCCTCTTGACCGGCTTCCACGCCATATTTGGGTTAAACCTGCCTGTTTGCAACTTGCCACTCCACCATGTGACCCGCCGAACTCTTACCGGTTAATCTCGAAAAAAGACCCTGAACTGGTCAAGACTCTTGACAGTCAATCTTGCAATGAGACCCTGTACTGGTTAAGGTTAAAACGACGGCTTATGTCACGAGAGGGCTGGCTTACAGAAAGCTAGGATAAACTCGCCCGTCTACTGTAGTCTCTCCGCTGTGTGGCCCGTTCGTACTCTTAGACAATCAATCTTTTTAAGACCCTGAACTGTTTAAGGTTAAAACGACGAATTTATGTCATGTGAGAGCCGGTTTATGGGTTTGGGGGTACTCATGCCCTGCTGTAGTCTCTCCGCTATATGGCTCGTTCGAATTCTTAACAGTCAATCTTTTTAAAGACCCTGAACTGGTTAAGGTTAAAACGACGAATCTATGCCATGTGAGAGCCGGCATATGAGGTTTGGGCAGTCATGCCTAAGTTTTTGAAAACAACAAAACTTGAGTTTTTTTCTCAAGAGGATAAGAACAAGAGTTGATCTCTTCTAGTTGTGCCTTTAAAGCCGACATTTTTATATTTTGTTGTCATACATTGCATCATGCATTGCATCATACATTGCATTATCATTGCATCATCTTACCATGCATCATATATGCATGGATATCCTAGTTTATGTTGCAGGAACCGGTTTTCAAACCGGGGTACATATTCCAATCCTTAATAGCCAACATGGCTGGATTTTCATTATGGTTATCATAACCGATATTGGATGATTGAGGTCTTCGAAGCCCCTTCAGAGTAATGGCGATTATTCCCTCATCCAAAAATACCAGCTCACAGTAGGGAGCATGGTTCAACATTGATATGCCAAGCATTCAGCAATATCGTCCGTATAATGGATATGATTTATTCTGCAATGGAAAGAATAGTCCCGAGTCGCTGCAGGCATACGACCCGACACTTGGGGGCTACATTATTCAAATCAAGATTATATCAAGTATGCAAGTTCCAGGTCACTGCAAGCATGCACCACGACACTTGGGGGCTAATGCAAGTTGCTTTTCAACTCATCACATTGTCAACGAACCCGGTTATCTCACGGAGATGAGCCGGCCTTCAATCATTTTCTAAATCTCAACCCGGTATTATTTTACTGAGCCGGCCCTTGGGGGCTATACATTGCTCATCAAGCCTACATAATCAGCTCTGCAGAAGTCCCTGCTCATTATTGCATAATGACCCGACCCTTGGGGGCTACACTGGCTAAAGTGTTATGAGCATAATGCAATTACAAGTCCCAGGTTGCTGCAGGCAAGACAACCCGGTACTTGGGGGCTACATATGTGGAACATTCAACTTATGACTGGTGACTCAGACAAACAATCTAAGTTTCTCTAGAGTTGCAAATATGTATATTGAAGCAAGTCTTAAAGCTATCACTACGTTCCCCTCTTAAGACTTGGGGGCTACAGGTAATATGGATATGAGGAAGGTATGCCTTCAAATTCTCAGTTATGAGGGAACCAGACGAATTCATCAAACCAAGGCAGTTGATAATAAGGGTTATTTTTTCTCTAAGGAGCCAGCGTCAGTGTATTGGTATGACAGAGTTTCAGAATTTTCAGGAGCTGGTCAACTGGTCTTTTTGAGTGGGCCGGTCCCTTTACATATTCTTATTTCAGGAGCTTACCATGAATAAATTCAAGCTAACCTAGGGGCTAATGTCGGGGATATTACCCCGCGGTGTGACCCGGCAGACAGTTATGACCCGGCAGACAGTTATGACCCGTCAGACAGTTATGACCCGTCAGACAGTTATGACCCGTCAGACAGTTATGACCCAGCAGACAGTTATGACCCGACAGACAGTTATGACCCGACAGACAGTTATGACCCGGCAGACAGTTATGACCCGGCAGACAGTTATGACCCGACAGACAGTTATGACCCGGCAGAAAGTTAAGTCCCGGAGACGAGTCCCTGAAGATGAGTCTTGAAGATAAACCCGGTTGTAAGCCGCCCGATTGTAAGCCGCCCGTCTGAGACAAGAAGCCCGGGACTCAGAAGCCCACGAAGAGAAGCCCGCGATGGAAAGTCATAATAGGTTAAGTCTTAATCTGACTTGGACTCTACATGTAAACCGCTCCTTCAACTTATATAAGGAGGGGCGGGTCACCCCAAGAGGGTCAAGTTTGGAGACGTCTCAATAGACAGGTCTTAGACAAGTTCAAGTCATTAGAGATAGACAGATTAGAGGCTCTCGAGATTAGAGGTATCGACTCCGCACCCTTGTAATCGAGATCGTCATCATCATCAATATAGACACAAAGCAGGACGTAGGCTTTTACCTCCATCGGAGGGGCTGAACCTGGGTAAACTCGCGTCTCTCGATTCCGACCAACCCCTCTCAAGCTGCCACATAGTTGCGATGGCCTCACACCTAAGTTCACTCACGAGGACATCATGCCGTGACAAAACCACGACATCAAGTGTTTAATTTTTCTTAAGAGGGTGATCAGGCAAAGCATTAAGCAATTGGAGAAGCCTCCCCCAAGCTTGTGGGAGACTCTCTTCTTCAATTTGCACAAAGTTAAATATTTCCTGTAAGGCAGCTTGTTTCTTATGAGCAGGAAAATATTTTTCAGAGAAGTAGTAAATTATATCCTGGGGACTACGCACACAACCAAGAGCAAGAGTATTGTACCATATCTTAGCATCACCCTTTAATGAGAACGGAAATAATTTGAGAATATAGTAGTAGCGAATCTTCTCATCATGAGCAAAGAGGGTGGCTATATCATTCAGCTTAGTAAGATGTGCCACTACAGTTTCAGTTTCATAGCCATGGAAAGGATCAGATTCAACCAAAGTAATTAACTCTGGGTCGACAGAGAATTCATAATCCTTATCAGTAACAAAGATAGGTGAAGTAGCAAACTTAGGATCACATTTCATTCTAGCATTCAAAGTCTTCTCTTTATACTTGCGTAGTAATTTCTTAAGATCATTTCTATCCTTAGAAGAAAGGATTTCTCTAGTTGTCTCCTCATACATAACATAACCTTCAGGTATCTTAGGCATTTCAAATCTAGGAGAGCTAGGCCTAATAGGTGTTTCATAGTTATCAGTTTCAAAGGCTTCATCAGTTTCAGTAATCTCATCAGTTTCAGTAATTTCATTCTCTTTAGCTCTAGCAATTTGTTCATCAAGAAATTCACCTAGTGGCACATTATCATCAAGCATGGTACTAGCATCATCATCATAAGCATCATTCATAGCAGAAGTGGCATCATCAATAACTTGCGACATATCAGGATTAATAGCATGTGGTGGTGTTGAAAACTTACTCATAACCGAAGGTGAATCAAGTGCAGAGCTAGATGGCAATTCCTTACCTCCCTTCGTCTTAGAGGAAAAAATCTTGGTCTTTGGATCGTTCAGATTCTTCATAGTGATCAACTGATATAAATCCCAAGTGACTCAACAAATATAGCTATGCTCCCCGGCAACGGCGCCAGAAAAAGGTCTTGATTACCCACAAGTATAGGGGATCGCAACAGTTTTCGAGGGTAGAGTATTCAACCCAAATTCATAGATTCGACACAAGGGGAGCCAAAGAATATTTGCGAGTATTAGCAGTTGAGTTGTCAATTCAACCACACCTGGAGATTAAATATCTACAACATAGTGATCAGTAGCACAGTAGTATGATAGTTTTGATAGCAGTAGTAGTAACGGTAACGGTAGCAGTGATAGCAATAGTTTTGTAGCAAGTGTAATAGTGGCAGTAGCAATAGTAACTCAGCAAGAACAATATGTGGAAAACTCGTAGGCACTGGATAGGTGAACTCGTTGGATGATATTCATCATATAACAGTCATAACCTAGGGCGACACAGAACTAGTTCCAGTTCATAAATATAATGTAGGCATGCATTCCGTAAATAGTCATACGTGCTTATGGAAAAGAACTTGCATGACATCTTTTGTCCTACCCTCCCATGGCAGCGGGGTCCATAATGAAACTAAGGGATATTAAGGCCTCCTTTTAATAGAGAACCGGAACAAAGCATTAACACATAGTGAATACATGAACTCCTCAAACTACGGTCATCACCGGAAAGTATCCCGACTATTGTCACTCCGGGGTTTACGGATCATAACACGCAGTAGGTGCATATGACTAGCAAGAACGGATCAAGAACATAGATATAATGGTGATAACATTAATGGTTCAGATCTGAAATCATGGCACTCAGGCCCTAGTGACAAGCATTAAGCATGGCAAAGTCATAGCAACGTCAATCTCAGAACATAGTGGATACTAGGGATCAAGCCCTAACAAAACTAACTCAATTACATGATGAATCTCATCCAACTCCTGACCGACCAGCAAGCCTATGAAGGAATTACTCACTCCCTGGAATTGGCGATGGAGAAGGGTTAATGATGACGAAGACCGAATATTCCCCTCTCCGGAGCCCCAAACGGGCTCCAGATCTGGCCTCCCGATGAAGAACAGGAGGTGGCGGCTGCTCCGTATCGTGAAACGCGATGAAATTTTCTCTCCTATTTTTTTTCTCCAAAAATAGGATTTTATAGCGCCGGAATTAGGGTCACTGGGGCCACGAGGTGGGCACAACCCACCAGGGCGCGTGTGGAGGGGGTGGCTTGCCCTCGTGTATCGTGCCCAACCAGGGCACCCCTTCGGTGGTTCTTGGCTCCAATATTTTTTATTTATTGTAAAATAAATCTCCAAAAATTTTCATCCAGTTCTGGAACTTTTATTTCTGCACAAAAAACAACACCATGGTAGTTCTGCTCAAAACAGCGTCAGTCCGGGTTAGTTTCATTCAAATCATGCAAATTAGAGTCCAAAACAAGAGCAAAAGTGTTAGGAAAAGTAGATACGACGGAGTTGTATCACTATGTGATGATATTGGATCATGGAACTGGAATCGATTGAAATTAGAATTCCACCAAAAGTTTTATCCTATGCATCTAGTTCATCGTGATCGGAATTATATATATAATTTTTGGCCTCGTGAAGGAGAAAGCATTGCTCTAGCTTGGGGCAGGCTTAAGTCAATGTTATATTCATGCCCCAATCATGAGCTCTCGAGAGAAATTATTTTTCAGAATTTTTATGATTGGCTTTCTCATAATGATGGATCCATACTCGATACTTCTTGTACTGGTTCTTTTATGAAGAAGACTATTGAATTCAAATGGGATCTCTTAGAAAGAATTAAACGCAACTCTGAAGATTGGGAACTCGACAAAGGTAATGAGTCAGGTATTAAGCTTAAGTTTGATTGTGTTAAATCTTTTATGAATACTGATGCTTTTCACAATTTTAACACTAAATATGGACTTGACTCTGAGATAGTAGCCTCTTTCTGTGAATCATTTTCTACTCATGTTGACCTCCCTAAGGAGAAGTGGTTTAAATATCATCCCCCTATTAAAGAAGCAATTAAAGAACCGGTCATAGCTAAAGATGAAACTATCATTTACAATGTTGATCCAGTTGTGCCTACTGCTTATATTGAAAAACCACTGATAACCCACAAGTGTAGGGGATCGTTTGTAGCCTTTTTCGATAAGTAAGAGTGTCGAACCCAACGAGGAGCTAAAGGTAGAACAAATATTCCCTCAAGTTCTATCGACCACCGATACAACTCTACGCACACTAATGCTTGCTTTACCTAGAACAAGTATGAAACTACTTTGCGGGAGTAAAACTAGAAGTACTTTGCAAGATAATAAAGAACATGGAAATAAAAGTTAGGTGTTGTTTTAATAAAATAACAATAAAAGTAAATAACTTAGTAGAAAGCTTTTTATGTAACGCAAGAGAATGATTGTCCCTAGGCAATTGAATATAATATGATGGATACTTGTTATTTGCAATGAGGGAGAGGCATACGCTAACACACTTTCTGTATTTGGATCATATGCACTTATGATTGGAACACTAGCAAGCATCCGCAACTACCAAAGTTCATTAAGGTAAAACCCAACCATAGCATGAAGTATCAAGTCCCCTTTACTCCCATACGCAACAACCCACCTACTCGGGTTTGTGCTTCTGTCACTCATGCAACCCACCATAGGCAAACCATTAACATATTGCAACACCCTACAACGGGGATCCCTCACGTTTGCGCGACATGGAGGGCACCATAGGACAACACCATATCAACATACAACTCACATCCATAACATCATACCACAATTAACCCATAGGACAAAAGAGATATACTCAAACATCATAGGATAGCCAAATATCATTGGGAAATAATATATGGAGTTGAGCACCATGTTTAAGTAGAGATTACAGCAGGAAAAGGTGTTACACCGCTGCATAGAGGGGGAGAGAGTGGGTGTTGACGGCGGCGAAGTTGTTGGTGTAGATTGCCGTCACGATGATTGCCCCGGCGGCGTTCCGGTGCCACCGGGAGAGAGAGGGGGAGAGAGCCCCCTCCTTCTTCTTCTTCCTTGGCCTCCCCCTAGATGGGAGGAGAGTTCCCCCTCTGGTCCATGGCCTCCATGGCGGCGGAGGGGCAGGAGCCCCCCCGAGATTGGATCTCCCTCTCTGTTCTCTTTTGTTTCGCGTTACTATTTTCTGGCCGAAAACCGTTTCTTATATTCCCGGAGATCCGTAACTCCGATCGGGCTGAAATTTTGAGGGGATTTTATCTGAAAATTAGCTTCCTTGCGACTGAAGGAGAGCTCCAACCGACTTACGAGGAGGGCACAACCCATCACCACACGTTTGGGCCCCTGGGCGCGCCCTGGTGTCTTGTGGTGGCTGTGGGCCTCCGTTTGCGTTGATTCCACTTCTCAAAATTCACAAATATTCCAAAAAAAATCTCCGTAATTTTTTATCGCGTTTGGACTTCGTTTGATATGGAATTTCTGCGAAACAAAAAACACACAAAAAACAGGAACTGGCACTGGGCACTGGATCAATAGGTTAGTCCAATAAATCATATAAATTGTTGCCAAAATTATGTGAAAGTTGTATAATATTGGCATGAAACAATAAAAAATTATAGATACGACGGATACGTATCAACCACCTTTCCCTTTAGGATAAAGGAACATGCTAAGGTATCAACTGTGGTTCGCGAAAGTAATATTAAAGCACCTAAGCCCTCTAAACAAATTAAAGTAGAACCTAGTGTTGCTCTGGTTAAAGATCTCTTGGTAGAAAATATTGATGGGCATGTTATTTACTTCTGTGATGAAGCTGCTAGAATCGCCAAACCAGATGAAAAAGATAAACATAGACCCGTAGTTGGCATGCATGTTGTCTCAGTTAAAATAGGAGATCATTGCTATCATGGTTTATGTGATATGGGTGCTAGTGTGAGTGCTATTTGTTGTACCTTATACCAAGAAATTATGAATGATATAGTACCCGCCGAAATAGAAGACATTGATGTTACTATTAAACTTTCTAATAGAGATACCATCACACCACTTGGGATTGTTAGAGATGTTGAAGTTTTGTGTTGGAAAATAAAATATACTAATGATTTTCTAGTTCTTGGTTCCCCACAAGATGACTTTTGTCCCATTATTTTTGGTAGACCTTTCTTGAGCACTGTTAATGCTACGATTGATTGTGAAAAACAAACTCTCGGTGTTAGTTTTGGTGATGTGTCTCATGAGTTTAATTTCTCCAAGTTTGGTAGACAACCACGTAATAAATAATTATCTAGTAAGGATGAAACAATTGGTCTTGCTTCTATTGCGGTACCTCCTATCGATCCACTAGAACAATATTTGCTTGACCATGAAAATGATATGCACTTGCGTGAAAGAAATGAAATAGATAAAATATTCTTTGAACAACAACCTATCCTAAAACACAATTTGCCTATTGAAACTCTGGGAGGTCCTCCTCCACCTAAAGGTGATCCTGTGTTTGAATTAAAGCAATTGCCTGACACTTTGAAGTATGCTTATCTTGATGAGAAAAAGATTATCCTGTTATTATTAGTGCTAACCTTTCAGAACATGAAGAAGAAAGATTATTAAAAATTCTAAGGAAGCACCGGGCTGCTATTGGATATACTTTTGATGATCTTAAGGGCATTAGTCCCACTCTATGTCAGCACAAGATTAATATGGAACCTGATGCTAAACCCGTTGTTGATCACCAACGACGATTGAATCTGAAGATGAAAGAAGTGGTAAGAACTAAAATTAAAGCTTCTGGAAGCATGTATAATTTATCCCATAGCTGATAGTAGATGGGTAAGTCCCGTTCATTGTGCCCCTAAGAAGGGAGGAATTACTGTTGTTCCTAATGATAAAAATGAACTTTTGTTGATTTTAGAAAAATAAATAAAGCTACTAGAAAAGATCATTACCCTCTGCCTTTCATTGATCAAATGCTAGAAAGATTATCTAAGCACACACACTTTTGTTTTCTGGATGGATATTCTGGTTTCTCTCAAATACCTGTATCACAACCTGATCAAGAGAAAACGACCTTTACTTGTCCTTTTGGAACCTATGCTTATAGACGTATGCCTTTTGGTTTATGCAATGCACCTGCTACCTTTCAAAGATGTATGACTGCTATATTCTATGATTTTTGTGAAAAGATGGTGGAGGTTTTCATTGATGATTTTTCCGTTTACGGAACTTCTTTTGATGATTGCTTAAGCAACCTTGATCGAGTTTTGCAGAGATGTGAACAAACTAATCTCGTCTTGAATTGGGAGAAATGCCACTTTATGGTTAATGAAGGTATTGTCTTGGGGCATAAAATATCTGAATGAGGTATTGAGGTGGATAAAGCTAAAGTTGATGCAGTTGAGAAAATGCCATGTCCTAAAGATATTAAAGGTATTCGGAGTTTCCTTGGTGATGCTAGTTTCTATAGGAGGTTTATTAAAGACTTCTCTAAAGTTTCTAGGCATCTTACTAATCTTTTACAAAAGTATATTCCATTTGTTTTTGACGATGATTGTGTAGAAGCCTTTGAAACACTTAAGAAAGCCTTAACTTCTGCACCTATTGTTCAACCACCTGATTGGAACTTGACTTTTTAAATTATGTGTGATGCTAGTGATTATGCTGTTGGTACTGTTTTAGGACAAAGAGTTGATAAGAAATTAAATGTTATCCATTATGCTAGCAAAACTCTCGACAGTGCCCATAGAAATTATGCTACTACTGAAAAAGAATTTTTAGCAGTTGTGTTTGCTTGTGATAAATTTAGATCTTACATTGTTGATTCCAAAGTTATTGTTCACATTGATCATGCTGCTATAAAATATCTTATGGAAAAGAAATATGATAAACCTAGACTCATTAGGTGGGTTCTCTTGCTTCGAGAATTTGATTTACACATCGTTGATAGGAAAGAAGCTGAGAACCCCGTAGCCGATAACTTGTCTAGGTTAGAAAATATTCTTTATGACCCACTACCTATTGATGATAGTTTTCCTGATGAACAGTTGATACATCTCCGTCATATCTACTTTTACTCACACTTTTGCCCTTGTTTTTGACTCTATTTGCATGATTTGAATGAAACTAACCCGGACTGACGATGTTTTCAGCAGAACTACCATGGTGTTGTTTTTTGTGCAGAAATAAAAGTTTTTAGAACTGGACGAAACTTTTTGGATATTTATTTTACAATAAATAAAAAATACTAGAGCCAAGAACCACCGGAGGGGGGCCCTGGCTGGGCACAAGACACCAGGGCGCGCCAGCCCCCCCGGTGCGCCCTGGTGGGTTGTGCCCACCTCGTGGCCCCACTGACCCTAATTCCGCCACTATAAAATCCTATTTTTGGACAAAAAAATCAAGGAGAAAGTTTCATCGCGCTTTACGATACGGAGCCGCCGCCACCAACTGTTCTTCCTCGGGAGGCCAGATCTGGAGCCCGTTTGGGCTCCGAAGAGGGGAATCTTTGGTCTTCGTCATCATCAACCCTTCTCCATCGCCAATTCCATGATGCTCCCCACCGGGAGTGAGTAATTCCTTCGTAGGATTGCTGGTCGGTGAGGAGTTGGATGAGATTCATCATGTAATCGAGTTAGTTTTGTTAGGGCTTGATCCCTAGTATCCACTATGTTCTGAGATTGATGTTGCTATGACTTTGCCATGCTTAATGCTTGTCACTAGGGCCCGAGTGCCATGATTTCAGATCTGAACCATTTATGTTATCACCATTATATCTATGTTCTTGATCCGATCTTGCTAGTCATATGCACCTATTACGTGTTCTGATCCACAAACCCCGGAGTGACAATAGTCGGGATACTTTTCGGTGATGACCGTAGTTTGAGGAGTTCATGTATTCATCGTGTGTTAATGCTTTGTTCCGGTTCTCTATTAAAAGGAGGCCTTAATATCCCTTAGTTTCCTTATGGACCCTGCTGCCACAGGAGGGTAGGACAAAAGATGTCATGCAAGTTATTTTCCATAAGCACGTATGACTATTTACGGAATACATGCCTACATTACATTTATGAACTGTAGCTAGTTCTGTGTTGCCCTAGGTTATGACTGTTATATGATGAATATCATCCAACAATTTCACCCATCCAGTGCCTACGAGTTTTTCACATATTGTTCTTGCCAAGTTACTTTTGCTACTGCTACTATTACACTTGCTACAAAACTATTGCTAGCACTGCTACTGCTACTGCTGTTA
Organism: Elymus sibiricus; assembly: GCA_039707655.1. Classification (NCBI taxonomy): domain Eukaryota; kingdom Viridiplantae; phylum Streptophyta; class Magnoliopsida; order Poales; family Poaceae; genus Elymus; species Elymus sibiricus. The sequence goes on from CM077663.1 coordinate 100,179,965, forward strand.
CTGTTATTAACACTATCATACTACTGTGCTACTGATCACTCTGCTGCAGATATTTAATCTCTAGGTGTGGTTGAATTGACAACTCAGCTGCTAATCCTCTCAAATATTCTTTGTCTCCCCTTGTGTCGAATCTATAAATTTGGGTTGAATACTCTACCCTCGAAAACTGTTACGATCCTATATACTTGTGGGTTATCAAGACCCTTTTTTGGCGCCGTTGCCGGGGAGCATAGCTATATTTATTGAGTCACTTGGGATTTATATCAATTGATCACTATGAAGAATCTGAAGGATCCAAAGACCAAGATTTTTCCCTCTAAGACGAGGGGAGGTAAGGAACTGCCATCTAGCTCTGCACTTGATTCACCTTCTGTTATGAGTAAGTTTGCAACACCACCACATGCTAGTAATCTTGATATGTCGCAAGTTATTGATGATGCTACTTCTGCTATGAATGATGCTAGTACAATGCTTGATGATAATGTGCTAAAGAGAATGAAACTACTGAAACTGATGAGACAACTGAAACTGATGAAGCCTTTGAAACTGATGACTATGAAACACCTATTAGTCCTAGCTCTCCTAGATATGAATGCCTAAGATACCTGAAGGTTATGTTTTGGATGGAGAGATAGCTAGAGAAATCCTTTCTTGTAAGGATAAAAACGATCTTAAGAAATGGCTACGCAAGTATAAGGAAAAGACTTTGAATGCTAGAATGAAATGTGATCCTAAGTTTGCTACTTCACCTATCTTTGTTACCGATAAGGATTATGAATTCTCTGTCGACCCAGAGTTAATTACTTTGGTTGAATCTGATCCTTTCCATGGCTATGAAACTGAAACTGTTGTGGCACATCTTACTAAGCTGAATGATATAGCCACCCTCTTTGCTCATGATGAGAAGATTCGCTACTATTATATTCTCAAGTTATTTCCGTTCGCATTAAAGGGTGATGCTAAGACATGGTACAATACTCTTGCTCCTGGTTGTGTGCGTAGTCCCCAGGATATGATTTACTACTTCTCTGAAAAATATTTTCCTGCTCATAAGAAACAAGCTGCCTTATAGGAAATATTTAACTTTGTGCAAATTGAAGAAGAGAGTCTCCCACAAGATTGGGGGAGGCTTCTCCAATTGCTTAATGCTTTGCCTGATCACCCTCTCAAGAAAAATGAAATACTTGATATCTTCTATAATGGACTAACCGATGCTTCTAGGGACTTCCTAGATAGTTGTGCTGGTTGTGTTTTCAGGGAACGAACTATTGATCAAGTTGAGGAATTATTGAATAACATATTGAAGAATTATGATGATTGGACTCTTCCTGAACCACCACTTAAACCCACTCTGAAGAAGAGGGGTATCTTATTTCTCAGTCCTGAAGATATGCAAGAGGCAAAGAAATCTATGAAGGAAAAAGGTATTAAAGCTGAGGATGTTAAGAATTTACCACCTATTGAAGAAATACATGGCCTTGACACACCACCACCTGCACATGTGGTAGAGGTAAATTCTTTATTAAAGTTTGATGAAAGTGATATCCCTTACAATAAACATCCTAGTCAATGCTTATATGAGTTTGATAACTATATTATGAAGCAAGATCATTTCAATGCACATGTTCTGAAACAATTGAAATATAATTCTGATATGATTGCTCGCTTGAGTGACTTGCTATTTAGAATCAGTAATGTTGTTAGAGGTGTAGGATAACATGCCTCTATGGTTCAAACTCAGTTAGAACAAGTTGCTAAGTCTCAAAAAGAATTGCTTGATGAATGAATAATAATATGAATGATTTTGCTGCTAGAGTAGTAACTAGAGGAGGTAGAATGACCCTAGAACCTCTTTATCCCGAAGGTCATCCTAAAAGAATTGAACAAGACTCTCAAAGAATTAATACTGATACACCTAGTCCTTCTAAGAAGAAAAAGAAAAAGAAAAATGATAGGACTTTGCATACCTCTAGTGAACCTGAGATACAAAAACCTCCTGATAATAATGATGTCTCTATTTCTGATGCTGAAACTCAATCTGGTAATGAACATCATCCTAGTGACAATGAAAATGATAATGATGATGTTCATGAAGATACTCAACCGAACAATGATAAAAAACCAGATAATGACGTCGAAATAGAGCCTATTGTTGATCTTGATAACCCACAACCTAAAAATAAACGTTATGATAAAAGAGACTTTGTGGCTAGAAAACATGGTAAAGAAAGAGAGCCGTGGGTTCAGAAACCCATGCCCTTTCCACCTAAACCATCTAAGAAAAAGGATGATGAAGAATTTGAACGCTTTGCTGAAATGATCAGGCCAGTCTTTTTGCGTACCCGCTTAACTGATATCCTGAAGATGGCCCCTTACGCAAAGTACATGATAGTCATCATCACTAATAAAAGAAAGATACCTGAAGCTGAGATCTCCACCATGCTTGCTAATTATTCTGTTAAGGATGGAGTACCTAAAAAACTCAGAGATCCGGGAATACCAACTAGACCTTGCTCCACCAAAAGAAATTATGTGAAAACTGCTTTGTGTGATTTGGGAGCCGGTGTTAGTGTTATGCCTTTCTCCTTATATAAGAGACTTGATTTGAATAAACTCACACCTACTGATATATCATTGCAAATGGCTGACAAATCAACTGCCATACCTATCGGTATTTGTGAGGATGTGCCCGTTGTTGTTGCAAATGTTACTATCTTAACGGACTTTGTTATTCTTGAGATGCCCGAGGACGACAACAATTTGATTATCCTTGGTAGACCCTTTTTGAATACTGCAGGGGCTGTTATTGATTGCAATAAAAGCAAAGTCACTTTTCATATCAATGGTAATGAGCATACGGTGCACTTTCCGAAGAAACAATTCCAAGTGAATGGTATAAATGTTGTTGAAGAATCTCCGACCATCACTATTGGAAGTTTTCAATTACATCCACCTACTGCCAAAAAGAAATATGATATACTTATTGTTGGGGTTATGCACATCCCCATTGAGTTAACTTAGTGTTTTACGAAAGTTCTTCGGTTTCATGCTAATCGGAAGTGGTTGTTAATAAGACTTGATAAACCTTATTAATGGATCATTTCTGAGAGGTATGAAGTCGATGAATCTTGTAGGCACAACTTTCTGCTCCCACCTTTTATTTTCTGTTTTAGTTAGTCAAATAAAATAAAATGCCATGTTTATCCTGTTTTCTGTTTTCACCGTGCAATAAAAAAATGACCCGAAAATAGAAGTTCTCAGAATGTTCTGAAAAATTGATATGATTTTTTTTCTGAATATTTCTGAATTTCTGGTGTAAATAACATCAGGGGGGGGTGCACCTGGTACCCACAAGACACCAGCGCGCGCCAGCAACCCCAGACACGCCCTGGTGGGTTGTGGCCCCCACGTGGGTCCCCTCACTTATCCCTTTAGCCCACATCATCCCCTACCTCCAGAAAAAAATCACCATAGCTACCATTCCCGTGTTCTTACTCTCAAACCCGTGGATTTCGATCTCTTTGCTCGAAGCTCCATTTCCGAAACTGTTTGGAGGGATTGCTACTTGGTATGTGACTCCTCCATTGCTCCAATTAGTTTTTTTTGATTTAGTGGGTTATTTTTAAAGTAATTAGCTACTCTTGGTGCTGCTGTAGATGAGCTTGCATGTTGAATTCTTAGAGTTCTAAGTAGTTTGAATGCTCAATATGGACTCTATGCATCCTTAGGAGTAGTTGCTATCAATTTCACAAAGTTTTGGTAACAAAATTTTGTGTCAAAAATATTTCAGAAATTTGTTCGCAAATAAAACTGCAATCTTTAGGAGTTCTTCAAGGAGGAGGTCCTTGGAGGCCTCATCAAGGGGAAGCTCGGTCTGACAATCTTATGTTGAGCCAAGTGAAAGCTCGATGCGAGATGCCGCTACCAAATCATGCTTGTGGCCGTGCGACGAGTTCATGGAAGGTGCAGGTATTAAGGGGGGATTCGAACAATTTATCCACAATGCAGAACTTGCTCCCTTCATTGCAGATAAGTGCCCTCAACATCTCGAACTCACGAAAACATTCACAAAGAAATTTAAATATTTTCCTCGTGAGTCTAGAGTTTCATTCAACCTCTATGACCGTTCCTTCACCATGCCTTTAGAATTGTTCAGTGAAGCATGCAAAATTCCATATTGGGGTTCCCTTGCTGAACCACCAAAATCTGAGTACGAGTCATTTTTGGTTAATCTTTGTTATGGTGAAGATAGGGGAGTAACACAAGGAAGAATTAAAAGTATCCATTTCCCATCAATACACTACTTCACACTCTTTAATGGCAAATGTATCATAGGCAAACAAGATTGTAGCATACTGTGTGCTCCTGATTGAAGTCTCATACACACCGCCATAACTGGAAATAAATGCTATAACCTTGGAGCGATTATTGCACGAAGGCTGCAGCACAATGCTGCTAGTGGTAATTTTTATGGAGGAATTTATGCCTCCCGTGTAGCAGAGAAACTAAACGTATCGCCTTGGCCTAATGACCCCATCTTACCTATTCAGTACTTAGACTTTGAGGCCATGAAGCGTCATAAGTTCCTTACGGGCACGGCCACTAATTACACCTATAATCTGAGATTTTATAAAAAAAACGTTGTGCCGGTCACTTTGCCTGCTCCTGCTCTCTTTGATTTTCATAGCAGGGGAAGATATTATGTTCTTGAGAGCGAGGCCCATGCGCACAATGCGGAGGTTGAAGCTGCCAGGAGGGCCAAGGAGTCCGCACCAAGGGCCTCGGTAGGCTATCACTCCAACTACTACCCACGCTACGAATGGTGATTACCAAGCTAGGCCAAAAGCCTAAGCTTGGGGGAGTACATATTCTTTTTTGAGCTATAAACAGTAGGAGACGCTCCTACTATGTTATATTAATGACAGAATATTACAACTTTACATGGTGTGGGTATGACCAGTTGGTCTCCCCAAGAATCCAACTTGAGCAATGTACCAAGTTTAGTAGTGTGAAATGAAAGAAAATTTGGGTGCAACCAGATGGATTACAAAGCTAGTGCAATAAGAGTTAAGTAGTCCCAAAACTTTGGATCTACTCTATGTTTAAGCCAAAGTAAGTCTCCTTTAGTTCTGTCCTTCCAGGATGAATATGAAGGTGGTATGTGCATGAAGATGAAGTTATTTCTTTCTTTCCAAATATTCCAGGCTGCAATACCAACTAGTTCGAAGAACAAATCACCTGTGAAGGACAACTTGACCTGTTGTAGGCCATTCAAAGTAGGGATAGCAGGATTCCATGAAATACCAAATCTGCTCCAGCAATTCACACTGAATGGACAAAAGAAAATGAGATGGTCAATCGTTTCCTCACATCCAGCTGAGCAGAGCACACAAGAGTAAATATTCCCAATGTGATAATGCCTCCGCTTGAGCATGTTTCTAGTGTTCAGCCTGTCAGCTAGAAGAAACCACATGAAAACCTTCAATTTCATATGGAGTTTAGATGCCCATATCCATTGAAAGGGAACAAGAGCTACTATGTCAGTGTGGCTGTGCATGTAGTAGCTTTTGGAAGTGAATCCGCGTCCCCAAATGTATGCCCATGAATCAGATGTAATTCCATTATTAGAAAAGTGTGGCCTCATGTTTAACAAGGATTGGAGCTCATCATGTGCCTCTGGGGACAGTGGTAGATGGAAATTGGTATAAGGGTCCACTCCCTCGAAGAATTCATAAACAGAAATATCTTCATTGATGGCAAATGAGAAAAGACATTGGAGTGTGTTACTAAGCATGTCATCATTCCATTTATCATGCCAAAGGGAAATATTCTGCCCAGTTCCAACTGAGGGTAACGCAATGCCACGAAAAATGGGCATGAGCTTGACAAGTTGTCTCCACCAGAACGATCCAGTAACCGATTTTGCATGGGGGATTGACTCACCATAGTAGGTTTCCCAGATTAACTGAACCCGTGGTAGGTCTGCTTTATTGTAGAATTTGTCCTGGAATTCCAACAGTAAGGCTTGATTCTGAACTTTGATATTGATTACCCCAAGACCCCCATGTTTCTTGGGGCAACACACTCTATCCCAAGCCACCATAGAGTTGCAGGACTCACCTTGGTCTATTTTTTAGTCCAAATGCATCTTCTTCTCACTTTGTCAAAGTACTCCAAAAACTTTGGTGGAAGCTTCAAAGTGCACATAGCATGGTTAATAATAGAAGTCACTAGAGAATTGACAAGAGTGATTCTAGATGCATGGCAGAGAAGGTAACAGGTGCTAGAGAGCCTCCTTTCAACTCTGTCCACTAGTGGCATTAACTCCGTCATGGATGGTTTAGTTGTGCCAAGTGGATGTCCCAGATAAGTGAAAGGTAGCTTTCCGATTTCACAACCAAAGATAGTTGCAAGAGCCTTAGTCTTTGATCTATCTACGTTAAGTGGGATCAGGCTGTACATTTGGAAGTTTATTTTCAGACCTGTGGTAGCGGCAAAGTCTTGGAGCAATCTTTTGAGAATGTTGATTTGATGCTCACAAGCTGGCATGAACAATATTGTATCATCACCGTATTGGATCACTGGAAAATCCCCTTGTCTTGGAATAGGAAGAGATAATCTCCTTTCATTGAATTCCTTATTAATAATGCATTGCAGAAGCTCTGCTGCAAGTACAAAAAGCAAGGGGGAGAAGGGGTCTCCTTGACGCACTCCACGTTTGCAATGAAACGATTTCCCTGGAATGCCATTGAGGAGAATCGTTGAGGAGAATCGATGTCGTGGGGAGTACGTATTCCCACCGACATTACATTCATGTTCACACATTTCATTCCAGTTGTCGGTGTTCATACTTTTTCATTGTATTATCCATGCTAGATTTATTTTCTCGCTTTCTTCTTGTGTATTTGAAAAACTTTGAGAAAACCCAAAAATATTTCCTACTTCTTTGTGGTCTTTCTTTCTAGTTTAGTTTAATTGTAGTATCAAAAGAAAACCCAAAAAGATTTCTCTTTTTCTTCTTTTGCTTGTTGGGAGCTTTCCCGTGTAAATAGTTTTTCTTGTTTTTGTTTTTCCCTCTTTAATTTGCCTGCTTCAAGAAAAACCAAAAACTCCAAAAATATTTCAGTGTGTTTCTCTGAATTTTTTTCCTTTATTTGAGTCATACCAAGGAGAAGACCATGATGAAAATGTTGAGTGGCTCTCATATGCATCATTGTTAATCTCACAAAGATCCCATGTTACTTTGTCCTCTCCTCTTGAATAAAATGTTTCTAGATTCCAGCCTAGTCCACGGCACTCTTGCACCATTATTATTTTCATATCATTCGGTCATGCAAGTGAAAGGCAATAATGACGATATTTGATGAATTGACTGTGGTAGAGAAAAGCGGGTATGAACTCAACTTGTTTTTGCTTTTGTAAATATGTTTAACCTAGTATCCTTGATTCAACATATTATGATCAAACATGTTTGCAATGACCATTAGAGATTATAGTTGTTCATGCCATGCTTAAGTAGCTAGGAGTGGATAATGATTTATCTTGGATGTCAACATGCATTAAAATGATTGTGATGTGGTATGATGATATGGTATCCTCCTCTGAATGTTTCAAGTGGCTTGACTTGGCACATGTTCACGCATGTAGTTGAATCAAAACCAACATAGCCTTCATGATATTTATGTTCATGGTGTCCATATCCTACTCATGCTAGTAGTCAATGTTTATTATATGTAATGCATGTTCATGACCGTTTTCGCTCTCAAGCTGGCCGCTTCTCAATCTATTTGCTAGCCTTCGCCTGTACTAAGCGGGAATACTGCTTGTGCATCAAAACCCTTAAACCAAAGTTATTCCAGATGAGTCCACTATATCTACCTATATGCGGTATTACCCTGCCGTTCCAAGTAAATTTGCATGTGCCACCTCTAAAAATTCAAATGAACATCTGTTTTGTGTGCCTGGATCGCTCATGGAGCGACAGGGGGCGGTCAGTATCTTCCATGTTAAGCGGGTTATTCTCATGATGAGTGTTTATTCACTCGTCCTTGCACGAGAGGGGCGGTAATAGGGATTCCCAATCCCGAAATCAAAAATTACAAATAATTAAACAAAACTCCCCCAGGAATGTTGTTGGTATGGACGGTACCTGTGGATTCGGCTAGCCGTGGAGTGTGATTGTTGGTGGAGAGGGACTAAACCTTTACTTTTACCGCTTGGGAAGCACCGCTAATGTCGTAACGTTGACAGGATGGGCGTACCTCCCAAAATTATATCTATCTCTGTTTTTAAAACTTGAGCTCTGGCACCTCTGCAAATCCCTGCTTCCCTCTACGAAGGGACTATCTATTTACTTTTATATTGAGTCATCACCTTCTCAAATAAGCGCCAGACCTGAGAGCACTATTGTCATCGTCATGCATTGTGTATAGTTGATGTTGGTTGCAGCATGACTGGATCTTTTCTACCATGAATTACAATGTTTAGTCGCTGCTTGAACTTTGGAGGTGCTCTGCATTTATGTTTTGCAGTCTCAGAAAGGGCTAGCGAGATACCACTGTTGTCATATTATATCATGATTGTTTTGACAAAATGTTGGCACTTGAGATATTTTATTATTGCTCGCTAGTTGCTTATGCCATTGATATGAGTTAATATAATTTCTAAGAGTTATTGCTGGCATGGTTAGTCATAATCTTTGCTGAAAACCTGGGTGCTACTTAAGCATATATATGAAAACAAGAACAAAAGAGTTCGTAAAAGTTTTTCTTTATCACTTTCAGTTTGTCAACTGAATTGCTTGAGGACAAGCAATGGGTTAAGCTTGGGGGAGTTGATATGGCTCCATCGTATCTACTTTTCGTCACACTTTTGCCCTTATTTTGGACTCTAATTTGCATGATTTGAATGAAACTAACCCGGACTGACGCTGTTTTCAGCAGAACCACCATGGTGTTGTTTTTTGTGCAGAAATAAAAGTTCTCGGAACTGGACGAAACTTTTTGGAGATTTTTATAAAAAATAAAAAATACTAGAGCCAAGAACCACTGGAGGGGGGGCCCTGGCTGGGCACAAGACACCAGGGCACACCAGCCCCCTCGGCGCGCCCTGGTGGGTATTGCCCACCTCGTGGCCCCACTAACCCTAATTCCGCCGCTATAAAATCCTATTTTTGGAGAAAAAAATCAAAGAGAAAGTTTCATCGCGTTTTACGATACGGAGCCGCCACCACCTCCTGTTCTTCCTCGGGAGGCCAGATCTAGAGCCCGTTTGGGGCTCCGGAGAGGGGAATCTTCAGTCTTCGTCATCATCAAACCTTCTCCATCGCCAATTCCATGATGTTCCCCACCGGGAGTGAGTAATTCCTTCATAGGCTTGCTGGTCGGTGAGGAGTTGGATGAGATTCATCATGTAATCGAGTTAGTATTGTTAGGGCTTGATCCCTAGTATCCACTATGTTCTGAGATTGATGTTGCTATGTCTTTGCCATGCTTAATGCTTGTCACTAGGGCCCGAGTGCGATGATTTCAGATTTGAACTGTTTATGTTATCACCATTATATCTATGTTCTTGATTCTATTTTGCTAGTCATATGCACCTATTACGTGTTCTGATCCGCAAACCCCGGAGTGACAATAGTTGGGATACTTTCCGGTGATGACCTTAGTTTGAGGAGTTCATGTATTCACCGTGTGTTAATGCTTTGTTCTGGTTCTCTTTTAAAAGGAGGCCTTAATATCCCTTAGTTTCCTTATGGACCCCGCTGCCACGGGGAGGGTAGGACAAAAGATGTCATGCAAGTTCTTTTCCATAAGCACGTATGACTATTTACAGAATACATGCCTACATTATATTTATGATCTGGAGCTAGTTCTGTGTCGCCCTAGGTTATGACTATTATATGATGAATATCATCCAACGAGTTCACCGATCCAGTGCCTACGAGTTTTTCACATATTGTTCTTGCCAAGTTACTTTTGCTACTGCTACTGCTACACTTGCTACAAAACTATTGCTATCACTGCTACTGCTACTATTACTGTTGTTACTGTTATCAACACTATCATACTACTATGCTACTGATCACTCTGCTGCAGATATTTAATCTCCAGGTGTGGTTGAATTGACAACTCAGCTGCTAATACTCTCAAATATTCTTTGGCTCCCCTTGTGTCGAATCTATAAATTTGGGTAGAATACTCTACCCTCGAAAACTGTTGCGATCCCATATACTTGTGGATTATCAACAGTTAGCTACAATAATGTTTCTCAAAACACTCCTTGGTATGCTGATTATGCTAATTACATTGTTGCTAAATATATACCACCTAGTTTCACATACCAACAAAAGAAAAAATTCTTCTATGATTTAAGACATTACTTTTGGGATGACCCACATCTTTATAAAGAAGGGGTAGATGGTATTATTAGACGTTGTGTACCTGAGCATGAACAGGAACAAATCCTACGGAAATGTCGTTCCGAAGCCTATGGAGGACATCATGCGGGAGATAGAACTGCTCACAAGGTATTGCAATCTGGTTTTTATTGGCCTACTCTCTTCAAGGATGCCCCTAAGTTTGTCTTGTCTTGTGATGAATGTCAAAGAATTGGTATTATCGGTAAGCGTCAGGAAATGCCTATGAATTATTCACTTGTTGTTGAACCATTTGATGTTTGGGGTTTTGACTATATGGGACCTTTTCCTTCCTCTAATGGGTATACTCATATTTTGGTTGCTGTTGATTATGTTACCAAGTGGGTAGAAGCTATTTCAACTAGTAGAGATGATCATACAACCTCCATTAAAATGCTTAAATAAGTTATTTTCCCGAGGTTTGGAGTCCCTAGATATTTAATGACTGATGGTGGTTCACACTTTATTCATGGCGCTTTCCGTAAAATGCTTGCTAAATATGATGTTAACCATAGAATTGCATCACCCTATCATCCTCAGTCTAGTGTTCAAGTTGAACTTTGCAATAGAGAAATAAAATTAATATTACAAAAAAACTGTCAATAGGTCCTGAAAGAATTGGTCTAAGAAACTAGATGATGCACTTTGGGCCTATAGAACAGCTTATAAAAATCCTATGGGTATGTCTCCATACAAAATGGTATATGGAAAAGCTTGTCATTTGCCTCTAGAGTTAGAACATAAAGCATTTTGGGCAATTAAAGAACTCAATTATGATTTCAAACTTGCCGGTGAAAAGAGGTTATTTGATATTAGCTCACTAGATGAATGGAGAACCCAAGCTTATGAAAATGCCAAACTGTTCAAAGAAAAAGTTAAAAGATGGCATGACAAAAGAATCCAAAAGTGGGAATTCAAAGTTGGAGAATATGTTCTTTTGTACAACTCTTGTTTTAGATTTTTTTGTAGGAAAGCTTCTTTCCAAATGGGAAGGACCATATATTATCGAAGAGGTTTATCGTTCTGGAGCTATCAAGATTAATAATGCCGAAGGTACTAAGCCGAAGGTGGTCAATGGACAAAGAGTTAAACACTGTATCTCAGGTACGCCTATTAATGTTGAAAGCAATATTATCCAAACCATGACACCGGAGGAACACATAAAAGAAACCTTCCGGAACAATCCAGAATCCTGAAAAAGAGGAGGTACGTGATATGGTAAGTAAACGGACTCCGAAAAATCTGCAAAAATATTTTCTGTTAGTTTTGGAATATTACAAAAATTAGGAAAATAAGAAATAAATAGGAAAGCAACCGAGGTGAGCACGATACACCAGGGCGCTCCAGGGTGGGTCGTGCCCCCCTCGGGCACCTTCCCGACTCCGTTTTCCTTCCATATTCTTGCTTCCCAAGATAAAAAAATCTTTATATATACCCCCGATTGTTTTGACCACCGCATCGCAGAAAAATCCCGTGTTCTTGTTTCGTGCTGTTTTCCTATCAGATCTATCAAGCCAGGCATCATGTCTTCTCCCTCCTCCAATAACGTAGAATAAGATGCTTGGTTGATGAATATGGAGCTAAATAGAGAGGAGCCAAAAGAAGCCAACAATGAAGACAAGGGCAAGGAAGCTGTCAGGGATCAAGCTCAAGAAGGAGGGCAATCCATGCCAACAGAAGAGGAGGAAGAAGAAGATATCCTTCGACCTTATTACAATCATCTCACCCCCACTGAAATTGAAGCTTTTAGGGATTTCGAAGTGGTTCATGTTCAGAATAAATTTCTCACTCGTGAAAATATTTTGCTAGAGGAGCACATCATCACCCTTCGGAGCATCATCCGTAAATTGGAGTACCTATTGAGGCTAAAGTGTGACACTTCATCATCACCACCTTGATCATCTTCACCACCAAAGGAGACTTGAGTACACGGGTATGGGCACTCCCCTTGGCTTGTGCCAAGCTTGGGGGAGATGCCCCGGTATCGTATCACCATCACTTTTATTTACCTTTACCTATTTTAGTTCGATCCTTAGCTCTTTCGTGACCTAGTTGAATAAAAGTTTAGTATGATCTATTTTCGAGTGCTAGTTTCGTGATCTATCTATCTATGTAATCAAGTGAGAGTTATATAATAAAGTTTAGTTTGAGCTTTTGCTTCTTTACTTTCTTGTTGCAATCAAAATAAAAACGAAATAAATGAAAAGGATCATATGCTAATCTTATGGTAAGTAATGACATCACATAAGGAAAAGTATAAGTGGTAAAATTTATTGGAGATTGACAAACATAACATTTGTCAATGATGCAGTTCATGAAAGAATTAATAAGGGAAGAGAAGATTCACATGCAAATACACTATCTTGGACATCTTTTATGATTGTGAGCCCCCATTAAATATTATATGCCAAAATTGTTGATGTTGGACAAGGAAGACAACGTAATGATTTATGTTTGTTCATATTCACATAGAAGTTATATTGTCATAGATCCTTCAACATGTGGTGCTTGCTCAATATCTTTGCTAGCCAAAAATTCCGCACTAAGTAGAGATATTACTTGTGCATCCAAAAACCCTAAACCCAAACTCATGTTTTGAGAGTCCACCATACCTACCTATGGATTGAGTAAGATCCTTCAAGTAAGTTGTCATCGGTGCACTAAGGCAATAAAAATTGCTTCTAAATGTGTTTGATCAATTAGTGTAAGAGAAAACTGAGCGTTGTACTAACTTGTGATTGCAAAGTAATAAAAGCGACGGACTGCATAATAAAGGTTGCTATCATAAGGGGCAATATAACGTGACGTTCTTTGCATTAAGGGATTTGGCATACAAACCAAAAAGCGTATGATAACCTCTACTTCCCTCTGCGAAGGGCCTATCTTTTACTTTTATGTATTCACTTCTATGCAAGAGTTAAAGTATTCTTCCCTATTCCTTTTTTCTTTTTATTTTTGCAAGCATCATGTGGTGAGGAAAGATCTAGGCACATATGTCAAGTTGGATATGAGTGAGCATGAGTTATTATTGTTGACATCACCCTTGAGGTGAATGCGTTGGGAGGCAAAACTATAAGCCCCTATCTTTCTATGTGTCCGGTTGAAACTTTTTGCTCATGGGTATGTTGTGAGTGTTAGCAATCATATAGAAGATTAAATGATGGTTGAGTATGTGGAGTTGCCAAAAGGCTCCGACACGAGGCCCTTCCTGAAAATATGATGAATTGTAGTTGCAAAGTTGACTGAGAACATAGTTTGTTGGTTTTCAATAAGGTTTATGCTTTATACTTCTATGTTGTGATGAATTGTTACTTGTTCATGAGAATTTATATGATGAATTTATATAATAAAAGTTATATGAAAAAGTCCTATGACAAAGTTTGTTGCTGCTATGATAATAAGCATGATGCTACTATGTCCGTATTTTGTTTTTATCGACACCTCTCTCTCAAACCATGTGGACATGTTTTTCGATATCGGCTTTTGTTTGAGGACAAGGGAGGTCTAAGCTTGGGGGAGTTGATATGTCCATTTTACATCATGATTTCCTACTGTTATTTACTATTTTTTGTTGAATAATAATGCTTTGGGGAGTGATTCTAATGCCTTTTCTCTCATAATATGCAAGGTTTACACAAAGAGGGAGAATACCGGCAGCTGGAATTCAGGACCCAAGAAAAGCACATTAGACACCTATTCTGCACAACTCCAATGAAGCTGAAACTTCACACAGAATTACTTTGGAATATATAAAAAATACTGGAGCAAATAACTACCGGAGGTGGGCCACCTGGTTACCATAAGACACCAGGGTGCGCCAGGCCCCCCAAGCGCGCCTTGGTGGGTTGTGGCCAGCCCGGCCCACCTCCGGTGCCCATCTTCTCGTACTTAAGGTATTTTGACCTAGAAAAAATCAAGAGGGGACTTTCTGGATGGAACACCGCCGTCTCGAGGCGGAACTTGGGCAGGAGCACTTTTGCCCTCCGACGGAGCGGTTCCGCCGGGGAAACTTCCCTCCCGGAGGGGGAAATCAACGCCATCGTCATCACCAACACCCCTCTCATCTTTGGGAGGCCAATATTCATCAACATCTTCAACAGCACCATGTCCTCTCAAACCTAGTTCATCTCTTGTATTCAATCTTTGTACCGGAACCTCAGATTGGTACCTGTGGGTTACTAGTAGTGTTGATTACCTTGCGTAGTTGATTACTATATGGTTTATTTGGTGGAATATTATATGTTCGGATCCATTATGCTATTTAATACTCCTCTGATCTTGAGCATGTTCATTATTTGTGAGTAGTTACCTTTGTTCTTGAGGTCATGGGAGAAGTCATGTTGCAAGTAATCATGTGAATTTGATATGTGTTCGATATTTTGATGATATGTATGTTGTGATTCCCTTAGTGGTGTCATGTGAACGTCGACTACATGACACTTCACCATTCATGGGCCTAAGGGGATGCATTGTGGAGTAGTTATTAGATGATGGGTTGCTAGAGTAACAGAAGCTTAAACCCTAGTTTATGTGCTATTTTGCAAGGGGCTGATTTGGATCCAAATGTTTAATGCTATGGTTAGATTTTATCTTAATTCTTTTCTCGTAGTTGCGGATGCTTGCGAGGGGGTTAATCATAAGTGGGAGGTTTGTTCAAGTAAGAACAACACCCAAGCACCGGTCCACCCACATATCAAATTATCAAAGTAGCGAACGCAAATCAAACCAATATGATGAAAGTGACTAGATGAAATTCCCGTGTACCCTCAAGAACGCTTGCTTATTATAAGAGACCGTTTTGGCCCATCCTTTGCCACAAAAGGATTGGGATATCTTGCTGCACTTTATTTACCGTTACCGTTACTTGCTCATTACCAATTATCTTGCTATCAAACTACCTGTTACCTACAATTTCAGTGCTTGCAGGAATTACCTTGCTGAAAACCGCTTGTCATTTCCTTCTGCTCCTCGTTGGGTGCGACACTCTTACTTATCGAAAGGACTATGATTGACCCCCTATACTTGTGGGTCAGCAGTCCACTACAGACCTACGGGTCCATAGCTAGTACCTAGATGGCTTATTTTCTCTCTTTGATCTTCAATACAAAGTTCATCGCGATCTTTGCGGTGATCTATTCGAGTAATCTTCTTTTGCGCTGTGTTTGTTGGGATCCGATGAATTGTGGTTTATGATCAGATCATTCATGAAAATTTATTGATCTCCTCTGAATTTCAATATGCATGATCTTATAGTTTCGTATTTCTTTTGGATCTATCGGTTTGGTTTGGCCAACTAGATTTTTTTTCTTAAGTGTGAGTGGTGTGTTGTAATGGGTTCAATCTTGCGGTGCTCTATCGTCGTGACAGAACGGGTCAAGACACGTATTTGTATTGTTGCCATTAAGGATAAAACAACGGGGTCTGAACATATTGCTTGTCTTACTTTGTCTACATCATGTCATCTTGCTCCAAGCATTACTTCGTTTGTCATGAACTTAATAACATAGATGCATGTTGGATAGCGGTCGCTTGGTGAAGTAATAGTAGTAGGTGCAGAATCGTTTCAGTGTACTTGTTTATGGACATTATGCCTATATACATGATCAGTGACGTGAATAACATGTCATAACTATGCGCAATTCTACCAGTTGCCCAACAATAATTTGTCTACCCACCGTATGCTTCGAGAGAGAAGTCTCTAGCGAACACTATGGCCCCCGGGTCAACTTAAACATAAAAACAAAAACATCTAAATTACCTTGCTGCCTTTTTATTATTTATATTTACTTCTATTATTTGCAATATCTAGTCTATAAAGATTTAATCCTTGCAAGTAACGAGTTTAAGGGGCTTGACAACCCTCTTACCCACGTTGGGTGCAAGTGTTTGGTTTTGTCTGTGTAGGTGTTGTTTAAGGGATTTGCATTGGTTCTCCTATTGGTTCGATAACCTTGGTTCTCACCGAGGGAAATACCTATCTCTACTGTACTGCATCTCCTCTCCTCTTCGGGAAAAAAATCCCAACGTAGCTCACAAGTAGCACGACCCCGCTCCAAGGGAGGGCAAAGGAAGGTCCCGCCATCCCCTGCGCCCGCCGGCGACGGCGGCGGGAGGGGAGATGGATGGGGGCTGAGGGCGGTGGCTAGGGTTCGGACGCCAGGGTCGCCTAGGGGGGCGGACGACATGGGGTTGGGAGGGGAGGAAAGATTAAATTTTACAAAGACAAATAGTTAAACCATGTGTGCATGGGTTATCAGAAGATAGCCACTATGTGACTTCTATTGAACAAAGATGAAATTTTTTTAGAACTGATAATTACTCCCTCCGTTTCAAAATATTTTTTATGGTTTTATTTTAAATTTTGAACTAAACCCACGACCAAGTATTTTGAAACTGAGGGAGTACAAGTAAGAGTGTTCTCAATGCTGCTCCAATGTCTCTATCTTTATTGTCATTGTACAATCGTTAAAGCTTTGTTCACACGTACACAATCAAGGGCTCAACATTGAATTTGCTCAATGCTAAACATCCCATGACATTTGTATTGATCTTCCATGTTAGCTTTGGAGGTGTTCATGTGTTTGACACCTGGAATCAAATGGGAGCAATAATTACAACTTTTTTTGGATTGTTAAGTGTCGAATTGCACATACATAAGAGCATCTCTAACTTATCCCTTATAATGTTTAGAGGAGTATTTTTTCTATGTTCTCCTCTAGACAACACCTATCCGACCCCTCAAAAGCTTTACAGGAGTATAATTTTTACTCCTGACACCTCTCGATCCCTAAATATACTCGCCTGCAGTCGGTTGGAGTAAAAAATATGTTTGATCCGAAGATGCGGCCGCACCTCCCGCCCTGTAAGCGCTGCATCGGCCAAGCCCCTGCCTGTTGCCGCTACACCCCACCGCCTCCCATCTGTCCTTGCCTCAGGTCGTCGTGGCCCACCCAGTTGTCGAGATCCAGTAATTCACCGAGATGGTGTTTGCCCTATCTTCACCGACGTCCGGGAGAACACAATGTCATCGAAGTCTTCGCTCCACTCCACTGGCTAGTCACTGGGCTCCCCTAAGCTGATGTTCTTCCATCCCACACGCGACCTCGGTCTGCTGGCGTGGCTGTGATATGTCCATTTTGCATCATGTTTTCTTATTGTTATTTATAATGTTTTTATTAATATTTCACTTCATGGTGTAATTCTTATTTCTTTTCTCGCTTAATATGCAAAATACACATGAAGCAGAGGGGAATTGCCGGTGGCTGGAATTCTGGACATGAAAGAGCTACAACAGAGATAGCTATTCTTCGAAACTCCAAATGACCTGGAATTTTACGGAGAATTATTTTGGAATATATAAAAAATACTGGAAGAAATAAGCAGCTAAGAAGAGCCACCATGGGCCCACAAGGCAGGGGTGCACCCTGGTGCCTTATTGGGCCCACACATACCTTTTCGTGCCCATCTTCTGCTATATGAGGCCATTTGGCCTAGAAAAAAAAATATGAGAAGAGATTTGGGACGAAGTGTCGCCGTCTTGAGGCAGAACCTGGGCAGGAGCACTTTTGCTCTTCAATGGAACGATTCCGCCGGGGATACTTCCCTCCGGGAAGGGGAAATCGAAGCCTTCGTCATCATAACACTCCTCTCATCGTGGGAGGTGAAACGTCTCCAACGTATCTATAATTTTTGCTTGTTCCATGCTGTTATATTATCATTCTTGGATGTTTTACAATCATTTTATTACAATTTTATATCATTTTTTGGGACTAACCTATTGACATAGTGCCAAAGTGCCAGTTGCTGTTTTTGCTTGTTTTTTTACTTCGCAGAAAATCAGTACCAAACGGAGCCCAAATGCTGCGGGGATTTTTGTGGATTTGTTATGGACCAGAAGAAAGAAGATGGGCCAAAGAACACCAGAAGAGGGGGCCCAGGTTGGCCACCCTCCACCAGGGCGCGCCAGAGGCCCCCTAGCGAGGCCTGGTGGGGGGATGGGCACCTCGGGCACCCCCTCAACCGACTACCAAGCCTATAAATTCCCAAAAAATCCAAAACCCTAGAGGAGTCGACGAAACACAATTCCAGCCGCTGCAAGTTCCAGAACCGCGAGATCCAATCTAAACACCATCACGAGGGGTTCATCTTCCTCATAGGTGCCTCTCCGATGATGCGTGAGTAGTCCACCATAGACCAACGGGTCCGTAGGCAGTAGCTATTTGGCTTCTTCTCTCTCTCTTATGATTCTCAATACAATGGTCTCTTGGAGATCTATTTGATGTAAACTTTTGCGGTGTGTTTGTTGGGATCCGATGAATTTTGAGTTCATGATCAGTTTCTATCCATGAATATTATTTGAGTCTTCTTTGATCTCTTATATGCATGATTACTTATAGCCTCATATTTCTTCTTTGAATCTTTGGTTTAGTTAGGCCAACTAGATCGATTTTTCTTGCCATGGGAAGAGGTGCTTTGTGATGGGTTCGATCTTGCGGTGTTCTTTCCCAGTGGCAGAAGGGGCAGCAAGACACACACGTATCGTTGCTATTAAGGATAACAAGATGGGGTCTATTCCTACATGAATAAATCTTGTCTACATCATGTCATCGTTCTTATTGCATTACTCCGTTTTTCCATGAACTTAATACACTAGATGCATGCTGGATAGCGGTCGATGTGTGGAGTAATAGAGGTAGATGCAGGCAGGAGTCGGTCTATCTATCTTGGACGTGATGCCTATATAATGATCATCGCCTTGGATATCGTCATGACTATTCGATTTTCTATCAATTGCCCAACAGTAATTTGTTCACCCACCGTACGCTATACTCATGAGAGAAGCCACTAGTGAACCATACGGCCCCCGGGTCTACTTTTCTATCATATTGCTTTCCGATCTACGTTTTTTGTAATCTTTGTTTTCAGATCTACAAAACCAAAAACCCAAAAACATATTGCTGCATATTTACTCTTTTTATTTGTGTTCTTGAGAGATCTATCTCTCCTATCTATCACTACCTAATCTATCGATTTACCATAGAGAGATTGACAACCTCTCTTTCGCGTCGGGTTGCAAGTATTTGTTGTTCGTGTGCAGGTGCTGCTTATTCGATGGTGGTGATCCTCCTACTGGTTCGATAACCTTGGTTTCATAACCGAGGGAAATACTTACCGTCGCTGTGCTGCATCATCCCTTCCTCTTTGGGGAAATACCGACGCAGTCCAAGCACGTAAAAGGAATTTCTGGCGCTGTTGCCGGGGAGGAAGCGGTCTCTTCTACGTGCCTATCGTAGGCGCCGAGGGGACTCCATCATCATCTACCAGGTTCCTAATCACAAATCTCATCTCCTTGCAATTACATTATTTGCCATTTGCCTCTCGTTTTCTTCTCCCCCACTTCACCAATTTGCCGTTTTATTCGCCCTCTTTTTCGTTTGCCCTTTTTTTGCTGGATCTCTTCCTTGCTTGCAATCTTGTTTGCGTAGTCACGATGACTCAAGAGAACACCAAGTTGTGTGATTTTTCCAATACTAATAACAATGATTTTATTAGTACGCCTATCGCTCCTCCCGCCACTAGTGCGGAGTCTTGTGATATTAATGCCGCTTTGTTGAATCTTGTCATGAAAGATCAATTTGCCGGTAATCCTAATGAGGATGTCGCATCCAATCTAAACATGTTCGTTGAATTGTGTGATATGCAAAAGAAAAAAGATGTGGACAATGATATTGTCAAGTTGAAACTATTTCCTTTTTCCTTGCGGGATCGTGCAAAAATTAGGTTTTCATCTTTGCCTCGCAATAGTATCGATTCTTGGAATAAGTGCAAGGATGCTTTTATCACTAAGTATTTTCCGCCCGCGAAAATTATTTCCCTTAGGACGCAAATCATGAATTTTAAGCAACTTGAGCATGAACATGTTGCCCAATCTTGGGAAAGAATGAAGTTGATGATAAGAAATTGTCTTACACATGGTTTGAATCTTTGGATGGTCATACATAATTTTTATGCGGGATTGAATTTTGTCTCTAGAAATCTTTTAGATTCCGCCACAGGTGGTACTTTTATGGAGATTACTTTGGGTGAAGCTACTAAATTGCTAGATAATATCATGGCTAATTATTCTCAATGGCATACCGAAATAGCACCTACTAGTAAAAAAATTAATTCAGTAGAGGAAAGTAGTACTTTGAGTGATAAAGTGGATGCTTTGATGAAATTGGTTGCTAGTAAAAATGCTCCTATTTATCTTAATGATGTTCCTTTGTCTATATTGATTGAGCAAAATAGTGAATCCGTAGATGTGAATTTTGTCTCGCGCAACAATTTCAATAACAATGCTTATAGAGGTAATTTTAATCCTAGGCTTTTTCCTGGAAATTCCTCTAATAATTATGGCAATTCCTATGGTAATTCTTCTTACAATAATAATAGGAACACCTCTTATCTTGAGAGTAATATTAAATAATTTATCAATGCGCAAAAGGCTTTCAATACTACGATAGAAGAAAAGTTGAATAAGATTGATGATATGTCTAGAAGCATTGATAGAATTTCTCATGATGTTGAAAATCTCAAGTTGAAAGCTTTTGTGCCTAATATTGATGAATCTATTAAAGCTTTATATGTCTCTATGGATGGAAGTAAGAAAAGAACCGCTATGCTTAGAGATAAAAGAGAAATCTTAGAAAAATCGTCTCCTAGTGATTGCCGTTATAAAAACGATGTAGATCTTAAAGTGATTGGTGTTTCTTCTATTGATTCCTTGTTTAGTAATATTAAAATTGATAACAAAGGGACTTAAGTAGAGTCAACTTTATCTAGAAGGCGTCCCAATAATTTGGAGGGTGAAATTCTTGATGAAAATTTTGATAAAAATGGGTTTGAAGAGGTCAAAACTTTAACTAGTGATGTGCCCACTATCTTGGATTGCAAAGATTTTAATTATGATAGTTGATCCTTGATTGAATGTATTTCTTTGTTTCAATATATGTTGAATTCACCCCATGCTTATGAGCAAAATAAAGCTTTTACTAAACATATCGTTGATGCCATGATGAAATCTTTTGAAGAAAAGTTGGAGTTGGAGATTTCTATTCCTAGAAAATTACATGATGAGTGGGAACCTACCATTAAGGTCAAGATTAAAAATTATGAAGGCTTCGCTTTTTGTGATTTGGGTGCTAGTGTTTCCACGATTCCGAAATCTCTATGTAATGTGCTTGGTCTTACCAACATTGAAGAATGTTCTCTTAATTTGCACTTGGCGGATTCTACTATTAAAAAGCCTTTGGGAAGAATTAATGATGTTCTTATTCTTGCAAATAGGAATTATGTGCCCATTGATTTTATTGTGCTTGATATTGATTGCAATCCGTCTTGTCCCATTATACTTGGTAGACCGTTTTTACGCACTATAGGTGCCGTGATTGATATGAAAGAAGGCAATATTCGTTTTCAATTTCCCTTGAGAAATGGTATGGAACACTTCCCTAGAACAAGAATTAATCCACCTTATGAATCAATCATGAGGGCATCCTATGGATCCAAAACCAAAGATGACAATACTTGAATCTATCCATTATGCCTAGCTAGGGGCGTAAAACGATAGCGCTTGTTGGGAGGCAACCCAATGAATAAATAAATTTTTGCTTTTTTCCTTCATGTTTTTGAGTGTTGAAACAATTATGCCTCTGTTATGATTGTGTTTTTATGGTTTATTTAGTGTTTGTGCCAAGTAGAACCGTTAGGATGATTCATAGGATGAGTAGAAGTGATGCTGAATCTGAAACAGAAACTTTGTGTCCAGCATATGAATTTTCATTTTTTGCTGGAATGTGATCTTGAGCTGAAATTTTAACACAGTGTTTCTATACAAATTCCTTACGTTTTCCTAAATTTTCAGAATTTTTAGAGTTACAGAAGTATGGGTAGAGTAAAGATTACTACAGACTGTTCTGTTTGAGACAGATTCTGTTTTTGTTGCATTGTGTGCTTGTTTTGATGAATCTATGGTTTGTATTGGGGGGGTATAAGCCATGTTAAAGTTAAAATACAGTAGGTATAATGCAATTATAAAATTTTAATGGGTTTACAACAGTACCTAATGTAGTGATTTGCTTTATTATACTAACGGATCTCACGGAGATTTTGTTGAGTTTTGTGTGATTGAAGTTTTGAAGTTTTGGGTGAGATCACGATGGATGAAGGAATAAGGACTAGCAGAAGCCTAAGCTTGCGGATGCTACCGCACCCCCAAGACATATCCAAAGATTAACAAGCAACTAAGCTTGGGGATGCCCCCGAGTGGCATCCCCTCTTTCTTCTAACGACCATCGGTATTTTACTTGGAACTATATTTTTATTCGTCACATATCATGTGTTTTGCTTGGAGCGTCTTGTATCTTTGCTTGCTTTGTTTGTTAGTTTTCCTTGCTATACACACCTCTTTGAGAGAGCCAAAATCATGCTATGATTTGTTAGAATTGCTCTATGTGCTTCACTTAAACTTTTTGAGCTATAGAATTGCTCTAGTGCTTCACTTATATCTTTTTGAGCACGGTATGCTTGGAAACTTTTGTAGAAATACTCTCATGCTTCACTTAGATTAATTTGAGAGTTAGTAAATTATTGAAGAAATCCTCTCATGCTTCACTTATACCTTTTTGAGAGATGAAATCTTTATGCTCATGTGCTTCACTTAAATTTTTTTGAGCTTGCCAAAGAGCAATGGCAATATATGAAACTAGTCCCAAAGTGATAGATATCCAAGGAGGATATAATAAAAACTTTCATGAAGAGCATTGGACAAATTAAACTTGATTCCTTGTAATAGTTTTGAAACATGATGATAGTAATATGTGAGTCATGTTAGTGAGTAATTATGCTTAGTAGGAATATTGTTGTTAAGGTTTGTGATTCCCTATGCATGCACGAAAGTCAATAGTTATGCAATGAAGTTACATCCTACTTGTGGTGCATGATTCAGTGTTAGTTATGTTCAATGCTCACTTATGTGATTTTTCGTTTCTTGGTTTGGTTGCTTCCCAATCTATTTGCTAGCCTTCATTTGTACTAAGTAGAAATACTACTTGTGCATCCAAAATCCTTAAACCAAGTTTTGCCTTATGAGTCCACCATACCTACCTATATGCGGTATTTCCATGCCGTTCCAAGCAAATTTGTATGTGCCATCTCTAAATTTTCAAAATAATTTTTCTCTTTTGTGTGCCCGTACCGCTCATGAAACGGTGGGGATTGTCCAATATTTTTCCATGCTAGATGTGTTATTTTCAAGATGAGTGTTTATTCACTTGTCATTGCACGAGAGTGCGGCGGTAATAGGGATGCCCATTCCCAAAATGAAAAAGAAAAAAATATTTACTTTATGTTGTCAAATATTAAATTCCTTGGAAAGTGTTGGTATGGAAGGCAACCATGGATACGGCCCGCCATGGAAAGTGAAAGTTTGGTGGAAAAAGGAATAAACTTTATTTTCTGTTTGGGAACCGCCTATGATATATCTAGCATGGAAAGTATTGTGAGCTACTTTGTCATTTTCGTTGACAGGAAAAGCATGCCACCCAAAATATTTTTTCTCTCTCAATTTAAAACTATGAGCTCTGGCACCTCTACAAATCCCTACTTCCCTCTGCGAAGGGCCTATCTATTTACTTTATGCAATTTTTATTTTTGCTTTGAGTCTCCATCTTCTCTTATAAGCGCCAACTAGGGGGCACTATGATCGTACTTGAGCATTGGGCATAACTAATATTTGAGTGTGTTTCATGAATGGATCAATGATTGAGCATGATGGGCTAGGGATAACTTTCTTTAGTGTTGATATTTTGAAAGACATGGTTGCTTGTTGACATGCTTGATTATTGAAGTCATTATGTTGAAACTAGACTATTGCTTTGAATCATTTACAAGTCCAAATGTCCATGCTATACAAATAAGAAAAGAATATGACGAACATGTTAGGCAGCATTCCACATCAAAAATTCTGTTTTTATCATTTACATACTCGACGACGAGTAGGAATTAAGCTTGGGGATGCTGATACGTCTCCAACGTATCTATATTTTTTTGCCTGTTCCATGCTGTTATATTATCATTCTTGGATGTTTTACAATCATTTTATTACAACTTTATATCATTTTTTGGACTAACCTATTGACATAGTACCAAAGTGCCAGTTGCTGTTTTTGCTTGTTTTTTACTTTGCAGAAAATCAGTACCAAACGGAGCCCAAACGCTGCGGGGATTTTTGTGGATTTTTTAGGGACCAGAAGAAAGAAGATGGGCCAAAGAACACCAAAAGAGGGGGCCCAGGGTGGCCACCCTCCACCAGGGCGCGCTAGAGGACCCCTGGCGCGGCCTGGTGGGGGATGGGCACCTCGGGCACCCCCTCAACCGACTATCAAGCCTATAAATTCCCAGAAAATCCAAAAACCCTAGAGGAGTCGACGAAACACAATTCCAGCTGCCGCAAGTTCCAGAACCGCCAGATCCAATCTAAACACCATCACGGAGGGGTTCATCTTCCTCATAGGTGCCTCTCCGATGATCCGTGAGTAGTCCACCATAGACCTACGGGTCCGTAGGCAGTAGCTAGATGGCTTCTTCTCTCTCTCTCTTATGATTCTCAATACAATGGTCTCTTGGAGATCTATTTGATGTAAACTTTTGCGGTGTGTTTGTTGGAATCCGATGAATTTTGAGTTCATGATCAGTTTCTATCCATGAATATTATTTTAAGTCTTCTTTGATCTCTTATATGCATGATTACTTATAGCCTCGTATTTCTTCTTCGAATCTTTGGTTTAGTTAGGCCAACTAGACCGAATTTTCTTGCCATGGGAAGAGGTGCTTTGTGATGGGTTCGATCTTGCGGCGTTCTTTCCCAGTGACAGAAGGGGCAGCAAGACACACACGTATCGTTGCTATTAAGGATAACAAGATGGGGTCTATTCCTACATGAATAGATCTTGTCTATATCATGTCATCGTTCTTATTGCATTACTCCGTTTTTCCATGAACTTAATACACTAGATGCATGCTGGATAGCGGTCGATGTGTGGAGTAATAGAGGTAGATGCAGGCAGGAGTCAATCTATCTATCTTGGACGTGATGCGTATATAATGATCATCGCCTTGGATATCGTCATGACTATTCGATTTTCTATCAATTGCCCAACAGTAATTTGTTCACCCACCGTGCGCTATACTCATGAGAGAAGCCACTAGTGAACCCTACGGCCCCCGGGTCCACTTTTCTATCATATTGCTTTCCGATCTATGTTTTTTGCAATCTTTGTTTTCAGATCTACAAAACCAAAAACCCAAAAACATATTGCTGCATATTTACTCTTTTTATTTGTGTTCTTGAGAGATCTATCTCTCCTATCTATCACTACCTAATCTATCTATTTACCGTAGAGAGATTGACAACCTCTCTTTCGCGTCGGGTTGCAAGTATTTGTTGTTTGTGTGCAGGTGCTGCTTATTGGGTGGTGGTGATCCTCCTACTGGTTCGATAACCTTGGTTTCATAACTGAGGGAAATACTTACCATCGCTGTGCTGCATCATCCCTTCCTCTTTGGTGAAATACCGACGCAGTCCAAGCACGTTAGGAGGACACATATCCATCAACATCTTCACCAGCACTATCTCATCTCCAAACCCTAGTTCATCTCTTGTAATCTTTGTCCAAAACCTCAGATTAGTACCTATGGGTTGCTAGTAGTGTTGATTACATCTTGTAGTTGATGCTAGTTGGTTTATTTTGTGGAAGATCATATGTTTAGATTGCTAATCATATACTTATCTCTTCTGATCGTGATCATGAATAAGATTTGTGAGTAGTTCCATTTGTTCTCGATGACATGGGAGAAGTCTTGTTATAAGCAATCATGTGATGTTGGTATTCGTTTAATATTTTTATGAGATGTATGTTGTTCTTCCTCTAGTGGTGTCATGTCAAAGTCGACTACATGACCCGTTACCATGCTTGGGCCTAGGGGAAGGCATTGTGGAGTAGTAAGTAGATGATGGTTTGCGAGAGTGACACAAGCTTAAATCCTAGTTTATGCGCTCTTCCGTAAGGGGCTGATTTGGATCCATATGTTTCATGCTATGGTTGGCTTTATATTAATTCTTCTTTCGTAGTTGCGGATGCTTGCGAGAGGGGGTAATCATAAGTTAGTTGTTTGTTCAAGTAAGAACAACACCCTAGCACCGGTCCACCCACATAACAATTTATCAAAGTAGTCAACGCGAATCAAGTAAACATGATGAACATGACTAGACGAAATTCCCATGTGTCCTCGAGAAAGTTTTGATCACTATAAGAAATACTCTTGGCTTGTCCTTTGCAAGATAAAGATTGGACACCTTGTTGCACCTTGTTACTTGCTATGAATTACCTTGCTATCAAAATATATGTTACTACTTTTAACAACACTTGCAGAGAGTACATTGCAGAAACCGCTTATTAATTCCTTCTCCTCCTCGTCGGGTTCGGCACTCTTACTTACCGAAAGGACTACGAGTGATCCCTTATGCTTGTGGGTCATCAATAATCTTTTCTGGCACCGTTGTAGGGGAGTGAAGCGCTTTTGATAAGAAGAACTTGGTAAGGAAACATTTATATTACATGCTGAATTTTATCTTCACTTGTTACTATGGAAGACAATCCTTTGAGGGCCTTGTTCGGGGTATCTTCACCTCGACCAGAAGTGGTAAGAGACACTCCTCACCCTACTCAACCTACTAAAAATATTTATTATGAAATCCCTTCGGGTATAACCGAAAATTGTTTGCTAATCCCTATGTAGGAGAACAACACATCATGATATGCACTTACTCTATATAGATGAACTTTATGGATTGTTTAAGCTTGCAGGTTTATCAGAGGATGGAGTTAATAAGAAAATGTTCCCTTTACCTTTGAAGGGGAGGGCACATTGGCATGTGTAGGATCACTAGAAGTGTATGTCTAGAGGGGGGGGGGGGGTGAATAGACTACTAGCAGGAATTAAAACCTAACCTTTTCCCAAGTTAATTGGTTGGCAGATTTTAGCAATTATAGCAAGTCTAGCACACCCTACACATGCAAGTCAACAAGTATGGCAGCGGAAAATAAATACATTGCACATGGAAGTAAGGAGTTGAGATAGGGAGATCAAATGCATGAGGGACACGAAGATTTTTCCCGTGGTTCCGATAGGTGGTGCTATCGTACGTCCACGTTTATGGAGTCTTCAACCCACGAAGGGTAACGGTTGCGAGAGTCCACGGAGGGCTCCACCCATAAGGGTCCACGAAGTAGCAACCTTGACTATTCCATAACGGCTTCCATCCATGAAGGACTAGCCTCACTATGGGTAGATCTTCACGAAGTAGGCGATCTCCTTGCCCATACAAACTTCTTGGTTCAACTCCACAACACGAAGTAGGAGGCTCCCAAGCGACACCTAACCAATCTAGGAGGCACTACCCTCCAAAAGGTAATAGGCTCGGCAATGTCGATGAACTCCTTGCTCTTGTGCTTCAAGATGATAGACTCCTCAACACACAATCACTCTCTCACATATTTGGCTTTAGTGGAAGAGATTGAATTGGTGGAAAGCAACTTGGGGAGGCTATAGATCAAGATTCATATGGTTGGAATGGAATGGCATGATCTCAACACATGAGTAGGTGGTTCTCTCTCAGAAAATTGGATGGGGCAAGTATGGAATAGTTCTGAGTGCTTCTCTTTCAAGTGGGTGGTGGAGAAGGGGTATATATAGGCATCCCCAAAAATCCAACCGTTACACCTAAAGTGACCAACTCGGTGACACCGAAGTGTAAAACTCGGTGGTACCGAGTTGCTCCAAAGGTAGCAACTTTTGAATCTCGGTGAGACCGATACATAAATCTCGGTGGTACCGATAAGATGACCAACGGTCAGATTGCACAACTCGGTGAGACCGATTTTCAAATTTCGGTGGTACCAATTCTTGACAACGGCTAACCAGAAAGTTAGTCCAAAACTCGGTGAGACCAATTCACAAAACTCGGTGGTACCGATTCTTGAGAATGGGTAACCAGAAAGTTGGTCCAAATCTCGGTGAGACCGATTGGCAAAACTTGGTGGTACCGATTCTTGAAAATAGGATACCCAAAAGTTGGTAACTGATTTTGGTGGCACCGAATGGAATGATGGTAGTACCGAGATGCTAGGGTTTGGCATGGATCTGTCTGAGGTGGGAATCGGTGGGACCGAGTGGAAATTGTTGGTAGCACCGATTTTCAAGATAAGCTTGTACAGACTTTTGTGGAAGAGTTTGTGGGTGTTTTTGGTGACTATCACTTGTGCACGTGGAGCATCTTGTTCACCAACAGTACCTTACCCCCTTTTAATAGTATTGGCTTTCCTATGGACTCAAAGTGATTTCTCACAAAGTAAAATGTAGAGTCCTCTTGCTTGAAGCTTTGCCAATCCATTTCCTTGCATCTTGGGGTATTGATATGTCTCCAACGTATCTATAATTTTTGCTTCTTCCATGTTGTTATATTATCATTCTTGGATGTTTTACAATCATTTTATTACAACTTTATATCATTTTTTGGGACTAACCTATTGACATAGTGCCAAAGTGCCAGTTGCTGTTTTTGCTTGTTTTTTTACTTCGCAGGAAATCAGTACCATACAGAGATAAAACGCTGCGGGAATTTTTGTGGATTTTTTCCAAACCAGAAGAGACCATAAGGGCCAAGGAACACCAGCAGAGGGGGCCCAGGGTGGCTAGCACCCACAAGGGCGCCCAGAGACCCCCTGGCGCGCCCTGGTGGGTGCTGGGCCACTCCGGCACCCCCTCAACCGACTATCGTGCCTATAAATTCCCAGAAAATCCAAAAACCCTAGAGGAGTCGCAAAAACACAATTCTAGCCGCCGCAAGTTCCAGAACCTCGAGATCCAATCTAAACACCATCACGGAGGGGTTCATCTTCCTCATAGGTGCCTCTCCGAGGATGCATGAGTAGTCCACCATAGACCTTCGGGTCCGTAGGCAGTATCTAGATGGCTTCCCCTCTCTCTTATGATTCTCAATGCAATGGTCTCTTGGAGATCTATTTGATGTAAAATTTTGCGGTGTGTTTGTTGGGATCCGATGAACTTTGAGTTCATGATCAATTTTTATCCATGAATATTATTTGAGTCTTTCTTTGATCTCTTATATGCATGATTGCTTATAGCATCGTATTTCTTCTTCGAATCTTTGGTTTAGTTAAGCCGACTAGATCGATTTTTCTTGCCATGGGAAGAGGTGCTTTGTGATGGGTTCGATCTTGCAGTGTTCTTTCCCAGTGACAGAAGGGGCAGCAAGACACACATGTATCGTTGCTATTAAGGATAACAAGATGGGGTCTATTCCTACATGAATAGATCTTGTCTACATCATGTCACCGTTCTTATTGCAGTACTCCGTTTTTCCATGAACTTAATACACTAGATGCATGCTGGATAGCGGTCGATGTGTGGAGTAATAGAGGTAGATGCAGGCAGGAGTTGGTCTATCTATCTTGGACGTGATGCCTATATAATGACCATCGCCTTGGATATCGTCATGACTATTCGATTTTCTATCAATTGCCCAACAGTAATTTGTTCACCCACCGTGCGCTATACTCATGAGAGAAGCCACTAGTGAACCCTACGGCCCCCGGGTCTACTTTTCCATCATATTGCTTTTCGATCTGTGTTTTTCGCAATCTTTGTTTTTAGATCTACAAAACCAAAAACCCAAAAATACCTTGCTGCATATTTACTCTTTTTATTTGTGTTCTTGAGAGATCTATCTCTCCTATCTATCACTACCTAATCTATCTATTTCCCGTAGAGAGATTGGCAACCTCTCTTTCGCGTCGGGTTGCAAGTATTTGTTGTTTGTGTGCAGGTGCTGCTTATTGGGTGGTGGTGATCCTCCTACTGGTTCGATAACCTTGGTTTCATAACTGAGGGAAATACTTACCGTCGCTGTGCTGCATCATCCCTCCCTCTTTGGGGAAATACCGACGCAGTCCAAGCCACGTCAAAGGAATTTCTGGCGCCGTTGCCGGGGAGGAAGCAGTCTCTTCTACGTGCCTACCATAGGTGCCAAGGGGACTCCACCATCATCTACCAGGTTCCTAATCACAAATCTCATCTCCTTGCAATTACATTATTTTCCATTTGCCTCTCGTTTTCATCTCCCCCACTTCACCAATTTGCCGTTTTCTTTGCCCACTTTTTCGTTTGCCCTTTTTCTCATCAGATCTCTTGTTTGCTTGTCACCATGAGTGATTTTGGTATGGCAAAAACGGATGACGACAAGACTCCTAAAATTGGACGTCCTGCCAATCTTGATTCTAAAACTTTTGTTCTGGGGCAAGGGAACGTTAGAGGAAAAGAAACTATTCAAGAGTTTTTCAATTGCGTTGGGAATTTGACTCTTGATGATACTCCTATTCTGAAAAGAACTAAATCTTATGCGGAAGCTATCTCAGCGTTAATTCTAAAACTTGAAAATAGATTTATTCGTACCCATCCTACCTTGCAAAGATTGTTTTATGAGCTACCCGTCTTTAAGAATCCTAAGGCTAAGAAGTTAGCTACCCTTGTTCTCATGCATGAATTTGATCTTATAGTATGGGAAGCTAGGGAGATCTTTGACTTTTATGGTATGATCCGTGAAAAACCGGTAATAGGAGAAATCCTTTACAATAGTGATTACATGATGAGATATTTGCTTGAAAATCATGAATGTGAAAAATTTGATGAAGTGTTGAAAGAAGAAATTTATAAGGTGATTCATGATAGCTCCTTGATTGAAAAGCATGATTGCAATGATGTTACTATAAATTATATTAATGTCAATTATGCTAATGATATGCAAAGCCACAAGCTTGGGGATGCTATGTTTGATGAAGATGATTATTTTAGTCCCCCAAGTTTTGTTGAGCAAATTTATGATGATGATTGCATGCCTCCTATTCATGATGATTGTGATGACACGTATGCTATAATGAGTAATGATAACCATGAAACTTATCATCATGGTTTTAATTTGCAATGTGCTTATGCCAATCAAGTGGCTCATGATAGTTATTTTGTTGAGTTTGCTCCCCCTACCATGGATGTTAAGGAATTTGCTTATGTGGAGAGTAATGAAAATTCTATGCTTGTGCATCATGAAAAGAATGATTTATGTGATAGTTATATTGTTGAATTCCTTCATGATGCTACTGAAATTTATTATGAGGGAGGAACATATGTTTGTAGGAATTGCAATAATATCAAGTTTCCTCTCTATGTGTTCAAAGTTTTGAAGTTATGCTTGTTTTGCCTTCCTATGCTAGTTGATTCTTGTTCCCATAAATTGTTTGCTCACAAAATCCTTATGCATAGGAAGTGGGTTAGACTTAAATGTGTTTGTCATGCTATTCATGATGCTCTTTTGCATATTTCAATTACTACTTTTTATGTGAGCATCATTGAAATCATTATGCCTAGCTAGGGGCGTAAAACGATAGCGCTTGTTGGGAGGCAACCCAATGAATAAATTTATTTTTGATTTTTCCTTTCTGTTTTTGAGTTTTGACACAATTATGCCTCTGTTATGATTGTGTTTTTATGGTTTATTTAGTGTTTGTGCCAAGTAGAACCGTTAGGATGATTCATAGCATGAGTAGAAGTGATGTGAATCTGAAACAGAAACTTTGCATCCAGTATATGAATTTTCACTTTTTTCTTGAACGTGATCTTGAGCTGAAATTTTAACAAAGTGTTACTATACAAATTCCTTACGTTGTCCTAATATTTCAGAATTTTTCGAGTTACATAAGTATGGGTATGGTACAGATTACTACAGACTGTTCTGTTTGAGACAGATTCTGTTTTCATTGCATTGTGTGCTTGTTTTGATCATTCTATGGTTTGTATTTGGAGGTATAAGCCATGGCAAAGTTAAAATACAGTAGGTATAATGCAATTATAAAATTTGAATGGGTTTACAACAGTACCTAAAGTAGTGATTTGCTTTCTTATACTAACGGATCTCACGAAGATTTTGTTGAGTTTTGTGTGATTGAAGTTTTCATGTTTTGGGTGAGATCATGATGGATGAAGGAATAAGGAGTAGCAAGAACCTAAGCTTGGGGATGCCCCGAGTGGCATACCCTCTTTCTTCTAACGACCATCGGTATTTTACTTGGAGCTATATTTTTATTCGTCACATATCATGTGTTTTGCTTGGAGCGTCTTGTATCTTTGCTTGCTTTGTTTGTTAGTTTTTCTTTTGAATCCTTGCTGTACACACCTATTTGAGAGAGCCACAATCATGCTATGATTTGTTAGAATTGCTCTATGGGCTTCACTTAAACTTTTTGATCTATAGGAATTTCTCTAGTGCTTCACTTATATCTTTTTGAGCACGGTGTGCTTGGAAACTTTTGTAGAAATACTCTCATGCTTCACTTAGATTAATTTCAGAGTTTGTAAATTTTTGAAGAAATCCTCTCATGCTTCAATTATACATTTTTGGGAGATGAAATCTTTATGCTCATGTGCTTCACTTAAATTTGTTTGAGCTTGGCAAAAAGCAATGCCAATATATAAAACTAGTCCCAAAGTGATAGATATCCAAGGAGGATATGATAAAAACTTTCATGAAGATCATTCGAAAAATTAAACTTGATTCCTTGTAATAGTTTTGAAACATGATGATAGTAAAATGTGAGTCATGCTGGTGAGTAATTATGCTTAGTAGGAATATTGGTGTTAAGGTTTGTGATTCCCTATGCATGCACGAAAGTCAATAGTTATGCAATGAAGTTACATCCTACTTGTGGTGCATTGTTCGGTGTTAGTTATGTTCAATGCTCACTTATGTGATTTTTCGTTTCTTGGTTTGGTTGCTTCCCAATCTATTTGCTAGCCTTCATTTGTACTAAGTAGAAATACTACTTGTGCATCCAAAATCCTTAAACCAAGTTTTGCCTTATGAGTCCACCATACCTACCTATATACTGTATTTCCATGCCGTTCCAAGAAAATTTGTATGTGCCATCTCTAAATTTTCAAAATAATTTTTCTCATTTCTGTGCCCGTACCGCTCATGAAACAGTGGGGAGTGTCCAATATTTTTCCATGATAGATGTGTTATTCTCAAGATGAGTGTTTATTCACTTGTTATTGCACGAGAGTGCGGCGGTAATAGGGATGCCCATTCCCGAAATAAAAAAGAAAAAAATAATATTTACTTTATGTTGTCAAATAATAAATTACTTGGAAAGTGTTGGTATGGAAGGCAACCGTGGATACGGCCCGCCATGGAAAGTGAAAGTTTGGTGGAAAAAGGAATAAACTTTATTTTCTGTTTGGGAACCGCCTATGATATATCTAGCATGAAAAGTATTGTGAGCTACTTTGTCGTTTTTGTTGACAGGAAAAGCATGCCACCCAAAATACTTTTTTCTCTCCGAATTTAAAACTTTGAGCTCTGGCACCTCTACAAATCCCTACTTCCCTCTGCGAAGGGCCTATCTATTTACTTTATGCAATTTTTATTTTTGCTTTGAGTCTCCATCTTCTCTTATAAGCACCAACTAGGGGGCACTATGATCGTACTTGAGCATTGGGCATAGCTAATATTTGAGTGTGTTTCATGAATGGATCAATGATTGAGCATGATGGGCTAGGGATAACTTTCTTTAGTGTTGATATTTTGAAAGACATGGTTGCTTGTTGACATGCTTGAGTATTGAAGTCATTATGTTAAAACTAGACTATTGCTTTGAATCATTTACAAGTCCAAATTTCCATGCTATACAAAGAAGAAAAGAATGTGATGAACATGTTAGGCATAATTCCACATCAAAAATTCTGTTTTTATCATTTACCTACTCGAGAACGAGTAGGAATTAAGCTTGGGGATGCTGATACGTCTCCAACGTATCTATAATTTTTGCTTGTTCCATACTGTTATATTATCATTCTTGGATGTTTTAAAATTATTTTATTACAACTTTATATCATTTTTTGGGACTAACCTATTGACATTGTGCCAAAGTGCCAGTTGCTGTTTTTGCCTGTTTTTGTACTTCGCAGGAAATCAGTACCATACGGAGATAAAATGCTGCGGGAATTTTTGTGGATTTTTTCCAGACCAGAAGAGACCATATGGGCCAAGGAACACTAGCAGAGGGGGCCTAGGGTGGCTAGCACCCACAAGGGCGCGCCAAAGTTCCCCTGGCGCGCCCTGGTGGGTGCTGGGCCACTCCGGCACCCCCTCAACCGACTATCGTGCCTATAAATTCCCAGCAAATCCAAAAACCCTAGAGGAGTCGCAAAAACACAATTTGAGCCGCCGCAAGTTCCAGAACCTCGAGATCCAATCTTAACACCATCACAGAGGGGTTCATCTTCCTCATAGGTGCCTCTCTGATGATGCGTGAGTAGTCCACCATAGACCTTCGAGTCCGTAGGCAGTAGATAGATGGCTTCCTCTCTCTCTCTCTTATGATTCTCAATACAATGGTCTCTTGGAGATCTATTTGATGTAAACTTTTGCGGTGTGTTTGTTGGGATCCGATGAATTTTGAGTTCATGATCAGTTTCTATCCATGAATATTATTTGAGTCTTCTTTGATCTCTTATATGCATGATTGCTTATAGCATCGTATTTCTTCTTTGAATCTTTGGTTTAGTTAGGCCGACTAGATAAATTTTTCTTGCCATGGGAAGAGGTGCTTTGTGATGGGTTCGATCTTGCGGTGTTCTTTCCGAGTGACAGAAGGGGCAGCAAGACACACATGTATCGTTGCTATTAAGGATAACAAGACGGGGTCTATTCCTACATGAATAGATCTTGCCTACATCATGTCACCGTTCTTATTGCATTACTCCGTTTTTCCATGAACTTAATACATTAGATGCATGCTGGATAGCGGTCGATGTGTGGAGTAATAGAGGTAGATGCAGACAGGAGTCGGTCTATCTATCTTGGACGTGATGCCTATATAATGATCATCGCCTTGGATATCGTCATGACTATTCAATTTTCTATCAATTGCCCAACAGTAATTTGTTCACCCACCGTGCGCTATACTCATGAGAGAAGCCACTAGTGAACCCTACGGCTCCCGGGTCTACTTTTCCATCATATTGCTTTCCGATCTACGTTTTTTGCAATCTTTGTTTTCAGATCGACAAAACCAAAAACCCAAAAATACCTTGCTGCATATTTACTCTTTTTATTTGTGTTCTTGATAGATCTATCTCTCCTATCTATCACTACCTAATCTATCTATTTCCCGTAGAGAGATTGACAACCTCTCTTTTGCGTCGGGTTGCAAGTATTTGTTGTTTGTGTGCAGGTGCTGCTTATTGGGTGGTGGTGATCCTCCTACTGGTTCGATAACCTTGGTTTCATAACTGAGGGAAATACTTACCGTCGCTATGCTACATAATCCCTTCCTCTCTGGGGAAATACCGACGCAGTCCAAGCCACGTCAGGTATCTCCACACAACCCTTTTTGCCAACCCATCTCCCTCTATGGACTTTTATCTGAAATACACTAGGTAGAAATATTAGTCCAAGAGACAATGTATGTTGTCATGAATTATCAAAACCACCAAGGGAGCATATTGTGCTTTCAATCTCCCCCTTTTTGGTAATTGATGACAACATACAATCAAAGCTTCAAATAAAAATATGCATGGATATAATGAAGACTTTGAGAGACACATGACAAATACTTGCTCCCCCTAAATGTGTGCAATCCCTTCAAAGGATAGTTGCTTTGGAATGCATGGACACACATATAGTAGAAGGGATATAATGAGTCATGTGTATCTTGGCTATATGCATCAAATACATGAGAGTGAGTTACATCCCTGTTCAAGACTACACTCTTGCAAACAATATGTGCAAGAAGCAAGAGATCATCTTGATCAAGGATATGATACTTACCTTGAGTTCTTGAGCGTTCTAGTAGTAGAAACACACTTGAGAAAACAATGTTAGGAAACACAAGAGTATTCTACTAATCAAAAGGCAATAGAACTCAAGATGTGGAGAACATATAGAAGGTAATAATCCTTAAGATTGATATGTCTCCAAGATCATTTAGAAACTTTCTCCCCTAGATGTGAAATATTAGGTCATCCTCTCCCTCTGAATCTTAGCATGTAGATATTGGGATTGGATAGGGTGAGAAAAGTCTAACATGAGTAGTCAAATGAAATAAACATATTTTGCTCTCCCTACTTTGGTATTCTCCCCTTGTCTATGTAAGCATAAGCTTTGATATTCCCCCCCTTGATTGTTTCTCCCCCTTTGCATTGAAGCATGTATCTCCCCCTTTAGCTTTTGAAGCTTTGGTATTTCTCCCCCTTTGGCATTAATTTCCAAAAAGGTCCATACACAGGGTTAGACACAGGGATCATGGAGTAGGAAGGGATCCTTAGAGAACAAGGGTCATAGAATGTAGGGATCATGGAAATCTTAGAATCATAGAGATTATTAAAAACTGAGGGGATTATGGAAAATAATTTCTCCCCCTTTGGCTGATTTGAGAGCTTGTAAGACGTCTCCTCCTTTGAGTCAGGGATCCTAGAATAGAGTTTCTCCCCCTTTTTTAATAAGGGGTCATCGAAGAAATGGAGAATTGCTAAGTTTAACAAAGGATAGAAAATATAGCAAAGTCGGTGGCTCCGAGGCAAATAAGTCGGTGGAACGGAGACGTGTATTTGTAGCCTATCTGCATGATCGGTAGAACCGAGTCATTTGAATCGGAGGCTCCGAGGGGTAAACAGAAACTTGACAATGACTAGAAATTTTAAAATGATTTTAGAAAACTTGCAATAGAATCTTAAAAGCTTTTGCAAAGGAAATACAAAAGAATTTACAAAGAAATATCAACTAGAGAAAATTTGAGTGGTTCCAAGAAATCTTGCAAATAGAGAATGAACCAAACAAGATACTTAACTAGATGATGGTCGGTGACTAGGTCACCTATATTAGAGTATATTGACTTAGGAGCCAAGCAAGAATACTTGATCATAGGTCATACTCATCGTTAAGCTCAAAATGGGTTACCATTTTTCGATTAAGCATTTTAATGTTTTCATATCACTTGAGTTGCTTTATCTCATGACTTGGAGTAAAGCTTTTTCAAGGATATGAGTACATACCTTTGAGTGATGTTGATGATGTGGCTTGTAGGTGAACTTGTTGAGGATGCTCGAGGTTGATGAAGTTCATCTTGAGTTGGGAGCAATCCTTCTTGTTTTGGTACACTTCTGACCTACATAGGTTAGTCATGCAAGGAAGAACAATATATATCCATTTGACATGATATCAATTGAGAATTAGAAAATATGATCACATCAAATATATGTCAAGGATATGGTTGAGTTGTCTTCTTCCTTCCATCATCAAGAGGGGTTGTGGATACTTGGCCAAGACAAGATTGCTTATGATATGTGTTGATGGCAATCTTGTGGAGTGTTGTTCTTCCAAGTACCTACAAAAGGTTAGATGCAATACAAGGGAGCATAGAATTCCATGGTATAAGATACCATGTCAAGTGTATCATGGAAGTATCATGTAAGCTCATGCCCTTGCATGCAATCGAGTGAGTCTAGCTGAAGTTTGAAGCATCAAGGATGTTCAACTCACTCCTCAAGTGACAGAACACTTTCTCATCAAGTGGCGTAGTAAAGATATCGGCCAATTGCTTGTTGGTACGAACATGCTTAAGATTGATATCTCCTTTGGCAACATGATCACAAATGAAATGATGTCGAACTTGAATATGCTTAGTTCGAGAATGTTGCACGGGATTATGACCAATCTTAATGGCACTTTCATTGTCACAAAGTAATGGAACATTTTTCACATGGATTCCATAATCCTTAAGCGTTTGTGTCATCCATAGTAATTGTGCGCAACACGATCCGGCGGCAATGTACTCAGTTTCAGCGGTAGATAGAGATACCGAGTTTTGTTTCTTGGAGGATCAAGACACAAGGGATCTCCCAATAAATTGACATGTACCCGAGGTGGATTTTCTATCAACCTTATCACCGGCATAGTCCGAATCGGAATAGCCAACAAGGTTAAAAGAAGATCCCATGGGATACCAAATGCCAAATTTGGTGTTTGTATGAAATATCTCACAATGCGTTTCACGGCCAAAAGATGTCACTCTTTAGGTGCAGCTTGATATCTAGCACACATGCAAATAGTAAGCATAATATCGGGACAGGAGGCACATAGATATAGCAATGAACCAATCATAGACCGATAGACCTTTTGATCAACTGGTTCATCCTCCTTGGTAAGATCAACATGTCCACTAGTAGGCATAGGAGTTTTCATACCTTTACACTCTTGCATGTTGAAATTCTTGATCAAGTCCTTGGTATACTTGGTTTGAGAGATGAAAGTTCCTTCTCTCGTTTGCTTGATTTGCAAACCATGGAAAAATTTCAGCTCACACATCATGGACATCTCATACTTCTCGGACATCAACCTTCCAAATCTTTCACTAAATTGTGGGTTAGTAGATCCAAAGATAATATCATCCACATAGATTTGGCACACAAATAATTCACCATTAACTCTTTTAGTGAATAAGGTTGCGTCAATTTTACCAATTTGAAAACCCTTTTCAATGAGAAACTTCGTTAAGCATTTATACCAAGCACGTGGGGCTTGCTTAAGACCATAAAGAGCTTTACAAAGCTTGTAGACATGATTAGGTTTCTTAGGATTCACAAAACCAGGGGGTTGTTTGACATAGACCACTTCTTCAATCTCACTATTTAAAAAGGCACTTTTAATGTTCATTTGATAAAGCGTGATATCATGGTGATTATCATAAGCGAGAAGAATGCGAATAGCTTCAAGTCTAGCAACAGGTGCATAGGTCTCACCGTAGTCCATACCTTCAACTTGCGTATATCCTTGGGCTACGAGATGCGCCTTGTTACGTACAACTTGACCGTCTTCATCTTGCTTGTTCCGAAACACCCATTTGGTTCCGATGATGTTGTGCTCATCCTTGGGCTTCTCCACGAGTGTCCACACTTCGTTTCTCTCGAAGTTGTGAAGCTCTTCATGCATAGCGTTCACCCAATCCGGGTCTTCAAGAGCTTGTTCAACCTTCAAGGGTTCAATGCTAGAGATGAAAGAATAATGCTCACAAAAATTAGCTAAGCGAGTTTTAGAGCGAGTGATTCTCCCGGTTTGTATGTCACCGAAGATTTGATTTAGAGGATGGTTCTTGGTCACTCTTGCTCGAACTCGGGGTAGCTTTGGCTTGTTGGACGGTGGAGCTTCTTCATCATCATCTCCTTCATCTTTGTTGTTGTTGAAGATGTCGTTTCCTTGAGGTGGTGGTGAAGGAGGTCATGGTGGATCTTCATGATGTACTTCCTCCTCTTCATCTTGTCGTGTACCGCTTGTGGATGCCTCCATGTCGTGTTGAGGATCACCTTGACGTGAAGTAGGGGCTTCCACTTGAGTTGACGAAGTACTTTCCTTC
Source organism: Elymus sibiricus (assembly GCA_039707655.1). Classification (NCBI taxonomy): domain Eukaryota; kingdom Viridiplantae; phylum Streptophyta; class Magnoliopsida; order Poales; family Poaceae; genus Elymus; species Elymus sibiricus. Next base: position 100,219,964 of record CM077663.1, read on the forward strand.
ACCTCCATCGGACGAATCTTGCCGATGGACAAGTCTTGGATAGCTTCCGAAGGATCCTTATCTCCTACATCATTTGGCAATTGTTCGACTTGCGAACCATTAGATTCATAAAACTTCACATCTACCGTCTCTTCAACTTTTCGAGTGAAGTTGTTGTAGACACGGTAAGTGTGAGAGTTCAATCCGTAACCAAGTAGGAATCCTTCATGAGATTTAGGAGCAAATTTAGTACGACGATGCTTATCAAGAATGTAGCACTTTGAGCCGAATACCCGAAAGTATCAAACTTGGGGTTTGTTACTGGTGAGTAGCTCGTACGCCGTTTTACCGAGAAGCTTGTGCAAGTAGAGTCGGTTTGTGGCATGACATGCTGTTTCCACGACTTCTGCCCAAAAGTGTCTTGGCGTCTTGTATTCGTCAAGCATCGTTCTTGCCATCTCAATAAGAGTCCGGTTCTTACTCTCAACAACTCCATTTTGTTGAGGTGTGTCCGTAGCCGAGAACTCATGTGAAACACCTTCTTCGTCAAGAAAGGTATCTACATGGGTGTTCTTGAACTCCGATCCGTTATCGCTCTGAACCTTCTTGATCTTCACCTCAAACTGATTTTGCGCTTTGCGAGTGAAGTTCTTGAAGATCTTTTGTACCTGCAACTTATCATCAAGAAAGAATACCCACGTAAATCTGGAAAAATCATCAACTATGACTAGACCGTAGGAATTTCCACCGAGACTTTTGTAAGCATTGGGACCAAAAAGATCCATGTGAAGTAACTCAAGTGGTCTCCTAGTAGTCATGATATTCTTTACGGGATGACTTCCACCTACTTGCTTTCCAGCTTGACAAGCACTACAAAGTCTATCTTTGTCAAAGATAACATCTTTAACACCAAGTATATGATCACCTTTGATAAGCTTGTCTAGATTACGCATGCCGACATGTCCTACTCTTCTATGCCAAAGCCAACCTTTAGAAGATTTTGCAATTAGACAAGTACGAGGTTTGGATCTCTTAGTGAAATCGACAATGTATAGATCACCTCTACGGAAACCGGTAAAGACCATGTTATGATTATCTTGACGAAACACTTGGCAATCTACTTTCGTGAATAGCACATTAAAACCGAAGTCGGCAAGTCTAGATACGGAAAGAAGATTGTAGCCAAGGGATTCAACAAGCATGACGTTTTGAATAGAGCTATCATGGGATATGGCCACCTTACCAAGACCAAGTACCTTACCCTTGGAGTTGTCTCCAAAAGTTACATACCTTCGCGGTCCATGGTTTGGTGTGATCTCTTCAAACATGTCTCTATCTCCGGTCATATGATCGGTGCATCCACTATCGAGAATCCACTCTTTTCCTCCGGACATGTAATCCTTGAAGTTTGCCATGAGACTTAGATTCTTCATGATCTTCTCATGCTCGATGTCGAACAACTCATCTTCATCATAGTAGCCATGTTCCACATAGTCATCATCAAGTGGGAAATCCTCGTCACAAGGAACAAGAGATTCGTTAGGGTTGTGATCATGACAATGTTCAAGATTATGAATGCGAATGGCTTCTACAATGATGTTGTTGATAGTTATGACATCTCCTTTAGCACGCATGAGATCTCTAAGCTCAAATAGATAGTCATCAAACTTGGGATCACTAGGCATCATTTTGTGAAAGACAATAGTTTTATGAAGAACTTCATCAAGATTACTTAATAAATAACTTGGATATCGTTTCTCCAAGTCATTCCACAAAGTATAAGCACATTAAAAATTCTTCATTTGATTAAGCACAATCCTAGGCAATCCTCTAATGATAAGATTAACAGTTCTAAGATTGCATAACATATCAATTTCCTCTTCGTGTGTGGGGTGTAAAGGATCAATGGGAGGTACATAGGGGTTCTTAACATACTTGCTCAATTGAAATTCATTGAATAGCTCAAGCATCTTATATTTCCATTGACTATAGTACTCCCCATCAAGAATAGGCACTCTACAACTCAAACTTCCCAAACTAGACACATCCATCTTCCTCCACGGTGATGAAACCGATGCAATGGAGACCAATGCTCTGATACCACTTGTAGGATCACTAGAAGTGTATGTCTAGAGGGGGGGGGGGTGAATAGACTACTAGCAGGAAATAAAACCTAACCTTTTCCCAAGTTAATTGGTTGGCAGATTTTAGCAATTATAGCAAGTCTAGCACACCCTAAACATGCAAGTCAACAAGTATGGCAATGGAAAATAAAGACATTGCACATGGAAGTAAGGAGTTGAGATAGGGAGATCAAACGCATGAGGGACACGAAGATTTTTTCCGTGGTTCCGATAGGTGGTGTTATCGTACGTCCACGTTTATGGAGTCTTCAACCCACGAAGGGTAACGGTCGTGAGAGTCCACGGAGGGCTCCACCCATAAGGGTCCACGAAGTAGCAACCTTGACTATTCCATAACGGCTTCTGTCCACGAAGGACTAGCCTCACTATGGGTAGATCTTCATGAAGTAGGCGATCTCCTTGCCCATACAAACTTCTTGGTTCAACTCCACAACACGAAGTAGGAGGCTCCCAAGTGACACCTAACCAATCTAGGAGGCACCACCCTCCAAAAGGTAATAGGCTCGGCAATGTTGATGAACTCCTTGCTCTTGTGCTTCAAGATGATAAACTCCTCAACACACAATCACTCTCTCACAGATTTGGCTTTAGTGGAAGAGATTGAATTGGTGGAAAGCAACTTGGGGAGGCTAGAGATCAAGATTCATATGCTTGGAATGGAATGGCATGATCTCAACACATGAGTAGGTGGTTCTCTCTCAGAAAATTGGATGGGGCAAGTATGGAATAGTTCTGAGTGCTTCTCTTTCGAGTGGGTGGTGGAGAAGGGGTATATATAGGCATCCCCAAAAATCCAACCGTTACACCTAAAGTGACCAACTCGGTGACACCGAAGTGTAAAACTCGGTGGTACCGAGTTGCTCCAAAGGTAGCAACTTTTGAATCTCGGTGAGACTGATACATAAATCTCGGTGGTACCGATAAGATGACCAACAATTAGATTGCACAACTCGGTGAGACCGATTCTCAAATTTTGATGGTACCAATTCTTGACAACGGCTAACCAGAAAGTTGGTCCAAAACTCGGTGAGACCAATTCACAAAACTTGGTGGTACCGATTCTTGAGAATGGCTAACCAGAAAGTTGGTCCAAATCTCGGTGAGATCGATTGGCAAAACTCAGTGGTATCGATTCTTGAAAATAGGATACCCGAAAGTTGGCAACTGATTTCGGTGGCACCGAATGGAATAATGTTAGTACCGAGATGCTAGGGTTTGGCATGGATCTGTCTAAGGTGGGAATCGGTGGGACCGAGTGGAAATTGTTGGTAGCACCAATTCTCAAGATAAGCTTGGACAGACTTTTGTGGAAGAGTTTGTGGGTGTTTTTAGTGACTATCACTTGTGCATGTGGAGCATCTTGTTCACCAACAGTACCTTACCCCATTTTAATAGTATTTGCTTTCCTATGGACTCAAAGTGATTTCTCACAAAGTAAAATGTAGAGTCCTCTTGCTTGAAGCTTTGCCAATCCATTTCCTTGGATCTTGGGGTATCTCCACACAACCCTTTTTGCCAACCCATCTCCCTCTATGAACTTTTATCTAAAATACACTAGGTAGAAATATTAGTCCAAGAGACAATGTATGTTGTCATGAATTATCAAAACCACCAAGGGAGCATATTGTGCTTTCAGCATGGTATAAGCTATTGGATGAATCTGAAACATGGGACTGGAACCGACTGAAGCTCGAATTCCATTGAAAATTCTATCCTATTCACTTGATTCATCATGATCGGAATTATATATATATATATATATATATATATATATATATATATATATATATATATATATATATATATATATATATATATTGGCCTGGTGAAGGAGAAAGTATCGCTCAAGCTTGGGGGAGGCTTAAATACATGATGCACACATTGAGGGAGTCTAAGACTAATGGGTCCTCGGTCTACCGACCTATCCCGTGTAAGCCGAACTCATGAGCTGCTCCGTGGCCATTGTGGGAAGATTGAACTACAAGGATACTCCGTGATCAGGAAGGAAGCCTCAGGTGCCATGGTGTGTCCTCCAAGTCACACATGGTAGAATAGGCGTGTTTTAACCCTCGGTAACAACTGACTACATGTAACCCTAGGGGCTCCTGGTGTCTATATAAACCAGAGGGTTTAGTTCGTAGAGCCCCAAGTAAACTCATCTAGAGTTTTAGCTCATCTGATCTCGAGGTAGATCAACTCTGTAATCATCATACTCATTAATATAATCAAGCATGACGTAGGGTTTTACCTCCTCCAAAGGGCCCGAACCTGGGTAAACATCATCTCCTTCGTTCTCTGTTAACCATCGATCCCAGATCCACGGCTCGGGACCCCCTACCCGAGATCCGCTGGTTTTGACACCGACATTGGTGCTTTCATTGAGAGTTTCGCTATGAATCGCCGAAAGATCTATGGCTCGCTTAATGCTCGACAATGTAGTTTTCAACGGGGACGTCTTCGTCCCTGGTCAGATCTTCGCTTTCGAAAGCATCGTGCTACATGCCGATCCGGCCGGCCGCCTCGGCCAGGTTGGAAGTTTCACCCCCGACCAGGAGGTCAGGTTCGGGAACCTAGAGTTCATCGCCGACTCCTGATAAGTTTCCAATGTATCTATAATTTTTTCTTGTTCCATGTTGTTATATTATCAATCTTGGATGGTTTAGAATCATTTTATAGCAACTTTATATCATTTTTTCGGACTAACCTATTGACATAGTGCCAAAGTGCCAGTTGCTCTTTTTGCTTGTTTTTTTACTTCGCAGAATATCAGTACCAAACGGAGTCCAATCGCGACAAAAATTTTTGGAGAATTTTTTGGACCAAAAGAAGGCCAGTGGGCCAAATAAGTAACCAGGAGGGAGCCCAAGCCGCCCACAACCCACTAGGGCACGCCAGAGTCCCCAGGCGCGCCCTGATGGGTTGTGCCCTCCTCGGGACCCCTCTCCACCGCCTCTGACGCCTATAAATACCCAAATATTCAGGAAACCCTAGAGGAGTCGACGAAAAACACATCCAGCCACCACAAGTTCCAGAGCCTCGAGATCCAATCTGACACCATCACAGAGGGGTTCATCATCCTCATTGGTGCCTCTTCGATGATGCGTGAGTAGTCCACCATAGACCTACATATCCGTAGGGAGTAGCTAGATGGCTTCCTCTCTCTCTCTCTCTCTCTCTCTCTCTCTTTTGATTCTCCGTACAATGGTCTCTTGGAGATCTATTTGATGTAAACTTTTGCGGTGTGTTTGTTGGGATCCGATGAATTTTGAGTTCATGATCAGTTTCTATCCATGAATATTATTTGAGTCCTCTTTGATCTCTTATATGCATGATTACTTATAGCCTCGTATTTCTTCTTCAAATCTTTGGTTTAGTTAGGCCAACTAGATCGATTTTTCTTGCCGTGGGAAGAGGTGCTTTGTGACGGGTTTGATCTTGCGGTGTCCTCTCCCAGTGACAGAAGGGGCAGCGAGGCACGCATGTATCGTTGCTATTAAGGATGACAAGATGGGGTCTATTCCTACATGAATAGATCTTGTCTACATCATGTCATCGTTCTTATTGCATTACTCCGTTTTTCCATGAACTTAATACACTAGATGCATGCTGGATATCGGTCGATGTGTGGAGTAATAGTAGTAGATGGAGGCAGGAGTCGGTCTACTTATCTTGGACGTGATTCCTATATAATGATCATCTCCTTGGATATCGTCATGATTATTTGATCTTCTATCAATTTCCCAACAGTAATTTGTTCACCCACCGTGTGCTATACTCATGAGAGAAGCCACTACTGAAACCTATGGCCCCCGGGTCTACTTTTCCAACATATTGCTTTCCTATCTATATTTTTGCCGTTTTTGTTTTCAGATCTATTATTCCAAAAATACCTTGCTGCACTTTTTATTTGCTATTTTTATTTTGTGTTCTTGGGAGATCTATCTCTCCAATCTATCACTACCTAATCTATCTTTTTACCGTAGAGAGATTGACAACCTCTCTTTCGCGTCGGGTTGCAAGTATTTGTTATTTGTGTGCAGGTGCTATTTATTAGGTGGTGGTGATCCTCCTACTGGTTCGATACCTTGGTTTCTTAACTGAGGGAAATACTTACCGTCGCTGTGCTGCATCATCCCTTCCTGTTTGGGGAAATATCGACGCAGTCTCAGGCCACGTCAAAGGAATTTCTGGCGCCGTTGCCTGGGAGGAAGCGGTCTCTTCTACGTGCCAATCTCTGGCGCCGAGGAGACACCATCATCATCTACCAGGTTCCTAATCACAAATCTCATCTCCTTGAAATTACATTATTTGCCATTTGCCTCTCATTTCCTCTCCCCCACTTCACCCAATTTGCCATTTTATTCGCCCTCTTTTTCATTTGCCTTTTTCTCATCATATCTCTTGTTTGCTTGTCATCATGAGTGATTTTGGTATGGCAGAAATAGGTGATGGCAGGACTCTTAATATTGGATGTTCTGGTAATCTAGATTCTAAAACTTTTGTTTTGGGGCAAGGGAATGTTATAGGAAAAGAAACTATCCAAGAATTTTTCAATTGCGTTGGGAATTTGACTCTCGATGATACTCCTATACTGAAAAGAACTAAAACTTATGCAGAAGCTATTTCGGTACTAGTTCTGAAACTTGAAAATAGGTTTATTCGTACCCATCCTACCTTGCAAAGATTGTTTTATGAGCTTTTCCGTCATAAAGGATCCAAAAGCTAAGAAGTTAGCTACCCTTGTTCTCATGAATGAATTTTATCACATAGTACGAGAAGCTAGGGAGGTCTTAGATTTTTATGGTATGAGCCATGAAAAACCGATAATAGGAGAGATGCTTTAAATAGTGATTACATGATGAGATATTTGCTTGTAAATAATCAATTTTTTGATGAGAATCTCAAAAAGGAAGTCTCCGTTTTAGATATGATCCAACAAGTTTTCAATGATGTAAACCAACAATATTCTTGGATTGTGGCCGGGAATCAAAGGGGGTACGTAGATGGACAACTTGATAGTGCTAAGTTTACTATGGATGATGTGTTTCAAGTTTTATTTGCAAAACCTTTTGACAAAGACACCTCTACAAAAATCAATGATGACAATACTTGAATCTATGCGTTATGCCTAGCTAGGGGCGTAAAACAATAGCGCTTGTTGGCAGGCAACACAATGAATATATTTATTTTCCTCTTTTTATTTCTGGTTTTGAGTGTTGACACAATTATTCCTCTGTTATGATTGTGTTTTATGTTTTATTTAGTGTTTGTGCCAAGTAGAGCCTTTAGGATGATTCATAAGATGCGTCGAAGAGATGCTGAATCTGAAACAGAAACTTTGCCTCCAGTGTTCGAATTTTAATTTTTTAATAGAACGTGATATTGGATTGAAATTTTAACACAGTAGTTCTATACAAATTCTTTACGTTGTCCAAATGTTTCAGAATTTTTAGAGTTACATAAGTATGGTTAGAGTACAGATTACTACAGACTGTTCTGTTTAAGACAAATTCTGTTTTCGTTTCATTGTGTGTTTGTTTTCATGAATCTATGGGTTATATTGAAGGGTATGAGCCATGGTAAAGTTAAAATAAAGTAGGTATAATGCAATAATAAGATATGAATGGGTTTGCAATAGTACCTAAAGTAGTGATTTGCTTTATTATACTAACGGATCTCACGAAGATTTTGTTAAGTTTTGTGTGATTGAAGTTTTCAAGTTTTGGGTGAGATCACGATAGATGAAGGAATAAGGAGTGAAAAGAGCCTAAGCTTGGGGATGCTACAGCACCCCCAAGATATATCCAAAGAGAAACAAGCAACTAAGCTTGGGGATGCCCCGAGTGGCATCCCCTCTTTCTTCTAACGACCATTGGTATTTTACTTGGAGCTATATTTTTATTCGTCACATATCATGAGTTTTGCTTGGAGCGTCTTGTATCATTTGAGTCTTTGCTTGCTTTGCTTTTTAGTTTCCCACTTGTATCCTTGCTGTACACACCTATTTGAGAGAGCCAAAATTATGCCATGATTTGTTAGAATTGCTCTATATGCTTCACTTAAACTTTTTGAGCTATAGAATTGCTCTAGTGCTTCACTTATATCTTTTTGAGCACGGTGTGCTTGGAAATTTTTGTAGAAATACTCTCATGCTTCACTTAGATAAATTTGAGAGTTAGTAAATTTTGAAGAAATCCTCTCATGCTTCACTTATACTATTTTGAGAGATGAAACTTTTATGCTCATGTGCTTCACTTAAATTTGTTTGAGCTTGTCAAAAGCAATGGCAATATATGAAACTAGTCCCGAAGTGATAGATATCCAAGGAGGATATAATAAAAACTTTCATGAAGATCATTGGACAAATTAAACTTGATTCCTTGTAATAGTTTTGAGACATGATGATAGTAATATGTGAGTCTTGTTTGTGAGTAATTATGCTTTAGTAGGAATATTGGTGTTAAGGTTTGTGATTCCCTATGCATGTACGAAAGTCAATAGTTATGCAATGAAATTACATCCTACTTATGGTGCATTATTTGGTGTTCGTTATGCTCAATGCTCGCTTATGTGAATTTTCGTTTCTTGGTTGGTTGCTTCTCAATCTATTTGCTAGCCTGCACTTGTACTAAGTAGAAATACTACTTGTGCATCCAAAATCCTTAAACCAAGTTTTGCCTTATGAGTCCACCATACCTACCTATATGCGGTATTTCCGTGCCGTTCTAAGCAAATTTGTATGTGCCATCTCTAATTTTCAAAATAAATTTCCTTTTTGTGTGCTCGTACCGCTCATGAAATGGTAGGGGGTGTCCAATATTTTTCCATGCTAGATTTATTATTCTCAAGATGAGTGTTTATTCACTTGTCATTGCACGAGAGTGCGGCGGTAATTGGGATGCCCAGTCCCAAAATGAAAAAAAGATTTTTTTTACTTTATGTTGTCAAAAAATAAATTCCTTGGAAAGTGTTGGTATGGAAGGCAACCGTGGATACGGCCAGCCATGGATTGTGAAAGAATGGTGGAAAAAGGAATAAACTTTATTTTTTGTTTGGGAACCGCCTATGATATATCTGGCATGGAAAGTATTGTGAACTACTTTGTTGTTTTCGTTGACAGGAAAGGCATGCCACTCAAAATATTTTTTCTCTCAATTTAAACTTTGAGCTCTGGCACCTCTACAAATCCCTACTTCCCTGTGCGAAGGGCCTATCTATTTACTTTATGCAATTTTTATTTTTATTTTGAGTCTCCATCTTCTCTTATAAAGCACCAACTAGGGGGCACTATGATCGTACTTGAGCATTGGGTGTAGCTAATATTTGAGTGTGTTTCATGAATGGATCAATGATTGAGCATGATGGGCTAGGGATAAATTTCTTTAGTGTTGATATTTTGAAAGACATGGGTGCTTGTTGGCATGCTTGAGTATTGAAGTCATTATGTTAAAACTAGATTATTGCTTTGAATCATCTAAAGTCCAAATGTCCTTGCTACAAAGAAAAAAATATGAGATGAACATGATGGGTAGCATTCACATCAAAAATTCTGTTTTTATCATTAACCTACTTGAGGACGAGTAGGAATTAAGCTTGGGGATGCTGATACGTCTCCAACGTATCTCTAATTTTTGCTTGTTCCATGCTGTTATATTATCATTCTTGGATGTTTTACAATCATTTTATAGCAACTTTATATCATTTTTTGGGACTAACCTATTGACATAGTGCCAAAGTGCCAGTTGTTATTTTTGCTTGTTTTTACTTCGTAGAATATCAGTACCAAATGTAGTCCAATCGCGATGAAACTTTTTGGAGATTTTTTTGGGCGAGAAGACATCTAGTGGGCCAAAGAAGTGCCAGTGGGGAGGGTTGAGGAGACCACAACCCACCAAGGCACGCCAGAGGCCCCAGGCGTGCCCTGATGGGTTGTGCCCTCCTCGGGATCCCTCTCCACCACCTTTGACGCCTATAAATTCCCCAGAAACCATAGGGGAGTCGACGAAAAACACATCCAGCCGCCGCAAGTTCCAGAGCCTCGAGATCCAATCTAACACCATCACAGAGGGGTTCATCATCCTCATTGGTGCCTCTCCGATGATGCGTGAGTAGTCCACCATAGACCTACAAGTCCGTAGGCAGTAGCTAGATGGCTTCCTCTCTCTCTCTCTCTCTCTCTCTCTCTCTCTCTCTCTCTCTCTCTCTCTTTTGATTCTCAATACAATGGTCTCTTGGAGATCTATTTGATGTGAACTTTTGCGGTGTGTTTGTCGGGATCCGATGAATTTTGAGTTCATGATTAGTTTCTATCCATGAATATTATTTGAGTCCTCTTTGATCTCTTATATGCATGATTACTAATAGCCTCGTATTTCTTCTTCGAATCTTTGGTTTAGTTAGGCCAACTAGATCGATTTTTCTTGCCATGGGAAGAGGTGCTTTGTGATGGGTTCGATCTTGCAGTGTCCTCTCCCAGTGACAGAAGGGGCAGCAAGGCACGCATGTATCGTTGCTATTAAGGATAACAAGATGGGGTCTATTCCTACATGAATAGATCTTGTCTACATCATGTCATCGTTCTTATTGCATTACTCCGTTTTCCATGAACTTAATACACTAGATGCATGCTGGATAGCGGTCGATGTGTGGAGTAATAGTCGTAGATGCAGGCAGGAGTCGGTCTACTTATCCTGGACGTGATGCCTATATAATGATCATCGCCTTGGATATCATCATGATTATTTGATCTTCTATCAATTGCCCAACAGTAGTTTGCTCACCCACCGTGTGCTATACTCATGAGAGAAGCCACTAGTGAACCCTACGCCCCCGGGGTCTACTTTCCCAACATATTGCTTTCCGATCTATCTTTTTGCCGTTTTCGTTTTCACATCTATTATTCCAAAACCCCAAAAATACCAAGCTGCACTTTTTATGTGCTCTTTTTATTTTGTGTTCTTGAGAGATCTATCTCTCCAATCTATCACTACCTAATCTATCTTTTTACCGTAGAGAGATTGACAACCTCTCTTTCGCGTCGGGTTGCAAGTATTTGTTCTTTGTGTGCAGGTGCTATTTATTAGGTGGTGGTGATCCTCCTACTGGTTTGATACCTTGGTTTCATAACTGAGGGAAATACTTACCATCGCTCTGCTGCATCATCCCTTCCTCTTTGGGGAAATACCGACGCAGTCTCAAGCCACGTCACCTTGATGCGCTGCTCTGTGACAGCATCCCCATGCCATCTCTTCATCAACCTGCTCCGGGGACTTCGGCTTCACCAGCCGACCAGCTTTGTCATGTTAGCTGGACCGGAGGCTTCGCCTCGCCGCATCGACCGTGCTGCGTCGCCACTTCATCAAGTCGAGCTCTTCGCTCGGGCACCTCAGGACTGGCTTGGGGCTGGGACCTTGACCCACTACAAGCTCGGAAACTGGCTTTGTCAATACAATTCGGCAGAGTCTGTTCTCGCACAGCGGCAGCAAACGCGAGACGCTCAAGATACGTGAGATCGGTCAACTTGGACCACTACGAACAATTAGGTGTTGTTTCGCCTATTAAATTTGTTCGTGCTTATTAGTACTATCAAAGATCTTTGTACTTGTAGTTTGTATAATTTTGTGCGCAGGTTATCCGTGCTGAGCTGATGGACTCTGATCCGCATTGATGTCCTTATGCTGTCAATTCTACTTACGTTGCACAGAGGCCTTATCTGCTTTATTATTCATACTCTGCGTAAATTGATTATTCAAAAAAATATGATTAGTATCTCCGGCTTGCACCATTTTATGTGTGCAGGTAGAGGATTTAGATCGGATGGCATTGTCACCCCGGCGTACCAACGTCGTTGTCCCGCCTGCGCTGACAAAATCCCGTTGTCACCCTAGCGCAAATTCGGGTGACCCTGCGAATTCGGATTTTGTCACCTCGCCGCGCCGTTGCCCTGTGTCGACATCGGCACATCTATTCTAAATAATTTATTTCACAAATAATTCTGTAAAGAATTTTTTATTTTTTATTTTATTATTATTATCTGGCTTGTGCTACTTCATGTGTGCACAGGTAATTGACTTCGACTGCATCGTGCGGTCACCTCGGCATGCCGACATCGTCGTCCCGCCTCCATCAACCAAATTGCACCGTCGACATGGTCAACCGACGTGGGGGCTTCGCCGTCACACTGCCAAACTACTCTGCCTGCTCGACTGGACCTCGGGTTTCACCTTGGCCCTTCGAAAGTGTTGTGTTGTCACTTCATCAAGCCGAGCCCTGCGTCGGCTACCTCGTGACCGGCCTGGGGGCTGGGACCTTGTCCCGACATAGCCTGGACCACGTCATCGACGCCGAGCACAGTAACCAGCTAAGTCGTTTTCATGCTCAGTTCTTTTTAAAATTTTACTTTTTGTTCGGTTCAACCAAACATTATATTTTTTGTTACACAAAAAGTTGTTTGTTAAAAACACTTCTTTTTCCCATGTTAACTGGGGACTCTTAAATTTATATGAACTGTTTTATAATAAATATTTTCTTCTTGGTCGTTGCAAAGTATTTTTCTACACTCCTTTTTCCGACACGAGTGTGCGGTCAATAGCCGGGTAGCCTGGTTTCTTTCTAAAGCCGCTCGAGTTTAGTTTGCTAAACTGGCCTCAGAGAAACACTTCGCCTTCGGGATATGGAGGTTGAAGCTGAAGGCTGACCCGCTTGAAGTCCGGAGATTGGATGTATCATGTGAAAGGACGGCCGAAGCACAAATTAAATTTTAGACCAATTTCGGATTGGCACAACTTTCTTTTATATAAACATAAAGTTTTTTGCATAAGTTTTTTGCTTTTTCCGAACATAACTCTCGCAGTACAACGCCAGATGCATTTCAAGCATCGGCAATATTAAAGGGGGTCTGCTGTTAGCACCAAACCCACCAAAAACCGAGGTACTCCATGCAGTCCTCGACAAAATGTCCTCGGTATTTCGCATTTATATGCATTGATTTCGAGTTGTGTCTTTGGTCTATAGCTGGATTGCCCGGCTCCTATGCTTACCCCTTGCGTTTCTGCTTTGTTCGGCTAAGGGGTAAAGGGAGAACCACTACGATTGTCACTTCCGGTTTAACTGGTTAAGTGCCTCAGTTGGAGAAAGCCGAATGCTGACTGTCACAACAAGCGTAAATCGAGCAGCGAACCACGGGCGGTGTTCAACCAAATATAGCCGATCGAGGTTATCCGAGTAAATCGAAGGGCCTCTCTTTCTTGAAAAGGCCAAGTTGTGGGTGGTTCGACCTCGAATGATCCGAGGAGTCAACATATACCGGGGGCTATTAAGTTGCCCCCAAACATAAGCTCCGATGACTAAGTGAAAGTTTTAAAGCCTGAATATCCGATTGCCTCGTTTCCACTAACACAATCGCCTCCGGGCACCAAGACGTCGGCTAAGGGTTGTCTTGTTGCTCCAGAAACACACTACGTAGCATCTACAAAGGGGGTGGAAGCCTACGATGGGCCACTTTCATATTATAAACAGTCGCAACGGAGTCAAAATAAACCATACCAACGGCTCCTTGAGGCACCTCAGCACGGTTACATCGGGACTCCTAGAGAGCCCAACATATAATCCGTGCTTGTATTTAATATATGAGCGCTGGCTTCCGTAGTCATCGTTATAAAGCCATAAATATGCATCAATTTGACTCAAGACTTTGGCCAAGCTGGGTTGCCTGGCTCCTGTGCTTACCCCCTACATTCCCGATTGCTCGGCTAGGGGGTAAAGGTAGAACCTCTGTGATTCTTACTACCGGGTCATCCGGGTTTGTACCTCAGACGGGTGAAGCCGAACGCTAGCTGTCTTAAGAATATAATTGGTCGGCAACGACGAAAGTGAAAATTTAGCTCATTAAAGACCACAGAGTTCGGGAACTTTCCCCAGACTACATCATCAATATTTTCATCCCACATTGATCGGAGATGAGGTTTCACCATCGTGGTCGACATATAATCTGGGAAAAAGGAACTTATAAAGGAACTATTTTTCCCAGAAGATGTTTCTTATATAGTAATATAACATATCTCTTCGCGTACCTTTGTTTATAAAACCGCATGACCGGATTGCCTTGTTTTTCATTAATCTTAGCCCTCATCAAGGCTTTATAAAGTAGGAAAACACTCCCTGGCTACTGGCCGAGGAGGTTGAAGCCAATGGTAGGTCACCAAAGTTTGCACAACGCGGATTCGAGCGTTAATGATGTAAAGTGGTTGGATACACAGAATCATTAGAGTACCCAACATTCATATTGGGTTTTTCTCATCTCAATTAAAAGCCATTAAATGGGTACATCGATCCTCTGATCTGGTGTTCCCACCCGACCAGTGGCTCGGGGGCTACTGGCTATACATCTCGACATTAAATGTATTACACCGATCGGAAATAAATTCCGCAAAAAACAGCCCGAGACCGAGGTGGTGCACCACCTCGGAAGCAGTCCGGCGTGGGAGGTCGGATGCAGTCCGGCGTTAGAGCTCGGAAGCAGTCCGACATAAAGCTCAAAATCGGAGACACCTCAGACGCAGTCTGGCGTTGGAGCTCGGATGCAGACAAGCGTTGGAGCTCGGTTACAAAAAGACACCTCAAATGCAGTTCGACGTTGGAGCTCAGATGCAAGAGGACACCGCCGCATGGGAAACACTCCGAACCTGAGGTGTGGCGTAAAAATAATAAGGCATTGATAAAGTCCGAGAATCTAAAGGGGCTCCTCGGATGCCCGACGTGTGAACTCTTCAGATACACCTCGGCGATCCTCAAGATCGGAGATGGGAAGATTTGTGAAACAGTTTTCAAGACCGACGACTGAAGGCGAAGAACAGTTCCGAAGAACCGAGGAGCATCCCCAACTTGAAGACCGTTTCAGGGGGCTACTGATGGTGTCCTAGACTAGGGGGGGGGGTACTCACCACGTCGTCTCCCGACCAGTGGGTCGAGCCGAGCACCCCCATGACGGTTCACTCATGGGCCAGTTCAGACAACCCATGATGCATACAAGGGAGATTTCACAAGACTTGGCGCACAAGACTAGGACTCCTCTAAACCCTAGGCCTACGGTGCATTATATAAACCAAGGCCAGGGTAGTCGATAGACAATCGCATATTCATTACAACAATCTCGTGGTTTATACCTGTACTATGTACTATCCCCATATCAATACAATCAAAAGCAAGACGTAGCGTATTATCTCCTCGAGAGAGCCCGAACCTGGCTAAAATCCTGTGTCCATGTTACCATCGCTCAAAGACGCCTAGCTTAGGACCCCTACTATGAGGTATGCCGGATTTGACACCGACAACGTGGTCATCAAGACCAAACACATCAGCCAGTTGGTGGAGGACCTCAGACAAACCTTCGCTAGTCTGCGAGAATACGATATACGGCTCAACCCGGACAAATGTGTCTTTGGAGCCCCCCGGTAAACTACTCGGATTCATCGTCTCCCAAAGAGGAATAGAGGCTAATCCCCGCTAAGATCCGAGCGCTATCCCAACTAGCGATCCCCACAAAGCTAAAGCACGTTCAAAGACTAGCAGGCCGTCTGGCGGCTTTAAGCCGCTTTATCTCCTGCCTTGGTGAAAAGGCTCTGCCACTCTACAGGCTGCTGAAACGGACCAAAAACTTTGAGTGGACCGATGAAGCAGCAGCCGCACTAGAGGAAATCAAGACACTGCTGGCCAGTAAGCCCATACTAGCAGCCCCTGGCGCCGGTGAACTAATGTTACTATACATCTCGGCCACCAACCTGGTCGTCAGTGCGGTTCTCGTCGTAGAGTGGGAGGCCGAGGGCCACAAATTCCGGATACAGAAGCGAGTCTACTATGTATCGGAAGTGCTCACTCCGTGCAAGTCCAGGTACCCACATTATCAAAAGATAGCCGATACAGTGTTTATGGCATCACGCAAGCTTGGACACTATTTTCAAGAGTGTTTGGTCATGGTGGCATCCGAAGCACCCCTGAATGATATAATCAACAACAGGGACACCACCGGCCGCATAGCTTAATGGGCCATCGCACTCCTTCCGTTCGAAATCGCTTACAAGCCACGCCGAGCTATTAAATCTCAGGTGTTGGCCGATTTTCTTGCCGAATGGACAGAGGCCGAGCTCCCCAAAGAATACAACACATATTCCCATTGTACAATGTACTTCGACAGGTCCAATACACTTGCCAGACTGGGGGCGGGAGTTATCCTCACATCCCCCACCGGAGACAACATCCGATATGTATTACAGATCATGTATGCAGACTCAAACAATGCGGCCGAATACGAGGCACTGTTGCACGGACTTTGGATGGCAACGTCAATGGGTGTACAACGGCTCGAAGTATGGGGAGACTCTAATCTCGCCATCTCACAAATCAATGGCGAATTCGATGCTAAAAACCCAAAAATGGCAGTATACAGAAATGTCATCCTCAAGATATCCGCATGGTTCGAGGGGCTAGAATTCCACCATGTCTCCAGAGACAGCAATCAAGCCACTGACGTCCTCGCCCGCATGGGCGCCAAACACGACCCCGTCCCTAAGAACACATTCCTAGAGAGGCTCTTCAAGCCATCTGTGGTATGGCAGGATGACATCAAGGACGCTATAGCCAATGGAGCAGAACAGATCATCCCCCGTATAGTTGAACCAGATGAGCAAATCATTGGCGGCTCCGCAATTGAAGAAACACCTTCGGTTCATGAAGTCATGGCAGTAATCACACCATGGTGTCGGTGTCAAAACCGGCGGATCTCGGGTAGGGCATCCCGAGCTGTAAGACTAGAATCGATGGTAACAGGAGACGAGGGAGACGAGGTTTTATCCAGGTTCGGGCCCTCCTATGGAGGTAATACCCTACGTCCTGCTTGATTATATTGATGATATGAGGATTACAGAGTTGATCTACCTCGAGATCGACTAGCTAAAACCCTAGATGAGTTCTGTTGCCTTACAACCTAAAACCTTCCGGCTTATATAGACGCCGGGGGTACCTAGGGTTTACACATGGTCGGTTACACGTCAAAGGGATAAACATGCCTATTCAATACTTTAAACGTGGAGGACACGCCACGATTCTAGAAGCTTCTTCCCTGGAGTCAGGGTCTTCGATCAGTCCAGTGCTCGGCATGCGGCCCATATAGTCCGGCCCATAAGAAATAGGTCGGCTTCCCGAGGACCCCTTAAACCAGGACTCCCTCAGTAGCCCCCGAACTAGCCTCCAACGCCAAGGGTCTTAGCTCCAGCTGCTTCATATGATCAAAGTCTTCGGCTTGCGAGGCGAGTTCCTTTCTCCAAATAGTGATCGGCTGAGTTGAGTTCGGCCTCCTACGACGTGTAGCTTTCCCGATCATTGACCGTCCGAACACCAAGAATAACTCGGTCCTGAAGGCCAAACGTCAAGGAGTAAATAGTGCTCCCTGAAAACCTTTGAGATGAAAGGTCATGGCCCACCACGACCACTGAACCAGTCGTAAAGACTTGATTCGCGGTTCGAGGCCGTTTTCATCAGCATGATCCATCAATGCACAGATCGTGCTCCGTTTCACACGGGATATGTTTAATCATGCGCGTATAACGGCACGCATGTCTTGGGAAGCAGAGGGATTCACGGCGCAGTGAAGGGAGGCTAACCGGCAACAAGCCCAATAAAAGGGGAAGAAAACCCCAAGGCTTATCCGCACTTCCCATTCGCATCCCAGCTTCCCCCATCTCCTGAGCTTCCAGAGCCTAGATCTAGGTCTTCCACCCTTCTTCCTCCGAGCTTCGCCATGGCTAGCTCCGGCTCAAACGGAAAGTGGGAGGCTTCCACGGTCACAGACCAGGACATCCGGGACCTCAAGGACGCCGGCTACCTCCCCGCCAATATCTTCCACCGTGCTGCGGAGGAGGGCCAGGTGATCCCCACCCCCAAACTAGGCGAGAGGGTGGTTTTCATTCCTCACTTCATCCGAGGATTGAGCTTCCCGCTCCACCCCTTCGTGAGGGGCCTCATGTTCTTCTATGGCCTCGACTTCCACGACCTCCCGCCGAACTCCTTCATGCATATATCGGCCTTCATCATCGTCTGCGAGGCCTTCTTGCGGGTCGAACCACACTTCGAACTATGGATCAAGATATTCAATATCAAGCCGAAGTGTGTCATAGGCGAACACGCAGACTGTGGCGGGGCGGTCATCAGCAAGCTTCCCCGCGCGGTATGGCCATCAGGCACCTTCATCGACACCATCAAGACTTGGCAAAAAGAATGGTTTTACATCACCGAGACAAGGGAGGAGGGCGGAACTGTTCCTGCCGAATTCAGATCAGGCCCCCCGGCCAGGTTGACCTCATGGGTCCGAAAGGGCCTCGACTGGGGGTCGGATACGGAGGTGGATGACCTGCAGAGGTGCATCGCCTTCCTCATCAAGGACAAAATCGGGCTGACCAACGTGGTCCAGATTATGCTCCGGCGGCGCATCCTCCCCTGCCAGCGCCAGGGCTCTCCCATGTGGACTTATCGGCTTGACGATGAGCCTACAATTCGCCAGCTCTTCCGCACCACTCGGGAGAAGCTGTGGAAGGCGTTGTTGAAGGCGCAGGAGAGCTGGCCAGCCAAGAAGGAGGACAAGGGTCTGCGCGCCGACAAACCCTCTTCCCAGGTATGAAATAGTTTCATTTGATCGGCTTTCATTTTCCCGAAGAAAATCTAAGCATTATCCGATCACTGCCGCAGGAATGGCTGAGCAAGGCCACGGGCATCAAGTGCCCGGCTCCACAGCCCGAAGACCCTAGGTCCAAGCTGCTGTCAGAGATGCTCGTCGTGGTGCCTTACAAGGCGCCAGAGAAGAAAGAGAAGAAGAAGAAACCAGGCCGAGAAGGCATGCGCATCAGGGACCAGCCGGAGGCTGTGTCTGAAGAGACCCATGCCTCCTCGAATCAAGAGGAGGAGCATGAGGGCGAGGAGGAAGGCGATTCCCCCCTTGCAGGAAAGAGGGCGGCGTCATCGGACGCCCCGGAGGATGTAGATCCTCCCGCCCCGAAGAAAGCGCGTCGGACAAAGTTAACTTTGTCCGACGACAGTTCGGACTCGGACACCGAGTCCGAGGACTTCGAGAGGGTTCCATGAAGGAACCTCAGGCTCAAGCCCCCAGCTCGAAGGTAAAGATCCGAAGACCTCCCGAGCTATTAGTGCTAAGTTTCGAATGTTACTAACATGTGAGCGCTTATTAACTTGCAGCCCACCACGTGTGCTCCCCACCGATCAAATCTCGGATGGGGAGACCCCGCCCGCCGAGCTGGCGGAGAGCGGGACCGCGTCGCACCCCTCTCCTCCGGGCGCCGCGAAGGATGCCCCAGAGGTGTCATCCCAACAGGCTCCTCTGGAGCCAGACACCAGAGGCGGGGGTGATGACGTCATGGTCGAGGCTAACACCTCGGCCGCCGAAGACCCGGGGGAAATGCCCCTCCCGGATACTGAGGAGACCGGACGAGGAGATGTCTAGTCACCTCTGAGGTCGTCTCCGGAGCGCACCATGCCTCCGGAGGCACCGGTTCAATCCCCGGTTGGAGATCGGGCCAACCGATCTCCACCGGCTCCACCGACCAATGGGTGGCCGGCTATGGGGGAGGCTCTGTCGAGCGCCTCCATCTCCGGGGAGCACCGCACCCTTATGGGTGCGGTATTGCAGAGCATTCAGTCCGTAGACAGCGGACTGAAGGAGGCCTTCAACGGTCTCCTGACGGGCTTTCAGGTGAGCCACGTAATGCTCTATTTGTGAAATATTAATTTGTTTGTGTTATCATTATATACATGGCAGCCCCCGAACCCTAGGTGAGTTTGAAAAAACTCACCTGGGGGTCAATAATAGATTACTATCCGAACTATGTACAGGACAATATTTGTTCGGAACGTTCTAACAGCCCTTAAGAGGACCGGACACAGGATCATATTTATGACAGTTCGGAAGTTTTGAACCCATGTAACTTGATATGGTTTTGTTTTTTACAGGCTTCGTCGACAGCGGCGGCTGCGAATGCCGCCGAGCTGGACGAAGTAAATCGGAAGCTCAAGACCTCCGAAGACGAGCTTGACGCTCTGAACAAGAGATTCGACGAGGCGCAAGGTAAGCCGGATTAGAATATCCAAATTCTTCATTACCGTACTGTGAACGCAGTATTTTTTGATATGTTTAATGCTTACGCAGCCGCGGCGAAGGAAATTGAGAAGCTCAAGGCCGAGCTTGAGAAGGCGAAGCAGAAAACCACGGTTGAGAGGGCGGCGGCCAAAGAAGCGGCTGCCGCGCTATTCGCCTTAAGAGCCACCAGCGACAAGCATGAGGCTCGGGTGGAAGAAATCCAACAGGAGCTCAAGGACGCCGGCCAAAAGTGCGAGGACCTTGAGCGGAAAGGCAAGGAGCAGGCCGCCGAACTATCCACCCTGAAAACCAGTCTTCAAAAGGAGCGGGTGGATAGGTGGTCTTTTGAAGAGCAAGTCAACCAGGCCAAGACTATCGTGGATGGTAAGCCATATTTATTGCAGTGTGTCTTCGGGGATAGCAAGTTCGAGTTGCTTACCCAAGTATGGCGTTCCTCAGGCGCCTGCTCGGACCTCCAGAAGAGCACAGCAGACGCGAACCAGTTCTATGCTTCGCGGGGAGAAGGAGATGAAGCTCGACTGTTTTGGGCGCAGTTTGAAGCCCCCGAGCGCTCTCCTCTCCTTGTTGAGCAGCTGAAGCAGCTGATGGAGCTACACCGGATGGCGGAGCTGGCCATGAAGGATCTCTGCATCCGGCTATGGCTCAACGAGCCGTTGCTGGGCAGCTACTTCGACCTGGTGCAGAAGCTGAGCGACGCCTTGCCCCGGAGCGACGCGCTAAGGCGTTCCTCCTGCAGCGAGGGAGCTCGGATGACCTTTGCGAAGGCCAAGGTGCACTGGCCGGGGCTGGATCCGATGAAGATAGCCACCGCCCCTCCGCCTCCTGGAAAGGAGCATAGGCGCCCCGAGCTATACTTCTCTGGAGTAATGGAGGGTGCTCGGGCGATAGAGTCGCAGTGTTCGAGAGAGAACATTTATGAGTAAAGCGTTGTAATGTGTCCGAAGAACTTTTAACGCATTTATATATTAAGATGCATGGTTTATCATGTCTTTCGTGTTTTGCATCCTTTATAACTCCTGTGTGGCCGTTGGAACTGAAAGCTGCGAGTTGTCGGCTTCAGCCCCCATGTAGATACTACGCGGGGTGTCTCTGCCAACGCACTGTTACCCTTAGCCGAGCTATCGGTACCCAAAGGCGGTAGAGTGGGGCGGACAAGGCAATCGGACCATAGTGCTTTATTGCTTTCACTTAGCCGTAGGGGCGCGAGAAAGGAGTGCGGGGGGCTGATGACTAGCCCCCAGGTGTTTGTGATGTTCGGATGAACCGTGGCCAAAGCCTATATCACATGGTTTGTACTAATGCCAAACCCATCGTATGACACGGAATAACCTCTGACGAGATTTAGTTAAGCTCGGATTCGCAGACCGATTCTCGCATACCATGACAGTCAGTTTTTGGCTTTCTCCGCTGAGGTGCTTGACCAGGCTAGCCGGAAGCACAATCGCAGCGGTTCTCCCTTTGCCCTTTTAGCCGAACGAGCGGAACATAAAGGGGCAAGCACAGGAGCCGGGCAACCCAACTATTGACCCAAGACATAGTTCGGAACCAATGCATATAAAGCGGAATTCCAAGACGCCGAATGCAAAATCAGTTGTGCTTAAGGCGATTTTCTTTAGTTTGAGCCCCCGGTCTATTAGCCGATTGCATCGTATAGTATACCAAATAGGTTCGCAAGAAGAGAGGGAAAATAGAGAGTGTGCCAAAAACAGCGAAACGATCATTCATGATACATCTGTATTTTACTCAACAATTCTTATTATTCAAATTGCCGATGCAACTGTTTACAGGTATTTAAAAATGAAATATAAACCTTACAGGAGGGGTTGTATCAGGGGTCTTCGATGGGTGACCCGACGTCCTCGATATGCCCTGTCGTTTGTCCGCTCCTGCATCTCCTAAGGAGTTGTATACCTCTATGGGTTTTGCTGTTCGGCGAACGGACCTTGGAGAAAAAATCTTGAGAAGTCGCCGAAGTGTGAATGAGCTTTATGCCTTAGCAGGTGCTTTATGGTACGTGTAGTGTGTCCGAAGACGTTATTGGGGGTGATAGTTCGGTCAAGCCGAACACTTACCCTTTGATAGTTAGTCCCCACCGCTGCCCATGGAATTTTGAGCGCGAAGTTGTGCCTCCTCGGCACGTACTTTGCTGGTTCTAGGGTTGTGCGATGGGGGGCGAGTCCCTATTTATGGGGAAAAGAAGGGTCTGGGACTTCGGTTTGAGACCGCGCTCGCTTCCCAGCCCTGCATGCCTTTACGGCAGGTGGCGGCGTTTGCCGATCATCTGTGTAATGGAATTCGGCCGCCAGGGCCAACGCATGTTCCTCAGTTCGGAGGGAGCGCTCTGTGTTGCCATTAATAGTAATGACCCCCTTGGGGCCGGGCATTTTGAGCTTGAGGTATGCGTAGTGTGGGACGGCATTAAAGCGAGCGAACGCTGTACGGCCGAGCAGGGCGTGATAGCCGCTGCGGAAAGGTACGATGTCGAAGATCAAGTCCTCGCTTCGAAAGTTATCGGGCGAACCGAACACTACTTCCAGGCTCACAGAGCTCGTGCACCGGGCTTCGATGCCTGGGATCACTCCTTTAAAGGTAGTGTTGGTGGGTTTGATCCTTGACGGATCTATGCCCATCTTTTTCACCGTGTCTGAGTAAATCAGATTGAGACTACTTCCTCCGTCCATTAGGACCTTAGTGAGGTGATACCCGTCTATGATGGGGTCTAGGACGAGGGCGGTCGAACCCCCATGACGGATACTGGCCGGGTGGTCACGTCGATCGAAGGTGATCGGGTATGCCGACCATGGGTTATACTTCAGGGCTACAGGCTCTACGGCGTAGACCTCTCGAAGGGCGCGCTTCCTCTCCTTTTTGGGTATGTGAGTGGCGTATATCATATTTACTGTCTTTACCTCTGTAGGGAATTTCTTTTGTCCGCCACCGATCGGACCACGGGGTTCATCCTCATCCTCGCTGCGTGGGCTCTTGCCTTGGTCTTCGGATGCGAGCTTGCCGGCCTGTTTGAACACCCAACAGTTATGGTTGGTGTGGTTGGCAGGCTTCTCTTGAGTGCCATGGATCTGGCAAGGCCTCTCCATGATCTTGTCCAGCGGGGTGGGTCCGTCGCGTTTGCCTTTAGGAGGCTTCTTCCGCTGCCCAGGCCGGGAGTTGCGGAAGCCGGCGTTAACGGCCGTGTCATCGGCATCACTATTGTTGTGCCGGCGCTTATTCTTGTTGCGCTTTGGTTTCCCGTTTCCATCCCGAACTTCGGAGGTTCCGGGGTCTTCGGGGTTGTGACTATGTCTTGCTAGCCAATTATCCTTGCCCGCGCAAAAGCGAGTCATGAGTGATGTGAGGGCGGACATTGTCCTTGGTTTATCCTGGCCGAGCTGACGAGCCAGCCACTCAACCCGAATATTGTGCCTGAAAGAGGCTATTGCTTCGGTGTCTGGGCAGTCAACGATCTAGTTTTTCTTTGTCAATAACCGATTCCAGAATAGACGCGCGGATTCTCCTGGCTTCTGGACGACGTTGCTTAGGTCGGAGGAGTCCGGCGGCCGAACATAAGTGCCCTGGAAGTTAGATCGGAATGCATCTTCTAGATCCTCCCAACACCCAATTGAATTTTCGGGGAGGCTATTTAACCAGTGCCGAGCTAGCCCCTTAAGCTTCAGGGGTAGGTACTTGATGGCGTGGAGGTCGTCTCCTCGCGCCATGTGGATGTGGAGGAGGAAATCCTCGATCCATACGGTTGGGTTAGTTGTCCCATCGTATTGTTCTATGTTTACTGTTTTAAACCCTTCCGGGAATTGATGCTGCATCACCTCATCCGTAAAGCACAGTGGGTGGGCAGCGCCTCGGACCCGAGCTATGTCGCGCCGGTGATCGGCGTCTGTCCTAGTCCGGTTTCGTTCCCGACCTTCATTATTGCGGTCGAGCAAAGGCCGGTACCCTTCCCGTTTATCGGGTGAGTATCCTCTGGATCCATAGATGGATTGCGTACGACCTGCTCTATAGTCCAGGTCGTGTCGCAGGTCGAACCTGTCATCGGGCTCTAGTGGCTCTTTTCCCCGTCTACGGGGTATTGTCGGCCTATAGCCGGTGTTGTCAGTCGTCCTGTCTCGTCCTCGAGGAGGGCGGTTTGGCTTGTCATATGGTGTATGTTTGGGAGACGGCGTGTCAGTGAGCTCGTCATCAAACTGTGGCAGCAGCCTTCTGCGTGGATAGCTCTTAGGTTGGTCCGCTAGACCGGTACCGTACCCTTCCTCAGCTGAGAGGACTCTCGTCCACCGATCGTTGAGGTCGTCTTGCTCGGCTTTAAGCTGCCGTTCCTTTGCTTTCAGGCTGCGGGCCGTGGCTATAAGCTGTTGTCTAAACAGCTCCTGATCTTCAGGATTATCAGTGATGGCGAAGTCATCGGCTTCCGGGATGTCCTCCTCCACGACAGGGGGGAGGTAATTGTCGTCCTCAGAATCGTTTAGATCGTCGGGGTTGCGCCGGTCCTCCGGTCTCTCCTGACCCTCCAACGGGTGTTCGGGGATTACGGGATCGCCGAGGTCTTCCGGGGTGTCTCCGTCCCCGGTGCCGTCGATAGCTTTTCTTCCCTTTTTTCCTTTTGACCGTTTATGCGGCTTTCGGCGTCTTGACGGCGCTTCATCCGATTTGTCACCATCGTTTTTCGGACTGTCCACCATGTAGACGTCGTATGTGGAGGTGGCAGTCCACCGCCCGGTGTTAACGGGGGTGAGGGGGTGATCCTCCTCATCCATGTATTCTGCCTCCTCAGAGGCATAGTCCAACATGTCGGTTAAATCCTCGACAGTGGCTACCAAGTGGGTGGTGGGTGGGACGAAAAATTCGTCCTGACCCGCGTTAAGTCCGATCTGAGAACAGATCGGGGTTGGATCGTCGGTAATCTTCATCGATGAGATCCGAGCTAGGGCCTCGTTGAGTATCGAGAGCTCGATCGGATCGGCCAGCCCAGAGCTTCCGGAGTTAACTTCCGATGCGTCCGTGCGGGGAAGGTGTTCGGCAAGAACAGGTGCCCGGACGCCCGGCACTATGACCGGTTCCGGACTGAGAGTCGGGTCCTCGCCGGGGTAGATCCCGTGGGCGGGACCGAAAGATGGATCTGAGGTTAAAGCCTCAGAGTCTTCGGGCGTGGAAGGCGAGATCGCGAGCCCGGTTAGTGACAGGTCGCCCTGAGAGTTTACGGAGAACTCTAGGTTCCCGAATCTAACCTCTTGATCAGGGGCGAAACTCCCAACACGGCCTAGATGGCCAGTCGGGTCAGTGTGCAGCACAATGCTGCCGAAAGCGAAGATCTGTCCGGGGACGAAAGTGTCCATATTGCGGACCTCCTCGTTGATGATAAGGCGAGCCATCGATTCGTCTGGCGATCACAGTGGAACTCTCAATGAAAGCACCAATGTCGGTGTCAAAACCGGCGGATCTCGCGTAGGGGGTCCCGAGCTGTGAGACTAGAATCGATGGTAACAGGAGACGAGGGAGACGAGGTTTTACCCAGGTTCGGGCCCTCCTATGGAGGTAATACCCTACGTCCTGCTTGATTATATTGATGATATGAGGATTACAGAGTTGATCTACCTCGAGATCGACTAGCTAAAACCCTAGATGAGTTCTGTTGCCTTACAACCTAAAACCCTCCAGCTTATATAGACGCCGGGGGTACCTAGGGTTTACACATGGTCGGTTACACGTCGAAGGGATAAACATGCCTATTCAATACTTTAAACGTGGAGGATATGCCACGATTCTAGAAGCTTCTTCCCTGGAGGCAGAGTCTTCGACCAGTCCAGTGCTCGGCATGCGGCCCATATAGTCCGGCCCATAAGAAATAGGTCGGCTTCCCAAGGACCCCTTAAACCAGGACTCCCTCAGTAGCCCCCGAACTAGCCTCCAACGCCAAGGGTCTTAGCTCCAGCTGCTTCATATGATCAAAGTCTTCAGCTTGCGAGGCGAGTTCCTTTCTCCAAATAGTGATCGGCTGAGTTGAGTTCGGCCTCCGACGACGTGTAGATTTCCCGATCATTGACCGTCCGAACACCAAGAATAACTCGGTCCTGAAGGCCAAACGTCAAGGAGTAAATAGTGCTCCCTGAAAGCACTACGGGGGTCCTCCAATGGTGCATATCCGAAGAAGAAGGAAGGCAACTCTTGGCCGAGATACACGCAGGCATGGGCGACCATCATGCAGCAGTGCGGGCCCTGGTAAGCAAGGCCTTTCAAGCCGGGTTCTTCTAGCCCACTGCTCGAGCAGACGCCCACACACTCGTCCAACATTGTGTCGGCTGTCAGCTCTTTGCAAATTAAAGCCACATGCCCCCAACGGCTCTTCGGACGATACCTATTACATGGCCTTTCGCGGTCTGGGGTTTAGATATGGTCGGACCACTTAATGGGGGACCAAGAAAAAGAAATATCTACTGGTCATGGTCGACAAGTTCACTAAATAGATCGAAGCAAAACCAGTAAGTTCAGCTAAGTCAGGGCCGGTCATCAACTTCATATCCGGCGTGGTGCTCTATTATGGTGTCCCACACATCATAATAATGGACAATGGATCCAACTTCACCGCCCAGGAGGTAAAGGACTTGTGCGCCAACTTGGGCATCAAGCTCGACTACGCCTCGGTGTATCATCCGCAGACCAATGGACAAGTCGAACGGGCCAACAACCTCATTATGAGTGGTATCAAACCTCGTATGGTCCGATCTCTTCAAGAATCTGACTGTCATTAGGTGGAGGAGCTTGACTCCATACTATGGGGTTTGTGCACCACCCCGAATCGATCAACGAGATACACACCATTTTTTATGGTGTACGGGGCCGAAGCGGTCCTCCCCCGTGACATCATCCATGACGCACCTAGGGTGCACATGTACGAGGAAAAAGAGGCCGAGCTAGATCGGTAGGACAATCTAGACGCCTTGGAAGGAGAACGTGATATAGCTCGGGCTCGATCTACCTTTTATGAACAGCATACTCGACGCTACCAGAGCAGGGAGGTTAAAGCAAAAGCATATAATGTGGGCGAACTTGTCTTACGCCTCCCAGAGAAGCAGAAGCATAAACTCAACCCCAAGTGGGAGGGCCCTTTCATAATTGATGAAGTACTAACAGGAGGAGCTTATCGCCTTCGTAACCCGCAGGACAATCGCCTCGAACTGAACCCATGGAACGTAGCTCGCCTTCGGCGCTTCTACGGCTAGACCGGTGTCGTCACCTTCTCTAAACCCTTGTATTTCCCCCCTTCCTTATTTAATTTTATAAGATTGGTTAGATTTTCCCAGGCTGTGTTCGGCTAAACCAAACTACGTTAAGTTTTCATCGGCATACATTCTCAAATGTTTTACCCGATAACGCCTGGGGGCTTCTTAACGAAGCCACGTAATATATTTTTTCGCATCTATTTGTCTTGTATGCATCCTTCCAGCATCATTTTACGCCACTATATGCATCAATTGGGCTTAAGATTTAGCCAAGCCGGGTTGCCTTGGTCTTGTGCTTACCCTCTACGTTCCCGATTGTTCGGCTAGGGGGTAAAGGGAGCACCTCTGCGATTGTTACGACCGGATTACCCGGATACGTACCTTAAACGGGTGAAGCCGAAGGCTAGTGTTCTTTAGAAACAAATTTGTCGGCCACAAAGGAAGAAAATATTGTGGTGCTCTTTGCCACAAACAGGGATTATTCCCCCAAAGTAGCAAACTACCCGCATACTACGGGTACATGGCTATGACGCCTACGATCTACGTAGCAACCTAAAGAAAGAGACCCATAGAGGAACTATTTTTTTCGGAAGATGTTACTTACGTTAAACAGTAATATAACATAACTCCCTATGCGCGTTTTGTCTGTTCACACCAGAGCGCCGGATTGTCTAGTTCTCCAAAATGACTTCCTGTTATTGCTGGATACACAGTACGGAACACTCCCCAGCTATTGGCGGGGGAGGCAGAAGCCGATGGCCGGTAAAGACAATGTTTACAGCACGGACGGAGTCGGTTTGATATAAAGTACATAGCTACATAGAATCAAACATTAGGTTGTCTATCGAGATGATCTATTATGATATCCAGGGCGCAGTCCTCTTGTGAAATACGAGCGGCGGGCATCACTTGGTCATAAACCAAGTGAAGAGGTACCTCTCGACCATCTGGCCCTACCGGCCCAACCCGAGCCAAGTGCTTTGGGTTGAGTTTGGTAAAGCGGGTCTTCACCATGGCCCATGCCTCCCGCGCTCCCTCTCGACAAGCCGAGGTCTTCCATAGCTCAAAATGACTCCGGGCTCCTCTAAATCGATCGGCTAGCTCGGCCATCCCTTCCGGAGGCGTCTCGGTTGGCCAGAGTGCCTTGGTCATGCTCTTCTAGCTTTCCGAGCTCGCTCGTGCACGACGAACAGTTCCTTCAATAGGTTCCCTCCGAATGAGATGGCTTCTTCCTCGGGATGCCCGGTCAGGAGACCTAAGCACGATAATACGATATGCTTCTTACACTCGACACAATAAAAGTGCTTTACGGAATTCTAGGTTAGAATTTCGCTTACAGAACATGTCACCCTTTAATCTGTGGTTCTCTTTGTGGGCTTGCGTCAGTTGAGTTTTTAAAATCTCAATTTCTTCGGCTTGTCACTGGTTTTCCGCCTTGAGCTAGTTCTTCTCCTCATGATTTCGAGTCAATACACGGCGACCAGCCTCAAACTGAGACTCAGCATACCTTTGAGACTCTCGGGAAGCATCCAAATCCTTCTGCAGCTGACCTATGGACTCAGCTGCTATGAAACAATCTTTCGTCAGAAAGGATCTCCCAACAACTTCCGCACATAAAAATACTTTTTAGTCACAGTGTGCCTCTCTGGTGAACTTTTTCACCTGCTCAAGTTTGGCCTTGATGTCTCGCAACTCTGCGTGGCTCGACTCGAAATCTGCCGACAACTTCTCGTTTTGTTGCTTTGAAGCCTAAATAATAACGGAAACAATATTTAAACCCTTAAACTCGGCCATCTCGTCCAAAATAAGGGTTGGGGGCTACTGGGTTAGGAATTGTGTCCGGTTGTCAAAACCGACCACTCACCCACAAGTTGGTGGACATTAGTTTGGCGGCTCCCTCGAGTCTTGCTCGGGCAGCTCCGAGGTATGCGTCCACTGAATTAAGAGCATTAAATTCTTGGTCGGAAAATACTGGGTGGCGCAATGACTCTTTCCGTCGCCGATGATTCATCGCACTTTCAACCTCAGAATTAGTAACCGAGAATTCCTCCGAATCCTCAGGAGGCTGGTCTGCAACAAGGACTCCCGCATCTACTTCGGCATGTGCCGAAGACCTCGGCTCGTGAGGGCTACCTGACACCTTGGTAACATCTTCGGATGAAGGTGGATGTACTCGTCTCTGAGTATTTCGGTCAGAAATTATGAGTGATTAAGACGGTTATAACAAGGACCGGATTACAAGATTAATTTAAAGCACCTCTTGGTGGGGGGAGCGGGCGATGTGGTTCCTGCCATCGTCCCTCGCTCGGGAATCCTGCCGCCATTTGATGCGGACCCTACTGGTGTAACCCTTGATGGTATTCGGTGCGTGGTCCAGCAACCATTGGAGGTAGAAGTCGGTATGTTCAGAAGGACGGGGGCGTTCACCCTTTTCGGGAAGAAGCCTTCTTTTTACTTATTGCGGAGGAATGGAGTGGTCTGGGGTGATCGGACAGAAGGGCCACCTTAGATTCATCAATACTCCCCTAGTAAAAAATCCCATCCTCAAAGTTAATCGAAATCTCTGGATCACCGTGAAATCCGGGGTCATCGTTATGGGAATAATTCTCTGGTTGCGGAGCGGGGCAGTTGTGTGTCTCGATCCAATGCCTCCATTTCTGTTCCGAAAGACACATGGTTTCAATTAGTAAAACTCGAATATAAACATCCGAACTATAGGAACATGATTGAACTTACCCATTCAATGGGGTTATGAGTTGAATAGCCCTCCCTGATCTTCAGGCGAACAAATTCTTCCTCTTCTCCTTTAAAGAGATCGGCCAATATGGCCGCCAACGCTGCCTGATCGGCAGGACCTTGCCGTCTGGAACAGGTTGTGTCGCTTGTCCCGTTGTAACGCCACAGGGGATGAATACGTTGTTGAAGAGGTTGGACACATCGGGTAATGGCAGCGACCATCACATCGATGATGGTTAATTTGCTATGAACTAGCAACTTCACCTGGGCGGCTAGACACTTTACTACAGCGCTCTCCTCTTGGGAGGAGCTCTTCGGACGCCAGTTGAATCGTTTCTTTAAAGGAGCGTCGGAGTATTCGGGCAGACCCCTCCGGGCTGGGTCAAATAAGGGGACATCCTCAATATAAAACCACTTCGAGGTCCACTCTTCGGATTCCTTCCTAGGGGTCCCGATAGGATACCCCGTCCCGGCTATACGCCATACTTCGGCTCCACCCACTTCCCAGGTTGACCCTCCCCGAGTGCGGGGGACAAGACAGAAATACTGTCTCCATAAATCGAAGTGGGGCTCGCAGCCTGACATGGCTTGAGACTGCGTCGGTATTTCCCCAAAGAGGAAGGGTTGATGCAGCACAACGATGGTAAGTATTTCCTCAGTTATGAAACCTAGGTATCGAACCAGTAGGAGGATCATGCAACACTATGTAAACAACACCTGCACACAAAGAACAAATACTTGCAACCCGACGCGAAAGAGAGGTTGTCAATATCTCCACGGTAAAAAGATAGATTAGGTTGTGATAGATTGGATAGATAGATCTCGCAAGAACACAAAATAAAAGAGGCAAATAAAAAGTGCAGCAAGGTATTTTTGGGTTTTTGGAATAATAGATCTGAAAACAAAAGTGGCAAAAAGATAGATCGGAAAACAATATGTTGGAAAAGTAGACCCGGGGGCCGTAGGATTCACTAGTGGCTTCTCTCATGAGTATAGCACACGGGGGGTGAACAAATTACTGTTGGGCAATTGATAGAAGGTCAAATAATCATGATGATATCCAAGGCGATGATCATTATATAGGCATCACGTCCAAGATTAGTAGATCGAAACGATTCTGCATCTACTACTATGACTCCACACATCGACCGCTATCCAGCATGCATCTAGTGTATTGAGTTCATGGAAAAACGGAGTAATGCAATAAGAACGGTGACATGATGTAGACAAGATCTATTCATGTCGGAATAGACCCCATCTTGTTATCCTTAATAGCAACGATACATACGTGCCTCGCTGTCCCTTCTTTCACTGGGAGAGGACACCGCAAGATCGAACCCATCACAAAGCACCTCTTCCCATGGCAAGAAAAATCGATCTAACTGGCTTAACTAAACCAAAGATTTGAAGAAGAAATACGAGGCTATAAGTAATCATGCATATAAGAGATCAAAGAAGACTCAAATAATATTCATGGATAGAAACTGATCATGAACTCAAAATCCATCGGATCCCAACAAACACACCGCAAAAAGTTTACATCAAATAGATCTCCAAGAGACCATTGTATTGAGAATCAAAAGAGAGAGAGGAAGCCATCTAGCTACTGCCTACGGACCCGTAGGTCTATGGTGGACTACTCACGCATCATCGGAGAGGCACCAATGAGGATGATGAACCCCTCCGTGATGGTGGTAGATTGGATCTCGCGTTTCTCGAACTTGCGGCGGGCTGATGTATTTTTCGTCGACTCCTCTAGGGTTTCTGGAATATTTGGTTATTTATAGAGCTCAGAGGCAGTGGAGGGGGTTCCCGAGGCGGCCACAACCCATCAAGGCGCGCCCGGGCCCCCTGGCGCGCCCTGGTGGGTTGTGGGCGGCATGGGATCCCTCCTGGTTACTTCTTTGGCCCACTGGCCTTCTTCTGGTCCAAAAAAATTCTCCAAAAAGTTTCGTCGCGATTGGACTCCGTTTGGTACTGATGTTATGCGAAGTAAAAAAACAAGCAAAAACAGCAACTGGCACTTTGGCACTATGTCAATAGGTTAGTCCCAAAAATGATATAAAGTTGCTATAAAATGATTCTAAAACATCCAAGATTGATAATATAACAGCATGGAACAAGCAAAAATTATAGATACGTTGGAGACGTATCAGCATCCCCAAGCTTAACCCCTACTCGTCCTCGAGTAGGTAAATGATAAAAACAATTTTTTTGATGTGGAATGTTGCCTAACATGTTCATCACATATTCTTTTCTTTTGTAGCATGGACATTTGGACTCTTAGATGGTTCAAAGCAATAGTCTAGTTTTGACATAAAGACTTTAATACTCAAGCATGCCAACAAGCAACCATGTCTTTCAAAATATCAACACTAAAGAAACTTATCCCTAACCCATCATGCTCAATCATTGATCCATTCATGAAACACACTCAAATATTAACTACACCCAATGCACAAGTATGATCATAGTGCCCCCTAGTTGGTGCTTTTATAAGAGAAGATGGAGAATCAAATTAAAAATAAAAATTGCATAAAGTAAATAGATAGGTCCTTCGCCGAGGGAAGTAGGGATTTGTAGAGGTGCCAGAGCTCAAAGTTTAAATTGAGAGAGAAAAAAAATGTTTTGAGTGGCATGCCTTTCCTGTCAACGAAAACGACAAAGTAGTTCACAATACTTTCGATGCTAGATACATCATAGGCAGTTCCCAAACATAAAGTAAAGTTTATTCCTTTTTCCACCATTCTTTCACAATCCATGGCTAGCCGTATCCATAGTTGCCTTCCATACCAACACTTTCCAAGGAATTTATTATTTGACAACATAAAGTAAATTTCTTTTTTTCATTTCGGGATTGGGCATCCCTATTACCGCCGTACTCTCATGCAATGACAAGTGAATAAACACTCATCTTGAGAATAACACAACTAGCATCGAAAAATATTGGACACCCCTACCGTTTCATGAGCGGTACGAGCACACAAAAAGGAAATTTACTTTGAAAATTAGAGATGGCACATACAAATTTGCTTAGAATGGCACAAAAATACCGCATATAGGTAGGTATGGTGGACTCATAAGGCAAAACTGGGTTTAAGGATTCTGGATGCACAAGTAGTATTTCTACTTAGTACATGAGAAGCAACCAACCAAGAAACGAAAATTCACATAAACGGGCATTGAGCATAACTAACACCGAATAATGCACCATAAGTAGGATATAATTTCATTGCATAACTATTGACTTTCGTACTTGCATAGGGAATCACAAACCTTAACACCAATATTCTTACTAAAGCATAATTACTCACTAACATGACTCACATATTACTATCATCATGTATCAAAACTATTACAAGGAATCAAGTTTAATTTGTCCAATGATCTTCATGAAAGTTTTTATTATATCTCTCTTGAATATCTATCACTTTGGGACTAGTTTCATATATTGCCATTGCTTTTGACAAGCTCAAATGAATTTAAGTGAAGAACATAAGCATAAAAATTTCATCTCTCAAAATAGTATAAGTGAAGCATGAGAGTATTTCTTCAAAATTTACTAACTCTCAAATTAATCTGAGTGAAGCATGAGAGTATTTCTTCAAAATTTCAAAGCACACCGTGCTCAAAAAGATATAAGTGAATCACTAGGGCAATTCCATAGCTGAAAAAATTTAAGTGAAGCATATAGAGTAATTCAAACACATCATAGCATAATTTTGACTCTCTCAAATAGGTGTGTCCAGCAAGGATACTAGTGACAAAATAAAAAGCAAAGATAGCAAAGACTCAAATAATACAAGACGCTCCAAGCAAAGCTCATGATATGTGCCGAATAAAAATATAGCTCCAAGTAAAATACCGATGGTCGTTAGAAGAAAGAGGGGATGCCACTCGGGGCATCCCCAAGCTTAGTTGCTTGTTTCTCTTTGGATATATCTTGGGGGTGCTATAGCATCGCCAAGCTTAGGCTCTTTTCACCCCTTATTCCTTCAACCATCGTGATCTCACCCAAAACTTGAAAACTTCAATCACACAAAACTCAACAAAATCTTCGTGAGATCCGTTAGTATAATAAAGCAGATCACCACTTTAAGTACTATTGCAAACTCATTCAAATTTTATCATCGCATTATACCTACTATATTTTAACTTTGCCATGGCTTATACCCTTCAATACAACCCATAGATTCATCAAAACAAGCACACAATGCAACGAAAACAAAATCTGTCTTAAATAGAACAGTCTGTAGTAATCTGTACTCTAACCATACTTATGTAACGCTAAAAATTCTGAAAAACTAGGACAACGTAAAGAATTTGCATAGCAACACCGTGTTAAAATTTCAGCTCATTATCATGCTCGAGTAAAAAAAATGAAAATTCGTGCACTGGAGGCAAAGTTTATGTTTCAGATTCAACATTGTTTCTACTCATCTTATGAATCATCCTAAAGGCTTTACTTGGCACAAGCAATAAATAAAACATAAAAAACCAATCATAACAGAGGCATAATTGTGTCAACACTCAAAAACAGAAATAAAAAGATGAAAATAATTTATTCATTGGGTTTTTGCTCCATAGGATGCTCTCATGATTGATTCATATGGTGGCTTAATTCTTCTTCTAGGGAAGTGTTCCATACCCTTTCTTAGTGGAAACTGAAATTTAATATTGCCTTCTTTCATATCAATCACGACACCTATAGTGCATAAAAACGGTCTACCAAGTATGATGAGACAAGACCGATTGCAATCAATATCAAGAACAATAAAATCTATGGGCACATAGTTCCTATTTGCAATATTAAGAACATCATTAATTCTTCCCAAAGGCTTTTTAATAGTAGAATCCGCCAAGTGCAAATTAAGAGAACATTCTTCAATATTGGTAAGACCATGCACATCACATAGAGATTTTGGAATCGTGGAAACACTAGCACCCAAATCACATAAAGCAAAGCACTCATAGTTTTTAATCTTGGCCTTAATGGTAGGTTCCCAGTCATCATGTAATTTTCTAGGAATAGAAATCTCTAACTCCAACTTTTCTTCAAAAGATTTCATCATAGCATCAACGATATGTTTAGTAAAAGCTTTATTTTGTTCATAAGAATGGAGTGAATTTAACATGGATTGCAGCAAATAAATACAATCAATCAAAGAGCAACTATCATAATTAAAGTCCTTGCAATCCAAAATAGTGGGCACATCACTAGTTAAAGTTTTGACCTCTTCAAACCCACTTTCATCAAGATTTTCACCCTCCAAATGATTGGGACACCTTCTAGCTAAAGTTGACTCTACTTCAGTCCCTTTATCATCAATTTTAATATTACTAAACAAGGAATCAATAGAAGAAACACCAATCACCTTAAGATCTTCATCATTTTTATGAAGGCAATCACTAGAAAACGCTTTTTCTAAGAATTCTCTTTTATTTCTAAGCATAGCGGTTCTTTTCTTACTTTCATCCATATAAACATATAAAGATTTAATTGATTCATCAATATTAGGTGCAAAAGCTTTCAACTTGAGATTTTCTACATCATGAGAAATTCTATCAATGCTTCTAGACATATCATCAATTTTATTCAACTTTTCTTCTATCGTAGTATTGAAAGCCTTTTGCGCATTGATAAATTGTTTAATATTACTCTCAAGATCAGAAGGGTTACTATTGTAAGAAGAATTACAATAGGAATTACCATAATTATTAGAGGAATTTCCAGGAAAATGCCTAGGATTAAAATTACCTCTATAAGCATTGTTATTGAAATTGTTTCGCGAGACGAAATTCACATCTATGGAATCACTATTTTGCTCAATCAAAGTAGACAAAGGCACATCATTAAGATCAATAGGAGTATTTTTACTAGCAACCAACTTCATTAAAGCATCAACTTTTTCACTCAAGGTACTAATTTCTTCAACCGAATTAACCTTTTTGCTAGTAGGTGCTCTTTCAGTATGCCATTGTGAATAATTTGCCATAATATTATCTAGCAATTTAGTAGCTTCATGATACGTCCATTTTGCATCATGATTTCCTACTGTTATTTATAGTGTTTTGTTAAATAATAATGCTTTAGGGAGTGATTCTAATGCCTTTTCTCTCATAATATGCAAGGTTTACACAAAGACGGAGAATACCGGCAGCTGGAATTCTGGACCTGAAAAAGCACATCAGAGATACCTATCTGCACTTCTCCAAACAAGCTAAAACTTTACGGAGAATATTTTTGGATTATATTAAAAATACTGGAGCAAACAACTACCGGATGGGGCCACCCTGGTGGGCACAAGACACTAGGGCGCGCCAGGCCCCCCAGGCGTGCCCTGATGTGTTGTGCCCTCCTCGGCCCACCTCCGGTGCCCATCTTCTGGTATATAAGGTCTTTTGACCTAGAAAAAATAAGGATAGGACTTTCGGGACCGAACGTCACCGTCTCGAGGCGGAACTTGGGCAGGAGCACTTTTGCCCTCTCACGTGGCTTGAGACTGCGTCGGTATTTCCCCAAAGAGGAAGGGATGATGCAACACAGCGATGGTAAGTATTTCCCTCAGTTATGAAACCAAGGTATCGGACCAGTAGGAGGATCACCACCACCTAATAAGCATCACCTGCACACAAATAACATATACTTGTTACCCGACGCGAAAGAGAGATTGTCAATCTCTCTACGGTAAAAACATAGATTAGGTAATGATATATTGGAGAGATAGATCTCTCAAGAACACAAAATAAAAAGGGAAAATAAAAAGTGCAGCAATATATTTTTGGGTTTTTGGAATAGTAGATCTGAAAACAAAAGCGGCAAAAAGAAAGATCGGAAAGCAATATGTTGGAAAAGTAGACCCGGGGCCATAGGTTTCAGTAGTGGCTTCTCTCATGAGTATAGCACACGGTGGGTGAACAAATTACTGTTGGGCAATTGATAGAAGATCAAATAATCATGATGATATACAAGACAATGATCATTATATAGGCATCACGTCCAAGATAAGTAGACCGACTCCTGCCTGCATCGACCACTATTACTCCACACATCGACCGCTATCCAGCATGCATCTAGTGTATTAATTTCATGAAAAATGGAGTAATGCAATAAGAACGATGACATGATGTAGACAAGATCTATTCATGTAGGAATAGACCCCATGTTGTTATCCTTAATGGCAACGATACATGCGTGCCTTGCTGCCCCTTCTGTCACTGGGAAAGGACACCGCAAGATCGAACCCATCGCAAAGCACCTCATCCCATGGCAAGAAAAATCGACCTAGTTGGCCTAACTAAACCAAAGATTCGAAGTAGAAATACGAGGCTATAAGTAATCATGAATATAAGAGATCAAAGAAGACTCAAATAATATTCATGGATAGAAACTGATCATGAACTCAAAATTCATCGGATCCCAATAAACACACCGCAAAAGTTTACATCAAATAAATCTCCAAGAGACCATTGTATTGAGAATCAAAAGAGAGAGAGAGGAAGCCATCTAGCTACTGCCTACGGACCCGTAGGTCTATGGTGGACTACTCACGCATCATCGGAGAGGCACCAATGAGGATGATGAACCCCTCCGTGATGGTATTAGATTGGATCTCGCGGTTCTGGAACTTGCGGCGGCTGGATGTGTTTTTTGTTAGCTCACTTGGGTTTTCTGAATATTTGGGAATTTATAGGCATTAGAGGCGGTGGAGACGGGCCCCGTGGAGGGCATAACCCATCAGGGCCCGGGGGCCCCTGGCGCGCCCTGGTGGGTTGTGCTCTCCACAGCCCACCAATCTGGCACTTCTTTGGCCCACTGGGTGTCTTCAGGTCCAAAACAAATCTCCAAAAAGTTTCGTCGCGAGTGGACTCCGTTTGGTATTGATATTCTGCAAAGTAAAAGACAATCAAAAACAACAACTCGCACTTTGGCACTACGTCAATAGGTTAGTCCTAAAAAATGATATAAAGTGTCAATAAAGTGATTGTAAAACATCCAAGAATGATAATATAACAGCATGGAACAAGCAAAAAATTATAGATACGTTGGAGATGTATCAGCATCCCCAAGCTTAATTCCTACTCGTCCTCGAGTAGGTAAATGATAAAAACAGAATTTTTGATGTGGAATGCTGCCTAACATGTTCATCTCATATTATTTTCTTTGTAGCATGGACATTTGGACTTTAGATGATTCAAAGCAATAGTCTAGTTTTAACATAATGACTTCAATACTCAAGCATGCCAACAAGCAACCATGTCTTTCAAAATATCAACACTAAAGAAAGTTATCCCTAGCCCAGCATGCTCAATCATTGATCCATTCATGAAACACACTCAAGTATTAGCTATACCCAATGCTCAAGTACGATCATAGTGCCCCCTAGTTGGTGCTTTATAAGAGAAGATGGAGACTCAAAGTAAAAATGAAAATTGCATAAAGTAAATAGATAGGCCCTTCGCAGAGGGAAGTAGGGATTTGTAGAGATGCTAGAGCTCAAAGTTTATATTGAGAGAGAAAACTTATTTTGAGTGGCATGCCTTTCCTGTCAACGAAAACGACAAAGTAGTTCACAATACTTTCCATGCTAGATATATCATAGGCGGTTCCCAAACAGAAAATAAAGTGTATTCCTTTTTCCACCATTCTTTCACATTCCATGGCTGGCCGTATCCATGGTTGCCTTCCATACCAACACTTTCCAAGGAATTTATTATTTGACAACATAAAGTACCATTTTTTTCTTTTTCATTTCAGGAATGGGCATCCCTATTACCGCCGTACTCTCGTGCAATGACAAGTGAATAAACACTCATCTTGATAATAACACATCTAGCATGGAAAACATTGGACACCCCCTACCGTTTCATGAGCGGTTCGAGCACACAAAAAGGAAACTTATTTTGAAAGTTTAGAGATGGCACATACAAATGTGCTTAGAACGGCATGGAAATACCGCATATAGGTAGGTATGGTGGACTCCTAATGCAAAACTAGGTTTAATGATTTTGGATGCACATGTAGTATTTCTACTTAGCACAAGTGGAGGCTAGCAATTAGATTAAGAAGCAACCAAACCAAGAAACGAAAATTCACATAAGTGAGCATTGAGCATAACTAACACCGAATAATGCACCATAAGTAGGATGTAATTTCATTGCATAACTATTGACTTTCGTGCATGCATAGGGAATCACAAACCTTAACACCAATATTCCTACTAAAGCATAATTACTCACCAACATGACTCACATATTACTATCATCATGTTTCAAAATTATTACAAGGAATCAAGTTTAATTTTTCCAATGATCTTCATGAATTTTTTTATTATATCCTCCTTGGATATCTATCACTTTGGGCTAATTTCATATGTTGCTATTGCTTTTGACAAGCTCATAAAAATTGAAGTGAAGCACATGAGCATAAAGATTTCATCTCTCAAAATAGTATAAGTGAAGCATGAGAGTATTTCTACAAAAATTTCCAAGCACACCGTGCTCAAAAAGATATAAGTGAGGCACTAGAGCAATTCTATAGCTCAAAAAGTTTAAGTGAAGCATATAGAGCAATTCTAACAAATCATTGCATAATTTTGGATCTCTCAAATAGGTGTGTCCAACAAGGATACAAGTGACAAACTAACAAGCAAAGCTAACAAAGACTCAAATGATACAAGACGCTCCAAGCAAAACTCATGATATGTGACGAATAAAAATATAGTTCCAAGTAAAATACCGATGGTCGTTAGAAGAAAGAGGGGATGCCACTCGGGGGCATCCCCAAGCTTAGTTGCTTGTTTCTCTTTGGATATATCTTGGGGGTGCTGTAGCATCCCCAAGCTTAGGCTCTTTTCACTCCTTATTCCTTCATCCATCGTGATCTCACCCAAAACTTGAAAACTTCAATCACACAAAACTCAACAAAATCTTTGTGTGATCCGTTAGTATAATAAAGCAAATCACTACTTTAGGTGCTGTTGCAAACCCATTCATATTTTATTATTGCATTATACCTACTGTATTTTAACTTCACCATGGCTCATACCCTTCAATATAACCCATAGATTCATCAAAACAAGCACACAATGCAACGAAAACAGAATATGTCTTAAACAGAACAGTCTGTAGTAATCTGTACTCTAACCATACTTGTGTAACTATAAAAATTCTGAAAAATTAGGACAACGTAAAGAATTTGTACAGAAACACCATGTTAAAATTTCAGTTCAATACCATGTTCCAGTAAAAAAATGAAAATTCAAACACTAGACGCAAAGTTTCTCTTTCAGATTCAGGATTGTTTCTACTCATCTTATGAATCATCCTAAAGACTCTACTTGGCACAAACATTAAATAAAACATAAAAACACAATCATAACAGAGGCATAATTGTGTCAACACACAAAAACAGAAAGGAAAAGATGAAAAAAAATTATTCATTGGGTTGCCTCCCAACAAGCGCTATCGTTTTATGCCCCTAGCTAGGCATAATGATTTCAATGGTGCTCACATAAAAAGTAGTAATTGAAATATGCAAGAGAGCATCATGAATCTCATGACAAGCATATTTAAGTCTAATCCACTTCCTATGCATAGGGATTTTGTGATCAAACAATTTATGGGAACAAAAATCAACTAGCATAGGAAGGCAAAACAAGCATAACTTCAAAACTTTGAGCACATAGAGAGGAAACATGTTATTATTGCAATTCCTACAAGCATATATTCCTCCCTCATAATAAATTTCAGTAGCATCATGAAGGAATTCAACAATATAACTATCACGTAAATCATTCTTTTCATGATGCATAAGAATAGAATTTTCATTACTCTCCACATAAGCAAATTCCTTTTCATCCATGGTAGTGGGAGCAAACTCAACAAAATAACTATCACGAGACACTTGATTGACATAACCACATTGCAAATTAAAACCATGATGATAAGTTACATGGTTATCATTACTCATTATAGCATACGTGTCATCACCATCATCATGAACAGGAGGCATGCAATCATCATAATAAATTTGCTCATCAAAACTTGGGGTACTAAAAATATCATCTTCATCAAACATACCATCCCCAAGCTTGTGGCTTTGCATATCATTAGCATAATTGACATAAATAGAATTTACAGTAACATCATTGCAATCATGCTTTTCAATCAAGGAGCTATCATGAATGACCTTATAAATTTCTTCTTTCAACACTTCAGCAAAATTTCCAGATTCATGATTTTCAAGCAAAACTTCATAGAGATAATCAAGTGCACTCAACTCACTAGCAATTCGTTCATCATAATTTGGTCTATTGAAAAGATTAGCAAGTGGATGAGGATCCGTATCAATAGATTTTTAGCAAGCGAAGATGCAAGCAAATAGAAGGCACATGGCAACACAAGCAAAGATAGCAAACAAGCAAACAAAAAGTGATCCGGCGAGAAAAAGGCAAACGAAAAAGAGGGCGAATAAAACGGCAAATTGGTGAATTGGGGGAGAGGAAAACGAGAGGCAAATGGCAAATAATGTAATTGCAAGGAGATGAGATTTGTGATTAGGAACCTGGTAGATGATGATGCTGTCTCCTCGGCGCCAGAGATTGGCACGTAGAAGAGATGATGCAGCACAGCGACGGTAAGTATTTCCCTCAGTTATGAAACCAAGGTATCGAACCAGTAGGAGGATCACCACCACCTAATAAGCAGCACCTGCACACAAATAACAAATACTTGCCACCCGACACGAAAAAGAGGTTGTCAATCTCTCTACGGTAAAAAGATAGATTAGGTAATGATAGACTGGAGAGATATATCTCTCAAGAACACAAAATAAAAAGGGCAAATAAAAAGTGCAGCAATATATTTTTGGGTTCTTGGAATAGTAGATCTGAAAACAAAAGCGGCAAAAAGATAGATCGGAAAGAAATATGTTGGAAAAGTAGACCCGGGGGCCGTAGGTTTCATTAGCGGCTTCTCTCATGAGTATATCACACGGTGGGTGAACAAATTACTGTTGGGCAATTGATGGAAGATCAAATAATCATGACGATATCCAAGGCGATGATCATTATATAGGCATCACGTCCAAGATAAGTAGACCGACTCCTGCCTGCATCTACCACTATTACTCCACACATCGACCGCTATCCAGCATGCATCTAGTGTATTAAGTTCATGGAAAAACGGAGTAATGCAATAAGAACGATGACATGATGTAGACAAGATCTATTCATGTAGGAATAGACCGCATCTTGTTATCCTTAATGGCAACGATACATGCGTGCCTGGCCGCCCCTTCTGTCACTGGGAAATGACACCGCAAGATCGAACCCATCACAAAGCACCTCTTCCCATGGCAAGTAAAATCGATCTAGTTGGCCTAAGTAAACCAAAGATTCGAAGTAGAAATATGAGGCTATAATTAATCATGCATATAAGAGATCAAAGAAGACTCAAATAATATTCATGGATAGAAACTGATCATGAAATCAAAATTCATTGGATCCCAACAAACACACCGCAAAAGTTTACATCAAATAGATCTCCAAGAGACCATTGTATTGAGAATCAAAAGAGAGAGAGAGAGAGAGAGAGGAAGCCATCTAGATACTGCCTATGGACCCGTAGGTCTATGGTGGACTACTCACGCATCATCGGAGAGGCACCAATGAGGATGATGAACCCCGCCGTGATGGTGTTTGATTGGATCTCGTGGTTCTGGAACTTGCGGCGGCTAGATGTGTTTTTCGTCGACTCCATTAGGGTTTTCTGAATATTCGGGAATTTATAGGCATCAGAGGCAGTGGAGAGGATCCCCGTGGAGGGAAAGCCCATCGGGGCGCGCCCGGGGCCCCTGGCGCGCCCTGGTGGGTTGTGCTCTCCATAGCCCACCAATCTGGCACTTCTTTGGCCCACTGCGTGTCTTCTGGTCCAAAAAAATCTCCAAAAGTTTCGTCGCGATTGGACTCCGTTTGTTATTGATATTCTGCAAAGTAAAAAACAAGCAAAAAT
Organism: Elymus sibiricus; assembly: GCA_039707655.1. NCBI lineage: Eukaryota > Viridiplantae > Streptophyta > Magnoliopsida > Poales > Poaceae > Elymus > Elymus sibiricus. Next base: position 100,263,226 of record CM077663.1, read on the forward strand.
AGCAGCTGGCACTTTGGCACTATGTCAATAGGTTAGTCCCAAAAATGATATAAAGTGGCTATAAAGTGATTGTAAAACATCCAAGAATGATAATATAACAGCATGGAACACGCAAAAATTATAGATACGTTGGAGACGTATCACCCTCCGGCGGAGCGATTCCGCCGGGAGACTTCCCTCCCGGAGGGGGAAATCAAAGCCATCGTCATCACCAACACCCCTCTCATCTTTGGGAGGCCAATATTCATCAACATCTTCAACACCACCATCTCCTCTCAAACCCTAGTTCATCTCTTGTGTTCAATCTTTGTACCGGAACCTCAGATTGGTACCTGTGGGTGACTAGTAGTGTTGATTACATCTTGTAGTTGATTACTATATGGTTTATTTGGTGGAAGATTATATGTTCAGATCCATTATGCTATTCAATACCCCTCTGATGTTGAGCATGAATATTATTTGTGAGTAGTTACCTTTGTTCTTGAGGTCACGGGAGAAGTCATGTCGCAAGTAATCATGTGAATTTGATATGTGTTCGATATTTTGATGATATGTATGTTGTGATTCCCTTAGTGGTGTCATGTGAACGTCGACTACATGACACTTCACCATCCTTGGGCCTAAGGGAATGCATTGTGGAGAAGTTATTATATGATGGGTTGCTAGAGTGACAGAAGCTTAAACCCTAGTTTATGCGCTACTTCGTAAGGGGCTGATTTGGATCCAAACGTTTAATGTTATGGTTAGATTTTATCTTAATACTTTCCTCGTAGTTGCGGATGCTTGCGAGGGGGTTAATCATAAGTGGGAGGTTGTTCAAGTAAGAACAGCACCCAAGCACCGGTCCAACCACAAATCAAATTATCAAAGTAGCGAACACGAATCAAACCAACATGATAAAAGTGACTAGATGAAATTCCCGTGTACCCTCAAGAACACTTTGCCTATTACTAGAAACTGTTCTGGCATGTCCTTTGCCACAAAAGTATTGGGCTATCTTTCTGCACTTTATTTACCGTTACCGTTACTTGCTCGTTACCAATTATCTTGCTATCAAACTATCTGTTATCTACAATTTCAGTGCTTTCAGAAATTACCTTGCTGAAAACTGCTTGTCATTTCCTTCTGCTCCTCGTTGGGTTCGACACTCTTACTTATCGAAAAGACTATGATTGATCCCCTATACTTGTGGGTCATTAAGACTCTTTTCTGGCGCCGTTGCCGGGGAGTGAAGCGCTCTTGGTAAGTGGAAATCGGTAAGGAAAAACTTCTACTACGTGCTGAAATTTATTGTCACCTGTTACTATGGAAAACAATCCTTTGAGGGGTTTGTTCAGGGTATATTCACGTCGACCGGAACCACAATTAGTTGCCCCTCAACCTTATGCACCTACTGAAAATGTTGGCTATGAAATTCCTTCGGGTATGGTAGAACAACTGCTTGCTAAACCTTATGCAGGAGATGGAACTAAACATCCTGATATGCACCTATTATATGTGAACGAAATTTGTGGATTATTTAAGCTTGCAGGTTTACCCGGAGATGAAGCTAAGAAGAAGGTTTTCCCTTTTTCTTTGAAGGGAAAAGCATTGACATGGTATAGGCTATGTGATGACATTGGATCATGCAACTGGAATCGATTGCAATTGGAATTCCATCAAAAGTTTTATCCCTTGCATCTAGTTCATCGTGCTCAGAATTATATATATAATTTTTGGCCTCGTGAAGGAGAAAGCATCACTCTAGCTTGGGGGAGGCTTAATTCAATGTTATATTCGTGCCCCAATCATGATATCCTGAGAGAAGTTATTATTCATAATTTTTATGCTCGGCTTTCTCATAATGATCAATCCATGCTCGATACTTCTTGTACTGGTTCTTTTATGAAGAAGACTATTGAATTCAAGTGGGTTCTCTTAGAAATAATTGAACGTAACTCTGAATATTGGGAACTCGACGAAGGTAATGAGTCAGGTATAAAGCTCAAGTTTGATTGTGTTAAATCTTTTATGAATACCGATGCTTTTCACAAGTTTAGCACTAAATACGGACTTGACTCTGAGATAGTAGCCTCTTTCTGTGAAACATTTGCTACTCATGTAGATCTCCCTAAAGATAAGTGGTTTAAATATCATCCCCCTATTAAAAAAGAAATTAAAGATCCGGTCATACCTAAAGATGAAACCATCATTTACAATATTGATCCAGTTGTGCCTACCGCTTATATTGAAAAACCACCTTTCCCTGTTAGGATAAAGGAACATGCTAAGGTATCAACTGTGGTTTGCAAGAGTAATATTAGAGCACCTAAGCCCGCTGAGCAAATTAAAGTAGAACCTAGTGTTGCTCTGGTTAAAGATATCTTGGTAGAAAATATTGATGGGCATGTTATCTACTTCTGTGATGAAGCTGCTAGAATTGTCAAACCTGATGAAAAAGATAAACATAGACCCATAGTGGGCATGCTTGTTGTCTCAATCAAAATAGGAGATCATTGCTATCATGGTTTATGTGACTTGGGTGCTAGTGTTAGTGCTATTCTTTTTACCTTATACCAAGAAATTATGAATGAAATAGCACTTGCTGAAATAGAAGATATTGATGTTACTATCAAACTTGCTAATAGAGACACCATCACACCACTTGGTATTGTTAGAGATGTTGAAGTCTTATGTGGGAAAGTAAAATACCCTATAGATTTTCTAGTTCTTGGTTCCCCACAAGATGACTTTTGTCCCATTATCTTTGGTCGACCTTTCTTGAACACCGTCAATGCTAAGATAGATTGTGAAAAACAAACTGTCGATGTCAGTTTTGGTGATGTATCTCATGAATTTAATTTTTCCAAGTTTAGTAGACAACCTTGTGATGGAGGACTATCTAGTAAAGATGAAATAATTGGTCTTGCTTCTATTGTCATGTCTCCTACTGATCCACTAGAACAATATTTGCTTGACCATGAAAATGATATGCACTTGCGTGAAAGAAATGAAATAGATAAAATTTACTTTGAACAACAACCTCTCCTGAAACACAATTTGCCCATGGAAACTCTTGGAGGTCCTCCTCCACCTAAAGGTGATCCTGTGTTTGAATTAAAGCAATTGCTTGATACTTTGAAGTATGCTTAACTTGATGAGAAAAAGATATATCCTGTTATTATTAGTGCTAACCTTTCAGAACATGAAGAAGGAAGATTATTAAAAATTCTGAGGAAGCACCGGGCTGCTGTTGGATATACTATTGATGATCTGAAGGGCATTAGTCCCACTCTATGTCAACACAAGATTAATATGGAACCTGACGCTAAACCCGTTGTTGATCACCAACGGTGATTGAATCCTAAGATGAAAGAAGTGGTAAGAACTGAAATATTAAGGCTTCTAGAAGCAGGTATAATCTATCCCATAGCTGATAGTAGATGGGTAAGTCCCGTTCATTGTCTCCCTAAGAAGGGAGGTATTACTGTCGTTCCTAATGATAAGAATGAACTCAGTCCACAAAGAATTGTCACTGGCTATAGGATGGTAATTGATTTTAGAAAATTAAATAAAGCTACTAGAAAATATCATTACCCTCTGCCTTTTATTGATCAGATGTTAGAAAGATTATCTAAGCACACACACTTTTGTTTTCTCGATGGATATTCTGGTTTCTCTCAAATACCTGTATCACAATCTGATCAAGAGAAAACCACCTTTACTTGTCCTTTTGGAACCTATGCTTATAGTCGTATGCCTTTTGGTTTATGCAATGCACCTTCTACCTTTCAAAGATGTATGACTGCTATATTCTCTGATTTTTGTGAAAAGATTGTGTAGGTTTTCATGGATGATTTTTCCGTTTACGGAACTTCTTTTGATGATTGCTTAAGCAACCTTGATCGAGTTTTGCAGAGATGTGAACAAACTAATCTTGTCTTGAATTGGTAGAAGTGCCACTTTATGGTCAATGAAGGTATTGTCTTGGGGCATAAAATATCTGAACAAGGTATTGAGGTGGATAAAGCTAAAGTTGATGCAATTGAGAAAATGCCATGTCCTAAAGATAATAAAGGTATTGAAAGTTTCCTTGGTCATGCTGGTTTCTATAGGAGGTTCACTAAAGACTTCTCTAAAATTTCTAGGCCTCTTACTATTCTTTTGCAAAAGGATATTCCCTTTGTTTTTGATGATGATTGTGTATAAGCCTTTGAAACACTCAAGAAAGCCTTAACCTCTGCACCTATCGTTCAACCACCTGATTGGAACTTGCCTTTTGAAATTATGTGTGACGCTAGTGATTATGTTGTTGGCGCTGTTCTAGGACAACGAGTTGATAAGAAGTTGAATGTTATCCATTATGCTAGAAAAACTCTAGACAGTGCCCAACGAAATTATGCTACTACTGAAAAAGAATTTTTTTTAGCAGTTGTGTTTGCTTGTGATAAATTTAGACCCCACATTGTTGATTCCAAAGTCATTGTTCACATCGATCATGCTGCTATAAAATATCTTATGGAAAAGAAAGATGCTAAACCTAGACTCATTAGGTGGGTTCTCTTGCTTCAAGAATTTGACTTACATATCGTAGATAGGAAGGGAGCTGAGAACCCCGTAGCTGATAACTTGTCTAGGTTAGAAAATATTCTTGATGACCCACTACCTATTGATGATAGCTTTCTCGATGAACAGTTAGCTGCAATAAATGTTTCTCAAAACACTCCTTGGTATGCTGATTGTGCTAATTACATTGTTGCTAAATATATACCACCTAGTTTCACATACGAACAAAAGAAAAAAATTCTTCTATGACTTGAGACATTACTTTTGGGATGCACCACATCTTTATAAAGAAGGAGTAAATGGTATTATTAGACGTTGTGTACCTGAGCATGAACAGGAACAAATCCTACGGAAATGTCATTCCGAAGCTTATGGAGGACATCATGCGGGATATAGAACTGCTCACAAGGTATTGCAATCTGGTTTTTATTGGCCTACTCTCTTCAAGGATGCCCGTAAGTTTGTCTTGTCTTCTGATGAATGTCACAGAATTGGTAATATCGGTAAGCATCAGGAAATGCCTATGAATTATTCACTTGTTGTTTGTGGTTTTGATTATATGGGACCTTTTCCTTCCTCTAACGGGTACACTCATATTTTGGTTGCTGTTGATTATGTCACTAAGTGGGTAGAAGCTATTCCAACTAGTAGTGTTGATCACAACACCTCCATTAAAATGCTTAAAGAAGTTATCTTTCCGAGGTTTTGAGTCCCTAGATATCTAATGACTGATGGTGGTTCACACTTTATTCATGGTGCGTTCCGCAGGATGCTTGCTAAATATGATGTTAACCATAGAATTGCATCACCCTATCAACCTCAATCTAGTGGTCAAGTTGAAGTTAGAAATAGAGAAATAAAATTGATATTACAAAAAACTGTCAATAGGTCTCGAAAGAATTGGTCTAAGAAACTAGAGGATGCACTTTGGGCCTATAGAACAACTTACAAAAATCCTATGGGTATGTCTCCATACAAAATGGTATACGGAAAAGCTTGTCATTTGCCACTAGAGTTAGAACATAAAGCATTTTGGGCAATTAAAGAACTCAATTATGATTTCAAACTTGCCGGTGAGAAGAGGCAATTTGATATTAGCTCACTAGATGAATGGAGAACCCAAGCCTATGAAAATGCCAAACTATTCAAAGAAAAAGTAAAAAGATGGCATGACAAAAGACTCGAAAAGTGGAAATTCAAAATAGGAGACTATGTTCTTTTGATCAACTCTCGTTTAAGATTTTTTGCACGCAAGCTTCTCTCCAAATGGGAAGGACCATATATTATCGAAGAGGTTTATCGTTCTGGAGCTATCAAGATTAATAATGCCGAAGGTACTAACCCGAAGGTGGTCAATGGACAAAGAATTAAACATTATATCTCAGGTATGCCTATTAATGTTGAAAGCAATGTTATCCAAACCATGACACCGGAGGAACACATAAAAGAAACCTTCCGGAACACTCCAGAACTCTGAAAAATAGGAGGTACGTGATACGGTAAGTAAACGAACTCCGAAAAATCCGCAAAACTATTTTCTGTCAATTTTGGAATATTAGAAAAATTAGGAAAATAAGAAATAAACCGGAAGGCAAGCGAGGTGAGCACGATACACCAGGGTGCGCCAGCCCTACCAGGCGCGCCCTGGTGGGTTGTGCCCACCTCGGACACCTTCCCGACTCCATTTTCCTTCCATATGCTTGCTTTCCAAGAATAAAAATTCTCTATATATACCCCCGACTGTTTTGACCACCGCATCGCACAAAAATCCTCTGTTCTTGTTTCGTGCTGTTTTCCCGGCAGATCTGAAAATATGTCGTCTCAAGATTCAGAGGGGGAGAGCTATGTTGGTGACTATATTGCAAACCCCAAGATCTATGGAGAAGTGGAGCATTATGTATGGATCTCAGACGAGGAGGAAGACGTTACCATGAAGGAAACAAAGGATGATAGCTCTGAGGAAGAGGATGACCCACTACCTCAACCCGGAGACATGCATGTGGAATTCAAGAAGTCAAGCCTCCCTAGAGGATACAAACCTGAGGTTCAATTTATTCCATCTCGTTTTCTGCAGGAGATCAAGGCGGCATTATGCAAAAAGATATTAAAGCTCGAGTTGGAGAATGATGATCTAATGGAGGAAAATTTTATGGTCAAATATAAGTTGAAGAAGAAGGCCACTTCATCACCACCACCTACTTCATCACCACCTCCAAAGGAGACTTGAGCACACGGGTATTGGCACCCCCCTTGGCTTGAGCCAAGCTTGGGGGAGGTGCCCCGGTATCGTATCACCATCACTTTTATTCACCTTTACCTATTTTTTTAGTTCGGTCTTTAGTTTTCTTTTGATTTAGTTGAATAAAAGTTTAGCATGATATATTTTCGTGTGTTAGTTTCGTGGTCTATCTATCTATGTAATCGAGTGAGAGTTATATAATAAAGTTTAGTTTGAGCTTTTGCTTCTTTATTTTCTTGTTGCAATCAAATAAAGGGAAAGAGAAATAAATGAAAAGAATCATGTGCTAATCTTATGGTAAGTAATGACATCACATAAGAAAAAGTATAAGTGGTAAAATTTGTTTGAGAGTGACAAACATAGCATTGGTTAATGATTCAATTCATGAAAGAATTAATAAGGGAAGAGAAGATTCACATGCAAATACACTATCTTGGACATCTTTTATGATTGTGAGCCCTCATTAAATATTATATGCCAAAATTGTTGACACTGGACAAGGAAGACAGCCTAATGATTTATGCTTGTTCATATCCACATAGAAGTTATATTGTCATACATCCTTCAACATGTGGTGCTTGCTCAATATCTTTGCTAGCCAAAATTCCGCACTAAGTAGAGATACTACTTGTGCATCCAAAAACCCAAAACCCAAATTCATGTTTTGAGAGTCCACCATACCTACCTACGAATCGAGTAATATCCTTCAAGTAAGTTGTCATCGGTGCAATAAGGCAATAAAATTTGCTTCTAAACGTGTTTTGATCAATTAGTGTAAGAGAAAATTGAGCGCTATACGAATTTGTGATGGCAAAGTAATAAAAGGGACGGACTGCATAATAAAGGTTGCTATCATAGGGGGCAATATAGCGCGACATTCTTTTACATTAAGGGATTGGGCATACAAACCAAAAAGCGCATGACAACCTCTGCTTCCCTCTGCGAAGGGCCTATCCTTTACTTTTATGTATTTACTTTTATGCAAGAGTCAAAGTATTCTTCCCTATTCCTTTTTCTTTTTTTCTTTTAGCAAGCATCATGTGGTAAGGAAAGATCTAGGCACATATATCCAGTTGGATGTAAATGAGCATGAGTTATTATTGTTGACATCACCCTTGAGGTGAATACGTTGGGAGGCGAAACTATAAGCCCCTATCTTTCTATGTGTCCGGTTGAAACTTTTTGCTCATGGGTATGCTGTGAGTGTTAGCAATCATAGAAGACTAAATGATGGTTGAGTATGTGGACTTTCCAAAAGGCTCCGACACGAGACCATTCCTGAAAATATGATGAATTGTAGTTGCAAAGTTGACTGAGAACATAGTTTGTTGGTTTTCAATAAGGTTCATGCTTTATACTTCTATGTTGTGATGAATTGTTACTTGTTAATGAGAAGTTATATGAAGAAAGTATATTAATAAGTTTTATGTTAGAGTTTGTTGATGTTATAATAATAAGCATGATGCTACTATGTCCGTATTTTGTTTTTATCGACACCTCTCTCTCAAACCATGTGGACATGCTTTTCAATATCGGCTTTCGCTTGAGGACAAGCGAGGTCTAAGCATGGAGGAGTTGATACGTCCATTTTGCATCATGATTTCCTACTGTTATTTATAGTGTTTTGTTAAATAATAATGCTTTAGGGAGTGATTCTGATGCCTTTTCTCTCATAATATGCAAGGTTTACACAAAGAGGGAGAATACCGGCAGCTGGAATTCTGGACCTGAAAAAGCACATCAGAGATACCTATTCTGCACTTCTCCAAACAAGCTAAAACTTTACGGAGAATATTTTTGGATTATATTAAAAATAGTGGAGCAAACAACTACCGAAGGGGGCCACCCTGGTGGGCACAAGACACCAGGGCGCGCCAGGCCCCCCAGGCGCGCCCTGGTGGGTTGTGCCCTCCTCGGCCCACCTCCGGTGCCCATCTTCTGGTATATAAGGTCTTTTGACCTACAAAAAATAAGGAGAGGACTTTCGGGATGGAACGTCGCTGTCTCGAGGCGAAGCTTGGGCAGGAGCACTTTTGCCCTCCGACAGAACGATTCCGTCGGGGGAACTTCCCTCCCGGAGGGGGAAATCGAAGTCATCGTCATCACCAACACCCCTCTCATCTTTGGGAGGCCAATCTTCATCAACATATTCAACATCACCATCTCCTCTCAAACCCTAGTTCATCTCTTGTGTTCAATCTTTGTACCGGAACCTCAGATTGGTACGTGTGGATGACTAGTAGTGTTGATTACATCTTGTAGTTGATTACTATATGGTTTATTTGTGGAAGATTATATGTTCAGATCCAATATGCTATTCAATACCCCTCTGATCTTGAGCATTAACATTATTTGTGAGTAGTTACCTTTGTTCTTGAGGTCACGGGAGAAGTCATGTCGCAAGTAATCATGTGAATTTGATATGTGTTCAATATTTTGATGATATGTATGTTGTGATTCCCTTAGTGTTGTCATGTGAACGTTGACTACATGACACTTCACCATCCTTGGGCCTAAGGGAATGCATTGTGGAGTAGTTATTAGATGATGGGTTGCTAGAGTGACATAAGCTTAAACCCTAGTTTACGCACTACTTCACAAGGGGCTGATTTGGATCCAAACGTTTAATGCTATGGTTAGATTTTATCTTAATACTTTTCTCGTAGTTGCGGATGCTTGAGAGGGGGTTAATCATAAGTGGGAGGTTGTTCAAGTAAGAACAGCTCCCAAGCACCAGTTCACCCACATATCAAATTATCAAAGTAGCGAACACGAATCAAACCAACATGATAAAAGTGACTAGATGAAATTCCCGTGTACCCTCAAGAACACTTTGCTTATTACTAGAAATTGTTCTGGCCTGTCCTTTGCCATAAAATGATTGGGCTATCTTGCTGCACTTTATTTACCGTTACCGTTACTTGCTCGTTACCAATTATCTTGCTATCAAACTATCTGTTACCTACAATTTCAGTGCTTGCAGAAATTACCTTGCTGAAAACCGCTTGTCATTTCCTTCTACTCCTCGTTGGGTTCGACACTCTTACTTATCGAAAGGACTACAATTGATCCCCTATACTTGTGGGTCATCAAGACTCTTTTCTGGCGCTGTTGCAGGAGAGTGAAGCACTCTTGGTAAGTGGAAATCGGTACGGAAAAACTTATACTACGTGCTGAAATTTATTGTCACTTGTTACTATGGAAAACAATCCTTTGAGGGGTTTATTCGGGGTATATTCACCTCGACCGGAACCACAATTAGTTGCCCCTCAACCTACTGCACCTACTGAAAATGTTGGCTATGAAATTCCTTCGGGTATGGTAGAACAACTGCTTTCTAAACCTTACGCATGAGATGGAACTGAACATCGTGATATGCACCTATTATATGTGAACGAAATTTGTGGATTATTTAGGCTTGCAGGTTTACCCGGAGATGAAGCTAAGAAGAAGGTTTTCCCTTTATCTTTGAAGGTAAAAGCATTGACATGGTATAGGCTATGTGATGATATTGGATCATGGAACTGGAATCGATTGCAATTGGAATTCCATCAAAAGTTGTATCCCATGCATCTAGTTCATCGTGATCGGAATTATATATATATAATTTTTGGCCTCGTGAAGGAGAAAGCATCGCTCTAGCTTGGGGAGGCTTAAGTCGATGTTATATTCATGCCCCAATCATGATATCCCGAGAGAAGTTATTATTCATAATTTTTATGCTCGACTTTCTCATAATGATCAATCCATGCTCGATACTTCTTGTATTGGTTCTTTTATGAAGAAGACTATTGAATTCAAGTGGGATCTCTTAGAAAGAATTAAACGTAACTCTAAAGATTGGGAAATCGACAAAGGTAATGAGTCAGGTATAAAGCTTAAGTTTGATTGTGTTAAATCTTTTATGAATACCGATGCTTTTCACAAGTTTAGCACTAAATATGGACTTGACTCTGAGATAGTAGCCTCTTTTGGTGAAAGATTTGCTACTCATGTTGATCTCCCTAAAGATAAGTGGTTTAAATATCATCCCCCTATTAAAAAAGAAATTAAAGAACCGGTCATACCTAAAGATGAAACCATCATTTACAATGTTGATCCAGTTGTGCCTACCACTTATATTGAAAAATCACCTTTCCCTGTTAGGTTAAAGGAACATGCTAAGGTATCAACTGTGCTTCGCAAGAGTAATATTAGAGCACCTAAGCCCCCTGAGCAAATTAAAGTAGAACCTAGTGTTGCTATGGTTAAAGATCTCTTGGTAGAAAATATTGATGGACATGTTATCTACTTCTGTGATGAAGCTGCTAGAATTGCCAAACCTGATGAAAAAGATAAACATAGACCCGTTGTGGGCATGCATGTTGTCTCAGTCAAAATAGGAGATCATTGCTATCATGGTTTAAGTGACTTGGGTGCTAGTGTTAGTTCTACTCCTTTTACCTTATACCAAGAAATTATGAATGAAATAGCACCTGCTGAAATAGAAGATATTGATGTTACTATCAAACTTGCTAATAGAGACACCATCACACCAGTTGGGATTGTCAGAGATGTTGAAGTCTTTTGTGGGATAGTAAAATACCCTAGTGATTTTCTAGTTCTTGGTTCCCCACAAGATGACTTTTGTCCCATTATCTTTGGTATACCTTTCTTGAACACCGACAATGCTAAGATAGATTGTGAAAAACAAACTGTCGGTGTCAGTTTTGGTGATGTGTCTCATGAATTTAATTTTTCCAAGTTTAGTAGACAACCTTGTGATAGAGGACTATCTAGTAAATATTAAATAATTGGTCTTGCTTCTATTGCCGTGCCTCCTACTGATCCACTAGAACAATATTTGCTTGACCATGAAAATGATATGCACTTGCGTGAAAGAAACGAAATAGATAAAATTTACTTTGAACAACAACCTCTCCTGAAACACAATTTGCCCATTGAAACTCTTGGAGATCCTCCTCCACCTAAAGGTGATCCTGTGTTTGAATTAAAGCAATTGCCTGATACTTTGAAGTATGCTTATCTTGATGAGAAAAAGATATATCCTATTGTTATTAGTGCTAACCTTTCAGAACATGAAGAAGAAAGATTATTTAAAAATCCGAGGAAGCACTGGGCTGCTATTGGATATACTCTTGATGATCTTAAGGGCATTAGTCCCACTCTATGTCAGCACAATATTAATATGGAACCTGACGCTAAACCCGTTGTTGATCACCAACGGCGATTGAATCCTAATATGAAAGAAGTGGTAAGAACTGAAATATTAAAGCTTCTGGAAGCAGGTATAATCTATCCCATAGCTGATAGTAGATGGGTAAGTCCCGTTCATTATGTCCTAAGAAGGGAGGTATTACCGTCGTTCCTAATGATAAGAATGAACTCATTCCACAAAGAATTGTCACTGGCTGTCGGCGTTCTGGGATCGGGGGTACCCAGTCCTGCATGCCTACGGCCCAGTGCGTGGCCCACCTCGACGGCCCAGTACGGCCTCGCGACAAACCCCCCAAGACAAGACCCTCGTGAGGGCCCCGGCCTTGCGAGGAGGATGACGCCAAGACCTCCAGAGGAGCGGCCTCCCCAGGTGGCCTCCTGAGGAGCGGAGATTCCTATGCAGTGCCCGGCCTCAGGAGACTGCGATGACATGAGCCATGACGACCAAGGGAGACGGGCACCAGCGGGCGCAGGAGAGACAATTTCCTCTTTGGTGTAAGGAGGCAAGGAGGAGCACAGGTTCCCAAGTAACTGTAATGCCCAAGATGTGATCCTATCCTTATTTTGGCTCGAGGGCCTCGACAGGGATAGAAGCGCATCTCATCGTTTCGCAAGAATGGATATCATTACAAGTACATGTAAAGAAGAGATGAGTATATGGAATTGGCTTACACTCGCTGTCGGGGATATAACTCCACGATATGACCCGCCCCATTGGGCCGGGTCAACATATCAATAGTCTTATAACCCAGTTTTAAGGTGGGCCGTGTCCTAAATACAAGATAAGTAAAGTGGCGGCTGACCAAGACACCGGGCGGCCCATACCAGAAGACGGCGGCTTGAAGCCCATGAAGCTAAGGACACCGGTTAAAGTTTCCTTAAGGTACAAGACAAGTTTAAGATGTCATAGATCACGGGTCATGATATGACCCGGACTCTGTTGTAAACCCTAGGGTTGACCTCTATATAAAGGCAGGCTCCTAGGGTCGAAAGGTTCAAGTTACAACCTCTCGGTAACTAGGTTAGCAATTCCGCACCCTTGTAATCGAGATATATCCATCCAATACACAAAAAGAAGGACGTAGGCTATTACCTCCATAGGAGGGGCCGAACCTGGGTAAACCCGACTCTCTCTCTCGCTTAACCCCTTCGAGTCGCCACCAAGCGGCGATGGCCTCACACCTAAGTCCTGTTACGAGGACATTTGTCGGGTTGATAAAACCACGATAGTTGGCGCCCACCATGGGGCTCTCGCCCGGTGGAGTTGAGTTTTCGAAGGGGACCCAGTCGGGATTCGGAAAGTTTGCGGTGAACCAGATGATCAAGAACCACCGTGACAGGATCTACGAGCCGGTTTGGAGCGTCAAGGACGACCCGATCGGACGTGGGTCATGAGATCCCGCGGGAGAGATTGGGTTAGAAACTTCCGACCCGGACATCTACATCGACAACGACGAGCCGGCTCGGAGCGCCAGATCCAATCAACATCAGGACGGTCTTTGCCGTGAATTCGTTGGCTTCACGCAAGGGGTCAACCTTTCTAACGAGCCAGCCTCCAGCGGCGACGTCCTCGTCAATTTGGACGGCGCATCATCTACAGGAGATACGGAGTCAATCTGCCGTCTTTATGATGGCGGCCTAGGGGGCTCTTTGGAGACTAAAGCCCCTGAGGAATACAATGAGTCGCCTCGCCAGGTTGCTGTCTACATGGCCGGGGCTACAGTGGTTGCAGATCCAGCCACGGCTGGAGGTTCTGGCGGGTCAACCAAAACGCCGGCTCAGGCTATGGCTGATCTTATGGCCGAGATGGAAAACTCGTGGATACCCCGGTCACCACGGAAAACCAGGAATAGCGCAATGTGGAGCTAACCAAATTGCGTACTCAAATAATCGAGGTACAGAAGGAGATAGATGTTGAAAATGCACGGATGGCAGATCTGCAGACTCACATACATCAAGAGACGGAATGCCTTAAGGCTGAGGCCTGGCGGTTAGGGGTTCAGAGAGAAGCATCAGAGGCGGTTTACGAGAGAAGACGCCACCGTGGGCTCCCCCCGAACCTTGAGCCACAACAGTTTTTTAACACCCCACAACAGACACCAGGGACTGTTCAGTAACCCGAGAATTGGCAAGAGGAGCCGGCTCAACCCCCGCCGGCTCAATCCCCCCCCTCAGCGATTTCAGACGCCGCGGGGCCACTTTTCCAATCCTGTTGACAATATGTTGGCTGCAACCCGGAATTTGGAAGCATTGCCCATTAATGGAAACTCTCCTCTCGAGGTTGAAGCCAGGAACACTATCGAGATGCTGAAGACTGCCGTGGTACAATAGGCACAATATTCGTATAGCCAGGACCGGATGCATTCCACTTCTTACTCTAGCAAGGGCCGCCATGTGAAGTCCCCGGCCATCTCTAGCAGTGAACGAAGGCAGCAACATCAGGTCTCTCCGACTCGTCCCATGCCATCAGACGCCTAGGCGGTTGTTGATGCTGCGAGAGGTGCACGGCAGGCAGAAGCAGAAGTAGCAGCACGGGCGATCCAAAAGCTTCACCCTCAACTGGCAAGTTTAGGGGCTGGATCCAATAGCAGGACGATTGGTATACCATGCTTATCCCTGGTGCTCTGCGCAGAGCGCATGCCCAAAGATTTCAAGGGGCCTCGTAAGGTGCCAAATTACACAGCAGATCTTGAGTCGGCGTCTTGGATTGAGAGTTATGAGTTGGCAATGGACATGCTGGATGTCAGCGACGCTGTGTGTGCCAAATACTTAACCATGATGTTGGAAGGACCGGCTCAGACATGGTTGAAAAACTTGCCGCCTAACTCCATCAACACATGGATTGAGCTCAAAGAACGATTCATCAAGAATTTACAAGGAACCTGCCAGAATCCTATGACGATAGTAGATCTACAACATTGCATTCAACGAGTAGACTAGTCGGCTCACCATTAGACTCGTCAGGTCGCGGAAATCATCCACTCGTCGGACAGCATCACGGCGGCTCAGGCAGTCCTAATATTAGAAAAAAAACTGTCACTTTCAGCCTTTGGTCCAGAAGCTTTGGCGGCTCAAGCGGAAGGTGCAAGACATGGGCGATTTGATGGACGTCCTCACTAGATATGCCGAGTCAGATAGCATTAAGGATCCTGGCTCAGATGAGGACAAGACCTCCAAAGGCAAAAAATCTGAAGGAGGAAAAAATCAGCACAGTCAAGGAGGAAACCAGGGGGGCCCAAAATAATAAGCAGAAGTAGCCGGATGGCAGGTCAGACTTTGTGGCCAATACCAATACAGGTTTCAAAAACCAGCGTCGGAACGGTCGACCGGGGGGAGCTTACAATGGGAATAAACCTCGCAATTATGAGGAGGCGCTTAAATCACCTTGCCCTAAGCACCGCACCCAAGATATGCCGGCTAGCCACTCTTGGGAGAATTGTTATATTATGCAGGAGTTCTGTAGCCAAGCTTTCTAGAGTAGCTCAGGAGGCAATGGTGGAGGACACCCGTGTCAGCATGGATCTGGCGGGCCACAAGGTGGCCCAGGGGCTAATTTTCAACAACAGGGAAATCATGGCAATGGGCAACATCCTGGTCAGGGCAATCATCACAATAACGAAGGGGGATTTCAAAGTAATCCCAAGAAGTTGAATAACGGTCAGTACCACTAGCCCCTGGATCCCTGAATGAAATTTATAACTCTGGAGGATATCAAAGAAGAAATCTTATGTCTCCAAGATGGTAATAAACCGGCCCTGGAACACCAGTGGCCTTATTAAAACTTGGCTATGCTGACTCCTTTTTGTAATTTCTTCCCCTATTGCAGACTTATTTATATACTTCTTTATGTTTCAAGTATAAATAAAGCTGGCATATTTTGTCGTTTCAAATTACAAGATGAGTTTGAGTCTTTATTTGTTGAAACAAAGGGCACTTGGGGGCTTCTGACTCATCGAGTCTAGCTTTCTCACCCTCGTGACCCGACATAACAATGCCACCATATTAAGGGCATTTGGGGGCTTCCAACCCATCGGGCTTAGCTTTATCACCATCTTGACCCGGCAAAAATAAAACGCCATATATGGTTAAACCTGCCTGTATGCTTGATGCGACTCCGATCAGATAACCCCGTGAACTCTTGACGAGTCAATCCTTTTTGGACCCTGAACTCGTCAAGGTTAAAACACCGGCTTGAGTCATGAGAGAGCCGGCATACGGAAAGCTAGGATAAACCATGGGTTATCATACCCGCTTCATTGAAGCAAGACCCGAGCTTCGAAAGCCGGTCTTTTTCTATCGAGCCTCGAAAGCCGGCATTATAATCATGAGTCCTTTGCATAAGGATAGGACCACTAAAAGTGCCCTAAAAAGGGCTACCTTATATTTCTAACCTTCGGGAAACAATCCCCAACATGAAAACTATGTGATGAAACCCATCACACAAAAATATTCTGGGCACGACCCTGTTTTTGTTATAAAATAACCGGGTTATCAGCTGTATGACAGCAACCAATTATGTTATTGCTTAAAGAAGCTAACAAAGGACCTCAAAGCTTGGACATCAATTTTGGCCAAGATTCATTGAGTCGGCTTATCAATATTGTTCATTTGGCTTGTTTATTACAGCAAGTTTCAGGGCCAAAATTATTATCGGCCCATGCTTCAAAAGACCGAGTTAAACGATTGAGTATGCGTGAGCAGTCAATCGACAAGCTATCCTACAAATTCAACATTGTTGAAAGAGGAGTAGGTTGTTAAAAATCAAGGGCCGGGTCATTTTTGCCCAACTATATCTTATCAAAAGGCCCGTCAATGGAAGGACTGCATGGACGGGATGATCAAACAGCAAATAAAGTATCTAGCATCAAAGGTGCAAAAACGTGCATGATGGCACGACAACAGTTTTCGACTATCCCTATTACATGCTTAAGGAAGCCACAAATTGTTTTTTCCGCCCATACATGGGGGCTTAAGTTGACAAGGTGAAAATTTAGGAAGTTCAAATCGACGACCGCATGATCCGGGTCAGTGGCGGCTAATCTTGCGCATGAGACACTTCCGGGTTATCCACCGACTGGTCTTCTTGCTCCTGAATCTGAAGGTTGTCTGCATCCCAGTTGCAATGAGATAAAGCCTGGAACATAGCTTCGTCATCAAGAATTGAAGATAGGTCAACTTCAGGGGCAAAAACGTGCTCGCGCCGTTGAGGAGCCAGATTTTTTGTTATCAGATCAGGTGGTGGAATCCGAGTATGTTGGCACCATAAGCCGCCTGGTAGCTCCTCAGCTTCACCTCAGAGACCAGCTAAGTCGACAGAATCTGAGCATCCTTGAAACAAGCCGCATAATCTTCCTGGGAGAATTCTGACCCATCATTTTTAAATTCGGGGAAGCCCTTTGCCAGCTTTGCCGGATCAAGCTCTTCTCCGTAAGCTAGAGCCCGGCTCAATGCATATATTGCGCCAGATCGGGCGACTGGTCTCTTTAGCTCTGGAATATGCTGAGGGATGATGGAGAGATTTTCCAACATATTCTTGATGTATTTTAAGGGTTTCTTATCCCCCAGTGTCGCCTTAATTGCAAGATGACTCCCAGTGTAGAGTTGCTCCGTCAGAGAATAAACAACCTTGAGCATGAGCAGACTGTTATCATAAAAGCTGTTAGTCCCGGGACCTGCAAAATAGAATCAATGTATAAGTCGGCAGGCGCATTCTATCCATATTCCTAGAAGACAGGAGGGTATATACATACTTACCAAAAATAGCTTGGGCCATCTGGGCAATATGCCGTTTTAACCCAGACAACTCCTCGGTGATGGGCTTGAGCCGGCCCTCAGCATCCTCTGCACGCTTAACCAAAGCCGTCTTTTCGTCTTCAAATGATTTCTTTTCTTTTAAGAAGCCCGCCTTGATGTTTTCCAGCTCAATCAAAGAAAGGCAAAGTTTTTCTTCAACTTCTGCCTCGGAAGTCTACCTTTTTCCAGGTCTTTTTTCAAATTGGCCGCGCTGGATTCGGCTGTCTTCAAAGCTTCCTGCATCATGAATGAAGTTTACATCAAGTCCCAAACAAATTGCAAAGCAATATATTTCGCAATTGGGGGCTAATGTATCTCAGCTTTTTTTAACATTGAAGATGAGACAAAGACCCAGCTTATCTTAGAAAGATAAAGATGGGCCTTGGGGGCTGTAAAGGATATATGATGAGAACATGAAAAGGAGAACATACCTCATATTTATTTTTCACCATGCTAACAAGGACGATTTCCATCTCACGGCTTGTTGCCAGGCGGTCTAAGCAGGCAGCATGAAGATCCTCGACACTAAAGCTCTCATAATTTGGAAGTTTCTACTTGGTCTTCCCTTTTTCTTGCAGTATTTCTTCATCCTTAGCAACAACCTTGGTTAATACCCTGGAAGCCTCAGGGGCAGCATAACCCGTCCCAGTAATAGTAACGTCAGGATTATCTTGGTTTATCACTAAAGGATTGGGCAGGTCAAGGTTAACTGCTGATGTAGCTTCAACAGTTACGGCATCAGTGTTGCTCGGTTCAGAAGGAGGAGGTAAATTATCTTGAATACCCTGAGGATCTTTAGGATGATCAACATGAACTTCATGAGCCACCGGATCAGGAAGCTCCGGCTCAGGGACTTCCGGGTTAACAGAAGACCCGTTAGTTTTCCTTTTCTTGGCTTTGGCTCTGCCAAGTTATGAAAATATAATATGAAAAATGAAAAAAACACAAGCTTACTCAAACAGATGAACGGATGAGGGACTTACCCTTGATTGATGACAAAGGGCGCCAGCTTGGACGCAGTCGAATCGTTCGACGAAGGTGGCGTCTCCTGATTAACCAAGACATAGGAGTCAAAACATTGACACGTCAAGCCGGAGTTTTCTTTGGAAAGTTTGGAACATTAAAGTACCTTGGATGATCGCTTCCCGGCGACAGATTTATCAGGCAAGCCCTCAACAAGATCGCCACTCCCACTTCGGGTTTGACGCCTAGACTAGTGTTGTGTTTTCTTCAAAATAAAGTGAGGATCTAGATGAGTGTCTGGGTGAGAAAAGCCTACTTTCCGGACGACCCGCCTTGTTTTCAACGGAGGCAAAGGCTCTGAGTCGGAAGAGATGGAAATTACCTCAACATCACCCACACGGCTTGTCTCAACATCACCCTAAGAAGAAAAGGTGTCAGATAGATTCAATGAAATATAAGCAAAGGAATTAATTTTACCTGTGATCGGGTATCGGTGGCGGCTGTTTCGCCCATTTGAGACGGTCCTTCTGCAGCCGCCTTATTTTTCTTCTTACTCGAGGCGACGTTGGCTTGTTGGCCACAGTCTTGAGACGTCTCCGATTCCAGAAAGAGGAGGTAGCCTGCAAAAGTAAACATTCAGAATCAAGAAAGCAAAGACTCAAAATTTGTTCAAAAAAGTCGGGTTAAGATCTTAAAAGGTTTTTGTACCGGAGGAGCCGGGTTAAGGGCGTCGAAAGGTTTCAACCCGTCCTTGCTGCAGGTCTCCTAGTTCTCGCCTAGCAGCTTCTTCACCATCCGGTTTATTTCACCAGCTTCCAAGGAAAGATTGATATGCCGTTGAGCGTCTTTCAAGTCGCCTGAATAAGTACACATTAAGCCACTGCGCAGGCTTAATGGAAGAATCCTACAAGATACCCAACACCGGGTCAAGTCGACCCCCGTCAACCCATTGGCTAGCAGAGCCCTCAACTTTCGATAACCATGGGCGTGTTGGGAACGTTGCTCTGGGAAGCCCAACATAGAAGCTCAAGATCCATGGGAAGGCAGTTGGGCCTATAACCCGGCAAGGGATTCTCATCAGCAGGCGCGGTGTTTCAGCAATAAAACCAAGTCTTGTTCCACCCCTTAGGTGGCTTGGTAAGGTTGCAGCAGGAAAAAGGACAGCCTTCCGCCTTTGGATCGAAACCCCGCCAAGGTCTAAGCCGGGACCGTCTACGCACTCTGTTTGCCGGTTCAAATAGAAAAATTCCCTGAAGAGGGAGACAGTGGGTTCCGTCTGAAGATACCCCTCGCAGAATACTTGGAACTGGCAGAGGTTCGTTATGGAGTTAGGGGCCAAGTCTTGAGGATGGAGGCCGAAAAAGTGTAAGACGTACCGGAAGAATTTTGACCCGGGAGGCGAAAAACCCCTCTGAAGGTGATCCAAAAATATCACCACTTCTCCCTCCTGGGGGTTTGGAATCTCCTCTCCAAGGATGACTTGCCAGCCGGCCACATTTTGGGGCGGCAGAAACCCATGTTCCTCATAATCCTTTAAATGGACATCAGAAACTTGAGTCGCCACCCAGTTGCAGGCTTTTGACTCCGACATAATGAGTTGCCTGGATAAAGTAAAGAGGGCGGCTTAAGCGAATGGTTCAAGTAAAATGATCTAAGTATTTACAATAAAAGGGCAAGTCTGGTAAAATACCAGCCTTTACAATGGCCTAAATACATGGAGAGTTACAGATATTAAGCCGGCAGAAGTAAGGGCGACTTGTGTTGAGACAATAGGTTCTTGGGAATTTTGCTAAGTATGATACAAACAAGTTTCTCCCGAAGCGGTGACAAATTTGGATCTAAAAATAGTTCAAAAAAAGGGCGAGAATATTCGCTAGCCCTAGCAGGAGGATATGGAAGCAATGACAGTACGGTTCATCTAATACAAAGAAAGATTAAGACACGTCATACGCAAAACGGAATTGGTGGCTCCGTCGCCCTACTTTGGTAAGTATATTCGCGGGGTCGACTCACGGAGCTAGCAATGGCGATGAACTGGAGAAAATTTGCCGAAGAACTCAAAGAACCACGAGGTGCTACAATGGATCTAGTCGGAAGAAAGATGACTTACTCGAAATGGTTGACCAGTGATGGGGAAAGCGCGCGGAGAATTTGATTGACAAAGAAGGAAAGCCGCGACGACCTCGGGGAAGATCGACGAGATGAGGAAGTTGTGGTGGTGGCGTGAGGAGCTTCCGGACTCGAGGAAGAAGAAGAAGCAAGAAGGGGAAGTGGAAAGTGAATCCAGGGCCTTTCGATGAATATTTAAAGGGAAGGAGCCCGAAGAGGCAACTGACAGGCGCGACAATCGAGGGAATACAGTAAATTTCAGGAAACAAAAACGCCTCGATTTTAGGGATAAAGGGATACAACCAGATTCACCATGATGTCATTATTGTTTTTCCAGACTGATGACGGGTGACGTAACTATGAATGAACGTTGGAAAAATGACAAGTGTGGGAGCGGAACAAGCCGGCGTTATGAAATGTGTAGAAGACACCAAACCAAAGATGAGCCGCCAAAGAAAGGAAAAGATCTATTGCTATGAATGGATTCAAATCAATCTGGGGCCTAATGTCAGGGATATAACTCCACGATATGACCCGCCCCATTGGGCTGGGTCAACATATCAACAGTCTTGTAACCCAGTTTTAAGGTGGGCCGTGTCCTAAATACAAGATAAGTAAAGTGGCGGCTGACCAAGACACCAGGCGGCCCATACCAGAAGACGGCGGCTTGTAGCCCATGAACCTAAGGACACCATTTAAAGTTTCCTTAAGGTACAAGACAAGTTAGAGATGTCCTAGATCACGGGTCATGATATGACCCGGACTCTGTTGTAAACCCAAGGGCTTGACCTGTATATAAAGGCAGGCTCCTAGGGTCGAAAGTTCAAGTTACAACCTCTCGGTAGCTAGGTTAGTGATTCCGCACCCTTGTAATCGAGATCTATCCATCCAATACACAAAAAGCAGGACGTAGGCTATTACCTCCATAGGAGGGGCCGAACCTGGGTAAACCCGACTCTCTCTCTCGCTTAACCCCTTCGAATCGCCACCAAGCGGCGATGGCCACACACCTAAGTCCTGTTACGAGGACATCTGCCAGTTTGATAAAACCACGACACTCGCCACAAGCTAAATCAAGATCACATCAATACAACAACATAAACAATCATCATACAGAAGAGCAGGGTCCGACTATGGATGAAATCAAATGATAAAATGACATCCATCCTTGCTATCCCAGGCTGCCGGCCTGGAACCCATCCTAGATCGTCGTCGAAGAAGAAGAAGAACTCCAAATCAAACAAGCATCGCGCTCACGTCAAATCATCGAATTACCTGTACCTGCAACTGTTGTTGTAGTAATCTGTGAGCCACAGGGACTCAGCAATCTCATTTCCAAGGGTATCAAGACTAGCAAAGCTTAATGGGTAAGGAATGGTTAAGTGGTGGGGTTGCAGCAAGCACTAAGCATTTATTTGAGTGGCTAAGTTATGAGTACAAGAATAAGGGGGGTGATCATCGCATAAATGGACATGAACTAGTAGTGATCACTAAGTGATCCTGAACACCTACTTACGGTCAAACATAACACCACCGTGTTCTCTTTCGGAGCAGGCCTCACGAGAAGAGACGATCACGGTTACGCACACGGTTGGTGTATTTTATTAGAGTTACTTTAAGTTTTCTATGACCAGATGTTAAACAATTTTCCAAATTGCCACATAACCGCGGGCACGGCTCTCATGAAAGATTTAACCCTACAGGGGTGCTCCAACTCATCCATCACAAACTAACCACACGCCGCGGGAATAACCTCAACCATGAAACGCGTGATCTCCTTTGAAATTCCGTTGGAAAATCTCAACCTCGAGATAGCCCGATGTGTCCTCGAAATCCCGTGTACAAGACGTTCGAGAAAGGTAAAATAAATGCAGCAAGACCGCCCGGCGTGTCGACGAACCCGATAGGAGCCGTGTATCTCGTTCTCAGGACACAACGGATAAGCGACGCGTACGGTGGCCTGATAGACATCACCCAAGTTTCCCTGGGGTGGCCCCGCACATTGCTCTATTTTTGGACCAACACTCATGAGGAGCACTGGCCCGGGGGTTGATTAATTATCCACGGGGTCCGGAAAGTCCCTATGCAATTTTATTAGTTATTAGGCAAATGTAGTACCAATGTTGGGCCTTGCCAGACGAGTTTTATCCCAAAACAAAAGTCAAGGGGGTCCCCATAACAACCCCGAGCATGTTAGGAGCGCTCAATATGGAACATAACACCGGTACACAAGTAACTAGGGCGGCAAAAGTGGAACAAAACACCAAGCAAAAGGCCAAGCCTTCCACCTTTTACCAAGTATATATGTGCATTAAATTAAATAGCAATAATATTGTGCTATATCAAAAATATCCATGTGGCACATGGAAAACAATTGCACCTACAACTAGCAACGCTATAAGAAGGGCTGAGCAAGCGGTAACATAGCCAAACAATCGTTTGCTGTGATGTGGAGGGTTAGAGGCTTATCATGGCATTTGGAAGGCTTTATAAATAAGTGGTAGGAAGCGAGACAAGCGATAGAAACGAGACATCTAGCATGGCAATGATAGTAATGGTATCCATGGAAATGATCATCTTGCCTGAGATCCCGCTTGGAAGAAGATCGAGTCCATGAAGAAGATGAACCAACATAGTCGAACGAATCCTCACACTCCAAACGCTTTCGGAACTCTATCAAGAAGAATCAATCCGGAAACAACAATCAACACATGATAAACACCACAACATATGCATGACATGATGCATGTAATGCATGACATGGCAAAGCACAACAATCAACTTCTACACATTAAGTGAAGTTCAATATGCAACGAGTTGTGTCGGATTTCGGGCTCCGCAAAACCCTACGGAATTCGAACCCAAGGGCGTGTGCGAAGATTCCCCAACAGCTTCGTCCCCTCCAAGCTCACAACACAATAAACCCACTCGATGGCGAGGGAGAAGGTGGCACACAAGAGTTTACCCAGGTTCGGGCCGCTGCGAAGCGTAAAACCCTACTCCTGCCTTTGGTGGATTGCCTCACGAGGAGGTTTGTGGATGAACCAGTACAGTTGTGTGTTGCCCTGCGGGTGTGTTTGCGGGGTGGTTGTTCGTCCCCCCTACCGGGCTACCTAGCCTCTATTTATAGCGGCCCGGGTCCTCTTCCCTTATCTCCAAGGCGGGAAGGAATCCCACAACGGCCAAATTCAAAGGGGGACAGGAGGTACACCCTATCCTGACGAAAGGTGGTCTTCGCCTAAAAAGTAGTCATCGGTGATGCAGAGGTGGGCTCAGTGATGACGTCCGTCCTGCGGGGCTTGTGGTCTTGGTATTGTTGCACCGGAGTAGAAACCTATGGGGGGCGCTTTGGGGACCTGCGTTCGTTCCTGCCCCCTTTGCACCAAAGCGGAAACTGTCCCCTCTGGCGCGCTGGCGCCCGCCTGGCCTAGCAGGCGTCATCCTTGGCCTCCTGAGGTCGTTTGTAGCATAGGAGTCTCCGCCACTCGGGAGGAGGCCTAACCCCCCACGGGTCCTGGCGCTGTTTCCCTCTCGAGTTCGGAGTCTCGTGAGAGCCTTGTGTGGAGTGAGGCCGCGCTGGGCCGCACTCGGTCGTTGAGGTGGGCCACGCCTTGGGCCGCAGGCAGGCAAGTCTGGGTACCCCCGTTCCCAGGACAACGACAGTAGCCACCGGGTCCAAGGCGCGCTTGGGTTGGCTTCCGGGTGAAGCCACGGTGGGTGGCCCGAAGCGCCACGGGCCCCAACTGCCTGCGGGCCCAACTTGACGTGTGGCGCATTGCGAGACGCGGGCGCCTACTCTCTTTGCGCTGCCTCGGCGACTGCCCCGGCTGACAAACCGTCTGGCGCACCCCTCCGAGCCATCACTGTTCCCCATCAATCAGGCGGCCCGTCTCCCTCCTTCGTGGCTCACTCCTTCTCTGCTGAACATCCCGTCCGTCCGTCTCGGCCGCCCGCCATGGCTCCCAAGAAGAGAGGGGGCGAGGCCTCGAAGGCGCCGGAACCTACGCCGACGCCAGAGCCCACATTAGGCCGATCCTCAGTGGTCAACCTTGAGGGGTTGGAGAAGGTCCGCTTAGCGGTCGCCGCCGGCTCCAACGAGTGGGGGGCGACCAAGATCTGGCTGGGCTCGCGGCCCCTGGCCGAGCTGGAGGCCACCTGTATTCCCCTTCACGTTCACGCCCTCCTCTCCGGCCTGCTGCCGCCGTTCTCGGACTTCTTTTCGGCCGTGCTCACGCACTACCAGGTTCATGCGCTTCATCTCGACCCTGGCTCCATCGTCCTTCTTTCTGCCTTCGCGTTCCGGTGTGAAGCCTTCATTGGCGTCTCTCCTTCTGCGGCCCTATTTCGTCACTTCTTCTCCCTCCGGTTGAATCCCGGGGGGCACTATTCTGGATGCGTGTCCCTGCGGGCCGCCGATGCAACAGCTAGTGGGGCCCCCGACACCTGGCTTTCACCGAACGCAGAAGGTTTCCGGAGGCAGTGGGTGTATGTAGATGCTGCTGAAGCCGGCTTCTTGCTCCAACCCCCTGTCGGTGTACTAAAGTATGGGTCTTTTTAGTACCCCTTACTTGTGCATGGGCAGTTGTAGCCGTACCGCGGCAAGCCTTGCCGGGGAATAGCTAGGAGTAATCACGAGACTAAGACGACAAGGAGACATTCAAGTCAACGATCACACCAGAAAACAGAAGACCAAAGGGTTGCGGAGGCCCGGCAAGAGCCTTGCCGGCAAGGCCTCGCGCCAGACAAGACCCGGTCCCGGCAAGCCCCGGGCCCGGCAAGGATTCGGTCCTGGCAGGCCCCGGGCCCGGCAAGGATTCGTTCCCGGCAAGCCCCGGGCCCGGCAAGGCTCTGCACAGTGCAGCGCTATCGCTCCAGTGCAGCGGCCAGCCTTGTCGTTTAGGGCTTGTCCTCATGGTGACGTGGTGCGATGCTGGCCACGAGATGCTTAAGCGATGCTGATGGGATGGCTGCTTTTGCCCATCCCCTGTAAAGCTTTTCCAAGCCCGAGACGCTAAGGGACACCTCGACGGACACCTCACGGTGCATTTAATGAGTTTGTCCTAAGCCGTCAGGGTTAGGTATGATAATACTGTGGTAACACTGTAGTTACTTTCCACCTCATGCCTTATCTTGTACGCCACTGTGGTAGCCCCTTTGACTAATATAAAAGGAGGCCCGAGGCGTACAGTAAGGGGGGAGGATGGCACTTCGGAAGCCCATTCTGCATGCGTAGCTGCTACTGTAGCTCCCAGAACTTGGCCAAGAACATCCACGATAATACAATCAAAGCAGGAGTAGGGTTTTACGCATCCGTGCGGCCCGAACTTGGGTAAATCCCCCGCGTGCTGTTCGTTAGTTCTGCTCTTTGTGCAACCCTCTCCCCTTGCCGAACCGTAAGGGATCTCCTTGATCCCATAGGTGTTCGTTTCCCACGACATCTTTGGCGCGCCAGGTAGGGGGATCGAGGTTGTGCGAACCTGATCTAGTGATCAGCGCGTCAGATCTTTGATCATCTTCACCACCATGGCTCCCAAGAAGAAGGGTTTCACGGTGGTTGGTCCATCCGCATCCGTCATGCCTGATGCTGCGTGCGCAGGCGACGGGGTAGACGCGGGTGGAGGAGGTGGAGGCTCCGAGCTTCCACGGCGTTCCGGCGATCCGAGCCGGACGAGCAACAGGTCCAAGGATGGAGCTGCGCAACCTGCGGGTGGTGCAGCGACTTCCAAGGATGGAGCGGCGCCTTCCAGGACGAATACGCCGGCGCATGCACCGCGACCTTCTCAGGATGCGCGTGACGTGCGGCCTCAAGACGTTGGTGGTCCTGGGCGTCCGCATGGGAAGACCCCTGCGCATCACTCCCAGGGTGCGCAGGGCCAAGATCCGCGCCAGCGAGCTGGTGGAAGCCGCGCGCGGGTGCAGAGTCGTGATGGTGCTCCTTCTAACCCTATTAGGAGTTTGAGCACCTCACGCTCTTCGCACCTGTCGCCGCCGCCTACGCCAGCAGAGGCGTTGGCGCGAGCTCAGCTGCTCCTAGACTTCCCTCCCGCCGCGGAGAAGCTAGACGAGTGGCGAGCCGCTATCCAGAGCCTCATCGGCCTAGCCAACAACGACGTACCACAGCAGGGTGAACCCTCGCGGCTGCAGTCGTCTAGGCTGGTGCGTGGCGATGGAGAGAAGACCGGAGCTGGAACGACTACGTTGCGTTCCCCTCCGCTGCATCAAGAGCGGTCGTTAACTCGGCGGACCGGCGCCCGTGAGGATGATTCCACAGCATCGTCTGATCCGCGGGTTCGCCGCGATCAACGTCACGTTCTTCGGGAACGGAAGAAGGAGGACGCTCGAACCACCATCGAGCGCCGAAGGGAAGCGCGTCGCCAGTCCGACAAGCACGCTGGGACCTCTGTTGACGAGCCCGCGCCAGGGTACCCTGGCTGCCTACCTTACGAGGTGGGTTGCCCAGCGTTTACTCGTGAGCTGCGGCAAGTCCAGTGGCCTAGCTCCCGCTCCTTCAAGCCGGAAGTACCGGAGAAGTACGACGGCAAGACTCATCCGTCCGAGTTCTTGAGCATCTACACCATCGCGGTGCAGGCTGCCGGGGCTCCTGACGATAAGGTGCTGGCCAACTACTTTCTGTTGGTACTGAAGCCCAACGTGAGATCGTGGTTGATGCAACTGCCCGAGAATTCCATCTCTTCTTGGGTCGACCTGTGCCATCAGTTTGTTGGCGCCTTCACCGGCGGCCATCAAGCTCCTGGCCAGGAGAGTGATCTGCACATCATTCCCCAGAAGGAGGGCGAAACTTTGCGCAAGTATATCCAGAGGTTCAGCCGCATCCAGCACAACATTCCTGACGTTCATCCCGCCGCCGTCATCAACGCCTTTCATCAGAATGTGCGCAATCGTAAGATGTGGGAGGAGTTGGCGATGAACAAAGTCAGAGATGTCGCCGAGCTCTACGCCTTGGCCGACAAATGTGCTCGGGCAGAAGAAGGAAGGAGACTCCCCGGCGAGAACGCTGGCGCTGGAGTCGACTCCGATAGCGAAGACGCTCCTGCCCCGGCAAGAAAGGGGCGGCGGAAGAACAAGAAGCGCAAGGGCAAGGCCGTGCTTGCCGTTGAAGGTTCGGGCAACACCGGCACCGCCAAGAAGTCCAAGACCAACGACCCCGGCAAGGAGGTTGCCGGGTGTGCGGCGTGTCAGGCCTTGGCGGCTGCCGACAAGCTAGAAGGATCCGGCAAGCAGTACTGCAAGATCCACCGTACCAAGGGCCATGATCTCCAAGACTGCCGGCAAGTTGAGGAGCTTGCCGAGAAGCAGCGCGCCGAGTACGAAAGGCGCGACAAGGAAAGAGCCCAAGATGGTGCCGGAGGGTCTGGCAGGAAGCGCGGTCGAGGAGGTCGTCGCGGCAAGCCCAGGCAGCAGCAAGAGAAGCCTGCCCGGGGCCGCGCCAGAGAGCAAGGAAATGATGATGATGATGCAGAGGGCGACGAGTCCAGCGAACACGAGTTCCAGAAGGCTACAGAGGCCATGTGCGTCGACGGGGGCGCTTCGTTGCATTCCTCTCACCGCCAGCTCAAGCAGTGGGCGCGCGAGATTAATGCGGCACAGTCATCCCTTGATGCCCGGAAGCCACTAAAGTGGTCCCACACGCCTATCATTTTTTACGCCGAGGATCACCCTGATCGCACAACTGCGGTTGGGTGCTTGCCGTTGTTGGTTTCACCAACGATTCGCAACCTCCAGGTGACGAAAATGTTAGTTGACGGTGGGGCCGGACGGAACCTGATCTCTCCCGATGTGATCAAGAGGCTGCAAATTCCCGACGGAGATCTCGTGGAGACAGGCTCTTTCCAAGGGGTCAATCCGGGAAGGAACTAGCCGAAGGGCAAAATCACGCTGCCGGTAACATTCGGCAGCGAGCTGAACTTCAGGACGGAGAAGGTCGTCTTCGACGTCGCCAAGATACTGTTGCCGTACAATGGAATCCTTGGCCGCCCAGCGCTGGCTAAGTTCATGGCGGCCTCGCACTACGCCTACAACGTCTTGAAGATGCCCGGTCCAATGAACGTCATCACTGTCCACTCCGACAAGAAAGACGCGCTCATTTGCACCGACAAGCTCTACCGGGAAGCAGTTGCAGCGTCCGCCGCCAAGGCGCATGCTCCTGCCGCTCAAGATCCCGGCAAGAAGAAGAAGCCCGGCAAGACCTCTGGTACAAACTCCGGCAAGCGCGCCTCTCTAGAGTGCTGCGCTGCCGTCGAGGGTGCCCCAGAGAGCTCTGCCGGCCAGACCAAGAAATCCAAGGCTGCTCCGCCTGAGAACAAGAAGGTGCCCGCCAAGGAGGACAGGACGGGGGGAACCTTCACCATAAGCTCCACCCTTGATGACAAATAGGAAAGCGCGCTCGTTGCCTTCCTGCGGGCGAATGTCGATGTGTTTGCATGGCAACCATCTGACATCCCCGGTGTTCCCAGGGAGGTAATTGAGCACCACCTAGCTGTCTGTCCCCACGCGCGGCCCGTCAAGCAGAAGGTGCGGAAGCAAGCCTTGGAGCGGCAAGAGTTTATTGCGGAAGAGATTAGGAAGCTTGAGGCGGCAGGCCTGGTTAGAGGAGTCCTCCATCCTACATGGTTGGCCAACCCAGTTGTTGTGCGCAAGGCGAATGGTAAATGGAGGCTATGTATTGACTTTACAGATATCAATAAAGCCTGTCCAAAAGATCCCTTTCCCTTGCCGCGCATCGACCAGATTGTGGATTCCACTGCCGGCTGCGATTTGCTGTCATTTCTTGACGCATACTCAGGCTATCACCAGATCTTCATGGCGAAAGAAGACGAAGAGAAGACCGCATTTATCACCCCGTGTGGCACATATTGCTTCTTGCGTATGCCTTTCGGGTTGAAAAGTGCTGGTTCGACCTTCGCAAGAGCCGTCTAGAGTGGTTTCGGGGCCCAGCTGCATAGAAATATGGAAGCTTACATGGATGACATAGTGGTCAAAAGCAAGGACAAGGCAACGCTCATTCAAGATCTGGAGGAGACATTTGCAAATCTGCGCAGGATCAACCTGAAGCTCAATCCCGAGAAATGCGTGTTTGGCGTCCCATCCGGCAAGCTTCTCGGGTTCTTTATATCTCAGCGTGGAATTGAAGCCAATCCCGACAAGATCAAAGCAATTGAGCAGATTGAAGCACCAAGACGAGTCAAGGATGTGCGCCGCCTTGCCGGCTGCGTCGCTGCTTTGAGTAGGTTCATCTCAAAGTCTGCTGAGCGCGCCCTGCCGTTTTTCAAAATTTTGAAGAAGGCAGGTCCAATGAAATGGACTCCGGAAGCGGGGGCATCACTGCAGGATTTGAAGAAGTACCTCTCCTCTCCGCCAATACTAGTCGCGCCTAGGCCACAAGAGCCATTACTGCTATATCTGGCGGCAACGAATCAAGTGGTTAGTGCTGCGCTGGTGGCAGAGAGAGAAGCAGAGGAGGATGCAGCGGCAACGACAGGCCCACCAAGCGACTTGCTGGGGCCAGCCCCGGCAGAGTCTGGTGCCGACAAGGAAAGACCCGCGCAGTCAAGTCAGGCAGTGCAGAAGAAGAAGATGGTGCAGCGCCCAGTCTATTTCGTCAGCTCCCTGTTGCAGGGGGCTAGGTCGAGGTATTCTGGTGTGCAGAAGTTGCTCTTCAGCCTTCTC
The DNA here is from genome assembly GCA_039707655.1 of Elymus sibiricus. Classification (NCBI taxonomy): domain Eukaryota; kingdom Viridiplantae; phylum Streptophyta; class Magnoliopsida; order Poales; family Poaceae; genus Elymus; species Elymus sibiricus. The sequence goes on from CM077663.1 coordinate 100,293,779, forward strand.
ATTGCCTCGAGGAAGCTGCGCCATTACTTCCAAGCACATGAGATCACCGTCGTCACTCGCTTTCCGCTGCAACGGATTCTCCGGAACCCAGAAGCAACCGGCAGGATCGTGGAGTGGGCGTTGGAGCTGTCATGCTTTGGTCTCAAGTTTGAAAGTTCTTCAACTATCCAGAGCAGGGCCTTGGCAGAGTTCATTGCAGAATGGACCCCAACGCCAGACGACGAAGTTCAAGAATCAGCGATTCCCCGCAAGGAAACAGATCGCGAATGGATCATGTACTTTGATGGAGCCTTTTCGCTGCAAGGCGCCAGTGCCGGCGTGCTGCTTGTCGCACCCACCGGAGAGCACCTCAAGTACGTCTTCCAGATGCATTTTCCCCGGGAGAGATCGACCAACAACACGGCAGAGTATGAAGGACTGCTTGCCGGTCTCAGGATCGCGGCAGACCTTGGGATCAGGAAGCTCATCGTCAGGGGTGACTCCCAGCTCGTCGTGAGGCAGGTCAACAAAGATTATCAGAGCCCGCTGATGGAAGCATACGTCGATGAAGTGAGGAAGCTGGAGGAGCGCTTTGACGGTCTTCAGACAGAGCATGTTCCTCGATCAGAGAACAGCATTGCCGAAGACCTGTCGAAGCGTGCCGCACTCAAGCTACCTGTGGAACCAGGGACTTTTGTGCTCTGCTTGACTCAACCATCCGTGTCGCCATCGACAAGGCCTGATAAGAGAAGAAAGTTAGGTACCGGCGAGTACTTCCCGGCAGGACTTCCCGAAGCCCCTGGCAAGGACCTTGCCGGGAACGACACGGTTGCCGGTGAGCAGCGGCTTCGCGCAGAACCTCAGGTTCTTGCCGCGGAAGCAAGCGCCCCTGCTGCCGAAGAAATACCGGTTGCCGGTGAGCAGCGGCTTCGCGCAGAACCTCTGGTTCTTGCCGCCGAAGCAAGCGCCCTTGCTGCCGAAGAAATACCAGTTGCCGGTGAGCAGCTGCTCCGCCAAGAGCCTCAGGTTCTTACCGTAGAAGCAAATGCTCCCGCAGCTGAAGAGTCGCCTTTAGTCCTTGTCGTCGAGCCACAGGCTCCGGCATGGGCACAGCAAATAGTCCATTTCCTTCAGACAGGAGAACTCCCTGAGGAGCAGGAAGAAGCTGAGAAAGTAGCCCGTCAGTCAAGCATGTACCAGTTCGTCGACGACGTCCTGTACAGAAAGAGACCCAACGGTGTGAAATTGAAGTGCATTCCTCAGGAGGACGGACTAGAGCTGTTGGCAGAGATTCATGGGGGCATATGTGGATCCCACATAGGCTCAAGAGCCCTTGTCGGCAAGGCATTCCGGCAAGGATTCTTCTGGCCTACTGCCCTCCAGGATGCAACGGCACTAGTAACCAAGTGTGAAGCGTGCCAGTTTCATTCGAAGCAACTACATCAGCCAGCTCAAGCTCTCCAAACGATCCCTCTCTCCTGGCCCTTCTTGGTCTGGGGGCTCGACATACTAGGTCCCTTCCCCCGCGCTGCCGGGGGCTTCGAGTACTTGTACGTTGCTATCGACAAGTTCACGAAGTGGCCAGCAGTGGAAGCAGTGAGGAGGGTGACATCACAGTCAGCAGTCAAGTTCTTCAAGGGGATTGTGTGCCGTTTTGGTGTGCCGAACAGGATCATCACCGACAATGGTACATAGTTCACAAGCCGCACCTTCATGCAGTACGTCCAAGACCTTGGCGGCAAGATTTGTTTTGCCTCTGTTGCTCACCCGAGAAGCAATGGCCAAGCGGAGAGGGCAAACGCTGAAGTGTTGCGGGGTCTCCGGACCAGGACTTTCGACAAGCTGCACAAGCATGGAAGGCGCTGGATTGATGAGCTGCTGGCAGTTCTTTGGTCGATCAGGACGACGCCGAATCGAGCCACCGGCCAGACGCCCTTCGCTCTGGTTTACGGAGCGGAAGCAGTTCTCCCCACGGAACTCATATACGGGTCACCTCGAGTGCTCGCTTATGATGAGCTTGAGCAAGAGCAGCTGTGGCCAGATGACGCGCTGCTCCTTGAGGAGAACCGTCTTCGGGCTGCTGTGCGAGCCGCTCGCTATCAGCAAGCTTTGCGCCGCTACCATAGCCGCAAAGTTCGTGCCCGGAGTCTTGAGGAAGGCGACCTTGTTCTTCGGCGCGTTCAGTCGGCCAAGAATTCCAACAAGTTGACGCCGAAGTGGGAAGGCCCTTACCGGGTAGTGCGAGTCACCAGGCCTGGCGCTGTCCGCCTGGAGACCGAAGAGGGCTTGCCAGTGAGCAACTCCTGGAACATCGAGCACCTTCGCAAGTTCTACCCGTAAGGCGCAGTTGTTCGGGTTTCTTGCTGTGATAGCGATACGGCCAGCAGGCTGCTGACGACCCGAATCCAGCACTCGCGGCAGCGTAACGCTCCGGCAAGATCCCGGCAACGCCATTCTGTACAAGTGTTGCCGCTGGCATGTAATCCTTTGTACAGAGCAGGCACATCCCTGTGCATATTTTAATGAGATCTGTGTGCTTTACATTTCTTGTTGATTTCATGTCATTCTATATGCATGTATTATCTGAGATATGTATTGCGCTCGATCCCGGTAAGAGCTAACGAACCGTCAAGGTTCCATACCTTTATTTTCTCTTCTTTCTTTTTCTCAAGAGATAGAAGATTCCCTCGCGCACAAGTTTGCCGGGGGGGGGGGTAGGAGAATGGTGGTATGGAGGCCAGACGACGTTCAAGGTTGGCGCCTTGCCGGAAGAAAAGGAATAGCGACAAAAAGCAGAGCTAAGTTGCTAAACCCCTTAAGCAGATTTTGATTTTTGTAAGGCTGTATTCCCTTGAACGATTTCGGCTTTGTATGGAAAACCTGCACGCGATGGAATCTTGTCGTGATCGTCTGCGCCCTTACTCTGTTTCGAGTCCGCTCAACAGTCTAGGTGGCCGCGCTGAAAGCGTCAAGATTTCTTGCCGTGAGCAGCACTACCCGCAAGCTGCTGACGACCCGAATCCAGCGCTCGCGACGGGGTTATGCTCCGGCAAGTTCCCAGCAAAGCGTAGGGTATACGCTATACAGAAAGAAATTGAACAAAGGGAATAGCATGCCATAATTCAAAGAGAGCAAGTTATATTACATCTACTGCTTGCCGCGTTTCTGACATAAGACGAATTGTCTTTTACATGGAATGCTGGCGGCAAGATGAGGAAGAGATAGGAGGCTACAGTTAATCCCGGCGATCGCCCTCGACCCTCTTCACCTGGCTCACCCGATCGACGATGGGCGCGACAAGCTCCTCGAGAGCCTTGACGTCCGCGTCCTTCGGCAAGCTCTTCAAGGCTTTGGAGAGGTCGACGCCACGGTTCCTGTACGCCACCTTCATCAACACCTTGCGGAGGACGAGCTGGCAGAGCTTCCGGGATTCGTCGGCCAGCTTGCTTGTCTGATTCGCCTGGAGTAGCTTGAGGGCGTCGACGAGCTTGTCGAAGAACATGGTTAGCTTGGCGCTTGAGGATATGTTGTCGTCGACTGAGTATTCGAAGCCCGGCAAGTCCATGGTCTCCAGCTCCGCACCAAGCTTCTCGGCGACGTCCGCCAGCCTGGCAGTCCAGAGCTTCACGCTTGAAGTGTACTCGTTGTGGGTGGTGGCGGCGTTCTGGAGCAGCTCCTGTTCGTCATGGAGGTCTTTGATAAGAGTCCTCTCGCGAACTCGAGCGGCCTCAAGAGACTCCTCCAGCGTGGATAGCTTCAGCTTCAGATCTTCAATGGAGTCCTTGGCGGAGGAGAGCTGCTGGATCTTCTCGGATGCGGCGGCCTGCGTCTCCATCAGGCTGTGGAGAGCCTTGTCTCTCTCGGCCTCGAGTGTTGAGACCTTCTTGCCGTGGTCCTCGAGAGCGACCTCCAGCTGCTTCATCTTCTCCTCCAGCAAGTTCTTGGCGGTCTCCGCAGCTCCGGCAGCGTCGAGGGCCTCTTTGAGCTTGCCGGCGTGGTCTTCAGTTAGAGCTCTGAGCGTCTTCACGTGTTTCTGCTCAAGCTCCTGGACCCGCCGCGCGACAAGACTTTCGAGCTCTTCATCCTTGTTGCGAAGCTTGGCGGCAAGGTCCTCTTCTTGGGCGTCAAGGCTGATGCGGCGCTGCGTCAAGAGGGCTTCTGCCGCGGCGGCTTGCTGGGCGGGCTCCTCCTGCGCTTTCTCGATGTCTGATTGCTTCAGCAGGAGGACGTTCCGCTCTTCCGCCAGCTGCTCCCGATAAATATCCAGCTCTTGGAGGGCCTCGCCATACCAAGCCTGTGTCTCCGTGACGCGTTGTTGGAAGTCTCCTTCCGCGGCCTCGACGAGCGCTGCCCGGGAGTCCAGTTTCTACTTCCGGGCGCCATAGAGCGTCTGGAGCTTCTGATAATTGTCATTCATGGCTTGAAGTAGTTGCTCCTCCTTGGGCTCACTGACGGCAGCGACGGTAATTTCCCCGTCAAGATGTTCCCCTTCAACCAGCTCTTCAATGTTTGCCGACCCCGGCATGCTGACAACGTTCTTGCCGGCCCTGATATATTGGCTTGAGGGAGGGGCCTGGAACGACGAGGATTGGTCTTCGGCAATCCAGGGCCCCGCGGCAGTAGAAGCGCCTGGCGCTCCTGCGGCGGAAGCGCCGTCAGTATTGCCGCGGGTCTCCTCACCGGCCCCCTCGGCGGCCTTGGCGGCCTCGGCGGCAGCGGCCTTGGCGGCCTCGGCGGCAGCGGCCTTGGCGGCCTCGGCGGCAGCGGCCTTGGCGGCCTCGGCGGCAGCGGCCTTGGCGGCCTCAGCGGCAGCAGCCTCGGCGGCAGCAGCCTTGGCGGCCTCGGCGGCGGCATGCTTGGCGGCCTCTTCGGCAGCAACCTTGCCGGCTTCAGTGGCGGCATCCTTGGCGGTCTCTTCAATGACGGCGTCAGTATCCATGAGCTCTGTCAGAAGAAGATTGAAGATCAAGGAGTTAATTAAGATGAAGCTGGGAAGGAAGTTCAAGAAGACAAAAAGAAGAAAAACCAAAGCGACAAGAATTCTTTGGGGCAAGTAACTTTACCTGCGTCAAGGAAGGGGTTGCCGGAGCCTGCACTTGCTGGCCCCTCCCCTTCGTCGCGGTAGAGATTGCCCGAAGACTCGCCCCTGGGCGGTGTAGTCGACGAAGGTGGCATGGCGGAGGCAGCTCCCGCTGTTGCTTCTCGCTGTCGCTCCGCTCCTGCACGCCCGGAGATGTCAGCAGAGAAGATGCACACCCCGGCACGCGCCAGTGGGTAGTGAGTGGAAGACTCACGTTGGGGGCTGCGCCGGAGGCTGCGTCGAGGGCTGCATCGAGGATTGCGTTCTGGGCTTGACTCCGAGCTGACGAGAACCGTTTCCGGCGCGCCCGAGGTGCTTGCCGGCGGCTCGACGCTTGTCGAGGTCTTGGCTCTCTTCGCCATCCTCTGCGCCAAGGTCTCTATTTCCCTGTGGAGATAAAAACAAAGCAATTTAATCAAGCAAAACTAGAAGGATAAGAATCAAGCCTATGGCGGGACTCTTACTCTTCTTCTTCTTCTTCCTCGGAGCTGATGGCGGAGAGGTCGAAGCCGACCCTCGCCGCAGTTCCTGACGGAGGAGGAGGAGGATTGGCCCTGGGCCGCTTGGCAGCGGCAGGTTGCGGCGCGGCCTCGCCAGCCGCCCCTTTGCCGGAAGCCTCGCTGCTTGAGGGAGGTTGGCAGGCTGGAGCGCCAGTGGCGTTCTTCCGGAGGACGCGCCTCTTCCTGTGTTGAAGAGCTGGGGGCTCTTCCTCCTCCTCTTCTTCCTCTTCGGCGGCGCCTCCGGCAAAAGAGCTCCCGGCAGTGGCTCCGCTTGGCTCCCCGGCAGCCTCGTCTCGCCCGGCAAGATCTTCCAGCAGCAAGTCCTCGCCTTTGCTGGACTCAGCGCTGCCGGCTTCTTCGGCAAGGTTCGCCTCTTCCGCCCTGTTGGCGATGTAGGCGAGCTCCTCCTCCGTGGTGGCGCGGACAAGGTTCTCCGCGCGGATGGCCTTCTCCGTCAAGTTGTCGAAGAACGCCAGCGCCTGCTCTGCGGATGGCTCGATCCACCTCTCGTCGATGCTATGGGCATTAAACGCCGGCATCATGGCGATGATGGAGGTCAGTGATGAGTTGTTGCATAGTGGGACGACGCCCGCCGGCAAGTCTCCCACTGATCCAGAATTGAAGAGCTGTTGGCAGAGGGCTGCGTGCCCCATGGCTGTCAGATCATTATCCAGCCCAGGCCGCACCCTCATGACGTTGGCAGCGTTCATGTACTCCCAGGCAGGGCGCCCCTTGTTCTGCAGTGGGGCGATGCGCCGGCGAAGGAAATCTGAAGCAATCATCTCCACCTTCAGCCCGGCAGCCCTGAGGCGCAGTATCCTGGTGATGGCGATGGTGAGTTTGCTGTCGTCAGGGTCCGCGGCGCCCCAATCCTTGCCGCGGGCCACCTTCTGCTTCCGCACCTCGCAGAACGGTTGGGGCTCCTTTTCCCGGACCCAGCACCACTTGCCGCGCCACTCATCCCATCTATCGCGGTAGAGCCCCTCTGGGTATGTCTCCTTGGTTGCCGTCCTCGGGATCCAAGCGATGCTGCCGGAGAGGGCGTCGCCCCTTTGGATGCGGGGGTAGAAGTAGTGCCGGAAAAGTGCAGTGCTCGGGATGACCCCAACAAAATTCTCGCAAAGGTGCGCGAAGACGGACATACAAGTCACGGCATTCGGCGTGAAATCTAACAGTTGGAAGCCGTAGGTGAGCATGATATCTACAAAGAAATCCGAGTACGGGGGACAGAGGCCGCACCAGAAGTAATCGGCAAAGAAGGGATAGTCTCCTGGCTTTGCCTTGCGAGAAGCTACACTCACTTTGGTGGCTGGATGCGCCGTGGTCTCAGTCGCCCATGCGAACTGGTACCTCTTCTTCAAGGTCTCCACATCAAGCATCGAGGGGAAGACGGCGCGTTCCTTCCGCATCTTCACCAGCTTGCTCTCCGCCGCGGCGGCCGCTTCCGCCGCCTTGCCCTTGCTCAGCTTGGGCAGCATGGTGGCTATGGAAGTGGGCGCTGAAGACGTCGAGAGCGCGGTGGAGGCGGGTGGAGGGAGAAAGGCTCTGCTTTGGGCGCGAGGAAGAAGACGATGGCGACGGCTCTGAGATTGAGATTGGAAAGGCGGAGGGGTAAATGAGCAGTGCCCTCTGCGAGTCCCTTTTTATAGGGAAGGCGCGAGGCAGGCTCTTTACCGCCCGCTTTTACAACGGAGTTTCCGCCCACGTCTCTCACGTCACGCGATTAATGCGCGTAGTGGGGGGCGTGGTAAAAGAGATAATGATTACGAGCAGTTATTCCCTGCCACGCGTGCCCGTGCACTGTTTTGGGCCTAGCCCAACAGGCCTGGCACCCGTGTATGGCGTAGGCCTGGGGGCTCCTGTCGGTGTACTAAAGTATGGGTCTTTTTAGTACCCCTTACTTGTGCACGGGCAGTTGTAGCCGTACCGCGGCAAGCCTTGCCGGGGAATAGCTAGGAGTAATCACGAGACTAAGATGACAAGGAGACATTCAAGTCAACGATCAGACCAAAAAACAGAAGACCAAAGGGTTGCGGAGGCCCGGCAAGACCCTTGCCGGCAAGGCCTCGCGCCAGACAAGACCCGGTCCCGGCAAGCCCCGGGCCCGGCAAGGATTTGGTCCTGGCAAGGATTCGTTCCCGGCAAGCCCCGGGCCCGGCAAGGATTCAGCCCCGGCAAGGCTCTACACAGTGCAGCGCTATCGCTCCAGTGCAGCGGCCAGCCTTGTCGTTTAGGGCTTGTCCTCATGGTGACGTGGTGCGATGCTGGCCACGAGATGCTTAAGCGATGCTGATGGGATGGCTGCTTTTGCCCATCCCCTGTAAAGCTTTTCCAAGCCCGAGACGCTAAGGGACACCTCGACGGACACCTCATGGTGCATTTAATGAGTTTGTCCTAAGCCGTCAGGGTTAGGTATGATAATACTGTGGTAACACTGTAGTTACTTTCCACCTCATGCCTTATCTTGTACGCCACTGTGGTAGCCCCTTTGACTAATATAAAAGGAGGCCCGAGGCGCATAGTAAGGGGGGGGGGGGAGGATGGCACTTCGGAAGCCCATTCTGCATGCGTAGCTACTACTGTAGCTCCCAGAACTTGGCCAAGAACATCCACGATAATACAATCAAAGCAGGAGTAGGGTTTTACGCATCCGTGCGGCCCGAACCTGGGTAAATCCCCCGCGTGCTGTTCGTTAGTTCTGCTCTTTGTGCAACCCTCTCCCCTTGCCGAACCGTAAGGGATCTCCTTGATCCCATAAGTGTTCGTTTCCCACGACACCCCCGTCGGTCCCCGCTGAACCAAACCCTGGGTGGGGAAACGAGGAGCTTGACGACCCTCGGCTTGCGCCCGTCCTGGTCAGGCTGGCGGAACTGAGGGAGGCCGGCGTGACAATGGCGATGGTGGTGCGGAAGTTCTCCCGCCAGCGAATTGTTCCCTTTCAACGCCATTCCCGCCCGATGTGGACCTTCACGGGCCCTTGCAACCCCATGCGGCTCCAGGTCCCCTCTCTTCTTCCCAGCGCGCTGAGCGAGCTACTCCGCCACCTAACCGATGGGGATCCGGACGAGCTTCCTCGGAACGGCCTTCCTCTGTATAATCACCCGGACGGGGGGCCCTTGCCAGGGAGATGCCGCGCTTCGACGAGTGGGGGCTCCTCCCATCGGTGAAGGCGGGGCCCCGGGACGATCCCTCCGCGATGGCTGCGAGGCCAGGGGGTCCAGAGGTTGCGGGGGCCATGAGCCCCCCTTTGGCCGTGGAGAGGCGCCCTTTGTCGCCCTCCCCTTGGGCTGTCGCCGAGGCCATGCCCGGAAGTGAAGGTGACATCCCGACAACGGAGGCGGCCGCCATCTTCGCCACTGGATGCCTGGGGCCAGTTCCCGACACGCCGCCCCCGGGCCCCCGCGCTTGCCGGAAGAGGAAGAGGCTCGGGGGCAGCCACCGCCCGGCGTCGTGGGCACCGATGAAGAGGAAGTGGGTCGCCTTGGACGAGTAAGTGTCCGAGCCCCCTCCGTCTTCCCTGATGTATTCATCTTGAATCTCTCTTTTGCAGCTTTCACTCCGTTGAAGAAGAAGGCGCGACGTCATCGCCGCCTCCTGTGGTGACCGGGCCCATTGTGGCCTTGGTGCCTACAGTCCTCCAGGTCCCCCGTGGTGAGGCGCCCGTGCCCGAGCTTGCGCGGGCCCCGCGGGGTCTTCCGTGTGAGTTCCATGCAAACTTCTTCATGCCCGGCCCTCACCTCGCGAGGATGGTGCTACACCCTCCGCTGGTTGTTATCCCTAAAAACCAGCCGCGCCATGCTTCAGGGCCCTCCTTGAGCGACGACACGGAGCTTCGTGGGGTGCGGCCTCCGCTCGGGGGGAGAGGGGAGGATCCCCCAGCCCCTGCGCGCGCATCAGGGCCTGGCGGCCCCTCGCATGCTTTTTCGACCGGCCCATGGGAAGGCGGAGATCCCGGATGGGCCCTTGAGCTCGCATGCGACCGGAGCGCCGTGCGGCACGGTTTTCTCCAGACCGCGGCGAATGCGCTGAGGCGCCTGGGGACAGAGCTCATCACCGCTGACGTTTGTCTCGAGGCAGAGCGCCAGCGCCTGGCGCACGAGTGGCATCGTCTTGAGGTTGCCGTCAACCTCGGCCGCCTGCAGCGCGAGCGCGCCCACGCCATCACCAAGGGGTCCCTTGCCGCAGCGAGGGAGGCCCGCGACCGCGCCCTCACGGAGGCCCACGCCGCCGACTGCCGACGCAAGGCCTCGGAGGAATGCTTGGAGGAACTTGAAGCCTCCAACGCCGCCCTTGAAAGGCGAATCTAGGTTCACAGGGCCGCTCTTGATACTATGACGACCGAGCCGCACGCCGGCGGCGCGGGGCCCTGCATACCTGAGGAGGTGCTGACGATGGAAGCGCTAGAGCAGAGTCTGGAGCATGAGAGGCTGGAGGTGAGGGAACACCAGCTGTCCCTCGCCGAGGACTGCCTTGCCTCCCGCTAGGCGAAATTCCAGGAGGAGGTCGATGACAAGCTGGCGGAGGCTTGGCGTTCCCTTCTCCAGGACTACCACGCGAAGCTGAAGCTCCAGGAGTCCCGTTACTGCAAGCGACGCGACCACCTGAAAGGTGAGGTTGATGCCCTCAAGAAAAGGTTAGATCAAGAGGAGCGACGCCGGCAAGCCACAATGGATGCCCAGGCTGTTGCCGAGGCCAAGCTAGCTTTTCTCTATAAGCAGGTAAAGGGCGTTGCTTCCCTTGCGGAGAAGGCTTCGGACGAGGCGGATCATGCCCGCGGCCTCCAGCATTCGCGCTCCCAGATGTTCCAGTCCCTCGAGAAGAGGGCCAACCAGGCCCTGAGTGACATCTGTGGCGCGAGCATCTTGAGCCCCCTGGTTCCAGACGACGCGGGGTAGCTGGGCTTCTTCTCCAGGGTCGTGGAGTGCCTTGAGGGGGGTGTGGAGAGGATCCGTGAGCTCGTGGAGGAGAAGCGCCATGACCTCCTCGCGCGGGCGGCCTCGCACTTCTTCAGCCACCTCGTTCGCCTCGATCCGCACTTCGATTTCGGGGCGGTGCTTGCCCCGGTGCCCGAAGTGATCCGAGGCGCCCTCGCCGGGTGGGTGGAGGACCACGTGGAGGACTTGATTGCGGGATTTTCTTCCGAGGAACCGGAGGACCATGGCGGACCGGGGGCCGCGAGCCCGGCAGCGATGGTGACGATGTAGGCGATGATGACAGGATGTTTCCTTGAGTAGTCTCCGTGTTCGCCTGTCAGAGTCATGAGCGCAGCCCAGTGGCGGCTTGAGCGTATTTTTGGAGGCCCCTCTGAGGATGCTCCCGTGTTGCATGGTGCACGACGTTGTATGTTTTTGTCAAAAGCTCCTGTCAGCCTGGATGACCGCCCCTCGCGAGCGCCCGAGTGTTTGTGCCTTGGCAGGGTGTGCGCGGTAGCGCACTCACCGCGCCCAGCCTTCGCTTCAGGTCGATCGCGAGAGCGGAGGGGTCCGGCAAATGCTGAACTTCCCAAAGAAAGCGAGATATCAAACGAAAATTGTTACCAGAAAGAATGATCCCCTCCCTTTTATTTCTAGAAGAGAATCGCAAGAACTTCAAGTTTTATTCCAGAAAATGGCAAATTCGAATACAAGAATGGGCAAAGAACAGCCGCGTCCGGCATCTAGACTAGTCTTCGTCTTCGTCTTCTCCCTAGCGCGGAGCGTAGGCCTTCCATGTTGCGTGGGCATAGCCATTGGGGGGCAGTGCTGTCCGCCAGCGCGGAGCATGGGGCTTCCACTTGGGTGTGGGATGGAACCCCTCCGCGTCCTCGGGGGGCTCCGGGCGTATACAGCCCACTCATTATTACGTGAGAGTGTCACGGGTTGGGCCTGGGGGTGCGCTGAGAGCTCCATGCCTCCCTGTCATGGAGCCCGCTCCCAGCCCCCAAGCATGATGCGGCGACGTGGGATGGGTCCCGAATGGGCCCTCGAGAGTGGGGTCTCATTCCGAACCCCAACGCCCTTCGCAGGGAGGGCCCATTCCGAACCAGGTCCCCGGGCTTTCCAAAGCCTGGGGCCGGATGTCGTTGTTGTAGCGGCGCCGCATCCCCCTGTGCTGCGGGCGGGGCTCGACGCAGGGGCCCTTCATCGCGCGCAAGGCGGACGCCCAAGGCGGTACCGCAGCGCGCCTCGCCGGGGTGCCCGGGACCTCTGCGCAGGTACCCCACCACCTGTCCCCAGGCGGGCCGAACCGGGCCCGGGGACATGGGTGAGTAAGTGAGCTCTTCCCACTGGTTGAGCGAAACCTGTCCCGGAGACATGGGCGTGTGTTCCACCCTCTGTCTTTGGGTAGGAGTCGCCCTGCCAGGGGACATGGGCGCGTGTTCCACCCTCCGTCCCCTAACAGGGGGCACCCGGCCTGAGGACATGGGCGTGTGGTCCACCCTCCGTCTACAGGTTGGGATCACCTGGCCTAAGGACATGGGCGTGTGTTCCACCCTCTTTCTCCAGGCTGGCGTCGCCCTGCCTGGGGACATGGGCGTGTGTTCCACCCTCCGTCTCCAGGCAGGCGACCCCTGGTCTGCGGACCCAGGCGCTCGCCAAGGGTAGCCCCTCACAAGTGGATACGCCTCACGGGGCTGCCAGTGCCTGGCATCCTCATGAGGCCGGCCCCGCCAGCCGCCCTCGCGAGGCTGTTCGTACCAACCCCGACGAAAGCTGCTCGCGGGGTCGCATGCGCTCCTCCTGTTGTCATGGTGGTTGGCGCAGCTCCCATCATGTCCCGGGCACTTGCCAACATGGTCGTGGTAGAGTTGCACAAGCCCCCGGGTGTTGGTTTAGACGAGCCGCCGGGCACCCTCCCATGATGCGTCGGCTATGCTGGGAGTCGCGTTGCGGCGCCTACCCCAAGCCGCTGGTAGCTCCCGTCGGCCCCCGTCTGCACCAGGGGCTAACTCCTGCGTGCCCAATGAGCCGGGCCGTACTCCCGTGCGTCCGCACGTCCTCAGCGTCTCGGCGGTTGCTTGAGCGGCTTCACGGACGCGAGCCTCCTGGGTCGTCCCATAGGGAAGCGTCTGGGCCTCACCAGTCGTGGTGGCGCGCACGACCGCGCGGTACATCCAGCTGTCGTAGCGCCTGCGAGCAATGCGGAAAGTGAGGGATCACTAGAAGAGTGTCTAGAGGGGGGGTGAATAGACTACTAGCAGGAATTTAAAACCTAACCTTTTCCCAAGTTAATTGGTTGGCAGATTTTAACAGTTTAAGCAAGTCTAGCAAGTCTAACAACCCTACACATGCATGTCAATAAATATGGCAGCGGAAAGTAAACACATTGCACATGAAGTAAAGAGTAGAGATATGGAGATCAAACACAATTGGAGACGCAAGGATTTTTTTCCCGTGGTTCCGATAGGTGGTGCTATCGTACATCCACGTTTATGCAGTCTTCAACCCACAGAGGGTAACGGTCGCGAGAGTCCACGGAGGGCTCCACCCATAAGGGTCCACGAAGTAGCAACCTTGACTATTCCATAACGGCTTCCGTCCACGAAGGACTAGCCTCACTATGGGTAGATCTTCACGAAGTAGGCGATCTGCTTGCCCTTACAAACTTCTTGGTTCAACTCCACAACACGAAGTAGGAGGCTCCCAAGCGACACCTAACCAATCTAGGAGGCACCACCCTCCAAAAGGTAATAGGCTCGGTAATGATGATGAACTCCTTGCTCTTGTGCTTCAAGATGATAGACTCCTCAACACACAATCACTCTCTCACAGATTTGGCTTGGTGGAAGAGATGGGATTGGTGGAAAGCAACTTGGGGAGGCTAGAAATCAAGATCCATATGGTTGGAGTGGAAGATCTTGACCTCAACACAAGACTAGGTGGTTCTCTCTCAGAAAACTGGATGGGGCAAGTATGGAATAGTTTTGAGTGCTTCTCTTTCGAGTAGGTGGTGGTGGTGGGGTATATATAGGCATCTCCAAAAATCCAACCGTTACACACAAAATGACCAACTCGGTGACACCGATGTGTTAATCTCGGTGGTACCGAAGTGACCAAAAGGTGGCAACTTTTGAATCTCGGTGAGACCGATATGGGAAATTTGGTTGCACCGATAAGGTGACCAACGGTCAGATTGACAATCTCGGTGACGCCGATCCAACAATCTCGGTTGCACCGATTTTGTGAATTTGCATAACAGAGAGTTGGCAACCCAAACTCGATGGCACCGGTATGGAATCGGTTGCACCGAAGTGGCTAGGGTTTGGCTGAGTCTGTCTGAGGTGAGAATCGGTGGCACCGAAATGGAAAAGTTGGTTGCACCGATTTTGAGTGTTTGGCTATGACAGACTTTGGTGGGAGAGCTTGTGGGTGTTTTTGGTGACTGTCACTTGTGCACGTATGAGCATTTTGTTCACCAACAAAACCTTACCCCCTTTTAATAGTATTGGCTTTCCTATGGACTCAAAGTGATCTCTCACAAATATAAAATGTAAAGTCCTCTTCCTTGAAGCTTTGCCAACCTATTTCCTTGCATCTTGGGGTATTCCACAATCTCCTTTTGCCAATCCTTTTCTCCATGGACTTGTATCTGAAATACACTAGGTAAAGGTATTAGTCCATGAGACAATGTATGTTGTCATGAATTATCAAAACCACCAAGGGAGCATGTTGTGGTTTCAGAAAGGCCGCGGCTCACAGGGCCACGAGTAGCGCGATTCGCCCGCGTGCCGAGTCACGGCGAGCCTGGGTGAGAAAGGTAAACTTCCAAATTTGTCTTCTCCTCCTACTTTGATATTCTCCCCTTGTGTAAGTAAGTATGAAAATTGATATTGGCTCTCCCCCTTGATCATATATCCTCCTTTGCATAAGCATGTATCTCCCCTTTATCATGAAGCTTTGTTCTTCTCCCCCTTTGGCATTAATTTCCAAAAAGGTCAAAAACAGGGATAGATACAGGGATCATTGACTGAGAAGGGATCCTTGATAACAAGGGTCACTGAATGTAGGAATCATGGAAAATAGTTTCTCTCCTTTTTGAGATGTTGTAAAACTTTGTTATTCTCCCCCTTCTTCCGTTAAGATAAGAATCCTTGAATAAAGAAAGTTTCTTGCTAAGATCAGCTTTGTTATTCTCCCCCCCCTTTATATATATATATATATATATATATATATATATATATATAAATGGGATCATCGAAGTAACAGAAGTATTGCTAGAGAGATCACAAAGGAAACACAGAATTGAAGAAGAACGCAAAAGAGAAAAAGAAACAAATCGGTGACTCCGAGACAGATACACCGGTGGTACCGAGATTTTGTGGTGCAGCTCATCTGCAATGTCGGTAGAACCGAGATATTTGTATCGGCGGCACCGAGTCAGAAACAGAACGAAGGACCAAGTTTCTGATTTCGGAGAAATAAAAGAAAATAAGGGAATGCAAATGATTTTACAAAGAGATATGTCAACTAGATAAGATTTGAGTGATTCCGAGAAATTTTACAAAAAGAGAAAGAACCACACAAGATTCTTACCTAGATGATGGGCGGTGACTAGGTCACCTATATTAGAGTATATTGACATAGGAGCCAAGCAAGCATACTTGATCATAGGTCATACTCTACGTTAAGCTCAGAATGGGGTTACCATTTTTGATTAAGCATTTTAATGTCTTCATATCACTTGAGTTGCTTTACCTCATTACTTGGAGTAAAGCCTTTTCAAGGATATGAGTACATACCTTTGAGTGATGTTGATGACGATCATTTTGAGTCTTGGAGCAATCCTTCTCGTTTTAGTACACTTGTCACCTACAAGGGTTAGTCATGCAAGGAAGGGCAATAGATATATCCATTTGACATGATACCAAATTAAGAATTATCAATGTATGTCAAGGATATGATTGAGGTGTCTTCTTCCATCCATCATCAAGAGGGGTTGTGGATACTTGGCTAAGACAAGATTGCTTATGATTTGAGTTGAGGGCAATCTAGTGGAATAAAAATCTTCCAAGTACCTATAGAAGGTTAGATGCAATACAAGGGAGCATAGAATTCCATGGCATAAGATAACATGTTAAGATACATGGAAATATCGAGAAAGCTCATGCCCTTGCATGCATCCGAGTGAGTCTAGCTCAAGTTTGAAGCATCAATGATGTTCAACTCACTCCTCAAGTGACAGAACGTTTTGTCATCAAGTGGTTTCGTAAAGATATCGGCCAATTGCTTGTTAGTGCGAACATGCTTAAGATTAATATCTCCTTTGGCAACATGATCACGAATGAAATGATATCTAACTTGAATATGTTTAGTTCGAGAATGTTGCACGGGATTATGACCAATCTTAATAGCACTTTTATTGTCACAAAGTAATGTAACATTTCTAACATGGATTCCATAATCCTTAAGAGTTTGTGTCATCCATAGTAATTGTGCACAACAAGATCCAGCAGCAATGTACTCAGCTTCGGCAGTAGATAGAGATACCGAGTTTTGTTTCTTGGAGGACCAAGATACAAGAGATCTACCCAAAAATTGACAAGTACCCGAGGTGGATTTTCTATCAACCTTGTCACCGGCATAGTCCGAATCGGAATAGCCAACAAGGTTAAAGGAAGATCCCTTGGGATACCAAATGCCAAAGTTTGGTGTTTGTATCAAATATCTCACAATACGTTTCACGGCCAAAAGATGACACTCTTTAGGTGCAGCTTGATATCTTGCACACATGCAAACACTAAGCATAATATCGGGACGAGAGGCACATAGATATAGCAATGAACCAATCATAGATCGATAGACATTTTGATCAACGGGTTCATCCTCTCTGGTAAGATCAACATGTCCACTAGTAGGCAAGGGAGTTTTCATACCTTTGCACTCTTGCATGTTGAACTTCTTGATCAAGTCCTTGGTATACTTAGTTTGAGATATGAAAGTTCCTTCTCTTGATTGCTTGATTTGCAAGCCAAGAAAGAATTTCAGCTCACACATCATAGACATCTCATACTTCTCGGACATCAACCTTCCAAATCTTTCACTAAATTGAGGGTTAGTGGAACCAAAGATAATATCATCCACATAGATTTGGCACACAAATAATTCACCATTAACTCTCTTAGTGAATAAGGTTGCGTCAATTTTACCAATTTCAAAACTCTTTTCAATGAGAAACTTCGTTAGGCATTTGTACCAAGCACGAGGGGCTTGCTTAAGACCATAAAGAGCTTTACGAAGCTTGTAGACATGATTAGATTTCTTAGGATTTACAAAACCAGGTGGTTGCTTAACATAAACCTCTTCTTCAATTTCACCATTTAAAAAGGCACTTTTAATGTCCATTTGATACAGCGTGATATCATGGTGATTAGCATAAGCAAGAAGGATACGAATAGCTTCAAGTCTAGCGACGGGGGCGTAGGTCTCACCGTAGTGCATACCTTCGACTTGCGTATATCCTTGGGCTACGAGACGAGCCTTGTTCCATACGACTTGACCGTCTTCATCTTGCTTGTTTCGAAACACCCATTTGGTTCCGATGATGTTGTGCTCATCCTCGGGCTTCTCCACGAGTGTCCACACTTCGTTCCTCTCGAAGTTGTTAAGCTCTTCATGCATCGCGTTCACCCAATCTGCATCTTCTAGAGCTTGTTCTACCTTCAAGGGTTCAATGCTAGAGATGAAAGAATAATGCTCACAGAAGTTAGCTAGGCGAGTTTTAGAGCGAGTGATTCTCCCTGTTTGTATATCACCAAAGATTTGGTTTAGGGGATGATTCTTGGTCACTTGTGCTTGAACTCGGGTCAGCTTCCGATTGTTGGATGGTGGAGCTTCTTTTTCATCATCATCTCCTTCATCTTCGTTGTTGTTGAAGGTGTCGTTCCCTTGAGGTGGTGGTGAAGGAGGTTGTGGTGGATCTTCATGATGCACTACCTCCGCTTCATCATCTTGTCGTGTACCGCTTGTGGATGCTTCCATGTCATGTTGTGGTTCACCTTGACGTGAAGTAGGGGCTTCCACTTGAGTTGATGAAGTACTTTCCTTCACCTCCATGGGACGAATCTTGCCGATGGGCAAATCTTGGATAGCTTCCGAAGGGTCCTTATCACCTACATCATTTGGCAATTGTTCGACTTGCGAACCATTAGATTCATCAAACTTCACATCTACCGTCTCTTCAACTTTTCGAGTGAAGTTGTTGTAGACACGGTAAGTGTGAGAGTTCGATCCGTAACCAAGTAGGAATCCTTCATGAGATTTAGCAGCAAATTTAGTACGACGATGCTTATCAAGAATGTAGCACTTTGAGCCGAATACCCAAAAGTATCCAACTTGGGGTTTGTTACCGGTGAGTAGCTCGTATGCCATTTTACCAAGAAGCTTGTGCAAGTAAAGTCGGTTTGTGGCATGACATGTTGTTTCCACGGCTTCTGCCCAAAAGTGTCTTGGCGTCTTGTATTCGTCAAGCATCGTTCTTGCCATCTCAATGAGCGTTCGGTTCTTCCTCTCAACAACTCCATTTTGTTGAGGCGTGTACATAGCCGAGAACTCATGTGAGACACCTTCTTCGTCAAGGAAGGTATCCACATGGGTGTTCTTGAACTCCGATCCGTTATCGCTTCGAACCTTCTTGATCTTCACTTCAAAATGATTTTGCGCTTTGCGAGCGAAGTTCTTGAAGACCTTTTGAACCTGCGACTTATCATCAAGAAAGAATACCCACGTAAATCTGGAAAAATCATCAACTATAACTAGACCATAGGAATTTCCACCGAGGCTCTTGTAAGCATTGGGACCAAAAAGATCCATATGAAGTAACTCAAGTGGTCTCCTAGTAGTCATGATATTTTTAACGGGATGACTTCCACCTACTTGTAGCGGCGCAGCATCCCCCTGTGCTGCGGGCGGGGCTCGGCGCAGGGGCCCTTCATCGCGCGCAAGCCGGACGCCCAAGGCGGTACCGCAGCACGCCTCGCCGGGGTGCCCGGGAGCTCCGCGCAGGTACCCCACCACCTGTCCCCAGGCGGGCCGAACCGGGCCCGGGGACATGGGTGAGTACGTGAGCTCTTGCCACTGGTTGAGCGAAACCTGTCCCGGAGACATGGGCGTGTGTTCCACCCTCTGTCTCTGGGTAGGAGTCGCCCTGCCAGGGGACATGGGCGCGTGTTCCACCCTCCGTCCCCTAACAGGGGGCACCCGGCCTGAGGACATGGGCGTGTGTTCCACCCTCCGTCTACAGGTTGGGATCACCTGGCCTGAGGACATGGGCGTGTGTTCCACCCTCTGTCTCCAGGCTGGCGTCGCCCTGCCTGGGGACATGGGCGTGTGTTCCACCCTCCGTCTCCAGGCAGGCAACCCCTGGTCCGCAGACCCAGGCGCTCGCCAAGGGTAGCCCCTCACCAGTGGATACGCCTCACGGGGCTGCCAGTGCCTGGCATCCTCATGAGGCCGGCCCCACCAGCCGCCCTCGCGAGGTTGTTCGTACCAGCCCCGACGAAAGCTGCTCGTGGGGTCGCATGCGCTCCTCCTGTTGTCATGGTGGTTGGCGCTGCTCCCATCATGTCCTGGGCGCTTGCCAACATGGTCGTGGTAGAGTTGCACAAGCCCCCGGGTGTTGGTGTAGACGAGCCACCGGGCGCCCTCCCATGATGCGCCGGCAGTGCTGGGAGTCGTGTTGCGGCGCCTACCCCAAGCGGCTGGCAGCTCCCGTCGGCCCCCCTCTGCGCCAAGGGCTAACTCCTGCGTGCCCAATGAGTCGGGCCGTACTCCCGGCGTGTGCGGGCCGCGACGCGCTTCTCCCGTGCGTCCGCACGTCCTCAGCGTCTCGGCGGTTGGTTGAGCGGCTTCACGGACGCGAGCCTCCTGGGTCGTCCCATAGGGAAGCGTCTGGGCCTCACCGGTCGTGGTGGCGCGCACGACTACGCGGTACATCCAGCTGTCGTAGCGCCCGCGAGCAATGCGGAAAGTGAGGGATCACTAGAAGAGTGTCTAGAGGGGGGGGGGGGTGAATAGACTACTAGCAGGAATTTAAAACCTAACCTTTTCCCAAGTTAATTGGTTGGCAGATTTTAACAGTTTTAGCAAGTCTAGCAAGTCTAACAGCCCTACACATGCATGTCAATAAATATGGCAGCGGAAAGTAAAGACATTGCACATGAAGTAAAGAGTGGAGATATGGAGATCAAACATAATTGGAGACGCAAGGATTTTTTTCCCGTGGTTCCGATAGGTGGTGCTATCGTACATCCACGTTTATGGAGTCTTCAACCCACAGAGGGTAACGGTCGCGAGAGTCAACCGAGGGCTCCACCCATAAGGGTCCACGAAGTAGCAACCTTGACTATTCCATAACGGCTTCCGTCCACGAAGGACTAGCCTCACTATGGGTAGATCTTCACGAAGTAGGCGATCTCCTTGCCCTTACAAACTTCTTGGTTCAACTCCACAACACGAAGTAGGAGGCTCCCAAGCGACACCTAACCAATCTAGGAGGCACCACCCTCCAAAAGGTAATAGGCTCGGTAATGATGATGAACTCCTTGCTCTTGTGCTTCAAGATGATAGACTCCTCAACACACAATCACTCTCTCACAGATTTGGCTTGGTAGAAGAGATGGGATTGGTGGAAAGCAACTTGGGGAGGCTAGAAATCAAGATCCATATGGTTGGAGTGGAAGATCTTGACCTCAACACAAGACTAGGTGGTTCTCTCTCAGAAAACTGGATGGGGCAAGTATGGAATAGTTCTAAATGCTTCTCTTTCGAGTAGGTGGTGGTGGAGGGGTATATATAGGCATCTCCAAAAATCCAACCGTTACACACAAAATGACCAACTCGGTGACACCGATGTGTTAATCTCGGTGGTACCGAAGTGACCAAAAGGTGGCAACTTTTGAATCTCGGTGAGACCGATATAGGAAATTCGGTTGCACCGATAAGGTGACCAACGGTCAGATTGACAATCTCGGTGACGCCGATCCAACAATCTCGGTTGCACTGATTTTGTGAATTTGCATAACAGAGAGTTGGCAACCCAAACTCGGTGGCACCGGTATGGAATCGGTTGCACCGAAGTGGCTAGGGTTTGGCTTAGTCTGTCTGAGGTGAGAATCGGTGGCACCGAGATGGAAAAGTTGGTTGCACCGATTTTGAGTGTTTGGCTATGACAGACTTTGGTGGGAGAGCTTGTGGGTGTTTTTGGTGACTGTCACTTGTGCACGTATGTGCATTTTGTTCACCAACAAAACCTTACCCCCTTTTAATAGTATTGGCTTTCCTATGGACTCAAAGTGATCTCTCACAAATATAAAATGTAAAGTCCTCTTCCTTGAAGCTTTGCCAACCTATTTCCTTGCATCTTGGGGTATTCCACAATCTCCTTTTGCCAATCCTTTTCTCCATGGACTTGTATCTGAAATACACTAGGTAAAGGTATTAGTCCAAGAGACAATGTATGTTGTCATGAATTATCAAAACCACCAAGGGAGCATGTTGTGGTTTCAGAAAGGCCGTGGCTCATAGGGCCACGAGTAGCGCGATTCGCCCGCGTGCCAAGTCACGGCGAGCCTGGGGGATGATGCCGCGACGTGGACGCTGGGGAGGGCCAGGGCGGCGAGAGCACGTTGCGTGGTTGGCGAGGGAGATAGCCCCCGGTGCATGCCCGAGGCCGGGCTGGAGTCAGTGCCTTCTGACGGAAGAGCAGGGCAGCGCGGGAGGCCGAGGTCTGGTGGAGTCGCCCGAGTGACGCGAGCAGCCCGTTGTTCGGCGCGGGCTCGGCGTCCCTTGGCCATGGAAGCACCGAGCAGTGGCGAGTCGAAGCTTGAGTGAGGATCCCGACACGCCCCTACCTGGTGCGCCAAATGTCGGATTTCGGGCTCCGCAAAACCCTAAGGAATTCGAACCCAGGGCATATGCAAAGATTCCCCAACAACTTCGTCCCCTCCAAGCTCACAACATAATAACCCCGCTCGATGGCGAGGGAGAAGATGGCACACAAGAGTTTACCCAGGTTCAGTCCGCTGCGAAGCGTAAAACCCTACTCCTGCCTTTGGTGGACGGCCTCAAGAGGAGGTTTTTGGATGAACCAGTACAGTGGTGTGTTGCCCTGCGGGTGTGTTTGCGGGGTGGTTGTCCATCCCCCCTACCGGTCTACCTAGCCTCTATTTATATCGGCCCGGGTCCTCTTCCCTTATTTCCAAGGCGGGAAGGAATCCCACAACGGCCAAATTCAAAGGGGGACAGGAGGTACACCCTATCCTGACGAAAGGTGGTCTTCGCCTGCAAAGTAGTCGTCGGTGATGCAGAGGTGGGCTCGGTGATGACGTCCGTCCTGCGGGGCTTGGGGTCTTAGTCTTGATGCATCGGAGTAGAAACCTTTGGGGCGCTTTGGGGACCTGCGTTCGTTCCTGCCCCCTTTGCGCCAAAGGGGAAACTGTCCCCTCTGGCGCGCTGGCGCCCGCCTGGCGTAGCAGGCGTCATCCTTGGCCTCCTGAGGTCGTGTGTAGCATAGGAGTCTCCGCCGATCGGGAGGAGGCCTGGGGAGGCCTAACCCCCCGCGGGTCCTGGCGCTGTTTCCCTCTCGAGTTCGGAGTCTCGTGAGACCCTTGTGTGGAGTGAGGTCGCGCTGGGCCGCACTCGGTCGTCGAGGTGGGCCACGCCTTGGGCCACAGGCAGGCAAGTCTGGGTACCCCCGTCCCCAGGACGCCGACAAGTTGCATATTGACAAAACTCCACATTCAAATCATTTAGTTCACTCTCGTTTATTTACTTGACAATATTAAATGTTGTTAAGCATGGCAAGAGGTGAAGCATAATTAAACTACACTATCTAGGCATCTTAAATGAGGTCGGAAACGACATATAGCATTTCCGAAACGCCCCCATGTGTTAAGTTCGAAATTGGTCCAGATCTGAACTAATCATGTTTTATATTTATTAAACAGGGAAATAAAGTGCACAATGAAATTCTACTCGTCATTCTAGGCGATTTACATATATAGAACGTTTGAAACGTAGCTACGGTCTAAAAGATATGACACACACAAGATGAATATGTCATGAATGCAAAATGCATGCGAACAACAACCATAAACATGTCAAATCATGGATGCAACAAGATATTATGAAACTACATGAGATTCTAAGCAAGTTTTATGTATGGCATGTTCAAAACAGAGCTACGGTTCAACAATAACAAGCAACACAAGTTATAGACATAATCTGCCCAAAACAGCGACATGGCATATTGCACACATGAAAACAACAAGCTCCAAGATCCTAATATGCACAAACTAAGCATGGGGCGGTAGCATATAACACATACTTCATTTCATCTTCACATATCATACTAAAAAGGATCATGGAACACATGATAGGAAGCTCACAACATGCCAATAAAATATAGCAGATTAGGACTTAGTGAAAATAACAGTTTTTAACAGAGCAGTTTTATCATGAAGGCATATTGGCAGCGGTAAAACTATATGCTACAGATCATAGAATGACATGCAATTTAACAGCAAGGCAGAGGACATGATGCACTACCATTCATTACATTATGGCAAGATCTAATTATGCACAGAATCATGGCTAGCATCAACACAACATGGCATTCCGATATAACCAGATTCTCAAACTTGGTGAAAATTAGACTAGACATGTGCAGCAGTTTTTAACAGATTGACATGTTGGACAGCAGAATTAATGATGATGCTAAACATATTCATGCAAACTATTGGCACAACATGATAGAGCATAACATGCTTTACAATACATTCCATTGTGGCAACAACAAAAGAGCTATAGATCAATAGCAAACCACATGGCAAGACAACAACAAAATAACACAGATTTCAGACTTAGAAATATTTAACTGTCCCAAAACTGTAGTATGACTAGGCATGTTTACATAGTAACAACAGTAGCATAACAACCACCTATGGGCATGGCAAGGACGCTAACAGCAACTAGACATGTCACACTACAAAACATACCATTGGCACATGTTCATAAGGGTCATGGATTGCTTAAAATGATGATCGCAAAACGGAACTCATCGTTAATAGATTTCAGTTTTTCACACGATAGCCACTTGAGAGCAAGAAATGACATGATAATGATGTCCTACATGGCAAGCAATGGCATGGCATCAAAGTAGACATATCCTAGAGCCATTTTCATGAAGAGACCACATGCAAAAGAACTACGGTAAAGATGCAATCATTCGCCAGACTTAGAACAACATAACAATTTTTTTAACAGTTTGATAGTTACAACACGGAGCACTTTTGCAGCACAGATGACACCACCTAAATGCATCCTAATATGCATGCAAATGGCACCATCACGTAGAGCACGAAGAGTAGAACAATTTTCATATATAAATCATACTCATCGGGTGCACGGTTTGAAAACTACATGCAATTTAAAATGCAATATGATGATAATGACAGTGAAAAAAAAGACTTAGTGGAAATTAGACCTTGCAGAATCGGGACGGCGCAGAGCGGGACGAGGCGGGCGGCCGTTTGGTTCGCTGGACCTGGCCATCCAGCTCGAGGTTGGACGGGGCCATCCCGACGGCGGCTCGGAGAAGCCATGGCCAGCGCCGGCGGCGAACGGCGATGGCGGATGGAGACGGAGGCGCGGCGGGGCGGGGAGGCCGGTCGGGGCCGGATCCGACACGGGGAGGCCAGATCCCGCCGGATCCGTGGCTGGAGGTGGCGCTCCGGCGGTGGACGCGGGGGCTCGGCGGCGGCGCTGGGCTGCGGCGGCGAGGGAGCGGAGCGGGGCAGCTGAGGTGCGGCGGCGGGCGCGGGGCTTGGGTCAGGGCGGGCTCCGGCGGCGGTGGCAAGCCAAGGCGCGCGAGCGGCGGTGGCGCACGGCGAGGTGGCGGTCGCCGGAGCTGGCGACGGGAGCTCCAGCGTGGGGGCGCATGGAATTTGAGGCAAGGCTAGGGTTTGTCCATTTTTGGACAAGGGGTGACTTATATAGGCAGGGGGCTTTTAGGGGGGGTTTTTGTCCGCGCGATCGCGATCGGACGGCTCCAGCTACGCAGAGGGTTAGGGTTAGGACATGGGGGCTAGTTGGCTGTGTAGTTGGGCTAGGCTTAGAGAAGAGAGAAAGAATTGTGGCCCGTGACAGAGTTTTTTTTAAAACACCGAAACGTCCGATAAATAAACCGATGACGGTGCCGCTACGGTTGACCGTTCGGGTATCAAACGACCTCCGATTGCGACGAAATTTGGCAGGCGGTCTACCTACAATATAACAAGACCGCTCGCCAACTTTCGACCCAATCCAAGAAAGTTTTATGCTTACTTTTAAAACAATATTTTAACGATGCCGCGGGCACGTGCATGTGTAGTTGGCCTCAAAACGGGCGTTGACGAGAATGGAGAGAACCATCGACTACGAACGGATGCAGTTTTGAAAACTCATGTCGACAGGATGCCGATGCTATTAAGATGATGCGAATGATGCAATGATGAATGCGACAACCAAGCGAATCACACGACGACAATGGAATAAAAGGGGAATCTTCTGGAGCGTCGGTCTCGGGCTGTTACAACTCTCCTCCACTTACAAGAGATCTCGACCCGAGATCTTAGAATGAGAATGGGAAGAGAGAGAGAAGAGGTAAAACTTAGTTGCTTCTTTGACAAATGAGCGAAACCAACAAATCTTGAAGGATGCAAAGAAATGAAGAATGGCATGAGGAAGAAGCGAGAATTCATAAGAAATTTGGGCAGCACTTCGGCAGACAAGAGAGGCAAAACTTGATGAGATGAAAGAATTTGAGAACATGACACAACACTCCGGTAAGATGGATAAGCAAGAAAAGAACATGATCATGATAAAACGAGATGATGATACGAAGGGCGCAACATCACAAGGCCTCCGGAACAAAAGAATAGAAGCTAGATCTTTGAAAAGAAAAGAACGGAGAAGAAAATGACAACTTCTACTACAAATGAATTTGACAAGCACCTTAACAGCGAAGGGTTGAACGGAGTTGTTGAAAATCAACAACAAAAGAATAAGCTTGTTGCGGGCTTATGGAAAACATCTCAAAATTATGAGGTGACAACCGGCCACTAACGGAAACAAAGATTGCTTGGGAGCAACAAGAGATGCAAAACTTCTTTCACCAAAAGGATACATTGAGAACTTGGATCATTGATAAGCACCACGATAGCAACAATCCTTAGGAAACACTCTAGGTGAACCCCAATCCAAGATAGCTCCCAGGAAGAAATGATGGGTTTAATCATCTCACTCTTGAAACAAATTCTCTACGAGACTCTCATGAATCAATAATGCTATAACACCATCTCAAAAGATAAGGGAGAATGACTTGCACTTCCGAAATGCAAGATAAATAATACTTGAGGTACTTCCACAAGAATCTTGAAGAACACTTGAGAATGAAAGAAATCTTTGATGAACCACCATGTAGAGCCTCCATGAAGAACTCTAGGTAGAAATGATAATAGAAAACAAATGAAGATTGAAAAGAACAAGAGTTGAAGCCTTGCAATGGCTTAGATGAAGCTTCGAGATACTTGGGAAAACTTGAAACTCCGGAAAAGAAAAGATGAAACACTTAGAACCAAGAATTTGATATCATGAACAACTCCGGAAGAAGGATTGAAATCACTTTGATGAAACAAGAATAAGAATTATGTTATGCTTATCCTTCATCAAGTTAAATTGATGACAAGCAACGGATTTGGCATACGACTTATTCTTCTTGAGAAGATTGAAGAGAGATATACAAGCTTGAAGAAGTCTTGAACGAACCACCGGAACAATTGAGATACGAATGAAGAGACAACAACAGAGAAGAATTTGAGAATGAAAGCTGAAAGTTGAGAACGGAGAAATCTTCTGAAATGATGGCCTTCAGAGGATCGAGAAATGAACACAACATTGAAATGCTCCGGATAGATATGGAAGGAATTACTCATGATCGAAAACAATTTGAAAGAATAGCATCAAGCTTGAAACATAAATCTTCAAGAGAATGGACCAAGATTTGAGAGAACTCTCCTTCGGTCTTCAAAGCTGATAATGATGATGAGAAACATCACCAAGAATTACCTGAGGCACTCCGGAACAATGAGGAATATAAAGGTTGAGCCAACAATGAAAATAATTTAGCAGCGATCTTCGAGAAGGAATATCACTGATGAATTCATTCTTACGTCATATTTGAAAAGAACTTGAGATCTCCGGAAAGATTAGAAGAGCCAGGTAAGATCCTGGGGAAAAACCTGTGGGTTATGAGCCCACTCAAAGAAAACACCGTTGAAACGATTGCTTAGGAATAGAGATTGCACCGGTACAATGAAAACTTGATGAGGTGAGAGCCTCGAAATAAATTGAAAGGACTTGAATGAAAACACGAATCTTCTGAGATATCTTCAGCACTCCGGGTAGAATAGAGATGAACAAACAAGATAGGCTTTTATAAGAATTTCTAACATGGGGAATCATATAACGAATGACAAGGATATGATGAACACCGAGAGATTGAATTGAATCCACCGGAAAGAAAACAAAGATGAAGACTAAGAAGTGATGAACTTGAGCACTTGAGCATCTTCACAATGAATCACCAGATACAAAACAGAAGAAAAGATAGCGGAAGCATCGATGAAAAGAAAGGCACTTGGATGAAATTTAATCACTGAAGAAAAGGGCGGGAGGGTGGGAAAACAAAGACAACTTGAGACAGATGAGATGAACTCCGGAAAGGAATATGAGGATAGAACATGCAAATTTTGGAGAGGGATGAATTATCTTGATGAGAAACACACCGGTTAGGAAAGATATGAAATCACCACTTGACATCGAAGCAACTCGAATTACCATACTCCAACAAAACAAAAGATGGGGCTTGAGGATTAAGCCGGAAACAAATACATAACCCATTTGCATTTGCTGGAAGGATGATCCTAGGTAACTACTTGACTTCCCACATAAGAACTTCCAAAATCTTGGTTATGCAATCGGGTCCACGGATACACGGAGTTTTTATCCATCACTCAACTCCTAGCAGTAATACTACTCTCCAATGTGTCACATCCGTCAACACACAACCAGAGGTCTCGGAAATTCATCTACCTCAGACCCTGTTAATCACAACAATACTAACCATGGCAGTACATGTGATCCTGCTCCCCAGTACAGGGTGCCGCCACACTCTTCGCACCACAAATAGTATTGAAGCAATTTCGAACATCCGCGTCCTAAGGTACTAAGGAAACTGAACGATAGCGATGTGTCAAGAACCCCTTGGAGCTCAACTCCTCGGGTCCAATCCATACGTACGGGAGGCACCAAGAATAGAGTTCCGGTCACATCGACATCATAGAGGTTCCAAAATACCCGAGTGATCCTAAAAAAATTTGAGTGAGAAGAGAGGTAGAATTAAAATTCCTACGTCAGGATTCCTCACCAGAGCATAGAAGAGGAGTAAAAAGAATCCTACTCTCCGATATATAACTAGACTCAAAATAGTTTTTTTAACTAGACTCGACTCGGCCAAGTTCGATCAATCAAGGGGGCTCCTAGGTCGGTACAGGCTCTGATACCAACTTGTAACGCCCAAGATGCGATCCTATCCTTATTTTGGCTCGAGGGCCTCTACAGGGATAGAAACGCATCTCGTCATTTCGCACGAATGGATATCATTACAAGTACATGTAAAGAAGTGATGAGTATATGGAATTGGCTTACACTCGCCACAAGCTAAATTAAGATCACATCAATACAACAACATATACAATCATCATACAGAAGAGCAGGGTCCGACTATGGACGAAATCAAACGATAAAATGACATCCATCCTTGCTATCCCAGGCTGCCGTCCTGGAACCCATCCTAGATCGATGAAGAAGAAGAAGAACTCCAAATCAAACAAGCATCGCGCTCACCTCAAATCATCGCATTACCTGTACCTGCCACTGTTGTTGTAGTAATCTGTGAGCCACAGGGACTCAGCAATCTCATTTCCAAGGGTATCAAGACTAGAAAAGCTTAATGGGTAAGGAATGGTTAAGTGGTGAGGCTGTAGCAAGCACTAAGCGTTTATTTGAGTGGCTAACTTACGAGTACAAGAATAAGGGGGGGTGATCGTCGCATAATCGGACGTGAACTAGTAGTGATCACTATGTGATCCTGAACACCTACTTACAGTCAAACATAACCCCACCGTGTTCTCTTTCGAAGCAGGCCTCACGAGAAGAGACGGTCATGGTTACGCACATGGTTGGTGTATTTTATTTGAGTTACTTTAAGTTTTCTATGAACGGATGTTAAACAATTTTCCAAGTTGCCACATAACCGCGGGCACGGCTCTCATGAGAGATTTAACCCTGCAGGGGTGCTCCTACTCATCCATCACAAATTAACCACACGCCGCGGGAATAACCTCGACCACGAAACCCGTGATCTCCTTGGAAATTCCGTTGGAAAATCTCAACCTCGAGATAGCCCGAAATGTCCTCGAAATCCCGCGCACAAGACGTTCGAGAAAGGTAAAACAAATGCAGCAAGACCGCCCGGCGTGTCGACGAACCCGATAGGAGCCCCGTATCTCGTTCTCAGGACACGACGGATAAGCGATGCGTACGGTGGCCTGATAGACATCACCCAAGTTGCCCTGGGGTGGCCCCGCAGAGTGCTCTATTTTTGGACCAACACTCATGAGGAGCACTGGCCCGGGGGTTGATTAATTATCCACGGGGTCCGGAAAGTCCCTATGCAATTTTATTAGTTATTAGGCAAATGTAGTACCAATGTTGGGCCTTGCCAGACGAATTTTATCCCAAAACGAAAGTCAAGGGGGTCCCCATAACAACCCCAATCATGTTAGGAGCGCTCATTATGGAACATAACACCGGTACATAAGTAACTAGGGCGGCAAAAGTGGAACAAAACACTGAGCAAAAGGCCAAGCCTTCCACCTTTTACCAAGTATATATGTGCATTAAATTAAATAGCAATAATATTGTGATATATCAAAAATATCCATGTGGCACATGGAAAACAGTTGCACCTGCAACTAGCAACGCTATAAGAAGGGCTGAGCAAGCGGTAACATAGCCAAACAATGGTTTGCTTGGATGTGGAGGGTTAGAGGCTTATCATGGCATTTGGGAGGCTTGACAAACAAGTGGTAGGAAGCGAGACAAGCGATAGAAACGAGACATCTAGCATGGCAATGATAGTAATTGTATCCAGGGAAATGATCATCTTGCCTGAGATCCCGCTTGGAAGAAGATCGAGTCCATGAAGAAGACGAACCAACGTAGTCGAACGAATCCTCGCACTCCGAACGCTTTTGGAACTCTATCGAGAAGAATCAATCCGGAAACAACAATCAACACATGATAAGCACCACAACATATGCATGACATTATGCACATCAAATATGATGCATGTAATGCATGACATGGCAAAGCACAACAATCAACTTCTACACATTAAGTGAAGCTCAATATGCAACGAGTTGCATATTGACGAAACTTCACATTCAAATCATTTAGTTCACTCTCATTTATTTGCTTGACAATATTAAATGTTGTTAAGCATGGCAAGAGGTGAAGCATAATTAAACTACACTATCTAGGCATCTTAAATGAGGTCGGAAACGACATATAGCATTTCCGAAACGCCCCCATGTGTTAATTTCAAAATTGGTCCAGATCTGAACTAATCATGTTTTATATTTATTAAACAGGGAAATAAAGTGTATAATGATATTCTACTCATCATTCTAGTCGATTTACATATATAGAACGTTTGAAACGGAGCTACGGTCTAAAAGACATGACACACAAGATGAATATGTCATGAATGCAAAATGCATGCAAACAACAACCATAAACATGCCAAATCATGGATGCAACAAGATATCATGAAACTACATGAGATTCTAAGCAAGTTTCATGTATGGCATGTTCAAAACGGAGCTACGTTTCAACAATAACAAGCAAAACAAGTTATAGACATAATCTGCCCAAAACAGCGACATGGCATATTGCACACATGAAAACAACAAGCTCCAAGATCCTAATATGCACAAACTAAGCATGGGGCGGTAGCATATAACACACACTTCATTTCATCTTTACATATCATACTCAAAAGGATCATGGAACACATGGTAGGAAGCTCACAACATGGCAATAAAATATAGCAGATTAGGACTTAGTGAAAATAACAGTTTTTAACAGAGCAGTTTTATCACGAAGGCATATTAGCAATTGTAAAACTATATGCTACAGGTCATTGAATGACATGAAATTTAACAGCAAGGTAGAGGACATGGTGCACCACCATTCATTACATTATGGCAAGATCTAATTATGCACAGAATCATGGCTAGCATCAACACAACATGGCATTCTGATATAGCCAGATTCTCAGACTTGGTGAAAATTAGACTAGACATGTGCAGCAGTTTTTAACAGATTGACATGTTGGACAGCAGAATTAATTATGATGCTAAACCTATTCATGCAAACTATTGGCACAATATGATAGAGCATAACAGGCTTTACAATACATCCCATTGTGGCAACACCAAAAGAGCTATAGATCAATAGCAAACCACATGGCAAGACAGCAACAAAATAACACAGATTTCAGACTTAGAAATATTTAACTATCTCCCAAAACTGCAGTTTGACTAGGCATGTTTACATAGTAACAACAGTAGCATAACAACCACCTATGGGCATGGCAAGGACGCTAATAGCAACTAGACATGTCACACTACAAAACATACCATTGTCACATGTTCATACGGGTCATGGATTGCTTAAAATGATGCTCGCAAAACGGAACTCATCGTTAACAGATTTCAGTTTTTAACACGATAGCCACTTGAGAGCCAGAAATGACCATGATAATGATGTCCTACATGCCAAGCACCGGCATGGCATCAAAGTAGACATATCCTAGAGCAATTTTCATGAAGAGGCCATATGCAAAAGAACTACGGTAAAGATGCAATCATCCGCGAGACTTAGAACAACATAACAGTTTATTTGACAGTTATGACACGGAGCACTTTTGCAGCACAGATTACAGCACCTAAATGCATCCTAATATGCATGCAAATGGCACCATCACCTAGAGCATGAAGAGTAGAATAATTTTCATATATAAATCATACTCATCGGGTGCACGGTTTGAAAACAACATGCAATTTAAAATGCAATATGATGATAATGACAGTGAAAAAAAGACTTAGTGGAAATTAGACCTCGCAGAATCGGGACGGCGCGGAGCGGGACGAGGTGGGCGGCCGTTTGGTTCGCTGGACTCGACCGTCCAGCTCGAGGTTGGACGGGGCCATCCCAATGGCGGCTCGGGGAAGCCATGGCCCGCTTCGGCGGCGAACGGCGACGGCGGATGGAGACGGAGGCGCGGCGGGGCGGGGAGGCCGGTCGGGGCCGGATCCGACGCGGGGAGGCCAGATCCCGCCAGATTCGTGGCCGGAGGCGGCGATGGCGAGCTGCAGGCGGCGGGGCGGCGCTCCGGCGGTGGACGCCGGGGCTCGGCGGCGGCGCTCGGCTGCGGCGGCGAGGGAGTGGAGTGGGGCAGGTGAGGTGCGACGGCGGGCACGGGGCTCGTGTCAGGGCGGGCTCCGGCGGCGGGAGCTCTAGCGCGGGGGCATGGCTGGCGGGCGGCGGCGTGCGCGGGCCGACCCGGGCCTCGATGGGCTCGGGCGGGCCGCGGCGGCTGGCCGGCTGGGGAGGGTGACGTGGCACCCCTGGGTTGGTCGGAGGGGCGGCTGTGGCGGCGGTTGGCTGCTGAGGCGCTACTTGGCGATGGGGAGAGGTTGGAGGCACCGGATCCGAGGAGGGTGGCGGCGGCTGGCTGGCTGGGAGGATTTGGGGCGCACGGAATTTGAGGCAAGGCTAGGGTTTGTCCATTTTTGGACAGGGGGGTGACTTATATAGGCACGGGGCTTTTAGGGGGGGTTTCGTCCGCGCGATCGGACGGCTCCGGCTACGCAGAGGGTTAGGGT
This sequence comes from Elymus sibiricus, assembly GCA_039707655.1. Taxonomy (NCBI): domain Eukaryota; kingdom Viridiplantae; phylum Streptophyta; class Magnoliopsida; order Poales; family Poaceae; genus Elymus; species Elymus sibiricus. The sequence goes on from CM077663.1 coordinate 100,326,363, forward strand.
TAGGACATGGGGGCTAGTGGGCTGTGTAGTTGGGCTAGGCTTAGAGAAGAGAGAAAGAATTGTGGCCTGTGCCAAAGTTTTTTTTAAAACACCGAAACGTCCGATAAATAAACCGATGACGGCGACGCTACGGTTGATCGTTCTGGTATCAAACGACCTCCGATTGCGACGAAATTTGGCAGGTGGTCTACCTACAATATAACAAGAATGCTCGCCAACTTTCGACCCAATCCGAGAAAGTTTTATGCGCACTTTTAAAAACAATATTTAAATGATGCCGCGGCCGCGTGCATGTGTGGTTGGCCTCGAAACGGGCGTCGACGAGAACGGAGAGAACTGGCGACTACGAACGGGTGCAGTTTTGAAAACTCATGTCGACAGGATGTCGATGCTATGCAGATGATGCGAATGATGCGATGATGAATGTGACAACCAAGCAAATCACACGACGACAATGGAATAAAAGGGGAATCTTCTGGAGCGTCGGTCTCGGGCTGTTACAGCAACCCCCCAAAGGTTTCTATTCCGGTGCAACAAGACCAAGACCACGGGCTCGGCAGGACGGATGTCATCGTCGAGCCCGCCTCTGCGTCATGCCAGGAGCTTTGCATGCGAAGACCACCTTTAGTCAGGATAAGCTGTACCTCATGTCCCCTTTCGAATTTGGCCGTTGTGGGATCCCCTTCTGCCTGTGCGATAAGGGAAGAGGACCCAGGCCACTATAAATAGGGGCTAGCCTCCACCGTAGAGGGGGACTGAATCCATCCTCACCCGAGTGCCCTTGCGAGGTCGCTCACCCTTGTACTCGTTCATCCTCAAGCCCCCTCGTGAGGCCAAACCACCAAAAGTAGGAGTAGGGTCTTACACCGCAAGGTGGCCCGAACCAGGGTAAATCTCTGTGTCCATCTTCTTGCGTTCTCGCGCATCTTTGGCACGGTTTGGCTATGGGGCGGTAGGCTTGAGACTTGAGCTGGTTGGGATCTTCTCACACGCCCCAGAGTTCAAACCTTCTTGGTTCTGTGGAGCCCCGATTCCGACATTTGGCGCACCAGGTAGGGGCGGGTCGGAATCCTTCCTCCAGTTCCGCTTCGTCTCCGCTCCGTCGCTCCCATGGCCGACGCCCACCGAGTTCCCGCCGAGCGCTGAGCTGCGCGCATCGCCCAGACGGCGCCCGTGGGCCATGGCGCCCCGTGCCGCTCCGCCTCTCCTGCAGCTAACGCTGCCATTGGTCTGGCTGCTCAAGAGCAGCAAAACTCGTTGCAGCCACCCACCGCGCAGCATGATGGCCGCACCACTACTCCATCCCTCGTCCCCGCCTCGGCGTCGTCCTCCCACACTCGCTATGGAGTGGCGAACGCGCAGGCCGCACTGTTCATGGCGCGCGAGCTGCTGCGTTACCGCCCTGCCCACGATCGCTATGACGACTGGATTGGTCGCATCGCCGAGCTTGTCAGCGTCGCCGGCGAGGTCCCGGTGCCTGCCCACTCGCTCCGTCCCCTGCCCTCCTAGGCGGGCGACGTGGCTCATGGCGCACCCCCTCCTCCACCTTCGCTGCGTGGCGCGGACCCCGAGCCCAGGCACGAAGCGCGCCCGCGCAGCCCACCACACGGGGCGCCGGCACAGGCACGGAATGAAGCAAGCTGCCTGGTGGGCCGTGGCCGTGAGGTGACGCGCGTGTGCTCCCCGCACCACCGCGCCGTCATCAGGACCGTGCGCCGCCGGAGGCCGCGGCGCATGGATGTCAAGACCCAGGTCCCCTCGTACATGTCGCGCCTGTGAGTGGAGCAGCCTGCCGCACCTTCACCCCGGAGCTGCGCCATGTCAACTGGCCCGGCAAGTTCAAGCCGGACTTGCCTCCACGCTACGATGCCACTCCCGACCCCGCGGACTTCCTTCAGCTCTACGCATTGAGCATTGAGGCGGCGAGCGACGACGACAAAGTCATGGCGAATTGGTTCCCCATGGCCCTCAAGGGCGACGCTCTCTCTTGGCTCCTCAACCTCCCGGAGGGATGATATGTCCATTTTGCATCATGATTTCCTACTATTATTTACTTTGTTTTGTTGAATAATAATGCTTTGTGGAGTGATTCTAATGCCTTTTCTCTCATAATATGCAAGGTTTACACAAAGAGGTAGAATACCGGCAGCTGGAATTCTGGACCCAAGAAAAGCACGTTAGAGATACCTATTCTGCACAACTCCAATGAAGCTGAAATTTTACGGAGATTATTTTTGCATTTAATAAAAAATACTGGAGCAGAAAACTACCGGAGGGGGCCTCCCAGGTGGGCACGACCCACCAGGGCGTGACAGGCCGCCCAGGCCTGGGCGCGCCCTGATGGGTTGTGGCCACCTTGGCCCACCTCCGGTGCCCATCTTCTGGTATATGGTCAAAATTGACCTAGAAAAAATCAGAGGAGGACTTTCGGGATGAAGCGCCACCGCCTCGAGGCGGAACTTGGGCAGGACCACTTTTGCCCTCCGACGGAGCGATTCCGCCGGGGGAACTTCCCTCACGGAGAGGGAAATCGAAGCTATCGTCATCACCAACACCCCTCTCATATTTGGGAGGCCAATCTTTATCAACATCTTCAACAGCACCATCTCCTCTCAAGCCCTAGTTCATCTCTTGTGTTCAATCTTTGTACCGGAACCTCAGATTGGTACCTGTGGGTGACTAGTAGTGTTGCTTACCTTGCGTAGTTGATTACTATATGGTTTATTTGGTGGAAGATTATATGTTCAGATCCATTATTCTATTCAATACTCCTCTGATCTTGAGCATGATTATTATTTGTGATTAGTTACCTTTGTTCTTGAGGTCACAAGAGAAGTCATGTTGCGAGTAATCATGTGAATTTGATATGTGTTCGATATTTTGATGATATGTATGTTGTGATTCCCTTAGTGGTGTCATGTGAAGGTCGACTACATGACACTTCACCATTCATGGGCCTAAGGGGATGCATTGTGGAGTAGTTATTAGATGATGGGTTGCTGGAGTGACAGAAGCTTAAACCCTAGTTTATGCGCTGCTTCGTAAGGGGCTGATTTGGATCCACATGTTTAATGCTATGGTTAGATTTTATCTTAATACTTTTGTCGTAGTTGCCGATGCTTGCGAGGAGGTTAATCATAAGTGGGAGGTTGTTCAAGTAAGAACAACACCCAAGCACCGGTCCACGCACATATCAAATTATCAAAGTAGCGAACATGAATCAAACCAACATGATAAAAGTGACTAGACGAAATTCCCGTGTACCCTCAAGAACACTTTGCCTATTACTAGTGATTGTTTTGGCCTGTCCTTTGCCTCAAAAGGATTGGGCTACCTTGCTGCACCTTGTTTATCGTTACCGTTACTTGCTTGCTACCAATTATCTTGCTATCAAACTATCTGATACCTACAATTTCAGTGCTTGCAGAAATTCGATTGATCCACTATACTTGTGGGTCATCAAGACTCTTTTCTGGCACCGTTGTCGGGGAGTGAAGCGCTCTTGGTAAGTGGAAATCGCTAAGGAAAAACTTATACTACGTGCTGAAATTTATCGCTACTTGCTACTATGGAAAACAATCCTTTGAGGGGTTTGTTCGGGGTATCTACACCTTGACCGGAACCACAATTAGTTTTCCCTCAACCTACAGCACCTACTGAAAATGTTACTTATGAAATTCCTTCGGGTATGTTAGAACATCTGCTTGCTAAACCTTATGCAGGAGATGGAACTGAACATCCTGATATGCACCTCTTATATGCGAACGAAATTTGTGGATTATTATGCTTGCAGGTTTACCCGGAGATGAAGTTAAGAAGAAGGTTGTCCCTTTATCTTTGGAGGGAAAAGCATTGACATGGTATAGGCTATGTGATGATCTTGGATCGTGGAACTGGAATCGTTTGCAATTGGAATTTCACCAAAAGTATTATCCCATGCATCTGGTTCATCGTGGTCGGAATTATATATATAATTTTTGGCCTCGTGAAGGAGAAAGTATCACTCTAGCTTGGAGGAGGCTTAAGTCAATGTTATATTCATGCCCCAATCTTGACATCCCGAGAGAAGTTATCATTCAGAATTTTTATGCTCCGCTTTCTCGTAATGATTAATCCATGCTCGATACTTCTTGTGCTGGTTCTTGTATGAAGAAGACTATTGAATTCAAGTGGGATCTCTTAGAAAGAATTAAACGCAACTCTGAAGATTGGGAACTCGACGAAGGTAATGATTCAGGTATAAAGCTCGAATTTGATTGTGTTAAATCTTTTATGAATACCGATACTTTTCACAAGTTTAGCACTAAATATGGACTTGACTCTGAGATAGTAGCCTCTTTATGTGAAGCATTTGCTACTCACGTTTACCTCCCTAAGGAGAAGTGGTTTAAATATCATCCCCCTATTAAAGAAGAAATTAAAGAACCGGTCATAGCTAAAGAAGAAACCATCTTTTACAATGTTGATCCAGTTGTGCCTACCGCTTATATTGAAAAACCACCTTTCCCTGTTAGGATAAAGGAACATGCTAAGGTATCAAATGTGGTTCGTAAGAGTAATATAAGAGCACCTAAACCCCTGAGCAAATTAAAGTGGAACCTAGTGTTGCTATGGTTAAAGACCTCTTGGTAGAAAATATTGATGGGCATGTTATCTACTTCTGTGATGAAGCTGCTAGAATTGCTAAACCCGATAAAAAAATATAAACATAGACCCATAGAAGGCATGCATGTTGTCTTAGTCAAAATAGGAGATCATTGCTATCATGGTTTATTAGATTTGGGTGCTAGTGTGAGTGCTATACCTTTTGCTCTATACCAAGAAATTATGGATGAAATAGCCCCTGCTGAAATGGAAGACATTGATGTTACTTTTAAACTTGCTAATAGAGACACTATCACACCACTTGGGATTGTTAGAGATGTGGAAGTCTTGTGCGGGAAAGTAAAATACCCTACTGATTTTCTAGTCCTTGGTTCCCCACAAGATGACTATTGTCCCATTATCTTTGGTAGACCTTTCTTGAGCACCGTCAATGCGAAGATAGATTGTGAAAAACAAACGGCCGGTGTCAGTTTTGGTAATGTGTCTCAAGAGTTTAATTTTTCCAAGTTTAGTAGACAACCTAGCGATAAAGCGTTATCTAGTAAGGATGAAATAATTGGTCTTGCTTCTATCGTTGTGCCTCCTACTGATCCATTATAACAATATTTGCTCGATCATGAAAATGATATGCATCTGCATGAAAGAAATGAAATAGATCAAACTTTCTTTGAACAACAACCTCTCTTGAAACACAATTTGCCTATTGATACTCTTGGAGGTCCTCCTCCACCTAAAGGTGATCTTGTGTTTGAATTGAAACAATTGCCTGACACTTTGAAGTATGCTTATCTTGATGAGAAAAAGATATATCCTGTTATTATTAGTGCTAACCTTTCAGAACATGAAGAAGAAAGATTATTCAAAGTTCTGAGGAAGCATCGGGCTGCTATTGGATATACTCTTGTTGATCTTAAGGGCATTAGTCCCACTCTATGTCAGCACAAGATTAATATGGGACCTGATGCTTAACCCATTGTTGATCACCAACGGCGATTGAATCCTAAGATGAAAGAAGTGGTAAGAACTGAAATATTAAAGCTTCTTGAAGCAGGTATAATCTATCCTATTGTTGATAGTAGATGGGTATGTCCCGTTCATTGTGTCCCTAAGAAAGGAGGTAGTACCGTTGTTCCCAATGATAAGAATGAACTTATTCCACAAAGAATTGTCACTGGCTATAGAATGGTAATTGATTTTAGAAAATGAAATAAAGCTACTAGGAAAGATCATTACCCTGTACCGTTCATTGATCAAATGCTTGAGAGACTATCTAAGCACACACACTTTTGTTTCTTAGATGAATATTCTGGTTTCTCTCAAATACCTGTGTCACAATCTGATCAAGAGAAAACTACCTTTGCTTGCCCTTTTGGAACCTATGCTTATAGACGTATGCCTTTTGGTTTATGCAATGCACCTGCTACCATTCAAAGATGTATGACTGCTATATTCATTGATTTTTGTGAAAAGATTGTGGAGGTTTTCATGGATGATTTTTCCGTTTACGGAACTTCTTTTGATGATTGCTTGAGCAACCTTGATCGAGTTTTGCAGAGATGTGAACAAACTAATCTCGTCTTGAATTGGGAGAAGTGCCACTTTATGGTTAATGAAGGCATTGTCTTGGGGCATAAAATATCTGAATGATGTATTGAGGTGGATAAAGCTAAAGTTGATGCAATTGAGAAAATGTCGTGTCCTAAAGATATTAAAGGTATTCAAAGTTTCCTTGGTCATGCTGGTTTCTATAGGAGGTTCATTAAAGACTTCTCTAAAATTTCTAGGTCTCTTACTAATCTTTTGCAAAAGGATATTCCTTTTGTTTTTGATGATGATTGTGTGGAAGCCTTCGAAACACTCAAGAAAGCCTTAACCTCAGCACCTATCGTACAACCACCTGATTGGAACTTGCCTTTTGAAATTATGTGTGATGCTAGTGATTATGCTATTGGTGCCGTCCTAGGACAAAGAGTTGATAAGAAATTGAATGTTATCCATCATGCTAGTAAAACTCTAGATAGTGCCCAACGAAACTATGCTACTACTGAAAAGGAATTCTTAGATGTTGTGTTTTCTTGTGATAAATTTAGATCCTATATTGTTGATTCCAAAGTTATTGTTCACACCAATCATGCTGCTATAAAATACCTTATGGAAAAGAAAGATGCTAAACCTAGACTCATTAGGTGGGTTCTCTTGCTTCAAGAATTTGACTTACACATCGTTGATAGGAAGGGAGGTGAGAACCCCGTAGCTGATAACTTGTCTAGGTTAGAAAATATTCTTGATGACCCACTACCTATTGATGATAGTTTCCCTGACGAACAGTTAGCTGCAATAAATGTTTCTCAAAACACACCTTGGTATGCTGATTATGCTGATTACATTGTCGCTAAATATATACCACCTAGCTTCACTTACCAACAAAAGAGAAAAAAATTCTATGACTTGAGACATTACTTTTGGGATGACCCACATCTTTATAAAGGAGTAGATGGTATTATTAGACGTTGTGTACCTGAGCATGAACAGGAACAAATCCTACGGAAATGTCATTCTGAAGCTTATGGAGGACATCATGCGGGAGATAGAACTGCTCATAAGGTATTGCAATCTGGTTTTTATTGGCCTACTCTCTTGAAGGATGCCCATAAGTTTGTCTTGTTTTGTGATGAATGTCAAAGAATTGGTAATATCGGTAAGCGTCAGGAAATGCCTATGAATTATTCACTCGTTGTTGAACCATTTGACGTTTGGGGTTTTGATTATATGGGACCTTTTCCTTCCTCCAATGGGTACACTCATATTTTGGTTGCGGTTGATTATGTCACAAAGTGGGTAGAACCTATTCCAACTAGTAGTGCTGATCACCACACCTCCATTAAAATGCTTAAAGAGGTTATCTTCTCGAGGTTCGGAGTCCCTAGATATTTAATGACCGATGGTGGTTCGCATTTTATTCATGGTGCTTTCCGTAAGATGCTTGCTAAATATGATGTTAACCATAGAATTGCATCCCCCTATCATCCTCAATCTAGTGGTCAAGTTGAACTTAGCAATAGAGAAATAAAATTAATATTACAAAAAACTGTCAATAGGTCTCGTAAGAATTGGTCTAAGAAATTAGATGATGCACTTTGGGCCTATAGAACAGCTTATAAAAATCCTATGGGTATGTCTCCATATAAAATGGTATATGGGAAAGCTTGTCATTTGCCTCTAGAATTAGAACACAAATCATTTTGGGCAATTAAAGAACTCAACTATGATTTCAAACTTGCCGGTGAGAAGAGGTTATTTGATATTAGCTCACTTGATGAATGGAGAACCCAAGCGTATGAAAATGCTAGGCTATTCAAAGAAAAAGTAAAAAGATGGCATGACAAAAGAATCCAAAAGCGGGAATTCAAAATAGGAGATTATGTTCTTTTGTTCAACTCTCGTTTAAGATTTTTTGCAGGAAAGCTTCTCTCCAAATGGGAAGGACCATATATTATCGAAGAGGTTTATTGTTCTGGAGCTATCAAGATTAATAACGCCGAAGGTACTAACCCGAAGTTGGTCAATGGACAAAGAATTAAGCATTATATCTCAGGTATGCCCATTAACCTTGACACCGGAGGAACACATAAAAGAAACCTTCCGGAACACTCCAGAATTCTTAAAAATAGGAGGTACGTGATACAGTAAGTAAACGGACTCCGAAAAATCTGCAAAAATATTTTTTGTCAGTTTTGGAATGTTTTAAAATTTTGGAAATAAAGAGATAAACCGGAAGGTGATCGACGTGAGCACGATACACCAGGGCGCGCCAGGCACCCCTGGGCGCGCCCTGGTGGGTTGTGCCCACCTCGGATGCCTTCCCGACTCCGTTTTCCTTCCATATACTTGCTTCCCAAGAATAAAAATTCTCTATATATACCCCCGACTGTTTTGACTACCGCATCGCAAAAAAATCCTCTGTTCTTGTTTCTTGCTGTTTTCTCATCAGATCTAGATCTCCATGGCTGCACCAAGCTCCTCCAAGGACAAGTTCTTCGAGAAGGTCATCAACCCGTACTTGCCGGAGGTGATGAAGCACCCTCAAGCCATTAAGATGCGTGAGGGGGTGCTCCACATCCGCGATGTTCAGGGACCCAAGAAGACCGGAAGCGTGGAGACTAGTCTCGAGGCGGTGGAATAGGAAATCTTCAAGTGCCAGAAGATGTTGGAGCGTGGACTTAGTGCCAATCATTCTATGATCACAGAATTCACCCGTGATCAGACGGTGGATGGCCGCTCCGTGAAGGACATCATCTCCACCCTCAATGAGCAAATTAATTTTCTGCAGAGCCAAGTTTATGATCTTCAAAACCAAGTCTTCGAATATGAAGCGAGATTTAAAGTTATGAGTTTAGCTGCCAGTTGCAGGACTCAAGGGACTCTCGCATCAACCTTTGATGGGGAGCCCTTGCCCTGGAAGCTGGAGGACAAGCTTACTACATCATCACCACCACCTACATCAACACCGCCACCTTCTTCATCACCATCACCGAAGGAGACTTAAGCACACGGGTATGGGCACACCCCTTGGCTTGAGCCAAGCTTGGGGGAGGTGCCCCGGTATCGTATCACCATCACTTTTATTCACCTTTACCTATTTTAGTTCGATCTTTAGTTTCCCTTTGCTTTAGTTGAATAAAAGTTTAGCATGATCTATTTTCGTGTGTTAGTTTTGTGGCCTACCTATCTATGTAATCGAGTGAGAGTTATATAATAAAGTTTAGTTTGAGTTTTTGCCTCTCTACATTCTTGTTGCAATCAAAATAAAGAAAAGATGAAACAAATGAAAAGAATAATATGCTAATCTTATGGTGAGTAATGACATCACATAAGGAAAAGTATAAGTAGTAAAATTTGTTGGAGATTGACAAACATAGCATTGGTCAATGGTGCAATTAATGAAAGAATTAATAAGGGAAGAAAAGATTCACATGCAAATACACTATCTTGGACATATTTTATGATTGTGAGCCCCCATAAAATATTATGTGTCAAAATTGTTGACGTTGGACAAGAAAGACAACGTAATGATTTATGTTTGTTCATATCCACATAGAAGTTATATTGTTATAGATCCTTTAACATGTGGTGCTTGCTCAATATCTTTTGTCGTGGTTTTGTCACGGCAGATGTCCGAAGACTTAGGTTCGAGGCCATCGCTAAGGCGGTGGACTCAAAGGGGTTGGTCGAGATGAAGGGCATGAGTTTACCCAGGTTCGGCCCCTCAAGAAGAGGTAAAAGCCTACGTCCTACTTGTGTTGTATTGATTGGAGTATCGATTACAAGGGAGCGGATTCGCTTGACCTAGTTCTCAATTGATTGGTTTCTGTCTAAGCCGCCCCGGGGTCTCACCTTTATATAGGAGATCGAGGCCCTGGGTTACACGAGTCCCAAACCGACTCATACAACGTAGTTAATCCTGCCTCTGAGCCACCTTGCCATCTTGGGCAAGCCGTCTCCGGGCGGCTCAACCGCCCGGGTCTCACACCATCTTCTGTCTCTGGGCCTTCGTCTTGGCCCGCCTGGTAAGCCGCCATGCGGCCTGGCCTTCATCTTCCGGCCCACCTTAAGGGTCTTGCTTATGAGCCGCCAGGTATGACCCGGCCCCTCCTGGGCGGGTCTTACCATGGGGTTATATCCCCAACATTAGGCCCTAGACTGATTTGAACATGTTCATGTCAATCTTCAAACCCACTTGGCGGCGAGTCTCACATTTCTGTCACCTGAAAAAGAAAACTTATAACCCGCCGTGACATCACGCCGAATATGTAAAAAAGATTCGGTGACATCCGCAACGGATCCTTTCATTAAACGGTCGGCCCGAAAATCGAGGCGCCCCTTCCGGTCAATCATCACTGCTCCTCCTCGACTTTCACGCGCACTGTTGCCATCCCACCTCATAAATAGGGATACGAGGGGCCCCCTTCCTTTTCTCCGCCGCCGCTGTCTTCTTCCTCCTTCAGACTCGCGCCTCTGGAGCTCCGCCGCGCCGACCGGACCTCACTGTCGTCCCCAACGCCGGCCGCTGCATCAACCTGATTCGGACCAAAAACTCGCCAGCCCGTCCACATCCGCAAGGTATCATTCTCAGCCCTTGTTGAATCTGTAGTCATCTTAGTTAGGATATCCCCGAGTTCATCGGAGTTCTTTAGTGTTCTTCGCTGTTCTTCGTAATGTAGATTGCAAGTGTCCCCTCGAATCTTATATCGCGGTCTATCTGTTCCGGTTGTCCTGTTAATGCCAATGCCCGCTTGCTATAGATCTGCGTAGCAGTCTTCTCCACATGTTGTTCGTCTGTTCTTCCACTCCCCCTTTTTAGGTTTTGAATATATTTACTTTTTTCTTCGCCCGTAGATCTTGCAGCCACGGTTGTAATATATGAAACCTGTTTGTCCATACTTAACCTGCCGTTACATTGTCGGCTCTCTGATAAACATGTCGGTGGCTTAACACCTCATCATCATGCCGCCCTTAGCTGCCTTAATTATTTGACGTTTTTCTAACCCGCCATACTCTGTGCCTTCTCGTAGTTTGACCTGCCATTATGTCAAGAGCACCCTCGTCTTGCGATTGGGTCGGCTCCGGAGTCACCGAACAACTTCTACTTGACTTCGTAGAATCGGGTATCCTGCCGGCTCAGAACGTTATACATTGGCGGGTTCCAGGGCCAGAAATAAGACCTACTCCTCAGGAAGGAGAAGTTGTCGTGTTCACTGATCACCTCCTTCGTGGATTTAGCCCGCCCGGGTCAAAGTTTTTCCGGGACGTTTTTCATTTCTTCAAGCTTCACCCTCAAGACATAGGTCCAAACTCTGTTACCAACATGTGTCAGTTCCAAGTCTTATGTGAAGTTTACCTGCAAGAAGAGCCATCTGTTGACCTCTTCTGTGACTATTTTTACGTCAACCGCCAAACTGAAGTGGCGGCTGGACCAAGTTTGGAGCTTGGCGGCATTTCTATCCAGAGACGGAGAGATTTTCCCTACCCAGCAGCTATCTTACCAAGTCACCCCAAGGATTGGAACGAGACCTGGTTTTACTGCAAGGACACTTCTCCTAAAGAAGAGAATCCGCTACCGGGTTACTGTCCTACCCGGCTTTGCAACACTGGAGAACTCCCAGACCGGATGTCCGCCGCAGAGCGAGCAAAATATGCTCTGGCTTTCGCGAAGATCAGGGCCTTAATGGCGAATGGCTTAACTGGCATTGATCTAACCCATTGCTGGGTTTCTTGGAAAATCTTGCCACTAAGCCGGCGTGACCGACTCTTGCATGAGTTTACGGGTGAACCCAATGACACTCTCTGCTTCAACGCCACCCCCCTGACAGAGCAAGACATCAACTCCTCCGTCAAAACACTTCTTGGCGAAAAGCAAGCAACTTGCACCAAAATTGGGCTGAGACCTTTTTGCGCCAAGAACCCGGCTCCAGATGTAAGAAATCTTTTTCCACAAAACTGGTCATTCTTGTCTTGACCTTTTACCTTGCTCCTTTTAACCTTTTTTGGCGGCTTATGTACAGGCCAGCTCTTCTTTCTGGAAGAAGAAGTATAATCCTCCTGTGAGGAAACCTAAGGCGGGTAAAACCCGTGCCCAGAAGAAGAAAACTGTCGCTCAGGAACCACCTGAGCTTGACGACTCAGAGGTAGAACTTGACTCTCTTGGCCGTCTCTTTATGCAACTTATTGACAATAATTATTCACAGGAGGAAACGGAGACAAGCCATGCAGATGCCCCTGAGGTAACTTACATTTCCTCTGACTCAGAAAACTTTCCTCCAGAGAAAATACGGCGGGTCATCCGGAAAGTCCCATTTTCTCATCCTCTTGCTTATTTAGACCCCAACTTTCTTTTGAAAAAGCAACAGCATAACTCCAGACGTCAGACCCGGAGCACCGGCTCTGAAGAGCTTTCGACCAGCTTACCAAATTCTCCGGCTCCTCGGAAACGGCCTGCTGAGGTACTCTTTTAACCAAGTCCGATTTTTAACAGTCTTGCATTGTAACCTTACTCTTTTTTTTATCGTCTTAACCTTTTTTAGGAGACACCTCCTTCATCTGGCGACTCTACTGCATCCAAACTGCCTCCTCTGAAGATCAACCCGCAGTGCGTACCTTTGTATTTGCACCATACCTTTTACCATCCTTGTCCTCTATGTGACAATCTTTTTGTTTTCCAGGGCTCAAGCAAAGCGAAGGAAGACCGGAGGGTCTACCGCTGCCCCTACTGCCCAAGAGCCGGAAACTGCTAAGCTGTATTCCCTTGCACCTCATGTGGAGCCTACCGAGGCTAGAAAAGATGCATCTGCCGACATTCCTCAGCCCTCTGAGCCGGCTGATGATGACATGGGCACCCCTAAAAATCCACCAAAGGTTGATCCTAAGCCGCCCAGCCCATCAACAGCCGCCAAAGACGCAGCTCATCCAGATGTTGTTGTCACTGGGACGGGTTATCAATTCTCTGATCCCCATGTGTTAACGAAGCACACCTGCCAGACTGAGACAGGCTCACCAGAAAAACTTGAGTTTGAATTCCCTGTGTTAGAAAAAATGACTGCAGATGAACTTCATGCTGGCTATCTGAATCGCCTCTCCACAAGCCGTAAGATGGAGTTGAAACTTGTTGGATTGATGAAGAAAAAATATGAGGTACTCCTCCTCTCTTTTTTCCCTTATACCCTTATGTAGCCCCCAAGAGCTGGTTTAATATTGCAAATAGTAGACCGGGTCTTCCAATCTTTGTCATACTCCAAATAGCTTAACCGGTAGCCCCCAAGTATCGGGTTAATATAGATAATAAGCCGGTACTTACTTGAGAATTAGATCCGAGTGTAGCCCCCAAGTCCGGGTCATTATAGTAATGATGAGCCGGAACTTCACTATAGACTTGTAAAGCGCCGTGTGTAGCCCCCAAGTGCCAGCTTAACTTTACGAAGATGAGCCGGAACTTCATTGTAGACTTGGAAAGCGCCGTGTGTAGCCCCCAAGTGTCGGCTTAACTTTACGAAGATGAGCCGGAACTTCCTTGTAGACTTGGAGAGAAAACACAGACATTAGCCCCCAAGTGTCAAGTATATTGCTTGTAATCTGCTTGAGACTTGTATCATAACAGCTTCATCATTCTTGTCTAGTAATATCTCATCCTGGCGACTTAAACCTCCTGAATTTTTTTATTTTTGCACAATACAGGAAGCTTTGGAGGCGGCTGAGTCTGATCTGTCCGGCGTAAAGCAAAACCTTGCTTCGCAACAAGCCGCCTGGTCTGAGGCGGAAGAAAAATGGCGGGTTGCCGTTGAAGAGCTTAAGAAGGTTGAAGCTGACTTTGCTGCCTTCAAAAAGACTACTGAGTCTACACAAGCCGCCCTGACCAAGCGCGCCGATGATGCTGACCAGCGGCTCAAGCTTGTGTCAGAAGAGCTACAGACCCTCAAGCGTCATATATCCAGGATGACTTCTGCTATCTTTGGTAAGTACTGAATACTTAGCAAATTTCCTTGCCTTGTTGAAAAACTGTGCGGGCGGGTTATAACGCCTAATTTTTCCTTGCAGGTCAAAGAAGCCGCCAATTATCTTCTGATAGCTTGTTGAAGCTGAAAGCAGTATACACCTTGACAGAACAGCTATATTGCGGGACCCTTTGCACCATCAAAGTGATGCTGACTGAAAAAAGCATCCCCAAATTCATGAAGGGTGTGATAGAGCTCTTGTCAACTCTGCCCAAGCAAATTGATGAGCTTAAACGATTAGCCGCCAGAAAGGGAGCAATGGCTGCGCTAAGCCGGTCTCTAGCCTTTGCCCCTGAACTGACTGTAGAAGAGATGATGGATTACTTTCCATCCAAGAAGGATGACGGCTGAGACTTTACAGAAGCTGACTATGCCAAGTGTATGAAGGCCTCCCGAGTACTCGCATCAACACTTGTCGATGAAATTGACCTGTCTTCATAACAGGCGGCTTACGGCGAAGACAGCAAACGAGTGCGCTGCCCAACGTTTGAAGCCAGGGACTTGACTCCTGCACGCCGTAAGACACTCTTTGCTCCTGAAATTGACCCGTCTCCCCTCTTTGATGAGGCCCAGTTTGAAGCTTTAACAAACTGCAACTGGGATGTGGACAATCTTCAGATCGAAGAGGTCGAAGACCCGCCGCAGGATGACCCGCCGTCGAGCTGAACACTTGTTCCTGAATTTGATAACCCGGATTTCTGGACCGCCGAGACTGGAAGTGTATAAAAAACTTTAAGTCCGTTGCATTTTGGGCTCCCTGGAGAGCTTTGTATTAGGCATAGAAAAACTTGATTGCCTGAGCCGTGCCATCGCGCATGTATGAATCTTTGCACAAGTTGATGCATGTTTATCTGTCTTGTGTTCTGCTCATAACATCTGTTTATCAGATTTCACGGAGGCTCATCTTAGGAGATAAACCCTGCAAAAACAAACAAGACAGAATATGTTCTGTATTGCTGTGAGGGCGGCTTGAAAAAGCACAACCCGGAGGTGTTAAACCTTTCATGACCTTGCTTTTTCGAAAACTCATATGCCGGCTCTTATGGCATGAACTTGTTGTTTGAACTCTTAACAGTACAGGGTCTCTAGTGAGAGTGACCGTCAACTCCTTTGAACGGCTCAGGGTCTCTAGGCGAGATTAACTGGTAAGAGCAACAACAAACCATAAATAGGCGCAGCAGGGCATGAGTACCCCTAAGGCCCATAAGCTACTTCTCACGTGACATAAATCCGTCGTTTGAACCTTAAATAGTGCAGGGTCTTTAAAAGAGTAACTGTTTAAGAGTACGAACGGGCCACATAGCGGAGAGTATGCAGCAGATGGGTGAGTTTATCCTCGCTTTCCGTAAGCCGGCCCTCACGTGACAAGAGCCGCCAGTTTAACCTTGACCAGTACAGGGTCTCTAGTGAGAGTGACTGTCAAATACTTTGAGCGGCTCAGGGTCTCTAATCGATATTAACTGGTAAGAGTTCGGCGGGTCACCTAGCGGAGCAGCAGCAGCATACAGGCAGGTTTAACTCAAACTTGCGGCAGCTGAAAAGCCGATCAAGAGGGTGTGTAAGCTAAACCCGGCAGGTTGGAAGCCCCCAAATGACCTTGTTGACGGAGTCAACTTTTTGGGTATATAACCTGACCTTACGGTGGCTGAAGAGCCGATCAAGAGGGTGTGTAAGCTAAACCCTGGCAGGTTAGAAGCCCCCAAATGACCTTGTGGTTGTATCCATCTTTGCACAATCTGAGATACATAAACGGCATAGGCCCTGGTTTGCAGGGATGCCAACTTTATTATATATATAAGTGATATATACAATGATGATGTACAATGATGGGAGTCGATGACTCAAGTATAATAAGGCCGCAGATGAGCGATGTTCCACGGCCGGTGGGTCTCCTGGCCAGAAGTACGTGACTCATCTCGTACGTCAATGATATAATATGACCCATTGTTGAGATTTCTGCTGACCACAAAAGGTCCTTCCCATGGAGGAGATAACTTGTGCGCATCCGTCTGATCTTGAATCAGACGCAACACCAAGTCGCCTTCCTGAAACGTCCGGGTCTTAACTCTGCGGCTATGATAGCGACGCGGGTCTTGTTGATAAATCGCCGATCGAGCCGCCGCCAGATCACGCTCTTCATCCAAAGCATCTAACGCATCCTGACGCGCTGTCTCATTATCTGTCTCAACGTAAGCCGCCACCCGCGGCGAGTCATGACGTATATCACTTGGTAACACAGCTTCTGTGCCGTAAACCATAAAGAAAGGCGTATAGCGTGTTGACCTGTTGGGGGTAGTTCTGATGCTCTAGAGAACCGACGGTAACTCCTCTACCCAACAACCCGGCGTCCGCTGTAGAGGGACCATAAGCCGGGGCATGATACCTCTCAAGATCCCCTGGTTAGCACGCTCTGCCTGACCATTGGATTGTGGATGAGCTACCGCAGAGACGTCAAGCCGGATGTGCTCACTTTCACAGAATGCCTGCATAGCCCCCTTGGATAGGTTTGTACCATTGTCCGTGATGATACTGTGAGGGTAACCAAAATGGTAGATCAATTTTTTGAGAAACTGAACCGCCGTAGCCGCATCACACTTGCTGACCGGCTCAGCCTCAACCCACTTAGTAAACTTATCCACCGCCACCAAAAGGTGGGTCTTCTTGTCTTTAGATCTCTTGAAGGGCCCGACCATATCAAGCCCCCAGACTGCAAATGGCCAGGTAATTGGAATCATTCACAATTCCTGAGCCGGTACGTGAGCACGTCGCCCGAACTTCTGACATCCATCACACTTGATGAACAAGTCTTCTGCATCCTAATGAGCCGTCAGCCAGAAGAAACCATGCCGGAAAGCCTTGGCCACCAAAGATTTTGAGCCGTTGTGATGACCACAATCGCCGGCGTGAATTTCATTTAAGATCTCCTTACCTTCTTCAGGAGAAACGCAACGCTGAAAAACGCCAGTGACGCTGCGCTTATGTAACTCGCCATTGATGATAGTCATGGATTTAGATCGTCTGATGATTTGTCTTGCCAAGGTCTCGTCCTCGGGCAACTCGCCGCGAGTCAAGTATGCTAAGTAAGGCAGCGTCCAGTCAGGGATAGCATGCAGAGCCGCCACCAGTTGCCCCTCCGGGTCAGGTATAGCCAGATCCTCCTCTGAAGGTAGCTTAACAGACGGGTGATATAACACATCCAAGAAAACGTTAGGCGGTACCGGTTTACGCTGAGAGCCCAGTCTTGACAATGCATCAGCCACCTCGTTCTTGCGACGGTCAATATGATCCACCTGATAACCCTTGAAGTGTCCAGCAATGATATCCACTGCCTGATGATAAGCCACCATCCGTGGGTCTTTGGAATCCCACGTGCCTGAAACTTGCTGAGCCACAAGGTCTGAGTCGCCAAGACATCTAACCCGGCTCAGGTTCATCTCCTTAGCCACACGGAGGCCATGAAGTAAAGCTTCATACTCAGCTGCATTGTTAGTACAAGGAAACATCAGCCTTAGCACATAATAAAACTTGTCACCTCTGGGGGAAGTTAAGACAACTCCAGCCCCTGACCCTTCCAACTGTCTGGATCCATCGAAGTGAATCGTCCAGTATGTGTTATCCGGCTTCTCCTCGGGCGTCTGACACTCCGTCCAGTCATTTATAAAATCCACCAGGGCTTGAGACTTGACGGCCGAGCGGGGCACATATTTCAAATTAAGAGGCCCAAGCTCCAACGCCCACTTAGCAATCCTGCCAGTGGCTTCTCTGTTTTGAATTATGTCTCCCAACGGTGCAGAGCTAACCACGGTGATCTGGTGTCCCAGGAAGTAATGCTTCAACTTACGATTTGCCATGAACACCCTATATATCAGCTTCTGCCAATGTGGGTATCTTTGCTTGGATTCTATCAGGACTTCACTGACTTAGTAAACCGGTCTCTGAACCGGGTATTCTTTCCCTGCCTCCTTACGCTCCACAACAATCGCGGCACTGACTGCCCTGTTGTTAGCCGCCACGTAGAGGAGCAAAGGTTCCTTCTCAGCCGGAGCGGCCAAGACCGGCGGCTCAACCAGCTACTTTTTGAGCGCCTCAAACGCCTCACCCGCCGCCTTACTCCAGACAAAGTTGTCTATTTTCTTCATCATCTGATACAAAGGAATAGCCTTCTCACCCAGGCGGCTTATGAACTGGCTTAACGCAGCAATTCGACCCGCCAGGCGCTGAACGTCATTGATGCATGCCGGCTCAGACAGGGAGGTAATAGCCTTTATCTTGTCCGGATTAGCTTCAATGCCACGCTCAGAGACTAGAAATCCCAGGAGCTTGCCTGCAGGAACTCCAAAGACACACTTGGCCGGGTTAAGCATCATCTTGTAGACCCGTAAATTATCGAACGTTTCCTTCAGGTCGCCAAGTAGAGTCTCTTTCTTCCTTGACTTAACCACAATATCGTCCACGTACGCATGAACATTACGCCCAATCTGGCCGTGAAGGCAATTCTGCACACAGCGTTGATAAGTCGCCTGCGCACTCTTGAGCCCGAAGGGCATAGACACATAGCAGAAAGCCCCAAAAGGTGTTATAAAGGACGTCTTCTCTTGGTCTTTAACTGCCATTTTGATCTGATGATAACCTGAATAAGCATCCAGGAAGCATAAACTCTCACAACCCGCTGTTGCATCAATAATCTGGTCGATACGGGGGAGAGCAAACGGGTCAACTGGACAGGCCTTGTTAAGATCCGTGTAATCCACACACATACGCCACGTGCCATTCTTCTTGAGTACCAACACCGGGTTAGCAAGCCACTCCGGGTGAAAAACTTGAACGATGAACCCTGCTGCCAAGAGCCGGGCCACCTCTTCTCCAATAGCCTTACGCCTCTCCTCATTGAATCGCCGGAGGAACTGTTTGACCGGCTTAAACTTAGGATCCACATTAAGGTGGTGCTCAGCGAATTCTCTCGGTACACCCGGCATGTCAGAAGGCTTCCATGCAAAGATGTCCCGATTCTCACGGATGAATTCGATGAGCGCGCTTTTCTATGCGGGGTCCATGTTAGCCCCGATAGTGAACTATTGTGATGAGTCGCCCGGCGTAAAGTCCACCAACTTGGTATCTTCTGCCACAAACTTGAGGGGCGGCTCAGATTCTGTGTTGGGTTTCTTCAGTGGGGTCATATCTGTCGGGTCAACATTTTCCTTATAAAAATTGAGCTCCGCTTCAGCACAACTTGACTCTGTGTAAGCTGCATCACCTTCCTCACACTCAAGAGCCGTCTTTCGATCACCATGCACGGTAATCGTCCCATTCAACCCGGGCATCTTGAGCTGTAAGTAAACATAGCAAGGCCTAGCCATGAACTTGGCGTAAGCCGGTCGTCCAAACAGAGCGTGATATGGGCTCTTGATTTTGACCACTTCAAACCACAAAGACTCCACCCTGTAGTTGAATTCATCTCCGAAAGCCACCTCCAAAGAAATCTTTCCCACTGGATAAGCCGACTTTCCGGGCACCACACCGTGAAAAACTGTTGAAGAGGGCTTAAGATCTTTATCAAGCAAATTCATCCGGTGAAAAGTGTCATAGTACAGGATGTTGATGTTGTTGCCGCCATCCATAAGTACTTTAGTGAACACGTATCCTCCCACTTGGGGGGCAACCACCAGAGCCAGCTGCCCCGGGTTATCAACACGCGGCAGGTGATCCTCCCTACTCCAAGTTATGTCATACTCAGACCACTTCAAATACTGCGGGAGAGCCGGCATGACTGCGTTAACCGCCCGCTTGCGCACCTTTCGGTCTCGCTTGTCAAGGCCGGTTGTAAAAACATGATACTGACCCCCGCTGAGCTGCTTCGGGTTACTCTGGTACCCCGACTGGTTATTCTGCTGCTGGCCTCCACCGCCAGACTGTTGATTATGACCTCCATGGTTGCCTTGACCCTGGTAACCGGATCCTGAGCCGCCAGCACCAAAGCCGGCTCCTGACCCGCCCGGCCCTGAGCCGCCTGACGGACCATTACCATTATTATGATGCTGTTGAAGGCTGTAATCCCGAAACTGCCGTATAATACTGCAATCCCTCCATGTATGGCCTGCCGGCTTATCAGGCCGGCTGTGCTCTGGACAAGGTTTATTGAGCATCTCTTCCAGGTTGAATGGAGCTTTACCCTTGTTAAAGGGTGGCCTGAAGTTCCCATTGCCCTTAGCACGATTGTTCCCGGCGCTGGTGTTCGCCACCAATTCTGACCCGCCGTCCGGGTTCTTCCGCTTGCCCGGGTTGCTATTTCCGGCCGCGTTTTGCTGTTGACCCTTGCCATTGCTACCTTTATTACCCTGAGCCGATTTCTCATCATCGGAGACAGGGTCTTTCGTGTTATCGGAGTCTGCATACTTGGTGAGAGCCGCCATGAGCTCCCCCATATCCTGATACGAGCGCTTGAGCCGGCCAAGCTTCTGCTTCAAGGGCGTGAAGTGGCAATTCTTCTCTAGAATCAAAACTGCTTGAGCCGCCGTAATCTGTTCAGAAGAGTGGATGATGGTTGAGACCCGCCGGACCCAGTGATGAGCCGACTCATCGTCACGCTGCACACAATGGTCCAAATCCACAATCGTCATGGGCTGCTTGCACGTTCCTTGGAAATTTTTGATGAATTTCGCCTTCAATTCGGCCCAGGAATTAATGGTGTTGGGTGGCAAGCCCTTCAACCACATGCGAGCCGGCCCTTCCAGCATCATGATGAAATATTTAGCACATACTGCATCACTGACGTCTAACATCTCCATGGCCAGCTCATAGCTTTCGATCCAAGCCTCTGGAGGTAGGTCAGCGGTATAATTGGGCACCTTGCGAGGACCTTTGAAATCCTTCGGCAGACGCTCATTCCGTAGAGCCGGCGCTAAGCACGGCACTCCCACAGCCCTAGAGGTTACTCCTGCTCCTACTGAAACGGAAGGTGCAACTGTGGGTTCCTGATGAGCCGCCGCCGCCGCCAGAGCCGCCGCTTCTCGCTGTGCCCTTGCCCGATCCACCAGCGCCTGAGCATCCAGAGCCGCCCGATCGACTCGCGGCGGGTTCCAATGTCGTTCACTGCTAGAAACCGCCGGTGACTCATAGCGCTGGCTGTAGCTGCGGCTGGGGATGGGGGTTGAATGCACGCGACTCTGGCTATAAGTGTATTTCTCCTGCTGGGTCACCGCCGTCCGCAGGTATCCAATAGCGTTCCGCACCTCCTCTGCAAAAGGCGCCTCGTCGGGGATGGGAATTGTATCAAGCCTGGTGGCCGCCGCCACCATGTTCTCCGCCGGGTTAGAATAATGACCCGGTGGCGTCGGAAAAAACTGTGGCGGGATCTGATTCCAGTGGGGCGGGTCTGGCTGCTGATGCTGAACCGCCGCCCGGCTTCCAGGTACTTCCACCGTCCGGGTTACGGTCAAAGGCACATTCCATCCCGTCCCTGGCATGTTAAAAAGATTTCTGGCTTCATATTGATCCGGCAGGCGGGATTGATGCCTCATCCGATGAACCGCCGCTGCAGACTGCTGCTCTAGCTCAAGGCGGAAAGCATCCGCCCTAAGGCGCTCCGCCTCAGCATCCATCTGGGCCTTCAGCGCGTTGATTTCCTGTTGGACTCCGGCCATCTGGTTCTTCAACCTCGTGATCTCCGCGTTGCGGGCCGCTTGGTTTTCAGCAGTGACCTCGGTTTCCATCAGGGTTGTAAGCTCGTTTATCAGATCCAGAAGAACTTGAGCCGGTGGCCTGCCAGCTCCAGACCCGGTTGCACCGGCGGCTGTGCTACTGGGGGCCGGCGCTGAACCCGCCATGAAGACGGCGGCGCGGTTCGGCGGCTCATATTCCTCCGGCTCATGATATTCTGACTCGGGGTAATGCTCGATGTAGCCCCCAAGCCCACCATTGTGAAGCTGATAGATTGACTCCGTCTCTCCGCTCGAGGATCCATCCTCTGAGCAGATGAGGGTATCTTCCCGTGACATAGAACCTTCAAGCTCCATGCCCTGGGTGAAGCCGACGAAGACATGCTTCCTGCCCGGGTTAACGTGGGCGGGTCGCACACATCGGGTGGGTTGCACGCGCCGGGCCGGCTCGACGATGTCGGTGGAGACGTCCGGCCCGGGTTCAGATCCGCCGATCTTGCCGATGAAGACGTGGATACCGCCGAAGGGGACCCGGAACCCGTACTCGATTGAGTCGGCCTCGGGGCCCTAGCCGACGTCGTCGATGTAGAGCTTGCCACGGCGACTCTTGGTCATCCTGCCGACGGCGTAGCCCTCGATCCCTGGGAGAGAACCCTTTGAGAACTCAACACCACCGAGCGCTAGCCCCACGGTGGGCGCCAACTGACGTGGTTTTGTCACGGCAGATGTCCGAAGACTTAGGTTTGAGGCCATCGCTAAGGCGGTGGACTCAAAGGGGTTGGTCGAGATGAAGGGCACGAGTTTACCCAGGTTCGGCCCCTCAAGAAGAGGTAAAAGCCTACATCCTGCTTGTCTTGTATTGATTGGAGTATCGATTACAAGGGAGCAGATTCGCTTGACCGAGTTCTCGATTGATTGGTTTCTGTCTAAGCCGCCCAGGGTCTCACCTTTATATAGGAGATCGAGGCCCTGGGTTACACGAGTCCCAAACCGACTCATACAACGTAGTTAATCCTGCCTCTAAGCCACCTTGCCATCTTGGGCAAGCCGTCTCCGGGCGGCTCAACCGCCCGGGTCTCACACCATCTTCTGTCTCTAGGCCTTCGTCTTGGCCCGCCTGGTAAGCCGCCATGCGGCCTGGCCTTCATCTTCCGGCCCACCTTAAGGGTCTTGCTTATGAGCCGCCAGGTATGACCCGACCCCTCCTGGGCGGGTCTTGCCACGGGGTTATATCCCCAACATCTTTGCTAGCCAAAAATTCCGCACTAAGTAGAGATACTACTTGTGCATCCAAAAACCCAAACCCAAATTCTTTCTTTGAGTCTCCACCATACCTACCTACGGATCGAGTAAGATCCTTCAAGTAAGTTGTCATCGGTGCAATAAGGCAATAAAAATTGCTTCTAAAAGTGTAAGAGAAAATTGAGCGCTATACGAACTTATGATGGCAAAGTAATAAAAGCAACAGACTGCATAATAAAGGATGCTATCATAGGGGGCAATATAGCGTGACGTTCTTTTACATTAAGGGATTGGGCATACAAACCAAAAAGCGCATGACAACCTCTGCTTCCCTCTGCGAAGGGACTATCTTTTACTTTTATGTATTTACTTTTATGCAAGAGTCAAAGTATTTTTCCCTATTCCTTTTTACTTTTTCTTTTGCAAGCATCATGTGGTGAGGAAAGATCTAGGCACATATATCCAGTTGGATATGGGTGGGCATGAGTTATTATTGTTGACATCACCCTTGAGGTGAGTAAGTTGGGAGGCGAAACTATAAGCCCCTATCTTCTTATGTGTCCGGTTGAAACTTTTTGTTCATGGGTATGCCGTGAGCGTTAGCAATAATAGAAGACTAAATGATGGTTGAGTATGTGGACTTGCCAAAAGGCTCCGACATGAGACCCTTCCTGAAAATATGATGAATTGTAGTTGCAAAGTTGGCTGAGAACATAGTTTGTTGGTTCCCAATAAGGTTTATGCTTCATACTTCTATGTTGTGATGAATTGTTACTTGTGCATGAGAAGTTATATGATGAAGTTATGTTTAATAAATTTTATGTTAGAGTTTGTTGCTGTTATGATAATAAGCATGATGCTTCTATGTCCGTATTTTGTTTTTATCGACACCTCTCTCTCAAACCATGTGGACATGCTTTTCAATATCGGCTTTCGCTTGAGGACAAGCGAGGTCTAAGCTTGGGGGAGTTGATACGTCCATTTTGCATCATGATTTCCTACTGTTATTTACTTTGTTTTGTTGAATAATAATGCTTTGTGGAGTGATTCTAATGCCTTTTCTCTCATAATATGCAAGGTTTACACAAAGAGGGAGAATGCCGGCAGCTGGAATTCTGAACCCAAGAAAAGCACGTTAGAGATACCTATTCTGCACAACTCCAATGAAGCTGAAATTTTACGGAGATTATTTTTGCATTTAATAAAAAATACTGGAGCAGAAAACTACCGGAGGGGGCCTCCCAGGTGGGCACAACCCACCAGGGCACGCCAGGCCCCCCTGGGCGCGCCTTGATGGGTTGTGGCCACCTCAGCCCACCTCCGGAGCCCATCTTCTGGTATATGGTCACACTTGACCTAGAAAAAATCAGAGGGGGACTTTCGGGATGAAGCGCCGCCGCCTCGAGGCGGAACTTGGGCAGGAGAACTTTTGCCCTCCGGCGGAGTGATTCCATCGAGGGAACTTCCCGTCTGGAGGGGGAAATCGAAGCTATCGTCATCACCAACACCCCTCTCATCTTTGGGAGGCCAATCTTCATCAACATCTTCAATAGCACCATCTCCTCTCAAACCCTAGTTCATCTCTTGTGTTCAATCATTGTACCGGAACCTCAGATTGGTTCCTGTGGGTGACTAGTAGTGTTGATTACCTTGCGTAGTTGATTACTATATGGTTTATTTGGTGGAAGATTATATGTTCAGATCCATTATGCTCTTCAATACTCCTCTGATCTTGAGCATGATTATTATTTGTCAGTAGTTACCTTTGTTCTTGAGGTCACGGGAGAAGTCATGTTGCGAGTAATCATGTGAATTTGATATGTGTTCGTTATTTTGATGATATGTATGTTGTGATTCCCTTAGTGGTGTCATGTGAACGTCGACTACATGACACTTCACCATTCATGGGACTAAGGGGATGCATTGTGGAGTAGTTATTAGATGATGGGTTGCTAGAGTGACAAAAGCTTAAACCCTAGTTTATGCGCTGCTTCGTAAGGGGCTCGTTTGGATCCACATGTTTAATGCTATGGTTAGATTTTATCTTAATACTTTTCTCGTAGTTGCGGATGCTTGCAAGGTGGTTAATCATAAGTGGGAGGTTGTTCAAGTAAGAACAGCACCCAAGCACCGGTTCACCCACACATCAAATTATCAAAGTAGTGAACACGAATCAAACCAACATGATAAAAGTGACTAGACGAAATTCCCGTGTACCCTCAAGAACACTTTGCCTATTACTAGTGAGTGTTTTGGCCTGTCCTTTGCCTCAAAAGGATTGGGCTACCTTGCTGCACCTTTTTTATCGTTACCGTTACTTGCTTTCTACCAATTATCTTGCTATCAAACTATCTGATACCTACAATTTCAGTGCTTGCAGAAATTACCTTGCTAAAACCGCTTGTCATTTCCTTCTGCTCCTCGTTGGGTTCGACACTCTTACTTATCGAAAGGACTATGATTGATCCCCTATACTTGTGGGTCATCAAGGGATCAATCTCCTCATGGGATGAGCTCCGCGAGCGCTTCATCGCCAACTTCCAGGGCACCCGTGACCGCGCCTTGGGAGTGAACGACCTGCGGCGCATGAAGCAGCAGCCGGCCGAGACCCTGCACAAGTACATACAACGCTTCACCAATGTGCGCCTCAAGATCCCGAAGGCGTCGGACGACGCCATCATCTCGGCGTTCAATGATGGCGTCAGATACGTCAAGATGAAAGAGGAGCTTGCCATCCATGATGAACTATGCACGGCCCTGGAGATGTTTAACCTGGCGAACAAGTGCGCAAGGGCCGAGGAGGGCCACTTCTCCCTCCTCGAGCTTCCAGAGACAGACCCTGAAGACAAGAAGGCCAAGGCTAAGGATGCGAAGCGCAAGGGCCCCGCAGTGCTGGCGGTCGAGCCTGAGACGAAGCGTGGTCGTGACCATGATTAGCCGCCCAAGAGCGGCCGGCCGTTCTGCATCTTCCACTACACCCGCAGCCACAACACCGAAGACTGCCAGGAGCTCAGGACGCTCCGCGACGAGCGCCTCGGCCGCCGCCCCGAGCACGACGGTCGCGGCTACGGCCGTGGAGGGGGCCGCGGCGGAGGCCGCTGGGACAACCGTTAGGACTGGCTCGACCAGCCTCGCGAGGACCGTTGGCGCGACGAGCCTCATGACGGGCCCCGGCGCAATCAGCCTCGCGAGGCCCGCCCTCAGGGCAATGCTGGCCTCCCTCCGCTGCCACTGCCACCAAGGAGGAATGACGATAACCGGCAGGATGATGGGGTCGGGGGCTTCCAGGAACCCCGGGCGATCGCCTGCCTTCTGGGAGGTGCTCATGCCCCAGCCTCCAACCGCATCTTCAAGCAGTTCTCTCGTGAGGTGAATGCATCCCTCCCGAAGCTCGAGGTCGTGCGCCCCCTCAGATGGTCACAGGTCGCCATCACCTTCGACTCCAAGGATCACCTCAAGTGCTCCGACACTGCAGGCATGCTCCCCATGCTCTGCACGCCCACCATCAGCAACGTCCTCGTCACCAAGACCCTCATCGATGGTGGCGCCGGGCTCAATGTCCTCTCTGTCGAGACGTTTGAGATGCTTCAGGTGCCCTATGATCAGCTCATGCCAACCAAGCCCTTCTCAGGAGTGACCGATGGCTCCACCACTCCCTTGGGGCAGGTGCGCCTCCCGATCACCTTCGGCAAGCGCGATAACTACCATACCGAGCTCATCGACTTCAACGTCGCCCACATCCACCTCCCGTACAACGCCATCCTCGGATACCCCGCCCTCGCCAAGTTCATGGCGGTAACCCACCATGGCTACAACATCCTCAAGATGCCAGGGAGCGGCGGTGTCATCACGATCGCCTATGATGAGAAGGACGCAGTCTGCTCCCTCGAGCGCGCCTACAAGGCAACGGCGGCTGAAAATTCTGACGATGAGAGCGGCATCCTACCTCCTGAAGACACACCCAGGAAGAAGAAGCAGCTCCTCCCCAAGAGCCGTCAGGGGACGGAGACCCCCAAGAGTGGCACCTCAGGCCTTGTGTCCCTTGCTGGGGCGCCTCTTCCTCCCGCATAGGAAGGCTCGCCCGACGCTTCCCTCAGGGCGGGCTCGGGGGCTTCAACTTAGGGAGCTTCCGACCTAACCGGTGCGACGAGGGAGGTGCTCAGGCACCACTTGGAGGTGTGCTTCGACGCATGCCCCCACAAGCAAGGAGCATGGCGCGAGCCGCCAGGCTCACGAGAGTTCGTCACGAACGCGATCGAGGAGCTTCAGGAGGCGCTGGCCATGCGCGGCGAGCGCCACCTCGCACCACCCAGTGCAGCTGCCGCCCCCGACGTGGGTGGCAGGCTGCGCGTCTGCGTCAACATCCCGGGCCTCAACAGGGCCGCATCCAGGGCCTCTTCTGGCATCGCGCGTTGGCCGTAGTGGGGGCTACCCCTGCAACTACGTACGCATGCCCTTCGGCCTTGTGAACATGGGCGCCACGTACCAGCGCCTCGCGCAAGCCAGGCTCGCGTCTCATGAGGCCCGCCGTCGCACGGTCCTTCAGGAGGTCCCGGACCCTCGTGAGCCCCCTGAGCCTCACGGGCCCCTCGAGCCTCCGGAGCCCTCAGGATCATGAGGACCAAGCTTCAGCAACTACCTCGATGCTCCAGCAGCATCATTACCAAGTGTCCTTTTTGGTTTGTTCATTTGAGGGCGCCCCTCGGGCTGCATCATCCTCAAGCTGTTAGGGCCCGCCCCTGCAGCTGTATCGCTTTGCGCATGTATCAGAACTGGTTCTGCATTTGATGAGTCTTTTAAGTATTCCAAACTGCATGCCTGGTGCTTCGTCACCATGAATGACGCGCGCCCTAACAATCCCGCCCTCGACCACCTCATGATTAAGGGCTGGCACGACGTCTGTGCTCGGGTCCATCCGTGCAGCGTTGATAAATCCAAGCGATCGAGCTCTGTCTCGCGGGCTAGTCCCGCACACGTCACCTCCCGTGGCCCTTGGTGCTTTGTCCTCCCATGAGCTAATCGAGAGTGGTTGAGTCAGGGCACGTGCCCCGGTTCGTATAACCGTAGTTCGGCGCTTTGCCGTCGCGGGAGCCGCGCGCCGGATGTTTTTCCTCGGGTTTGTCACATGAGAAGACTGGGCACGACGTTTGTGCTCGGGTCCGTCCCTACAGCGTTGATAAACCCAACGACTGAGCTCTGTCTGGCAGCCCGGCCCCGCCACGTCACCTCCTGGGGTCCTTGGTGTTTGGCCTTCTCATGCGATGGCCTCCGGAGATTCGTTCGGCGCAGGTTACCCCCATCACACAGGTTTGATAAGCACGCTCCGCGCCAGAAGACTTAGGCGCAACCCGCCTTGAGGTAGGGCCTCGTGAGACCCGCGCTGGCTCACGGGTGCCCAGATACACCTCCTCCAGTTCTGCCATGCCAGTCATGCGTATGAACGAAATTGGGCTGTACACGCCCGGAGACTCTAACACAGCGCTCGCTTCCCACGCCCAAGTGAAAGCCACATGCTCTGCGCTGGCGGACGACATGGTCCTCCAATGACTATGCCCACACCCAAGTGGAAGCCCCATGCTCCGCGCTGGCGGACGACACTGTCGCTCAGCGGCTATGCCCACGCCGAGTGGAAGCCCATGCTCCGCGCTGGTGGATAAACAACTGAGGGCGCCCTTGTGGTTGCACCAACCTCAGAACGGCCTCACGACCCCGTCACGCAGCGTTCCCCTGGGATGCACGCGCGAGGGGGCTGGACGGGGGCTACGCTCAGGCCATGCCTGGCGCGTGCCACCTCACTAGGCTCCTGGCACCTGGTCTTCTCGTGTCCCTCCAAGTCGAAAGCTGGCGAAGAAAGGTATGGGAGCTGCTCGCACGTCAAGGGGGACTCCTGAGCATCGCGACTCAGGAGCCTCACTAGTCACGTAGCCCCTCACCCCTTGGTCTCATCCTGGTGATCCGGACGCCCCAACGGTGGTCGAGGTATGCGCGGGATTGGGCCCTGCCGACGCAGAGTACTAAGATGCTCCAAATCAACCTCATCGTCGCCATGTTCCTTCATGAGGGCTGCTCGCACGTCAAGGGGGACTCCTAAGCATCGTGACTCAGGAGCCTCAAATAGTCATGTAGCCCCTCACCCCTTGGTCTCGTCCTAGTGATCCGGACTCCCCAACGGCGGTCGAGGTATGCGCGGGATTGGGTTCTGC
Organism: Elymus sibiricus; assembly: GCA_039707655.1. Taxonomy (NCBI): domain Eukaryota; kingdom Viridiplantae; phylum Streptophyta; class Magnoliopsida; order Poales; family Poaceae; genus Elymus; species Elymus sibiricus. The sequence goes on from CM077663.1 coordinate 100,355,613, forward strand.
AGATGCAGAGCATAAAAGCAAGCAGGAAGGAAACAAGGCGCGAAAGGAAATCACAGAATTCAAACAAGTCATTACAAGCACAGGATGTTTTGCGATTCAAACAAGTCTTACGCCTCCACGAGGCATGATGAATGTCGCAGGTCAGAATCTAGGAGGAGGAGCCGTCATCGCCTCTGCCGATTGCCCTGGTCACGTCGAGCTCGTCGTCAACATTGTCGTCGACGCCTTCGTCGCCACTGCTCGCCTCCACCACAAGTGGCTCGGTGTCGGGGACACAGCCGAACTTCTTCATCAGCGCATCCACGGAATCCTTCACGGCCGCCGCCGTGGCGACACGGGACTCAGGGGCAACCAAGGTCATCACCGCATTGAAATCAAAGTCGGGCTCGCGGAGGTAGAGGTGGCTGAAGACACGCGTCGTGACCGTGGAGAAAAGGCTGCGGCACACGGCCTCCAGGATGGCGTCCACCCTGGAGACCGTACCTTCGAGCACCTCAGCGAGCTTGGAGGAGAGCCCGGCGTAGCCACCCTCAGGAGTCGCCAGAGGCTCCCCGAATCCTCCCCAGCAGATGAAGCGCAGTGCCCGGCGAAGCCTGAGCTCGATGGAGGGGAAGGCATCGCGCTCTGCGGCCGCCTTTTCCTTAGCAGTAGCAAGGGTCTTCTCCCTAGCATCCAGCTGGGCCGTCATGTCGGAGACATGCCAGGCATGGGACGTCTAGGCCTCCACTACCTTGTCCCTCAGCTTGGCCAGATGCTCACTCTCCGCGGCTTGGTCAGCAGCCGCCTGGGACAGCACGGAGTCGCGATCAGCGAGCTTTGCCTCGCGAGCTTTGAGCTCCTCCTCCTGCTGGTGCACCCGTTGCGCGTATGTGGCTTGCTCCTCCTGAAGGGCCTTCAGTTTGGCCTCTGGCTCACCACAGCACTCCGCGGCAGCCGCTGCCTTGGCTAGTGCTGCGTCGCGAGCTGCCTCGGCTTCGGCGGCCTCCTTCTTGATCTCCATTGCGGCAGCGTCAGCCCGACCCCAGGCCGTCTTGATGCCTGCGTTAGCCTGGAGCCACCCAGAGATAAACTCCAGGCGTTCCCCCGCGAAGGAGCACCTGTCGGCGTCCTGGAGGTCGGCCCGGATCCGGCCAAGTGCGGTATAAGCCTCATCGAAGGGGTCGGGCCCGACCAGAGGGCCGTTGCCCATGAGCGCGAGAGTATGACCAGGAGGCGGCGTCGGCACATCGACAGGTGCTATGTTCAAGGGGCGGTGGCGTGGCTGGCTTGAGGCGCTGGAGGCTCCAGTCTCTCCTCGAGCAGGACAAGAGCGGACGACTTCTCAGCTTGATGGCCCACGGGGGCTGACTCCTCCTGAGGCCGTGCCGCTGCGTCCTCAAGGGTGGATTCCGTCAGAAGGGGCAGGAGATCTCCCCCTCCACCGGCACTGGAGCTGCCACGGCCGCGGCAAAGGGTGCCGCCTCGTGAGCCTCCACACTCCCGGTGACCGGCCTCCCGAGCGGCATCGTCACGGCGTCAGGAGAAGGCGTTACGCCCGCGAGCTCGGGCGCGATGCCGCCAGGGCACTCAAGGGTCACGCTAAGTTGGTGTGGTGCACTTCCTCGCCCGCCGCGTCCGGCTCAGTGCTCGCCTTCCTCTTCTTCGGCTTGACGACGACCCTGGCCATCAAGGAGAGAAGGGGGCGTGAGTACGCGCGCAATTTATAATCAACCGAAGGCAAGGCAAGTTACTTACTCGTCGGCCGCAACCCACTTCCTCTTCCTCTCCAGGTCGTCGAGGGCCGGGACGCCCCCGCCCTTCTTCGGCGTGGCGCTGTCGCCCTGAGGGGTGGTGAGACCGCCCCGAGGGACCGCGGCTGGAGAGGCCATGTCTGCCCTAGTGGCGGCCCCCTCGTCTCTCGGCTGCGGCCCGGATGGAGATGAGACCGGCGCCTCAACCGCCCTGCTGGCGCGCGGGGAGTCCGCCGGAGGAGGCGCGGCCGCGTGTTTCTTCGGAGTCGCACGGCTAGATGCCGGCGTGGTCTGGGAGGCAGGCCTTGGCCTCCTGAGGGCCCTGACGAAGCGCAGGGAATCCGTGGCCGGGAGCTCATCGGCATCATCGTCGTCTTCGAGATTGCGGAGGAGCACGCTCTGTGACAGGGGAGACACCTCTTCCAGGCCGTCATCCACGGTCTTCTCCGAGTCTCCCTCGCCGCTGGCATTGCCGGAGGACACTCGCACCGGGGAGTTGGGGCGCTCGGGCGATGTGAGCCCGCGCTCGTCAAAGGCGGGCATGGCGGCAACCAGCTCCCCCCTGTCGTCGCGGCGGTATAGTGGGGCGTAGGCCTCGGGGGGGACCCCAGGATCGCCGTGGAGCAGGGTAACCATGGCCCATCCCAGATCCTCACCGGTCAGGCTGGTGGGCCGAAGCCTGATGGTGTCCCTCGCACCATCGTACTCCCACATGGGCTTCGAGTGCGCCTGGAGCGGCGCCAGGCGCTGCGTCAGGAACTCCTTCACTATCATCGCCCCGGTCAGTTGCTTGGCCTCCATGTCCTGGGAGATCCGCTCCAAGACGGGCTTCGCCCGAGGATCAGTGAGCTTCACGGAGCCCCACGCGAGGGTCTTCTCAGGTAGCCCCGTCGGGAGCTCCAAGCGCGGATCGACGCCCCGGGCATCCAAGAAGACCCAGCGGTGCCTGAAACCTTCCACCTTCTTCCCGTCCTTCAGGAGCACGTTCCCGCTATGGAACGCGACGAAGGAGGTGCACGCCGACCGCTGCGCACAGTCGTGAAGCCGCAGGCTGAAGTAGTGGCTGAAGAGGGCCACTGAGGGCCTCACGCCTTCGAAGGCTTCGTAGTAGAAGGCGAAGACAGACAGGAGCAGAATGGAGTTGGGTTGAAGATGGAGGGCCTGGATCCCGTAATGCTCGAGAATGGCGGAGAAGAACCCCGAGAAAGGCGGGACGAGCCCGAAGAAGACACTGTGAAGGAAGAAGGGATAGACTGTCTTCGCCAAGGCGCGCTGCTCCGCAGAGCCGCACCAGATCAAGGTCTACCCCCACTCATTGGTGTGGCCCGCTATCAGCGGGAGCGCGGGGGTGAGGTCCCCCTTCTTGGCGATGGTGGATTCTGTAAGCGCTGGCGAGGGAGAAGAGGAGGTCGAGGTCTGGGCCTTAGGCTTCGACTTCCCAGCGGGCGCCATTTGAAGGATTCTGGAGATTGGAGGAGCAAGAGGAAGGGCGGCGCTGCGCCAAGATCTGGAGGAAGCTCTCGCAAGGGAAAGGGGATCTGAGCAAGGAAGTAAGGGCGCAAGGAAGGAGAGCAATGATGGCTCGGCAGCGGGCGCCAGGCTTTTGTCGGCCTAGGCAGTTGCCGAGGCGACGTGGGAGCGGAGGCGCGCGTGTCCTGCCACGCGCCACGCATCGAGATTGGCCTGCAGGCGGTTGAGGCCCGCGGCGTTCCAGCCTCCCTTCCTTGGCTTCGCCCCGAAGCCAGCCTGAGCGCGCCTTGGGCCCGGGGGCTACTATCGACGTTCTGGGATTGGGGGTACCCAGACCTGCCTGCCTGCGGCCCAGCGCGTGGCTCACCTCGACGGCCCAGTACGGCCTGGCGACAAACCCCCCAGGACAAGACCCTCGTGAGGGCCCCGGCCTCGCGAGGAGGACGACGCCAAGACCTCCGAAGGAGTGGCCTCCCCAGGTGGCCTCCCGAGGAGCGGAGATTCCTATGCAGTGCCCGGCCTCAGGAGGCTGCGATGACGTGAGCCATGATGACCAAGGCAGGCGGGCGCCAACGGGCGCAGCAGAGACAGTTTCCTCTTTGGTGCTAAGGAGGCAAGGACGAGCGCGGGTTCCCAAGTAACCCCCCAAAGGTTTCTATTCTAGTGCAAGAAGACCAAGACCACGGGCTCGGCAGGACAGATATCATTGCCGAGCCCACCTCTGCGTCACGCCAGGAGCTTTGCACGCGAAGACCACCTTTAGTCAGGATAAGTTGTACCTCATGTCCCCTTTCGAATTTGGCCGTTGTGGGATTGATACGTCTCCAACGTATCTATAATTTTTGATTGTTCCATGCTATTATATTATCTGTTTTGGATGTTTTATATGCATTAATATGCTATTTTATATTATTTTTTGGACTAACCTATTAATCTAGAGCCTAGTGCCAGTTTTTGTTTTTTCCTTGTTTTTGAGTATTGCAGATAAGGAATATTAAATGGAGTCCAAACAGAATAAAATCTTCAGAATAATTTTTCTTGGACCAGAAGACATCTACCAAGCTTGGAGACCAAGGCAGGAGAGCCGCCGTGTGGCCACAAGCCACAGGGGCGCGCCCAGGGGGGTAGGGCGCACCCCCTGGCTTGTGGGCCCACGGCAACTCCCCCAACCCTAATTTTCAGCCTATAAATTCCAAAGTATTCCCTGTATACCAGAGAGAGCCACGAAAACACTTTTCCGCCGCCAGGAGCCTCGGTTCCCGTGAGATCCAATCTTGGAGCCTTTTTCGGTAATCTGCCGGAGGGGGATTCGATCACGGAGGGCATCTACATCAACTCCATTGCCCCTCCGATGATGCGTGAGTAGTTCACCACAGACCATCGGGTCCATAGCTAGTAGCTAGATGGCTTCTTCTCTCTCTTTGCTCTTCAATACCATGTTCTTCATGATCTTCATGGAGATCTATCCGATGTAATACTCTTTTGCGGTGTGTTTGTCGAGATCCGATGAATTGTGGGTTTATGTTCAGATTATCTATGAATATTATTTGAGTCTTTTCTGAATTCTTATATGCATGATTTCATATCTTTGCAAGTCTCTTCGAGTTATTGGTTTGGTTTGGCCAACTAGATTGGTAATTCTTGCAATGGGAGAAGTGCTTAGTTTTGGGTTCAATCTTGCGGTGTCCTCACCCAGTGACATAGTAGGGGTAGCGAGGCACGTATTGTATTGTTGCCATCGAGGATAAAAAGATGGGGTTTTCATCATATTGCTTGAGTTTATCCCTCTACATCATGTCATCTTACCTAATGCGTTACTCTGTTCTTCATGAACTTAATACTCTAGATGCAGGCAGGAGTCGGTCGATGTGTGGAGTAATAGTAGTAGATGCAGAATCGTTTCGGTCTACTTGACACGGACGTGATGCCTATATGCTTAATCATTGCCTTCGATGTCTTCATAATTATTCGCATTTCTATCAATTGCTCGACAGTAATTTGTTCACCCACCGTAATACTTGCCATCGTGAGAGAAGCCTCTAGTGAAACCTATGGCCCCCGGGTCTATTTTCCATCTTATACTTTCAGATCTAAAACCAAAAACACCAAAAATACCTTGCTGCAATATTTTTACTTTTGTTTTACTTTCCTTTCAAGCAATCTATTCTATCTATCTCTATCAGATCTCACCCTTGCAAGTAACCGTGAAGGGATTGACAACCCCTTTATAGCGTTGGGTGCAAGTGTTTGATTATTTGTGTAGGTACATCCATTGGTGACTTGCTTGTATCTCCTACGGGATTGATACCTTGGTTCTCAACAACTGAGGGAAATACTTATGTACTTTGCTGCATCACCCGTTCCTCTTCACGGAAACCAACGCATGCTCGAGAAGTAGCAGGGATCCCTTCCCGCATGTGCAGTAAGGGATGAGGACCCAGGCCACTATAAATAGGGGCTAGCCTCCACCATAGAGGGGGACCGAATCCTTCCTCACCTGAGTGCCCTCGCGAGGTCGCTCACCCTTGTACTCGTTCATCCTCAATCCCCCTCGTGAGGCCAATCCACCAAAAGCAGGAGTAGGATCTTACACCGCAAGGTGGCCCGAACCTGGGTAAATCTCCGTGTCCATCTTCTTGCGTTCTCGTTCATCTTCGGCAGGCTTGAGACTTGAGCTGGTTGGGATCTTCGCACACGCCACAGAGTTCGAACCTTCTAGGGTCTGCTGAGCCCCGATTCTGACACTGGCTATAGGATGGTAATTGATTTTAGAAAATTAAATAAAGCTACTAGGAAAGATCATTACCCTCTACCTTTTATTGATCAGATGTTAGAAAGATTATCTAAGCACACACACACTTTTGTTTTCTGGATGGATATTCTGGTTTCTCTCAAATACCTGTATCACAATCTGATCAAGAGAAAACCACCTTTACTTGTCCTTTTGGAACCTATGCTTATAGACGTATGCCTTTTGGTTTATGCGATGCACCTGCTACTTTCAAAGATGTATGACTGCTATATTCTCTAATTTTTGTGAAAAGATTGTGGAGGTTGTCATGGATGATTTTTCCGTTTACGAAACTTCTTTTCATGATTGCTTAAGCAACCTTGATCGAGTTTTGCAAAGATGTGAACAAACTAATCTTGTCTTGAATTGGGAGAAGTGCCACTTTATGGTCAATGAAGTTATTGTCTTGGGGCATAAAATATTTGAACGAGGTATTGAGGTGGATAAAGCTAAAGTTGATGCAATTGAGAAAATGCCATGTCCTAAAGATATTAAAGGTATTCGAAGTTTCCTTGGTCGTGCTGGTTTCTATAGGAGGTTCATTAAAGACTTCTCTAAAATTTCTAGGCCCGGGGGCCGTAGGTTTCAGTAGTGGCTTCTCTCATGAGTATAGCACACGGTGGGTGAACAGATTACAATTTGGCAATTGATAGAAGATCAAATAATCATGACGATATCCAAGGTGATGATCATTATATAGGCATCATGTCCAAGATTGGTAGACTGAAACGATTTTGCATCTACTACTATTACTCCACACATTGACCGCTATCCAGCATGCATCTAGTGCATTAAGTTCATGGAAAAACAAAGTAACGGAATAAGAACGGTGACATGATGTAGACAAGATCTATTCATGTAGGAATAGACCCCATCTTTTTATCCTTAATAGCAACGATACATGCGTGCCTCGATGCCCCTTCTGTCACTGGGAGAGGACACTGCAAGATCGAACCCATCACAAAGCACCTCTTCCCATGGCAAGAAAAATCGATCTAGTTGGCCTAACTAAACCAAAGATTCGAAGAAGAAATATGAGGCTATAAGTAATCATGCATGTAAGAGATCAAAGAAGACTCAAATAATATTCATGGATAGAAACTGATCATGAACTCAAAATTCATCGGATCCCAACAAACACACCGCAAAAGTTTACATCAAATAGATCTCCAAGAGACCATTGTATTGAGAATCAAAAGAGAAAGAGGAAGCCATCTAGCTACTGCCAACGGACCCGTACGTCTATGGTGGAGTACTCACGCATCATCGGAGAGGCACCAATGAGGATGATGAACCCCTCCGTGATGGTGTTAGATTGGATCTCGAGACTCTGGAACTTGCGGCGGCTGGATGTGTTTTTCATCGACTCCTCTAGGGTTTCTGGAATATTTGGGAATTTATAGGCGTCAGAGGCGGTGGAGAGGGGTCCCGAGGAGGGCACAACCCATCAGGGCGTGCCCTGGTGTGTTGTGGGCGGCCTGGGCTCCCTCCTGGTTACTTCTTTGGCCCACTGGCCTTCTTCTGGTCCAAAAAATTCTCCAAAAAGTTTCATCGCGATTGGACTCCGTTTGGTACTGATATTCTGAGAAGTACAAAAACAAGCAAAAAAACAGCAACTGGCACTTTGGCACTATGTCAATAGGTTAGTCCCAAAAAATGATATAAAGTTGTTATAAAATGATTCTAAAACATCCAAGATTTATAATATAACAGCATGGAACAAGCAAAAACTATAGATACGTTGGAGATGTATCACAGCCTAAAAACATCTCGCAGAGGGCGACGAAGCGCGAGATGTGCAGAATCGACCCATGGGTAAGGTGGTGGAGCTGGATCCCGTAAAACTCCAGAAAACGCCTCAAGAAGGGGTGAATGGGGAAGCCTAGGCCTCGTAAGAGGAAGGAAACAAAGCATACACTCTCGTCCTTGTGTGGGCCAGGGAAATTCTCCGCAAAAGCGTCGCCGTTTGCGAAAGTCAATCCGGGGCGAGTGAGCGCCAGATCCGAAGCGGGGACATACCCCTGTACTTCAAGATTACGCAGTTGAAGAAGGGAAACAGAACAGCTCGCCCAGTCGCCTGGAAGGGGGCGATGAGGGCGTGAGGAGGAACCTGGAGCGCTCGCCATATCTCCCAGCTCGTTGATTTTAGGGCCTCTCGATGGTGAGGGAGGAGGAAGTGTTGCCTACGGCAAGTTCAACTTGCTTAAAATAGGCGTTTTTTCCCTTGGCCTACTAAGGGCAGTTCTATAAAAGACTATTGGGCTGCCTATCCTTTATTGGTGCGCAAAAATTGAAGCGTGTCATGGATCCTCGGGCAGGGAAATTAAAGCGGTGGGCCCCGCGACGTTTCGACGGTCGAAAACCTGTCAGTGGCCGGATTATTGTTCAACAAGATGGAGGGAGGAGAAGAACTTGCCTCGCAAGCCAGAGACCTTGGACGTGTGGAGTTACGGAATACTATGTACCTCGGCATTGGAGGCTAGTTCGGGGGCTACTGAGGGAGTATGGGACTAAGGGGTCCTCGGGCTGCCGACCTATCCCGTGTGAGCCGAACTCATGAGCTGCTCGGTGGCCATTGTGGGAAGATCGAACTACAAGGATACTCCGTGATCAGGAAGGAAGCCTCAGGTGCCGTGGTGTGTCCTCCAAGTCACATATGGTAGAATAGACGTGTTTTAACCCTCGGTAACAACCGACTACATGTAACCCTAGGGGCTCCTGGTGTTATATAAACCAGAGGGTTTAGTTCGTAGGGCCCCAAGTCAACTCATCTAGGATTTTAGCTCATCTTATCTCGAGGTAGATCAACTCTGTAATCATCATACTCATCAATATAATCAAGCAGGACGTAGGGTTTTACCTCCTCCAGAGGGCCCGAACCTGGGTAAACATCGTCTTCTTCATCCCCTGTTAACCATCGATCCCAGATCCACAGCTCGGCACCCCCTACCCGAGATCCGCCGGTTTTGACACAGACACACATGCCCCAATCTTGAGCTCCCAAGAGGAATGATTACGCAAAAAAATATCTCGGCTTTCTCATAATGATCAAACAATGCCTGATTCTTCTTCCGTTGGTTCTTTCTCAAAAAGGAGTATTGGATTCAAATGGGATCTTATTGAAAGAATTAAATGCAAATCTGAGGATTGGGAAGTTGACAAAGGTAACGGGTCAGGTATAAATCTTGAATTTGATTGTGTTAAGTCTTTTATAGAAACATGTGTTTTTCATAAGCTTAGTGTAAAATATGGACTTGATTCTGAGATAGTGGCTACCTTTTGTTAATCATTTGCTGCCCATGTTGATCTCCATAAGGACAAGTTGTTTAAATTTCATCCACCTATTGAAAATAATGATGAAGAACCAACTATTGTTGAAACTGAAACAATCACTTATACTGCTAATCCAGTTGTCCCTGCTACTTATATCGAAAAACCTCCTTTCTTTGCTAGGATTAAGAAACACACTGCTACTTGTAAACTGCGTTAGGATTTTCCCCGAAGAGGAGAGGAGATGCAACACAGTAGAGATAAGTATTTCCCTCAGTGAGAATCAAGGTTATCAAACCAATAGGGGTACCATGCAAATTCCCGTCTTCAACACCTACACACAAAAGAGCACGCACTTGCACCCAACGCGGGCAAGAGGGTTGTCAAGCCCCTTGAACTCGTTACTTGCAAGCGATAAGTAGTGATAGATAGATAACATAAATATAAAATAAAATAACAGTAAATAAATGGCAGCAATATTTTTGGTGTTTTTGTAATATATATATTGTGAAGACTCGGGGGGGCATAGTTTTCGCTAGAGGCTTCTCTCTCGAAGAAAGCATACGGTGAGTAAACAAATTACTGTTGGGCAATTGATAGAAAAGCGCATAGGTATGCAATATTTATTCTCGGCAATGATCATGTATATAGGAACAAGTAGACCTACTCTAGCCTGCATCTACTACTATTACTCCACCCGTCGACCGCTATTAGCAAGCATCTAGAGTATTAAGTAAAAACTGAGTAATGCTTGGAGCAAGATGACATGATGTAGACAAAGTACATCCAATCAATATGAATAAACCCAATTGTTTTCCCCTTAATGGCAGTAATACAATACGTGTCTTGACCCCTTCTGTCGCGAGGATAGAGCACCACAATATTAAACCCATCACAACGCACCACTCCCGTTGAAGATAAATCAATCTAGTTGGCCAAACCAAATCGACAGATCTGAGAAAAATACGAAACTATAATAATCATGCATATAAGAATTCAGTAAAGACTCAATATATTTTCATGAATAATCCGAACATAAACCCACAATTCATCGGATTCCTACAAACACACCGCAAAGGAAGATTACATCGGATAGATCACCGCAGGAATCACGGTGAACTTTGTATTGAAGATCATAGAGAGAGAGAGAGCTATCTAGGTACTAGCTATGGACCCGTAGGTCTGTGGTAAACTACTCACACATCATCATGGAGGCAGCAAGGTTGATGTAGAGGCCATCCGTGATCGATCCCTCCTCCGACAGGGCACCGAAATATGGCTTCAGATGGCCTCCCGTCGGAACAGAGACTGCGACGGTGGAAAAAATATTTTGGCTGGCTCACGGGTGTTTTCCCGATTTTAGAGAATATATAGGGGAGGAATTAGGTCAGGAGGCCGTGGGAGGTGGCCCCAATCCAGCAGGGCCCGGCCACCCCCTGGGCGCTCCCTGTTGGCTTGGCGCCTACCAGTGTGGCCTCCGGTCTCCCTCTGAAGCTTCCTCTTATTTTTGTCCAGAAAAATTCAACAAAAAGTTTCGGTGCATTTGGACTTCGTTTGGTACAGTACTCCTGAAACGCCTAAAACAAGCAGAAAACATCAACTGGCACTCGGCACTAGGTTAACAGGTTAGTTCACAAAAATGATATAAAACAACATATAAATGCATATAAAGTATCCAAGGATGATAATATAGTAGCATGGAACAATCAAAAATTATAGATACGTTGGAGATGTATCAATCATTAATCAACAAACCAGTCCAGTACTCCTCATGAGTGTTGGTCCAAAACTGTCAACCACCGGTGGCCGCTAGGGGCAACTCTGCGATTGGCCTACTGGAAGTTTGGACAATCCGTCGTGTCCTGAGAAGGACATACGTGGCTCCTATAGGGGTGTCGACACGTTGGTGGTCTTCCTGGATTTGTTTTACCTTTAACAAACGTCTTGTGCACCGGCATTTCAAGGATACTACGGGCAATCCTGCGGTTGAGGTTTTCCACCGCAACTTGTGGCTAGTTTGTGATGGATGATAACCCACAAGTATAGGGGATCGCAACTGTCTTCGCGGGTAGTATTTCACCCTGATTTATTGATTCGACACAAGGGGAGCCAAAGAATATTTATCGGCCTTAGCACTTGAGTTGTCAACTCAACCACACCTAGGATATCTCTCTGCAGCAAAGTTTTAGTAGCACGACAAGTAATAGTAGCAAAAGTAACAGTAATAGTGATAGCAGTAATTTTGTAGCAGTTGTGACAGTAGCAGCAGCAATAGTAACTTAGCAAGATTCAGTATATGAAAAGCGTAGGCACGTGTATCGGTGATGGATAACTATTTAGATCACATCAATCATGTAACAATTACACACTAGGACGACACAGAACTAGCTCCAGTTCATCAATGTAATGTAGGCATGTATTCCGTATATAGTCATACGTGCTTGCGATAAGAACTTGTATGACATATTTTGTCCTACCCTCCCATGGCAGCAGGGTCCTAATGGAAACTAAGGGATATTAAGGCCTCCTTTCAATAGAGAAACGGAACAAAGCATTAACACATGGTGAATACATGAACTCCTCAAACTACGACAATCACTGGAAAGAATCCCAATTATTTTCACCTTGGGGTATGAGGATCAAGACATGTAATTGGTGCATACAACTTGCAAGATAGGATCCAAATCACTCTTATATTCATGAAAACATAATAGGTTCAGATATAAAATCATGGCACTCCGCCCTAGTGACAAGCATTAAGCATAGCTAGCAACGTCAATCTCAGAACATAGTGGATACTAGGGATCAAGCCCTATCAAACCTAACTCGATTACATGATCAATCTCATCCAATCCCATCACCGTCCAGCAAGCCTACAAAGGAATTACTCACTCCCGATGGTGAGCATCAAGGCGGTGTTGATAAAGAAGGGTTGGTGATGACGATGGCGACGAATCCCCCTCTCCGGAGCCCCAAACGGACTCCAGATCAGCCCTCCCGAGGAAGAACAGGAGGTGGCGGCGGCTCCGTCTCGTGAAATGCGATGAAATATTATCTCTTTTTTTTTCTCCGAAGATGTGAATTTATAGGAGTGGAATTAGGGTCGGGGGAGTCACGTGGGCCCCACAAGCCATCAGGGCGCGCCTAAGGGGGTGGGCGCGCCCTGTTGACTTGTGGCCCATAGGCAGCCCCCCTTCGGTGGATCTTTTCTCCATAATTCATTATTTATTCCAAAAAAAATTCACAAAAAAATTCGTCCAATTCCAGGAACTCTTATTTCTGCACAAAAATAACACCTAGTTCTGCTGAAAACTGCGTCGGTCCGGGTTAGTTCCACTCAAATCATGCAAATTAGAGTCCAAAACCAGAGCAAAAGTGTTTGGAAAAGTAGATACGTTGGACACATATCAACTCCACCAAGCTTAACTCATTGCTTGTCCTCAAGCAATTCAGTTGATAAACTGAAGGTGATAAAGAAAACTTCTACAAACTCTTTTGTTCTCGTCGTTATACACATGCTTAGCTAGTGTTAAAGTTTTCAGCATAAATCATAAATAACCATATCCATGATAATAATTAAACATCATATTCACTCAAGGAAATACATAACCAACTAGCAAGCAATAATAAGATATCTCACATGCCAACAATTTGTCAAAACAATCATGATAAAATATGGTGACATGCTATTTCGCTAGCCCTTTATGAGCCCGCAAAACATAAATGCAGAGCACCTCTGAGGTTCATGCATCGACTAAACATTATAATTCAGGGTAGAAATGATCCAGTCATGCTCTTCGCAGAGGGAAGCATTGATTTGCAGAGGTGACAGAGCTCAAGGTTTAATACATGATTGAAATTATAGTTTTCGGGTGGTGCACTTTTCCTGTCAACGTCACGACAAAGGATTTCAATATCTTCCATGCTAAACACATTATTGATGGTTCCCAAGCGGAATTGTAAAGTTTACTCCCATCTACCAAACATACACAAGCCATGGCTGACCGAATCCACGGATGCCCTGCAACATTTCAACTATCCCAGGAGTTTTGTTTAATTATATTTTATTTTGCAGGACTGGGCATCCTTTTTTACCAGCCTCTCTCGTGAAATGACAGGCGAATAAACTCCCATCTTGAGAATAACCCACTTAGCATGGAAGATACCGACCGCCCCATCGCCCCATGAGCAGTACGAGTGCACAAAACAGGTGTTTATTTGAATATTAGAGGTGGCACATGCAAATTTACTTGGAACGACAGGGTAATACCGTATATAGGTAGGTATGGTGGACTCATGTGGAATAACTTGGTTTAAGATTTTGGATGCACAAGCAGTATTCCCGCTTAGTACAGGTGAATGCAAGCAATAGATTGAGAAGCGACCAGCTAGAGAGCGAAAATTGTCATAATCATGCATTGTGAATAATTAGCATCGGATATAGCATGTGTGGGATATGAACACTCTGAATTTAAACATCATGAAGGCTGTATTTGTTTTGAATCAACTACATGTTTGCACATGGGCCAAGTCAAGCCGCTCAGGTTACTCAGAGGGAAATACCATACTACCATACCACATCATAACCATTTTAATGCGTGTTGACAGACAGGATAAATCATTATCCACTCCTAGCTAATTAAGAATGGCATGAGAAACTATAATCTCTAATTGTCATCATAAACATTTTCACTCATGATATATTGAATCAAGATCGAACGAGCTAAACATATTTACAAAAACGGAAAACAAGAAGAGTTCATACCAGCTTCCTTTACCACGATCACTTCATCAAATATCATCATTATTGCCTTTCACTTGCATGACTGAATGATGTGATAATAATAATAGTGCAAGAATGCCATTGACTAAGCTGGAATCAGCAATGCAGTTTTATACAAAGGAGAAGACAAGGTAATATTGGCTCTCTGTTAGATTAACAATAAAGCATATGGGAGCCACTCAAAATTTTCATCGTGGTCTTCTCCTTTCAGGACTCAATAAAAAGAAAAGAAATTGAGAGAATCACACTGAAATATTTTTGGAGTTTTTGTTTTCTCAAGAAAGCAAATAAACAAAGGAAAAATGAGAACGAGAAAAATTATTTACACGGGAAAGCTCCCAACATGCAAAGGAAATCTTTTTGGGTTTTCTTTTAATACTACAACTAATTAGACGGGAAAGAAAAACCAAAAAGAAGCGAGAAATATGTTTGGATTTTTAAAGTTTTTCAAACACACCAGAAGAAGGCGGAAAAATAAAGCTAACATGGATATACAATGAAAGAGGATGAACACCGACAATTTATATGAAGTGTGTGAGCATGAATGTAATGTTGGTGAGAAATATGTACTCCTCCAAGCTTAGGCATTTGCCTAGCTTGGTGGTCACCATCTGAAGAATCCATCTGGTCCTGGAGGAAAGTAGTTGGGTCGAGGCACCTGACGTCCCACTCCTGGGTTGCAGCCTCCGCCTCGGCCAACTCGTTCCGGTAAGCAATTATGTTTGGTGGCATGATGATGTATCCGTTCCTGGCAAGATGGTTAAACAAAGAGGGTGCATGCAACACAATAATATCGCGAGTATCCTCGCCGTATAGTAAGTTGTGATGAATGTGATGCGGTGGCTAAGGTTCCTCAATGAACTGGTGATCTAGCATAGACCGGTGATCAAGATAAACTTTAGGCAACAAGTAGTCAGTGGGGCGTATGGCGACATTAAAACGTTTTGCTAAGCGTGTGGCATAAATACCACCATGAACCTTGCCCTTGGTTCAGTTAAGATGCAAGTGACGCGCGACAATAGCTCCTAAGTTCTAAGTGTTATCACCATAAAGGGCGCGACGCAAAATAGTAAGGGTGGGGGCACTGAGACCACCACCCAGCTCCATAGCAGTTATGCATTTTTCTATAAACAAAGAAAAATAATGCATAGATGGAAAATGCAAACTAGTGGAGGCAAAGTTTCTGTTTCAGATTCAGCACTGTTTCTACTCATCTTATGAATCATCCTAAAGGCTTTACTTGGCACAAACACTAAATAAAACATAAAAACACAATCATAACAGAGGCATAATTGTGTCAACACTCAAAAACAGAAAGAAAAAGATAAAAATAAATTTATTCATTGGGTTTCCTCCCAACAAGCGCTATCGTTTTACGCCCCTAGCTAGGCATAAAGCATAGATTCAAGTATTGTCATCTTTGGTTTTTGCTACTTTTGTGAGGGCTTTCTCAAACCCCGGGGGCTCTTTGCGCTTCCCCAAATTTTCAGGAGAAGAGACCATCTTGAGATCTAAAATATCCAAACGCTTATTGCAAAGAGTAATCAAAGTATTCATGCAACTGAGGTTCCCACTGATATGTTTAAGAGGTTCATTATATTTTTGCAACTCAACCAAATGTTTATGTAAATGACCCAATTTATCTAAAATTTGAACCCCCTCTTGTGTAAAATAAAGCCCCTTCTTTGATGGAGGAACCCCCAATATCCCTTCCAAAATTTCATAAGCGGTGTTTGCATCAAGCTCAATAAAGTTCCCTTTAGCGGCAAAATCCAAGAGTTGTCTGTGATGCAAAGTTAATCCTATGTAAAAATTTCGAAGCAAAATCTTTGCATCTCCTTTTAGATTGCAAATGCGATAGGATTCCATTAGCCTAAACCAGGCATCTTTCAAATTTCCCCCTTGTTTTTGTTTGAAGTATAGCACTTCAAAATCTGGTGACAAAGAGGGAGTAGTACCGCCAGTCATAGCAACAAGGTAGGCAAACAAGAGATCTGACGAGAAAAAGGCAAACGAAAAAGAGGGCGAATAAAACGGCAAATTTGGTGAAGTGGGGGAGAGGAAAATGAGAGGAAAATGGCAAATAATGTAATTGCAAGGAGATGAGATTTGTGATTAGGAACCTGATAGATGTTGATGGTGTCGGATTTGGGGCTCCGCAAAACCCTAAGAAGTTCGAACCCAGGGGCGTGTGCGAAGATCCCCAACAACTTCACCCTCTCCAAGCTCTCAACACGATAACCCCGCTCGATGGCGAGGAAGAAGATGGCACACGAGAGTTTACCCAGGTTCGGGCCGCTGCGAAGCGTAAAACCCTACTCCTGCTTTTGGTGGATTGCCTCACGAGGAGGTTTGTGGATGAACTAGTATAGTGGTGAGTTGCTTCGCGAGTGCGTTTTTTTAGGCCCCCATTCACCGAGCAGCCTAGCCTCTATTTATAGTGGCCCGGGTCCTCTTCCCTTATCGCAATGGCGGGAAGGAATCCCACAACGGCCAAATTTGAAAGGGGATAGGAGGTACATCCTATCTTGACGAAAGGCGGTCTTCGCCTGCAAAGCAGCCGGTGGTGATGCAGAGGTGGGCTCGGTGATGACGTCTGCTCTGCGGGGCTCGGGGTCTTGGTCTTGTTGCACCAGAAGGGAAACCTTTGGGGGCACTTTGGGAACCTGCGCTCGTCCTTGTCTCCTTTGCACCAAAGGGGAAACTGTCCCCTCTGGCGCGTTGGCGCCCGCCTGGCCTGGCTGGCGTCACCCTTGACCTCCTGAGGCCTAGAGTTGCATAGAGATCTCCGCCACTCGGGAGGAGGCTTGGGGAGGCCTAACCCCCCTGCGGGTCTTGGCGCTGTCTCCCTCACGAGCTCGGGGTCTCGCGAGGGACTTGTGTCGAGCGAGGCCGCGCTGGGCCGTACTCGGTCGTCGAGGTGGGCCATGCCCTGGGACGCAGGCAGGCAAATCTGGGTACCCCAGTATCCAGAACGCCGACAGATGGTGTCTCCTCGGTGCCAGAGATTGGCACGTAGAAGAGACCGCTTCCTCCCCGACAACGGCGCCAGAAATTCCTTTGACGTGGCTTGAGACTGCATCGGTATTTCCCCAAAGAGGAAGGGATGATGCAGCACAACGACGGTAAGTATTTCCCTCATGGAGATAATCAAGTGCACTCAATTCACTAGCAATTGGTTCATCATAATTTGGTCTTTTGAAAAGATTAGCAAGTGGATGAGGATCCATAACAATAGATTTTTAGCAAGCAAAGATGCAAGAAAATAGAAGGCACATGGCAACACAAGCAAACAAAAAGAAATCCGGCGAGAAAGAAGGCAAACGAAAAAGAGGGCGAATAAAACGGCAAATTTTGTGAAGTGGGGGAGATTAAAACGAGAGGCAAATGGTAAATAATGTAATTACAAGGAGATGAGATTTGTGATTAGCAACCTGGTAGATGATGATGGAGTCCCCTCGGCGCCTACGATAGGCACATAGAAGAGACCGCTTCCTCCCCGGCAACGGCGCCAGAAATTCCTTTGACATGGCTTGAGACTGCGTCGGTATTTCCCCAAAGAGGAAGGGATGATGCAGCACAGCGACAGTAAGTATTTCCCTGAGTTATGAAACCAAGGTATCGAACCAGTAGGAGGATCACCAACACTATGTAAACATCACCTCCACAGAAAGAACAAATACTTGCAACCCGACGCGAAAGAGAGGTTGTCAATCTCTCTACGGTAAAAAGATAGATTAGGTAATGATAGATTGGATAGATAGATCTCGCATGAACACGAAATAAAAGAGGCAAATAAAAAGTGCAGAAAGGTATTTTTGGTTTTTTTGGAATAATAGATCTGAAAACAAAAGCGGCAAAAAGATAGATTGGAAAGCAATATGTTGGAAAATTAGACCCGGGGGCCGTAGGTTTCACTAGTGGCTTCTCTCATGAGTATAGCACACGGCGGGTGAAAAAATTACTGTTGGGCAATTGATAGAAGATCAAATAAGCATGACGATATCCAAGGCGATGATCATTATATAGGCATCACATCCAAGATTAGTACACCGAAACGATTCTGCATCTACTACTATTACTCCACACATCGACCGCTATCCAGCATGCATCTAGTGTATTAAGTTCATGGCAAAACGGGGTAATGCAATAAGAACGGTGACATGATGTAGACAACATCTATTCATGTAGGAATACACCCCATCTTGTTATCCTTAATAGAAACGATACATGTGTGCCTCGCTGCCCCTTCTGTCACTGGGAGAGGACACCGCAAGATCGAACCCATCACAAAGCACCTCTTCCCATGGCAAGAAAAATCGATCTAGTTGGCCTAACTAAACCAAAGATTTGAAGATGAAATACGAGGCTATAAGTAATCATGCATATAAGAGATCAAAGAAGACTCAAATAATATTCATGGATAGAAACTAATCATGAACTCAAAATTCATCGGGTCCCAACAAACACACCGCAAAGAGTTTACATCAAATAGATCTGCAAGAGACCATTGTATTGAGAATCAAAAGAGAGAAAGAAAGCCATCTAGCTACTGCCTACGGACCCGTAGGTCTATGGTGGACTACTCACGCATTATCGGAGAGGCACCAATGAGGATGATGAACCCCTCTGTGATGGTGTTAGGTTGGATCTCGCGGTTCTGGATATTGCGGCGGCTGGATGTATTTTTCGTTAACTCCTCTAGGGTTTCTAGAATATCTGGGTATTTATATAGCTCAGAGGCGGTGGAGGGGGTTCCCGAGGCGTCCACAACCCATCAGGGCCCGTCTGGGGCCCCTGGAGCGCCCTGGTGGGTTTTGGGCAGTCTGGGCTCCCTCCTGGTTACTTCTTTGGCCCACTGGTCTTCTTCTGGTCCAAAAAAACAAAAAGTTTTGTTGCGATTGGACTCCGTTTGGTACTGATATTCTGCAAAGTAAAAAACAAGCAAAACAGAAACTCACACTTTAGCACTATGTCAATAGGTTAGTCCCAAAAAATGATATAAAGTTGCTATAAAAAGATTCTAAAACATCCAAGATTGATAATATAACAGCATGGAACAAGCAAAAATTATAGATACGTTGGAGACGTATCAGCATCCCCAAGCTTAATTTCTACTCGTCCTTGAGTAGGTAAATGATAAAAACAGAATTTTTGATGTGGAATGCTGCCTAACATGTTCATCACATATTCTTCTTTTGTCGCATGGACATTTGGACTTCTTGATGGTTTAAAGCAATAATCTAGTTTTGACATAAAGACTTTAATACTCAAGCAGTCAAGCATGCCAACAAGCAACCATGTCTTTCAAAATATCAATACTAAAGAAAGCTATCCCTAGCCCATCATGCTCAATCATTGATCCATTCATGAAACACACTCAAATATTAACTACACCCAATGCTCAAGTATGATCATAGTGCCCCCTAGTTGGTGCTTTATAAGAGAAGATGGAGACTCAAATAGAAAATAAAAATTGCATAAAGTAAATAGATAGGCCCTTCGCAGAGGGAAGTAGGGATTTGTAGAGGTGCCAGAGCTCAAAGTTTAAATTGAGAGAGAAAAATACTTTGAGTGGCATGCCTTTCCTGTCAACGAAAACGACAAAGTAGTTCACAATACTTTCCATGCTAGATATATCATAGGCGGTTCCCAAACATAAAGTAAAGTATATTCCTTTTTACACCATTCTTTCACAATCCATGGCTGGCCGTATCCACGGTTGCCTTCCATACCAACACTTTCCAAGGAATTTATTATTTGACAACATAAAGTAAATCTCTTTTTTTCATTTCGGGACTTGGCTTCCCTATTACCGCCGTAGTCTCGTGCAATGACAAGTGAATAAACACTCATCTTCAGAATAACACATCTAGCATGGAAAAATATTGGACACCCCCTACCTTTTCATGAGTGGAACGAGCACACAAAAAGGAAATTTATTTTGAAAATTAGAGATGGCACATGCAAATTTTCTTAGAACGGCATGGAAATACCGCATATAGGTAGGTATGGTGGACTCATAAGGCAAAACTGGGTTTAAGGATTTGGATGCACAAGTAGTATTTCTACTTAGTACAAGTGGAGGCTAGCAAATAGATTGAGAAGCAACCAACCAAGAAACGAAATTCACATAAACTGGCATTGAGCATAACTAACACCGAATAATGCACCATAAGTAGGATGTAATTTCATTGCATAACTATTGACTTTCGTACTTGCATAGGGAATCACAAACCTTAACACCAATATTCTTACTAAAGCATAATTACTCACTAACATGACTCGCATATCACTATCATCATGTCTCAAAACTATTACAAGGAATCAAGTTTAATTTTCCAATGATTTTCATGAAAGTTTTTATTATATCCCTCTTGAATATCTATAACTTTGGGACTATTTTCATATATGGCAATTGCTTTTGACAAGCTCAAACAAATTTAAGTGAAGAACATGAGCATAAATATTTCATCTCTCAAAATAGTATAAGTGAAGCATGAGAGGATTTCTTCAAAAGCTATTAACTCTCAAATTAATCTAAGTGAAGCATGGGAGTATTTCTACAAAAAATTCCAAGCACACCGTGCTCAAGAAGATATAAGTGAAGCACTAGAGCAATTCCATAGCTCAAAAAATTTAAGTGAAGCATATAGAGCAATTCTAACAAATCATAGCATAATTTTGGCTCTCTCAAATAGGTGTGTCCAGCAAGGATACTAGTGACAAACTAAAAAGCAAACAAGGCAAAGACTCAAATAATACAAGACGCTCCAAGCAAAACTCATGATATGTGACGAATAAAAATATAGCTCCAAGAAATACCGATGGTCGTTAGAAGAAAGAGGGGATGCCACTTGGGGGCATCCCCAAGCTTAGTTGCTTGTTTCTCTTTCGATATATCTTGGGGGTGATGTAGCATCCCCAATCTTAGGCTCTTATCACTCCTTAATCCTTCATCCATTGTGGTCTCACCCAAAACTTGAAAACTTCAATCACACAAAACTCAATAAAACCTTCGTGAGATCCGTTAGTATAATAAAGCAAATCACCACTTTAAGTACTGTCGCAAACCCATTAAAAAATTAATATTGCATTATACTACTATATTTTATCTTTATCATGGCTTATACCCTTCAATACAAACCAAAGATTCATCAAAACAAGCACACAATGCAACAAAAACATAATCTGTCTTAAACAGAATAGTCTGTAGTAATCTGTACTCCAACCATACTTCTGTAACTCTAAAAATTCTGAAAAATTAGGAAAACGTAAAGAATTTGTATATCAACACTGTGTTAGAATTTCAGCTCATTATCACGCTTCAGTAAAAAATGAAAATTCACGCACTAGAGGCAAAGTTTCTGTTTCAGATTCAGCATTGTTTCTACTCATCTTATGAATCATCCTAAAGGATTTACTTGCCACAAACACTAAATAAAACATAAAAACACAATCATAACAAAGGCATAATTATGTTAACACTCAAAAACAGAAAGAAAAAGATAAAAATAAATTTATTCATTGGGTTGCCTCCCAACAAGCGTTATCGATTTACGCCCCTAGCTAGGCATAAAGCATAGATTCAAGTATTGTCATCTTTGGTTTTTGCTACTTTTGTGAGGGCTTTCTCAAACCCCAGGGGCTCTTTGCGCTTCCCCAAATTTTCAGGAGAATAGACCATCTTGAGATCTAAAATATCCAAATGCTTATTGCAAAGAGTAATCAAAGTATTCATGCGATTGAGGTTCCCACTGATATGTTTAAGAGGTTCATTATATTTTTGCAACTCAACCAAATGTTTATGTAAATCACTCAATTTATCTAAAATTTTAAACCCCTCTTATGTAAAAGAAAGCCCCTTCTTTGATGGAGGAACCCCCAATATCCCTTCCAAAATTTCATAAGCGGTGTTTGCATCAAGCTCAATAAAGTTCCCTTTAGCGGCAAAATCCAAGAGTTGTCTGTGATGCAAAGCTAATCCTATGTAAAAAATTCAAAGCAAAATCTTTGCATCTCCTTTTAGATTGCAAATGTGATAGGATTCAATTAGCCTATACCAGGCATCTTTCAAATTTTCCCCTTGTTTTTGTTTGAAGTATAGCACTTCAAAATGTGGTGACAAAGAGGGAGTAGGAACGCCAGTCATAGCAACAAGGTAGGCAAACAAGATATCTGACAAGAAAAAGGCAAACAAAAAAGAGGGCAAATAAAACAACAAATTCGGTGAAGTGGGGCAGAGGAAAACGAGAGGCAAATGGCAAATGATGTAATTACAAGGAGATGAGATTTTTGACTAGGAACCTGGTAGATGTTGATGGTGTCTCCTCGACGCCAGAGATTGGCATGTAGAAGAGACCGCTTCCTCCCCGACAACGGCGCCAGAAATTCCTTTGACGTGGCTTGAGACTGCATCGGTATTTCCCCAAAGAGGAAGGGATGATGCATCACAGCGACGGTAAGTATTTCCCTCAGTTATGAAACCAAGGTATCGAACAAGTAGGAGGATTACCAACACTATATAAACAACACCTACACACAAAGAACAAATACTTGCAACCCGACGCGAAAGATAGGTTGTCAATCTCTCTACGGTAAAAAGATAGATTAGGTAATGATAGATTGGATAGATAGATCTCGCAAGAACACAAAATAAAAGAGGCAAATAAAAAGTGCAGCGAGGTATTTTTGGGTTTTTTGGAATAATAGATCTAAAAACAAAAGCGGCAAAAAGATAGATTGGAAAGCAATATGTTGGAAAAGTAGATCTCGGGGCCATAGGTTTCACTAGTGGATTCTCTCATGAGTATAGCACACAGTGGGTGAACAAATTACTGTTGGGCAATTGATAGAATATCAAATAATCATGACGATATCCAAGGCGATGATCATTATATAGGCATCACGTCCAAGATTAGTAGACCGAAACGATTCTGCATCTACTACTATTACTCGACACATCGACCGCTATCCATCATGCATCTAGTGTATTAAGTTCATGGAAAAACGGAGTAATGCAATAAGAATGGTGACATGATGTAGACAAGATCTATTCATGTAGGAATAGACCCCATCTTGTTATCCTTAATAGCAACGATACATGCGTGCCTCGCTGCCCCTTCTGTCACTGGGAGAGGACACCGCAAGATCGAACCCATCACAAAGCACCTCTTCCCATGGCACAAAAAAATGATCTAGTTGGCCTAACTAAACCAAAGATTCGAAGAAGAAACACGAGGCTATAAGTAATCATGCATATAAGAGATCAAAGAAGACTCAAATAATATTTATGGATAAAAACTGATCATGAACTCAAAATTCATCGGATCCCAACAAACACACTGCAAAAAGTTTACATCAAATAGATATCCAAGAGACCATTGTATTGAGAATCAAAAGAGAGAGAGAAAGCCATCTAGCTACTACCTACGGACCCGTAGGTCTATGGTGGACTACTCACACATCATCGGAGAGGCACCAATGAGGATGATGAACCCCTCCGTGATGGTGTTAGATTGGATCTCGCGGTTCTGGAACTTGTGGTGGCTGGATGTATTTTTCGTCGACTCCTCTAGAGTTTCTGGCATATTTGGGTATTTCTAGACCTCAGAGGCGGTGGAGGGGGTTCCCGAGGCGGCCACAACCCATCAGGGCGCGCTTGGGGCCCCTGGCGTGCCCTGGTGGGCTGTGGGCGGCCTGGGCTCCCTCTTGGTTACTTCTTTGGCCCACTGGCCTTCTTCTGGTCCAAAAAAAATCTCCAAAAAGTTTCGTCACGATTGGACTCCGTTTGGTACTGATATTCTGCGAAGTAAAAAACAAGCAAAAACAGCAACTGGCACTTTGGCACTATGTCAATAGGTTAGTCCCAAAAAATGATATAAAGTTGCTATAAAATGATTCTAAAACATCCAAGATTGATAATATAACAGCATGGAACAAGCAAAAATTATAGATACATTGGAGACGTATCATGGGAGCATCGGGCCTATTTGAGAAGTAAAAATTTTGCATGAAGGAATTAGTAAGGAGATAGTATTGGTCACACTCATCTGCAAGGAAGTTGGTCAACCCAGCATTTGCAACGAATTGCATAAATTCTTCATAGAAACCCGCTTTGTTCATGAAGGGTGCATGTGGCCATTGGCCTAACCTCCGTGTGGCGAAAAATGTTGATGTCACGATCCTGAGTCCTCCCAACAACTCCCTTGGGGCTCCGGCTCGAAGAACCCTTCATTAGGAAATTCATTTCCCTAAGCACAAATTTCTGAAAATTTTGAGCCACAAGTTTGTGTCAATAAAACTTTGCAATATTGATAGCAACTACTCATATAGGTACCTAAAGGCTATATCAAGCATTCATACTACTTAGAACTCAAAGAATTCAACATGCAAGCTCATTTTTTGTAGCACCAAGTGCAGCAAAATATGCAAATTATAAACCACTAGAGCAAAAACTAATTGGAGGAACGGGAGAGTCACATACCAAGGAGAAATTCCTCCAAATAGTTTCGGAAACGGAGTTCCGAGCAAAGAGATCAAAAATTTCAATTCTAGGTGGAAGAACACGGGAGAGAGAGAGAGCTAGGGAATTTTTGCTGGAGGTAAGGGATCAAAAATTTCAATTCTAGGGGGACTGCTTCCGAGGTGCCTCCGATCTTGAGCTTTATGCCGGACTGCTTTCGAGCTCCAACGTCGGACTGCATCTGAGCTCCAACGATGATCAGTGTCCGAGGTCTCATAAATTACCTTGGTCTTTAAAAAATTGACGGAATTCAACCGAGCTTAATGCCGGAAATGCCCTCTATGGAGCCAGCCACTTGCGCCCGAGCTTTATGCCGGACTGCTTCCGAGGTGGTGCACCACCGCGGCCGTAGGCTGATTTTTTGAGGATATTTAATTCCTATTGGTGAAATTTATTCTCTGACGAGCTGTATAACCAGTAGCCCTCAAGATGTCTGTTGGGCTAAAACCCGAGATGCACCTGAAAGATAAAAGAAAACCACTAATCCCAGTAGCCCCTGAGACTTGGGTCGATTTGCAAAATCAGCCCGAGGATCAAGTTCTTGCTCGGCGGCATACGTTAGGGATGGAAACGCGGTACGCAGTAGTTTCCGAGACTCGGGTTGGGTGCGGCCGACCAACCTGAGGATCGAATCTCCTCGGGAACCATATTGCACTTTGGATTTGCTGCATTGAATGGAGTAGACCCCGAGCCTTAATTTAGGCACGAGTGGTTGAATTAAGGATCGATATTTGTTTGACACAAACTTTGTTATGTTTGACACAATTTATGTGTAATGATTCTATGTATCCAAGTACTTTACATCATTAATGCTCGGATCCGCATTGTACAAGACTTTGTTGACCGACCATCGGCTTCAACCTCCTCGGCCAGTAGCCGAGGAGTGTTTGTCCTACTTTATAAAGCCTTTATAAGGGCAAAGATTTACGGCAAACAAGGCAATCCGGCCATACGGTTTTATAAACAAAGGTACGCGGAGAGATATGTTATATTACTATTTAACGTAAGAAACATCTTCTAGGAAAAATATTTCTTTTATAAGTTCCTTTTCCCAGGATATCATGTTAACCATGATTGTGAAACCTCAACTCCGATCAATGTGGGAGAAAAAATATTGAGGATTTAGTTTGGGGAATGTTCCCGAACTCTATGGTCTTTAATGAACCAAATTTTTCACTTCCGTCATTGCCGACCAATTATATTCTTAAGATGGCTAGCTTTTGGCTTCACCCAGTCTGAGGTACTAACCCGGATGACCCGGAAGTAACAATCATAGAGGTGCTACCTTTACCCCCTAGCCGAACAATCGGGAACGTAGGGGGTAATCACAGGAGCCAGGCAACCCAGCTTGGCCAAAATCTCAAGTCAAATTGATGCATATTTATGGCTTTATAATAATGATTACGGAAGGCAGCACTCGTATATTGAATACAAATGCTTTTTATGCTATATGCTATTTTGACTCATCTGTGACAGTTTATCATTTGTGAGTGGCCCATCGTCGGCTTCTACCCCTTTGTAGATGCTACGCAGGGTGTTTCTGCAGTAACACGACAACCCTTAGCCGACGTCTCGGTGCCCGGAGGCGGTTGTGTTAGAGGAAACGAGGCAATCAGATATCTAGGCTTTATAACTTTCACTTGGTCATGGGAGCTTAAAGTTCGGGAGGCCAGTTACTAGCCCCCGGTTAGTGTTCGGCGTCAGCCGAGGTCAAGCCGTTAACACTCCGGCCAATTTTATGAAAGGCCCGTTGTTTAATACGGTCATCGGATCGCCGACCAGTTTATGCTCATTGTGACAGTCAGTTTTCGGCTTTCTCCACTGAGGTACTTGACCAGTTAAACCGGAAGTACAATCGCAGTGGTTCTCCCTTTGCACTCCTAGCCGAACAAAGCGGAACGTGGGAGGCAAGCACAGGAGCCGGGTGATGTCTACTACGCAACCTTCTTCGTGTAGACTCGTGTTGGGCCTCCAAGCGCAGAGTTTTGTAGGACAGTAGCAAATTTCCCTCAAGTGGATGACCTAAGGTTTATCAATCCGTGGGAGGCGTAGGATGAAGATGGTCTCTCTCAAACAACCCTGCAACCAAATAACAAAGAGTCTCTTGTGTCCCCAACACACCCAATACAATGGTAAATTGTATAGGTGCACTAGTTCGGCGAAGAGATGGTGATACAAGTGTAATATGGATGGTAGATATAGGTTTTTGTAATCTGAAAATATAAAAACAGCAAGGTAGCAAGTAACAAAAGTGAGCAAAAACGGTATTGCAATGCTTGAAAACAAGGCCTAGGGTTCATACTTTCACTAGTGCAAGTTCTCTCAACAATACTGACATAGTTGAATCATATGTAAATCCCTCACGTGCGACAAAGAGTTCACTCCAAAGTCACAAATAGCGGAGAACAAACGAAGAAATTATTGTAGGGTACGAAACCACCTCAAAGTTATCTTTTCCGATCAATCGTATGAGCTATCCCTATAAGTGTCACGAACAGCCCTAGAGTTCGTACAAAAATAACACCTTAAGATACACATCAACCAAACCCTAATGTCACCTAGATACTCCAATGTCACCACAAGTACCCATGGGCTTCATTATACGATATGCATCACACAATTTCAGATTCATCATGTTCAATCCAACACAAAGAACTTCAAAGAGTGCCCCAAAGTTTCTACCGGAGAGCCAAGACGAAAACATGTGCCAACCCCTATGCATAGATTCCCAAGGTCACAGAACCCGCGAGTTGATCACCAAAACATACATCAAGTGGATCAATAGAACATCCCATTGTCACCACGGATATCCCATCGCAAGACATACATCAAGTGTTCTCAAATCCTTAAAGACTCAATCCAATAAGAAAACTTCAACGGGAAAACTCAATTCATCACAAGAAGATAGAGAGGGTAAAACTCCATATGATTCATCTATATTAATAAAACTCGCGATACATCAAGATCGTATCATCTCAAGAACACGAGAGAGAGAGATCACACACATAGCTACTGGTACATACCCTCAGCCCCGAGGGTGACCTACTCCCTCCTCGTCATGGAGACCGCCGGGATGATGAAGATGGCCTCCGGTGATGGTTTCCCCCTCCGGCAGGGTGCCGGAACGGGCTCCCGATTGGTTTTTCGTGGCTCTGAAGGCTTGCGGCGGTGGAACTCCCGATCTAGGTTTGTTTCTGGGGGTTTATGTATTTATAGGAATTTTTGGCGGCGGAAACAAGTCCAGGGGGGCCACGAGGCTTGTGGTGGCCTCGTGGCTCCTCTGGCCCAACTCCCAAGCTCCCTGGGCTTCTTCTGGTCCATAAAAATTCACCGTAGATTTTTATTCCGTTTGGACTCCGTTTGATATTCCTTTTCTGTAAAACTCAAAAACACGGAAAAAACAAGAACTGGCACTGGGCTCTAGGTTAATAGGTTAGTCCCAAAAATAGTATAAAATTGTAGTAAAATGATTGTAAAACATCCAAGAATGATAATATAACAGCATGGAACAAGCAAAAATTATAGATACGTTGGAGACGTATCAGTATCCCCAAGCTTAATTCCTACTCGTCCTCGAGTAGGTAAATGATAAAAACAGAATTTTTGATGTGGAATGCTGCCTAACATGTTCATCATATTCTTATCTTCTTTGTATAGCATGGACATTTGGACTTGTAAATGATTCAAAGCAATAGTCTAGTTTTAACATAATGACTTCAATACTCAAGCATGTCAACAAGCAATCATGTCTTTCAAAATATCAACACTAAAGAAAGTTATCCCTAGCCCATCATGCTCAATCATTGATCCATT
The DNA here is from genome assembly GCA_039707655.1 of Elymus sibiricus. Taxonomy (NCBI): domain Eukaryota; kingdom Viridiplantae; phylum Streptophyta; class Magnoliopsida; order Poales; family Poaceae; genus Elymus; species Elymus sibiricus. Next base: position 100,383,995 of record CM077663.1, read on the forward strand.
CATGAAACACACTCAAATATTAGCTATGCCCAATGCTCAAGTACGATCATAGTGCCCCCTAGTTGGTGCTTATAAAAGAAGATGGAGACTCAAGGCAAAAATAAAAATTGCATAAAGTAAATAGATAGGCCCTTCGCAGAGGGGAGTAGGGATTTGTAGAGGTGCCAGAGCTCAAGGTTTAAATTGAGAGAGAAAAATATTTTGAGTGGCATGCTTTTCCTGTCAACGAAAACGACAAAGTAGCTCACAATACTTTCCATGCTAGATACATTATAGGCGGTTCCCAAACAGAATGGTAAAGTTTTTACTCCCCCTCCACCAATCAATCACACTCCACGGCGAGCCAAATCCACGGGTACCGTCCATACAAACAACAATCCTGGGGGAGTTTTGTTTCATTATATTTTGATTTGATTTTAGAGCATGGAACTGGGCATCCCGAATACCAGCCACTTTCTCGTGAATGATAGTGAATCAACACATATCCTGAGAATAACCCACCTAGCATGGAAAAATATTGGATACTCCCCACCGTTTCATGAGCGGTACGGGCACACAAAAGATAAAATTTATTTTGAAAATTTAGAGATGGCACATACAAATTTGCTTGGAACGGCATGGAAATACCGCATATAGGTAGGTATGGTGGACTCATAAGGCAAAACTTGGTTTAAGGATTTTGGATGCACAAGTAGTATTTCTACTTAGTACAAATGAAGGCTAGCAAATAGATTGGGAAGCAACCAAACCAAGGAACGAAAAATCACATAAGTGAGCATTGAGTCATAACTAACACCGAATAATGCACCACAAGTAGGATATAACTTCATTGCATAACTATTGACTTTCGTACTTGCATAGGGCATCACAAACCTTAACACCAATATTCCTACTAAAGCATAATTACTCACTAACATGACTCACTTATTACTATCATCATGTTTCAAAACTATTACAAAGAATCAAGTTTAATTTGTCCCATGATCTTCATGAAAGTTTTTAATATATCCTCCTTGGATATCTCTCACTTTGGGACTGGTTTCATATATTGCCATTGCTTTTTGGCAAGCTCAAACAAATTTAAGTGAAGCACATGAGCAAATGACAAGCTACTCTCAAAAGATATATGTGAAGATCAATGAGTAGGTAAACAATCAAGTAGCTATGTGAGGGCTCTCTCTCAATAAATATTTTCAGATCTTAAGCATTTTATTAAGCAGCAAGCAAAAGAAAAATAATAGCACTCCAAGAATAGCACGCATCATGTGAACGAATAAAAATTTAGGCTCAACATAGGCTAACCGATAATTGTTGATGAAGAGAGGTGGGATGCGTAGCATCCCCAAGCTTAGATGCTTGAAACTTCTTGAAATATTTACTTGGGGTGCCTTGGGCATCCCCAAGCTTGAGCTTTTGTATCTCGTTCAATCCTCTCATATCATGGTTTCACCTATTCTCAAAAACATCTTCCACACAAAACTCGAAAAGAACTCGTGAGATAGGTTAGTACACATAAGAATAAATCAACACTTCATGTACTTCCAAGACAAGTTGCACAATAATTTTCAAACATTAGGTAGTGTATACTATCATTTCCACAATTTATATCTACCAATATAGGCTATGGAAACTATAGGATAAGTAGATAACGAAACTATGACAGCAATCTGCCTAAACAGAACAGTCTGTAGCAATTTATGAGAAAAGTGTACCTATGTAACTCAACAAATTATGAAAATTTAGGACATGCTATAAAATTTATATGACATCACTGTGTAAAAATTTCAGAAACTTTCCACGTTCCAGTAAAATATGAAAATTCAAACACTACAGCCAAAGTTTCTGTTTTTACACAGCACTCATCAAAACATGCAATGCAAGCATCCTAAAGGCAATTCTTGGAACTTTTTATTGAAAAACAAGATTATAAATAACACCTAACAGAAAGTAACAAAATATAATGACGATCCAAGCAAAGCACATATTGTGTGACGAATAAAAATATAGCTCTAAGTAAGATATACCGATAGTGTTGAATACGAAAGAGGGGATGCTTCCGGGGCATCCCCAAGCTTAGGCACTTGAGTCTTCCTTGGATATTGCCTTGGGGGTGCCTTGGGAATCCCCAATCTTAGGTTCTTGTCACTCCTTATTCTCCTCATATCGGTGTCTCACCCAAAACTTGAAAACTTCAATCACACAAAACTTAACGGAACTTCGCGAGATGGGTTAGTATAATAAATAAAGATCATTCACTTAGGTACTGTCAAGACAAGATTCATAATTGTTCTCACATAATACCTACTGTATTATATCATTCCCATAATTTATATCACTCAATATAAGCTATGGAAACACTAAAACAAGCAAACAATGCATGCAAAACAGAATCTGTCAAAAAACAGAACAGTCTGTGAAGATCTGTAGTGTAACCATACTTTCCTGTCTCTAAAACTTCTGAAAAATTAGGAAAATCTAGGAAATTTGTATATAAATTATGTGTAAAAAATTCAGATCAAAATAACGTTCCAGTGAATTTACAAAATTCCTGGACTGAGAGCAAAAGTTTCTGTTTTTGCACAGAATCAAGTCAACTATCATCCACACTATCCCAAAGGCTTTACTTGGCACTTTATTGAAATAAAAGCTATAAAACATGATTATACAGTAGATTAATCATGTGAACACACCAAAACAGAAGGTAAAAGTGTTGGGTTGTCTCCCAACAAGCGCTTTTCTTTAATGCCTTTTAGCTAGGCATGATGATTTCAATGATGCTCACAAAGGAATAATAATTATAACATGAAAAAGAGCATCATGAATCTCATGGCAAGCACATTTAAGTCTAACCCACTTCCTATGGATAGGGATTTTGTGAGCAAACAATTTATGGGAGCAAGAATCAACTAGCATAGGAAGGCAAAACAAGCATAACTTCAAAACTTTGAACACATAGAGAGGAAACTTGATATTATTACAATTCCTACAAGCATATGTTCCTCCCTCATAATAATTTTCAGTAGCATCATGAAGGAATTTCACAACATAACCAGCACATAAAGCATTCTTTTCATGATCTACAAGCACAGAAATTTTACTAATCTCAACACAAGAAAATTTCTTCTCATGACTAATAGTGGGAGTATCATAAAAGAATTGAATACTACAAATTGGTTCCACATTAAAAGAGTAATATTCAGTAAAAGGATATTCATAATTATGACAAGTATCATAATAGTAATCATCACTCTTTTTCATCGCATAAGTATCATCACAATAATCATCATAAGTAGCAACTTTGTTCTCATCATAGTCAATTGAAACCTCTTCCGAAATAGTGGAATCATTAATAAGTAAAGTCGTGACCTCTCCAAATCCACTTTTATCATTATAATAAGATTCAACACCCTCCAAAATAGTGGGATAACTATTATCTAAAGTTGACACTCTTCCAAACCCACTTTCATAAATATTGCAATCATCATAAATAGGGGGTATGCTATCATCATAATAAATTTGCACATCAAAACTTGGGGGACTAAAAATATCATCTTCATTAAACATAGCATCCCCAAGCTTGGGACAAACATTAATTGCAGCAAATAAATTCTCAAACATGTCATTCTCATCAAACATAGCATCCCCAAGCTTGTGGCTTTGCATAACATAAGCATAATCACTCTCATCATTAATAGTATGAATAGCACCAATAGTATAGCAATTATTATCATCATCCTCTTCCACAACTATTTTTGATTCATTCTCATGAAGCCTATCAATAATGGGAGCAACATTATTTGGCAGAGATACCTCTTTACCTTTACTTTTCCTTCTTTTCTTCTTCTTCACCACATTATGTGTGGGTTTATTTAATTCCTCCAACCTTCTTTTTGAAGAGGCTGGTTGAATAAAAAGCTCCTCCTCGTTACCTGATTCATCATAAGAAAAAATAGGAGGATATTGGGAAACCTCTTCCCCTTCATTAGTATTCTCTTCATCTTCTATTTGTTTTCTTGTCTTTAAGTAATTGGCAATATAAGGATTCTCAATGCAATTTACCACGCAATACATATAGATTTCATTTAGATCAAAATCAATCATTTTCATGAGAACCCAAGCTGGAACATCCTTGGTTTTATGTTTCATTTCTTCATACCCCAAAAATAGACTAAGTTCATTATGATGCTCAAGGGTAATGAGGTTATCACAATTTTTGGACACAATTCGATCATGAAATAATTCACATTGAAAATTAAAATGACCACTTTCATTGCAAAGTTCACAAGGATGGCGAGAAATATTAAGTCTTTCAGCACACACATATAGCCTCTCTTGCAACCATTTAGTTTCTAAATACTCATGCCTCTTACAAAATCTATCTTCCCTTTTAGGCATGTCTTCACAAACTCTATGCACTCCACAAAAATTGACATGCTTATAAGAAATCTTTTTATCATGACTAGTGCAATCATCATTAGTACTATGGATATTCAAAGAATTCATACTAACAACATTGCAATCATGCTCATCACTCAAAGATTTAGTGCCAAACATTTTAATAACTTCTTCTAACACTTGAGCAAAATTTTCATTTCCATCATTTTCATGAAAGACATTAAAAAGATGAAGCATATGAGGCAACCTCAATTCCATTTTTTTTGTAGTTTTCTTTTATAGACTAAACTAGTGATAAAACAAGAAACTAAAAGATTCAATTGCAAGATCTAAAGATATACCTTCAAGCACTCATCTCCCCGGCAACGGCGCCAGAAAAGAGCTTGATGTCTACTACGCAACCTTCTTCTTGTAGACTCGTGTTGGGCCTCCAAGCGCAGAGCTTTGTAGGACAGTAGCAAATTTCCCTCAAGTGGATGACCTAAGGTTTATCAATCCGTGGGAGGCGTAGGATGAAGATGGTCTCTCTCAAACAACCTTGCAACCAAATAACAAAGAGTCTCTTGTGTCCCCAACACACCCAATACAATGGTAAATTGTATATGTGCACTAGTTCGGCGAAGAGATGGTGATACAAGTGTAATATGGATGGTAGATATAGGTTTTTGTAATCTGAAAATATAAAAACAGCAAGGTAGCAAGTAACAAAAGTGAGCAAAAACGGTATTGCAATGCTTGAAAACAAGGCCTAGGGTTCATACTTTCACTAGTGCAAGTTCTCTCAACAATACTGACATAGTTGAATCATATGTAAATCCCTCACGTGCGACAAAGAGTTCACTCCAAAGTCACAAATAGCGGAGAACAAACGAAGAAATTATTGTAGGGTATGAAACCACCTCAAAGTTATCTTTTCCGATCAATCGTATGAGCTATCCCTATAAGTGTCACGAACAGCCCTAGAGTTCGTACTAAAATAACACCTTAAGATACACATCAACCAAAACCCTAATGTCACCTAGATACTCCAATGTCACCACAAGTACACATGGGCTTGATTATATGATATGCATCACACAATTTCAGATTCATCATGTTCAATCCAACACAAAGAACTTCAAAGAGTGCCCCAAAGTTTCTACCGGAGAGCCAAGACGAAAACATGTGCCAACCCCTATGCATAGATTCCCAAGGTCACGGAACCCGCAAGTTGATCACCAAAACATACATCAAGTGGATCAATAGAACATCCCATTGTCACCACGAATATCCCATCGCAAGACATACATCAAGTGTTCTCAAATCCTTAAAGACTCAATCCGATAAGAAAACTTCAACGGGAAAACTCAATTCATCATAAGAAGATAGAGAGGGGAAAACTCCATATGATTCATCTATATTAATAAAGCTCGTGGTACATCAAGATCGTATCATCTCAAGAACACGAGAGAGAGAGATCACACACATAGCTACTGGTACATACCCTCAGCCCCGAGGGTGAACTACTCCCTCCTCGTCATGGAGACCGCCGGGATGATGAAGATGGCCTCCGGTGATGGTTTCCGCCTCCGGCAGGGTGCCGGAACGGGCTCCCGATTGATTTTTCGTGGCTCTGGAGGCTTGCGGCGGCAGAACTCCCGATATAGGTTTGTTTCTGGGGGTTTATGTATTTATAGGAATTTTTGGCGGCGGAAAAAAGTCCAAGGGGGCCACGAGGTGACGACAAGCCAGGGGGCGCGCCCTAGGGGGGCGCGCCCCCCAGGCTTGTGGTGGCCTTGTGGCTCCTCTGGCCCAACTCCCAAGCTCCATGGGCTTCTTCTGGTCCATAAAAATTCACCGTAGATTTTTATTCCGTTTGGACTCCGTTTGATATTCCTTTTCTGTAAAACTCAAAAACACGGAAAAAACAGGAACTGGCACTAGGCTCTAGGTTAATAGGTTAGTCCCAAAAATAGTATAAAATTGTAGTAAAATGATTGTAAAACATCTAAGAATGATAATATAACAGCATGGAACAAGCAAAAATTATAGATACGTTGGAGACGTATCACCGGGCAACCCAACTATTGACCGAAGACACAATTTGAAACTGGTGCATATAAAGCTATATCCGAGAACGTTTTGCCGAGGACTCCTCGGAGTGCCTTGGCTTTTGGTGGGTTCGGCTCTAGTCGCAGCCCCCCATTGATATTATCGATAATTTAAAAGTGTACTGCGAGAGTTATGCTTGGGAAATACAAAATTTTATGCAAAAAACTTTATGTTTAGATAAAAGAAAATTGTGCCAATCTGAAACTGGTCTTAGAATTAATATGTGCTTTGGTCGTGCTTTAACATGATACATCCGATCTCCAGGCTCCAAGCGGGCCACCCTTTGGCTTCAACCTCCATATCCCGAAGGCGGAGTGTTTCTCCGAGACCTGTTTAGCGAACTAAACTCGAGCGGCTTTAGAAAGAAACCAGGCTATCCGGCTATTGACCACACACTAGTGTCGGAAAAAGGAGTAGTAGAAAAAGACTTTGCAACGACCAAGAAGAAAACACATTTATTATAAAATAGCTCATACAAATTAAAGAGCCCCCGGTTAAATCGGGTAAAGAAATTTTTAACAAACAAAGTTTTTAACAAACAATTTTTGTTGTTAACAAAAAATATAATGTTTGGTTGAACCGAACAAAAAATAAAATTTCAAAGGGAGCTGAGCACGAAAACGACTTAGCTTGTTAATGTGCTCGGTGCAGTCCGGGGTTGTGGCGGGATAGAGACGTCGTCCTCGGCCTGGCTGAGGTCCCAGTCCCCAAGCCTGAGGTAATCGAGCGAAGAGCTCCGGTTGAGAAGTGGCGATGCAACACGGTTGCTGCGACGAGGCGAAGCCCCCGGTCCAGCCGAGGAGGCAGAGTAGTTCGGCAGCGTGACGGCGAAGCCACCGGTTATCATAGGAATCGGAAGTGTTTTTTACAAACAAACTTTTTTATTTAACATAAATATAATGCTTGGTCGAACCGAACAAAAATTAAAAAAAAGTTGAGCATGAAAGCGACTTAGCTGATTAATGTGCTCGGTGTTGATGACGTGGTCCGAGCTTGCGGCGGGTTGTCGTCCCAGCCCCCAAGCCAGTCCCGAGGTGCCCGGGCAAAGAGCTTGGCTTGATGAAGTGGTGATGCAACACGGTTGATGTGATGACGCGAAGCCCCAGGTCCAGCCGAGGAGACGAAAGTGGTCGGTTGGTGACGCCGAAGTCCCTAGAGCGGCTTGATGAAGAGATGGAGAAGCCCCCGGTCTAGCCGGGGTGTTGGAGCAGATCGGCGGAGAGATGCTGGAGCCTCCATGTCAGCTGACGTGTTAAAGCAGATCGGCATGGTGGTTATTGGCTTGAAGAAAAGGCGGCACATCGGTGCTAACGCAGGTCAAAATTTGGGATGCGGTCGATGCCAGCTTGATGAAGTGACCGCGCGGCGATTCTGGTGTGCCAGCCCCGTGCAATCCGTGGGGCGACGATGCCGAACTCTTGGTCGGGTTGCCGAACTCTTGGTTGGCTTGCCGAGGTGATGAATCTGAAGAGGTTGACCTCGACTCGATAAAGCGATGATGTAGCGCAGGTCGGCAGCCGTGGAGCAATGTTGTCGGGCCGGTTTGACATCGGCACGATGGTGAAAATTGCCTCAAAAAAGACTTAAAATTTGTGGGTACGTGTTTGAGAACAACACAATACCCTTAAAAAAATATTCCTTCAAAAAGGATGTCCAATATCCCGTTCATGAAAAAAGATGAATTCGGGTCGGATTCGTTTTCGCGCAGGAAACAGATCCGAAAATTGACGCACTCATCGGGCCGTTCCCGGAGTTTGAACGGTCGGATCGAGCTGAAATTTTGAGGGGTTGTCTATATAGGAATTCCTCAGAGTATCAACGGTTGGATCTTCCAAAGGATGAACGATCTGGGCGCTGGACTCCTCGCCCTAAAGTCGTGTAGATTCACGTCCAGATTTGACAGGCCTCCGGTATATTGTGGATCGCCGGAGATTCCTCCACCGGAATGCGACGAAATTTTGCAGGGTTGTTCTAGACTCAATTCCGCACAATTCCACCGAAGCAATCGTCAAAATGACACTCGAGGAGGCGGGGACAACGAACACGAATTCGCTGTCCAGAAAAACTGCATGATTGCGCGAGGGCAACGTTGACGTTGAGCCCCCGAGCACCATGGAAGATTCTTCCATGATCTTGGTTGAGATTGGAGCTTGATGTTGATGAAGACACCCGTCCGATCTATATGATCCGACGTGGAGCGCAGTCCTCGGCATAGCCGAGGTGACCAATCAAGCCGGCGACGAAGATGTCGACGTTGACGATGTAGCTCGGTTCCGACGCGTAGATCGCGATGGAGCCGATCTGAATTCCCATCGCACCGCGGCGACTACCCAACAGGCTCACAATGAAAGCACCAATGTCGGTGTCAAAACCGGCATATCTCGTAGTAGGGGTCCTAAGCTAGGCGTCTTGGAGCGATGGTGACATGGACACAGGCTTTTACCCAGGTTCGTGCTCTCTCAAGGAGATAATACCCTACGTCCTGCTTTTGATTGTATTGATATGGGGATAGTACATAGTACAAGTATCTACCACGAGATTATTGTAATGAATATGATATATGTCTATTGACTAGCTTGGCCTCGGTTTATATAATACCAGAGGCCTAGGGTTTAGAGGAGTCCTTGTCTTGCGCGCCAAGTCTTGTGGAATCTCCCTTGTATGCATCATGGGCTGCCCGAAGTGGCCCATTAGTGAATCGTCATGGGGGTCCTCGGCCCGACGCATAGGTCGGGAGGCGACGTGGTGAGTACCCCCTAGTCCAGGACACCGTCACCCGTGGCAGCGGGGTCCTAATGGAAACTAAGGGATATTACGGCCTCCTTTTAATAGAGAGAGGGAACAAAGTATTAACACATGGTGAATACATGAACTCCTCAAACTACGGCAATCACCGGAAAGAATACCAAGTATTGTCACCTTGGGGTATGCGGATCAAGACACGTAATAGGTGCATACAGCTTGCAAGATAGGATCCAAATCACTATTATATTGATGAAAACATAATAGGTTCAGATCTGAAATCATGGCACTCGGACCCTAGTGACAAGCATTAAGCATAGCAAAGTCATAGCAACATCAATTCAAAACATAGTGGATACTAGGGATCAAGCCCTATCAAACTTAACTCGATTACACGATCAATATCATCCAATCCCATCACCGTCCACCAAGCCTACAAAGGAATTACTCACTCCCGGTGGTGAGCATCATGGGGGCGTTGATGAAGAAGGGTTGGTGATGATGACGGCGACGAATCCCCCTTTCCGTAGCGCCAAATGGACTCTAGATCAGCCCTCCCGAGGAAGAACAGGAGGTGGCGGCGGCTCCGTCTCGTAAAACACGATGAAATCTTCTCATTATTTTTTTCTCCAAAGATGTGAATTTATAGGACTGGAATTAGGGTCGGGGCAGCCACGTGGTCCCCACAAGCCATCATGGCGTGCCCAGAGGGTGGGCGCGCCCAGTTGGCTTGTGGCCCACAGGAAGTCTCCCTCTGGTGGATCTTCGCTCCATAATTCATTATTTATTCCAAAAATAATTCACAAAAAGTTTTGTCCAATTCCAGGAACTTTTATTTCTGCACAAAAATAACACCAAGGTAGTTCTGCTGAAACAACATCAGTCTGGGTTAGTTCCATTCAAATCATGCAAATTAGAGTCTAAAACCAGAGCAAAAGTGTTTGGAAAAGTAGATACGTTGGAGACGTATCACTGGACATGGTGCATGTGCTTGGGTTAGTCCCACCAGCGCCCTTAAACCCAAGTGACCGAGCTTTGGCTCGCGGGACTGCTACCGTGCACGTCACTTCACCAAGATCCTTGGTACTTTGTCTCCTCGCGTGACACCCATGACCGACCTCACGAGCGTGTGCCGCTCGATTGCTTGTGAATCTTGTTGGTATGCCACTGTTGCTGATGCAGGGCACATGAAGCTTCACGAGCGCCGACCCATGAAGGAGCCCGCAACGTACTGCCTCAAGAAGCCTACAGCAGGGCTCACGAGCGCTGCCTCGCGTGGTAGCCTGTGGTGCTCTTTGACGTGGCTTGAGACTGCATCGGTGTTTCCCCAAAGAGGTACGGATGATGCAGCACAGCGACGGTAAGTATTTCCCTCAGTTATGAAACCAAGGTATCGAACCACTAGGAGGACCACGCAACACTATGTAAACGGTACCTGCACACAAAAAACAAATACTTGCACCCCCGACGCGAAAGATAGGTTGTCAATCTCTCCACGGTAAAAAGATAGATTAGATTGTGGATTGGATAAATAGATCTCTCGGAACACAAAATAAAAGAGGCAAAAAAAAGTGCAGCAAGGTATTTTCGGGGTTTTTGGAATAGTAGATTTAAAAACAAAAGCGGCAAAAATATAGATTGAAAAGCAATATGTTGGAAAAGTAGACCCGGGGGTCGTAGGTTTCACTAGTGGCTTCTCTCATGAGTATAGCACACGGTGGGTGAACAAATTACTGTTGGGCAATTGATAGAAGATCAAATAATCATGACGATATCCAAGGCGATGATCATTATATAGGCATCACGTCCAAGATTAGTAGACCGAAACGATTCTACATCTACTACTATTACTCCACACATCGACCGCTATACAGCATGCATCTAGTGTATTAAGTTCAAGGAAAAATGGAGTAATGCAATAAGAACGATGACATGATGTAGACAAGATCTATTCATGTAGGAATAGACCCCATCTTGTTATCCTTAATAGCAACGATACATGCATGCCTCGCTGCCCCTTCTGTCACTGGGAGAGGACACCGCAAGATCGAACCCATTACAAAGCACCTCTTCCCATGGCAAGAAAAATCGATCTAGTTGCCCTAACTAAACCAAAGATTCGAACAAGAAATACGAGGCTATAAGTAATCATGCATATAACAGATCAAAGAAGACTCAAATAATATTCATGGATAGAAACTGATCATGAACTCAAAATTCATCGGATCCCAACAAACACACCGCAAAAAGTCATTAAATCAAATAGATCTCCAAGAAACCATTGTATTGAGAATCAAAAGAGAGAGAGGAAGCCATCTAGCTACTGCCTACGGACCCGTAGGTCTATGGTGGACTACTCACGCATCATCGGAGAGGCACCAATGAGGATGATGAACCCCTCCGTGATGGTGTTAGATTGGATCTTGCAGTTCTGGAACTTGCGGCGGCTGGAAGTGTTTTTCATTGACTCCTCTAGGGTTTCTGGAATATTTGGGTATTTATAGAGGTCAGAGGCGGTGGAGCAGGTTCCCGAGGCGGCCACAACCCACCAGGGCGCGCCCTGGTGTCTTGTGGGCGGCCTGGGCTCCTTCCTGGTTACTTCTTTGGCCCACTGGCTTCCTTCTGGTCCAAAAAAATCTCCAAAAGTTTCGTCGCGATTGGACTCCGTTTGGTACTGATATTCTGCGAAGTAAAAACCAAGCAAAAAAAAGCAACTGGCACTTGGCACTATGTCAATAGGTTAGTCCAAAAATATGATATAAAGTTGATATAAAATTATTGTAAAACATCCAAGAATGATAATATAACAGCATGGAACAATCAAAAATTATAGATACGTTGTAGACGTATCACTCATACTCACTAAGTGCTGGCGGGAGGCCTCACGGGCCTACGCTTCGCGAGGCACACACTACAAGCTCCAGCACATGAAGGCTTGTGTCCAACAAAAGCTAAGTCCAAGTACTTCGTGAATATGTTGCGTTTCTTGAGCTCTTTTCCTCGTGATCTTGTCGAGTGATACTTGAGATCTACGTTGGGTTTTCCGTGAAGAGGAATGAGTTATTGCAGCACCAAATGGGTAAGTATTTCCCTCAGTTATGAAACCAAGGTTTATCGAACCAATAGGAATATCAATCCTCAACCGTCTTCAGAGGCTGCACACAAATGAACAAACAACTTGCACCCAACGCGGACAAGAGGGTTGTCAATCCCCTTGATCTCGTTATTTGCAAGCAAATGAGTTGTGTAGATAATTGTAAATTCCAAAATAAAAAAAGTAAATAAAGGCAGGAAGGTAATAGTAGCATTTGTAAATATATAAGTGAATAGACCCGGGGGCATAGTTTTCCCTAGCGGCATCTCTCATGTAGGCAGCATACGGTGGGTAACAAATTATTGTTGGCCAATCGATAGAAAAGCGGATAGTTATGCGATTTTCATGGCAATGATCATGTGTATATAGGCATCACGTCCATAAAAAAATAGGTCGACTCCTGCCTGCGCCTATTACTATTACTCCACTCATCGACCGCTATCCAGCATGCACCTAGAGTATTAAGTAAAACAGAGTAATGCATGGAGAACGATGACATGATGTAGACAAAGTAAACTCAAGCAATATGAATGAACCCCATCGTCTTATCCTTAGTAGCAACAACACAAAGACACATCTTGTCCCCTACTTTGTCACTGGGATATAGAAACTCGTCAGGTTGAACCTACCACAACGCACCACTCCCACCGATGAAATATCAATCTACTTAGCCAAAGCACATCAATAAATCGGAGATCATTATGAAGCTATAATGATCATGCAATTAAGAGACAATATATATCATAGATATCTCAAATACTTTTCATGAATAATCTGAACATGAACCCACAATTCATTGGATCCCAACAAACACACCGCACGATAGGATTACATCGGATAGATCAAAGCGAAGATGCGATAACCATTGTATTGAAGATCAAGAGATAGAGAGATTGCCATCTAGGTACTAGCTATGGACCCGTAGGTTTGTGGTGAACTACTCACACATCATCATGAGAGCAACAAGGTTGATGTAGAGGCCCTCCGTGATCGATCCCCCGTCCGGCAGGGTGCCGGAACGGAGCTCCAGATGGCCTCGCGACGGAACAGAGACTTGCGGCGGCGGAAAAAGGGTTTCGGGACTGCCTCTGTTATTTTTAGGGTGAAAGAGAATTTATAGGCCAGAGAGGGGCGTCGGGAGGCAGCCGAGGGAGGGACAAGCCATCAGGGCACGGCCCCCCTAGGGCGCGCACTGTTGGCTTGTGCGGCCCCCGACCTCCTTCCGAAGCTTCCAGGTCTTCTTTTGGTCCAGAAAAAATCATCAAAAAGTTTCGTGGCAATTGGACTTCGTTTGGTAATGTAAACCTGAAAAGTAAAGAACACGCAGAAAACAACAACTGACATTGGGCACTAGGTCAATAGGTTAGTGCTAAAAAATATTATAAATTGGTAAATAAAGACCCAAAAACTATCCTAGAATGATAATATATAAGCACGGAACAATAAAATATTATAGATACGTTGGAGACGTATCAAGCATCCCCAAGCTTAATTCCTACTCGTCCTCGAGTAGGTAAATGATAAAAACAGAATTTTTGATGTGACATGCTATCCATTATGTAATCTTATGCATGTATGCTCATTGAGAAACGATGAATCAACAAATATTAACATAGCAATAATTAAAGTGTAAGAAACAAAATCATCGATCTTTCAAAGTATACGATCCTTAAAGAATGTTTACCCCCCATTCATCTTTATTATATTAGCAAGACATGGCTCCATCTTCACCACATTAATACAAATGTCAAGCACCACGGTGTCCAAGTCAGGCAATTGGATCGTACTTTTTCAATATGCATCAACTTTTTATTCTTCACGCAATACATGAGCGTGAGCCATTGGACATAGCATTTAGGTGGAATAGAGTATGGTGGTAGATATCAAAGGGGTAAAAAGTGGAGAAGATAGTCTTACATCAACTAGGCGTACCAACGGGCTATAGAGATGCCCATCGATAGATGTCAATGCAAGGAGTAGGGATTGCCATGCAAATGATGCACTAGAGCTATAAGTGTATGAAAGCTCAAATGAAGCTAAGTGGGGTGTGCACCCAACTTGCTTGCTCATGAAGACCTTGGGCATTTGAGGAAGCTCGTCATAGGAATATACAAGCGAAGTTTGTAATAATGAATAGGTAATTCCCACTAGCATATGAAAATGATATTTCATGAGACTCTCTGCACGAGGAGCATAGTGCCACTTTGAGGCACAAGTGTGGTAAAGCATAGTAGCAAAGTCCCTTCTCTCATTTTCTCTCATCATCATTTTTTCATGGTGGGCTCATTTGGCCTCCCTCATCTTTATTTTTCGTCCGAAGTCTCATCTCGACTTGTGGGAGAATCATAGTCTCCATCATTCTTTCCTCACAGGAACAATGCTCTAATAATGATGATCATCACACTTTTATTTACTTACAACTCGATATGAAGAACTGATATGAAGATATGACTCTGTATGAATGCCTCTCGCAGTGTACCAGGATGTGCAATGATCTAGCATGGCACATATAAAAAATATGATGAATGGTGGCTTTGCCACAAATACTATGTCAGCTCCATATGATCATGCAAAGCAATATGATGATGAACGAACTAGTCATGTGAAGTGACGATGGAATTTGCATGGCAATATATCTCGGAATGGCTATGGAAATGCCATGATAGGTAGGTATGGTGGCTGTTTTGAGGAAGATATAATGAGTCTTATGTGCAATAGAGCGTATCATGTCATGGGGTTTGGATGCATCGGCGAAAGTTGCACCGATCCTCGAGGTGAGAATGGGCTATGCACGGTACCGAAGAGGCTAGCAAATATGAGAAGGTGAGATTGCGCATGTCCATGGTTTCACATTAGTCATCAAGAACTCATATACTTATTGCGAAGTTTTATTAGTTTTATCATAAATCAAAGTACTACTCGCATGCCCCAAGGGAAGAGGTTGGTAGGAGTTAAACATCGCGCGCTTCCGAACCGAAACAACACTAGGATTTCAACGAGGAATAGAAATGCTCACACATCATTACCATGCCTCTTTAATTTTTAGATGAACAAAAAAGGTCAACCTCTCTTAATATCGACACTTCTATGGGTCAACAATTATGAACCCACACCTATTTCATATTACCACATCAACATCATTGATCCACAATTTCTCTATATGTGCTACATGATGATTTTGATTATCACTCATTGAATACCTAATATTCTTGGACTAGTCTTATGACCCATGCAAATTAACGTCACTATTTATTAACTCTCAAACAAATATAAGTGAAGAACGAGAGTGAAATTATTTCTATAAAATCTACACGCCACCGTGCTCAAAAAGATATAAGTGAAGTACTAGAGCAACTGCTAAGCTCAAAAGATATAAGTGAAGCACATAGAGTATTCTAAAAAATTATGATGAAGGTGTGTCTCTCTTAAATAGGTGTGTCCAGAAAACAATGATTGTGTCAAACTGAAAGTAAAAGCAAACAAAATCAAACGACGCTCCAAGCAAAACCCATATCATGTGATGAATAAAAATATAGCTTCAAGTGACATACCGATGGATTGAGACGAAAGAGGGGATGCCTTCCGGGGCATCCCCAAGCTTAGACGCTTGAGTATTCCTTACAATATTACCTTGGGGTGCCTTGGGCAAACCCAAGCTTAGGCTCTTGCTACTCCTTATTCCTTTGTCCCTCATGATAACACCCAAAACTTGAAAACTTCAATCACACAAAACTCAACAAAACTTCGTGAGATCCGTTAGTATAAGAAACATATTGCATACTTTAGGTACTGTTATAAATTGATTCTTATTTAATAATTGCATAATAGGTATGGTATTCTAAATTCTCCATGGCTTAGACCCCCGATACAATCCATAGCATAATCAAAACAAGCAACTATGCAAGCAAAAACATAATCTGTCTAAAACAGAACAGTCTGTAGAAATCTGTAGATAACCTATAATTATGTAACTCTAAAAATATTGAAAAATTAGGAAAACCTCTAAAATTTGTATATAAACACTTTGTAAAAATTGCAGATCATTTTCACGCTCCATTAAAAAATGAAAATTCCTGTACTGGAGTCGAAAGTTTCTGTTTTGTTTCAGCATCGATTCTACTCATCTTGTGAGTCATCTCAAAGGCTTTACTTGGCACAAACACTAATTTAAACACAAAAACATAATCATTACAGAGGCAATAATCATGTTATAAAAAACAAACAGAAATTTTAAAGCAAAAAATTTAAAGATAACTATTGAGTTGCCTCCCAACAAGCGTTATTGTTTTATGCCCCTAGCTAGGCATAATGCATAGTTTCAAGTATTGTCATCCTTGCTCATAGGGGATCCACTCCCCTTCACAATCTTATTCTCCCTAGCACAAAGAACATCTAGCTTTTGTTCCATGGTATCAAGCCTCCTATTGTGTAACATGACGTTTCCATGAAATTTAGATAGAATTGAACAACCCCCTAAAATTAGACTCCACTAGTCGTCAACCCGTGCATCCGCACGGCTAGTTTATTCTTACGTAGATGTACATAAGTTATAATTATATTAAATTTATTGCATGATATATTATAATGTGTCAAAATGATATACGCTTTCAGTAAATTCCTGATAGTTTACATTCAGATATATGTTGGTTTACCAATTATGTTTCTCCAATACTGTATTCTCTCAATACGTTTTTTTTGGAACTGGTTTTGTAGATCTGTACTCACGATATATATCAATGGAAGGAAAAGATATTACACAACATCATGAAAATATTCGCAATTATATTCGTTTGTATGTTTACGAAAGTAGTCTCTCTGAGACCTAAATTCTTAATTAACATACCTTACTCTATAAATGATAAATATATTTCCCATCACAATAGTACTACGTGTTGCCTTACAAACGATGGTGTGAGACAAAGCTTGTTTCTTGTCAAAATCCACTATATAAAACCGAATGACACTAATATAGCATGATATTATGTGTGAACCTTGAATAGCTCCATTGAGATCAGTTCAAAAAGGAAAGTAAACAAATGAATTTTAATGTTTCGGAAAAGTGTACATGTAGATGTGTACTCCATAACAGTAATAATTTATGTGCAGCCTACAAATAGAAATTTTATTAGAAAACATTTTTATTTGATTGTTACAGGGAAATACAAATGTGTGCACGGCTTATATCTAGTGTTGTATTCACTGAACACATTAATACATTTTCCTGCAACCTGAAAATACAAAAAAAAAATCAAACTATTTTTATAGTAACAGAGGAATGCTTTATAAATTTAAGAAAGGAACTTGATCTTTTTATTTCAAATATTTAGCCATTTGAAGACTGGCAGCACATTGTTTGCGCTCGATTTCTTTTATGAATGAAAATAAGGACAAAATATTAAACATACAACAACATACATGTGAAATTTGATGTTTATCACAAACATATTAGCAACGTGTTTCTGATACCGTAATAACACCATGCATACATCATATTTTTTATATGCCCAATTACATTGTAAAAAATAGATAGCCTAGGATTAGGCCCAAATTATTTATATGCATTATAAAAGAAAAACATATTGGTTTTTACAAAACATGAGTGATTGTTTATTTTTATGGAGCACAGATGTAGATCTAGAAATCTATTAGTGTATGGTGGTTTATATGTTTGCTGTATTCTTTTTTTCATTGGAAGATAGCAAGCACAATTTAGCACGTATACGTGCAGATAGGAGAGTAACAGAGAGCATTGGTACATAAATCTGTACACCTATTGGTACATAAACCTGATCACATAGCCATCAGACATGCATGTAATACGTGATACCATGTATCATCCATAAAAAACAAACGGAAATAAATATGTAGACCGATTGAGCAGGAGGGAGTACCTGGGATTGTCAAACTGTCAGCCACATCGACAGAGATGAATAGGGCTTTTGAAGGCATGTTTCGTCAGCAATAAGACACCAATCCTAACAACAATCAAAGAGGTAGTATTGCTCGTTTCAGGAAGCGAGATGAGCTTGCCGGTGTCTTGTACGCTCCATTAAATTGGACCTAGCTCGTGCATAAGATATCTCGCAGTGGTGACATCTCAATATCCGCCCGGAAAAGTTGGAGAAGATTAACGCAATATTGATGTCCACCTGGACCACCTAGCACGACACCTGAGTTGTAGGGCAGGTACTTCTCGTCTTGTCACCCACGGCGTGCAAGTACATGTTTGTTATCAACTCACGGTGATGAAGCCTCACTGGGGGCCGATCGCAGATCGCCGGTCATGACGTCGCGACAATGCAAGCTAACTCGATTCCAGCCCAACATGATCCTCCATGATGCTTGCACACAGTTCATCCTGCCAGAAGGTTGACCTGAACACGCACGTATACAACCTCCCTGATCAATCTTGCACTTTATTGATCTTTGCAGTTTAATCTACCAAAAAGCGTCATAGATCATGGGATAGAAAAGAGGCAAAGGAGGATGCCCCTGCCCATGGCGGCCCTTGTGAGAAATTTAACTTGGTTGACTGAACGCACATGTATACAACCTCCCTGATTAATCTTGCACATGATAAATCTTTGCAGTTTAACCTACCAAAAATCCAAATTGACCATGGGACAAAAAGAGCAGGAGGAGATTGCGCTGACCGTGGCAGCTGGAGGCTAGACCTTGAAAGAAGTCGAGAGGACGACAACATCGCCACCTAGAGAGAAAAAGAAGAGAGAGATCGGGAAGAGAACCAATCTATCTGGCGGTTGGAGGCTAGACCTAGATAGAAGTCGGGAGGAGGACGGCTGGAGGCTAGACCTAGATAGAAGTCGGGAGGAGGACAACATTGCCACATGGAGAGAAAAAAAAAAAAAGGAAGAGATCCAATCTACCGTGAAAAGAGTAATCTCAACTGTTCATTTTTTGATCCAACGGTAATTACTTGTTAGATGTGAGGATTAACGCGGTAACTCGTATGGTGCATCCAATTAGTAAATATAAGATATAAGATAAGATACTAGTTCTAGCCTCTTTGATTAGCTCAGCTTGCCGGTGGCACACTAGTATAGCAGGTTCAATGGTTTCTAGTTTAGTCTGCCCAAATATATTTCTCATCTTATCATAGGTGTCAAAAGCATTGTTCCCAAGAAAATCTTTCTCGAACATAGAATCCAGGACACGTCTATGAGAAAGAAATAGACCAACATAAAAACTTCTAAGGAGCAATTTAATATGACTCTTAGGATTAGCTCTTGCTTGTATTTATAGTAATCTATCCCATGCTTCTTTAAGGGACTCATCACTTACTTGCTTAAAATCTAAGATTGGGGAACCCTCTCCCAAGTAGGGAGATTGAGGCATGTCCGGAGGAGAACTAGCCATGACGACGAACAAACTAGTAAGCAAAGAAGTAAACTAGTAACAAGCAAAGATAAATATTTTTGTATTTTTGATCTTTACGAGACAAACTAAATATAACAGCAAATAAAAAGAAGAACAAGTGAATGAAAATTTGTGTGAAGTTACTTGATAGTTGATGATGATACTCCCCAGCAACGGCGCCAGAAATCCTTCCTGATACTTGTGATATGCGTTGGGTTTTCCATGAAGAGGAATAGGTTATTGCAGCACAAAGTGGGTAAGTATTTCCCTCAGTTATGAAACCAAGGTTTATCGAACCAATAGGACTATCAATCCTCAACCGTCTTCAGCGGTTGCACACAAATGAACAAACAACTTGCACCCAACACGGGCAAGAGGGTTGTCAATCCCCTTGATCTCGTTATTTGCAAGCAAATGAGTTGTGTAGATAAATGTAGATAATTGTAAATTGTAAAATAAAATAAAAATTAAATAAAGGCATCAAGGTAATAGTAGCGTTTGTATATATATAAGTGAATAGACCCGGGGGCATAGTTTTCCCTAGCGGCATCTCTCATGTAGGCAGCATATGGTGGGTAACAAATTATTATTGGGCAATTGATAGAAAAGCGGATAGTTATGCGATTTTCACGGCAATGATCATGTGTATATAGGCATCACGTCCATAAACTAATAGTCCGACTCCTACATGCACCTATTACTATTACACCACTCATCGACCGCTATCCAGCATGCATCTAGAGTATTACGTAAAACAGAGTAATGCATGTAGAACGATGACATGATGTAGACAAAGTAAACTCAAGCAAAATGAATGAAACCCATCGTGTTATCCTTAGTAGAAACAACACAAAGACGCATCTTGTTCCCTACTTTGTCACCGGGATATAGAAACTCTTCAGGTTGAACCTACCAAAACGCACCACTCCCACCGATGAAATATCAATCTACTTGGCCAAAACACATCAATAAATCGGAGAGCATTACGAAGCTATAATGATCATGCAATTAAGAGACAATATATATCATAGATATCTCAAATACTTTTCATGAATAATCTGAACATAAATCCACAATTCACCAGATCCCAACAAACACACCGCACAATAGGATTACATCGGATAGATCAAAGCGAAGATGCGATGACCATTGTATTGAAGATCAAGAGATAGAGAGATTGCCATCTAGGTACTAGCTATGGACCCGTAGGTTTGTGGTGAACTACTCACACATCATCATGAGGGCGGCAAGGTTGATGTAGAGGCCCTCCGTGATCGATCCCCCCTCCGGCAGGGTGCCGGAACGGAGCTCCAAATGGCCTCGCGACGGAATAGAGACTTGCGGCAGCGGAAAAAGGGTTTCGGGATTGCCTCTGTTATTTTTAGGGTGAAAGAGAATTTATAGGCCAGAGAGGGGCGTCGGGAGACAGCCGAGGGAGCCACAAGCCATCAGGGCACGCCCCCCTGGGGCGCGCCCTGTTAGCTTGTGCGGCCCCCGGCCTCCTTCCGAAGCTTCCAGGTCTTCTTTTGGTCTAGAAAAAATCATCCAAAAGTTTCGTGGCAATTGGACTTTGTTTGGTAACACTACTGCAGGATGCTGCTAACGCGACTAATCAATTAGAGACCCTTCGACGAAACTGTGTGCGATGCATGAATCGCAAACGGTATAGTTCAAGCTCCGTCGCTAATGGCACGAACTGTGTGCGAAGGCGGATCCATCAAATACGATTCAGAAAGTTGTTACGTGTGCGATCTACGGCAGACAGTTTGTTCTTATGAACCGTTTGTGATTAGCGAAGATAACAGAAATGGTTGCACAGATCCAGATGTGTGCGATAGTGGGCACACAGTTCATCACTACAAAATGTGTGCGATAATATAGAAGAACACAAACGATTCAGTATAACAAGATGTGTGCGATATAGGGCACACAGTTCACTACATAAACTACGTGCGATGATATAGCAGAACACAAACGATTCAGCATAACAAGATGTGTGCGATAGAGGGCAAACAGGTCAGTAATCACAATCGTGTGCGAACACAAGAAATAACACAAACGATTGGTGTTAATAACCTGTGTGTGTTGTGGGCAAACGGTTGCTGGTATACAATTTGTCAGCGATTGATGAAATCATCACCAACGGGTTTCGTAGTTTTGTCCGTGTGTACTGTGATTTGCTCTGTCTGCACAACATCTATGTTGCCTACACAAACGGTTGCACAGATCAAGATGTGCATACCGTGCGCTCGGATGAAATGTGCGAGCCAAAATAACACAAACAATTGGGCGTAACAAGATGTGTGTGATGCCCAGCAAACAGGTCAGTAATCTAAATTGTGTGGAAAGGCAGAAAATAACACAGACAGATAATAACACAGACGATTCGTGGTAATAAGCACCTGATTCAGAAAGTGATAGCACAAATTTTTGTTCGCACTCCTACATAATCGACTAAAGAACATAATAGCGACATTACATATCAGCAAGGTTCAGAAAACAGCAAAATGGAAACAACTACTCATCGTCGTTGTTGCGGGGCTGGCCTGTTGGTTCGCCAATGTAGAAATAGCTTCTGCACTCATGCAACATCCTCTCTATGTAAGTAGGATCCGCTTTCGGGTCGGCGATGACCATATTCTTGAACGCTTCATAGGCCCGGACTTTCCTCTGCTCATACCCCATCTAGGTAGCTCCGGTCTCATGGAAAATCCCGTCCACGGCCAAATGCCTGCGTACGGCCCACTTACGACGGAGATATTCAAAGCGGTCGTAAACAACATAGTCAAGAGTTGCGCGCTGTGCTAGAGCGGTAGGAGACTGCAGTAAGGAGGCTGCTGCCCTTATCGAGGCCAAATCCACGCGAGCCGGCAAGGCAACGGTGAACTGGTCGGCGGATGATGCCCTTTCGAAGGCCACAGCCGCGCGTTCCGCGTATAGAACCGTGCTTGCCCGCAACCGATCTGATGTAACCTTCATCTCTTCCGCTATTGCCGCCAAGGCCTCCGGACCCTCAACGGCGCGTACCTGCCTCAACCGCGCGCTCCTCCGCAGCAGGGTCCTCCGCGCGGATGACATGTCTAATGTTGACGATTTTGTGGAGGCGAGGACAGTGGGGAGAAGGACAGATTTGGGGGTGCGAGAGGGGAAAGAGACGATGGAGAGCGAAGAGTGGTGATATTTATTTATGACCATATACACGATTGCAGACAGTTGCTATATGTGTTTCGTGTGCGATTATGTGTGCACGGAAAAGAACTCAAAGACTATGAAAATGCTTCCCGCGCAAGCGCAAGCGCACGCGCCAGCCACAGCGGTAAATTATAAAATGATAAAATCCCCAACCCCCTTGGCAGCAACTAGCTATAAATAACCACATCGATGGCCGGCGGCGGCGAGTCAATGATCCCCTGGCTAGTTGCCACACACACCATCAAACCCCCAATGGCCGACGACAGGATGGAGTTGGGCGACGGCGGAATCGAGGCTGCGTGCTCGATGGTCAGCTTGAGGATCGACGGCCATGCCGCTACCTCTCCCGACGATAGCCAGAGGAGGCAGGAATCACGACATGAGCAAGCCAAGAAGTTCGCCAGGGTCGTCTTGAAAGCAGCTAGCGATCGCCAGCGGGCGATATTGCGGGCTCGGCGCAGAGTGCGCCGGATGGTGCGGGCGGCGGAGCAGGAACCACGATGCCGCAAGGACAACTGCGTCAGTGGCCGCCGCACGAGGCGTGGGCTTATGTCCTAGATGGAGGAGGACGCGGCTCCGGACGCCGGGGGAGGACTTGCGGCCGTTGCTGCAGAATTGGCGATGGTCAGGGTCTCGTCGGCCGTCGTCGTCGAGGCTGACTCTTCCTCGGTCGATCAAGGTGTAGGTCATCGACTTGGTGACCTCCTGTCCCCCTGAGCCAAGGAACGACACGATATCGATGGACGATGGCAGTTGTGCGTGCTGGGTCGGCGTTAGGGGCAGTAGCACTTTTGTGCGTGCGCAGTTCATATGTATTATATTGACGTAAAATTAATAGCGAGCTAATGTTTTGTAAATTACTCCGCCAACTATGCATTGTACCAATTTGAGTAGGTAAATGCTTGATTGAATTGCTAATGCCTGATTTGTGCTTGCACTGTGGGCACAACGGTTGCGTTCGTCGGCGGCAGCCGGCTGCGACAGGCGTCGTTGAGCTCGAAGATTTGGTCGGGCCGAGGTCGAGAACGAGCAAGTATACAACAATGCGAATGAGGAAGAAGGGGGAGAGGGTCGGGGACTCGGGGTAGAGGGTCCGCGTAAGAAACGGTTCGTAAACATGAACCGTGTGTGATTACTGCCATTAAAGTTTTTGTTGGGACCTTAATTTAGTGCATGTACGAACTAAAATCCCAACTACAGTATACGGGTGTGACGGGAGAAGTTTGGATTGTCGTTCGATCACGGTGCATCCTACGGTGCGCATGCGCGATCCGTGTGGCTGGTGTTCTGGCCAATCAGAACACATCGCAAAATGGGGTGAACGCACACGGCATACGCAAAGTAACTGGTTGCCCAAACAAATCACAAAGTTTCAAGGGAAACCCATATTTCCTTGGTCGTTTCTCCATTATTATTTTTCTACTATCAACATACCCACTATAATGCAACGTGTCCAAAATTCACATTCTTTCATGCTCGTTTACCATACTTAGTCTTTTTTGTGCACTTTTCTAGGCATTTACTGCTTATAATTTAAGTTCGAACGTTTTATTCATGAAAAGGTTTTCAAAACATTTGAGGAGGTATATATGGATAATGTCGTGATAGACACTCTTCATATACCGGACCATCACCTATGGAGTTTCATGGCTCGGAGAGCGAAAATCGCCATGTTTTCAAGGGGAACCCATATTTCCTTGGTCCTTTCAACTTGATTTATTTTCTACGATCAACACACCCACTAGAATGCACCATGTCCAAATTTCACAATTTGCAGGCTCATTTATCGTATTTGGTCCCTTTTGTGTACTTTCTAGGTCCTTTGTGCTTATAATTCTGGTTAGAACGCTCTGTACATGAAAAGGCATTCAAAAAGGACTCGAAAATTTGTAATTGTGTCGTTGAATAAGTTTTCATGTATTTTATAGTAAACTAATACAATTTTAGAGGATATGTGTGGGAAGAGGCAACCAAAGATGTGCCGTTTATTTGTTTTGTAACTATAGAAAAAATGGAAAACGTGTCTGAAGAACATGTTATCTCGTGTGGTGCCCGGGCATGACCTCAATATGATCCGGTAAAACTTTGAGGAGGTATGGATAATGTCGTGATAGACACTCTTCATAAACCGGACCATCACCTATGGAGTTTCATGGTTCGGGGAGCGAAAATCGCCATGTTTTCTAGGGGAACCCATATTTTTCCTTGGTCCTTTCAACTAGATTTATTTTATATGATCAACATGCCCACTAGAATAATGCACCATGTCCAAATTTCACAATTTTCAGGCTCGTTTATCGTATTTGGTCCCTTTTGTGTACTTTCTAGGTCCTTTGTGCTTATAATTCAGGTTAGAACGTTCTGTACATGAAAAGGCGTTAAAAAAGGACTCGAAAATTCGTAATTGTGTCGTTCAATAAGTTTTCATGTATTTTATAGGAAACTAATACAATTTTAAAGGATATGTGTGGGAAGAGGCAACCAGAGATGTGTCATTTATTTATTTTTGTAACTCTAGAAAAATGGAAAACATGCTTGAAGAACATGTTATCTCGTGTGGTGCCCGGGCATGACCTCAATATGATTCAGTAAAAAATCGAGGAGGTGTGAATAATGTCATGATAGACACTCTTCATAAACCGGACCATCACCTAAGGAGTTTCATGGTTCGGGGAGCGAAAATCGCCATGTTTTCAAGGGAACCCATATTTTTCCTTGGTCCTTTCAACTAGATTTATTTTCTACGATCAAATTGCCCACTAGAATAATACAGCATGTCCAAATTTCACAATTTTCAGGCTCGTTTATCGTATTTGGTCCCTTTTGTGTACTTTCTAGGTCCTTTGTGGTTATAATTCAGGTTAGATTGTTTTGTACATGAAAAGGCATTCAAAAAGGACTAGAAAATTTGTAATTGTGTCGTTGCATAAGTTTTCATGTATTTTATAGGAAACTAATACAATTTGAAAGGATATATATTTGTGGGAAGAGGCAACCAGAGATGTGTCGTTTATTTATTTTGTAACTCTAGAAAAATGGAAAACATGCTTGAAGAACATGTTATCTCATGTGGTGTCCGGGCTTGACCTCAATACGATTCGGTAAAAATTTGAGGAGGTATATATGGATAATGTCGTGATAGACACTCTTCATATATCAGACCATCACCTATGGAGTTTCATGGCCCGGAGAGCGAAAATCGCCATGTTTTGAAGGGCAACCCATATTTCCTTGGTCCTTTCAACTAGATTTATTTTTTACGATCAACATACCCACTAGAATGTACCATGTCCAGATTTCACAATTTTCAGGCTCGTTTATCGTATTTGGTCCCTTTTGTGTACTTTCTAGGTCCTTTGTGCTTATAATTCAGGTTAGAACGTTATGTACATGAAAATGCGTTCAAAAAGGACTCGAAAATTCGTAATTGTGTCATTGAATAAGTTTTCATGTATTTTATAGGAAACTAATACAATTTTAAAGGATATGTGTGGGAAGAGGCAACCAGAGATGTGGCGTTTATTTATTTTGTAAGTCTAGAAAAATGGAAAACATGCTAGAAGAACATGTTATCTCGTGTGGTGCCCGGGCACGACCTCAATATGATTCGGTAAAAAATTGAGGAGGTATGGATAATGTCTTGATAGACACTCTTCATAAACCGGACCATCACCTATGGTGTTTCATGGTTCGGGGAGCAAAAATCGCCATGTTTTCAAGGGGAACCCATATTTCCTTGGTCCTTTCAACTTGATTTATTTTCTACGATCAACATACCCACTAGAATGCACCATGTCCAAATTTCACAATTTTCAGGCTCGTTTATCGTATTTAGTCCCTTTTGTGTATTTTCTAGGCCTTTTGTGTTTATAATACATCTTTAATGACAAACACTTTCTTACAACAAACCGTTTGCAAAGCGTCCGATGGCACGAGAGAGAGAGAAGACTTGAATTTTTTCCGACCCGGGATCACCAATTTTCTCTTTTCTCGCACACGGGTATTTGATGCGCTTCGTCTGCGTTGCGTGTCCCCCCCCCCCCCCCCCGTAAGGTTCGAGTTTTGCCCCCAAATTTTCAATAGGCGCGTGATTTCAGTAGTTATTCCTCCCACCCCATACCCACCCATCACATTTCCTCCCTATCCCCACCCCCCCCTCTCCCCCTGCTCTAACTGCAGCCCAAACCGCCGCCGCCGCAACCAAATCTACGTTCTGCACCAGTCTTGCTCGTCGATCTAGTGAGGTAACCTCTGATCTCCATCACCGCCCCGGCCCGATAGCTCAGATGGAGCATGCGAACCACCCTCACGCCTCCACATCCCCACCCCCTATCGCCGAGCATCCCCGCGTAAGCCCAACCACATATCACGCGGATGTCGAGGAGCTGGTCATGGCGGTCGATGATGTGGTGAACGCTATGCGTGCCGACCCGGAGGAACACCTCGCCGCCGACGTCGCCAACTTGGTGCGGGCTCTGGCCTTGATGAAATCCCCAAGCAACGACCCCCCGAGACTTACCAAGTATGAATTGTCCAGTTCATTTTTACGAATACCAGTATAGCAATGTTTAACCGTGTCAATTTCAGTATCAACGGTACACGTTTAAACCGCCATGTTAGGTTGTCTGTACTTTGTAGTCAACACGTTCGTTGTTCATTTCAGTTATGCGCAATGTGTTGTTCAAGTATGAACTGTGCAGTTCAATTTTACCAATACCAGTTACAAACTTACAATGCCTATACTAGGTTGTTGTTAAGCCTGCTGTAGTGAACAGTTATATCCATTATTTACGTTGTCCATTCGGTATTGTGCTACTCTTCGCAAAGAAGATATCACTGGAGATGATGTCCTTCAATTACCATTAGATATTTTTGGTGCATGTTAACCCTGTTGTAGTTGACATGCCTTTCCTTGTACTTACGCAGTTTCATAATGCACGACGATGTTGTTTACCGTCGAGGTTAGTCACATCCCAATATCTTATAGTATTTTACATCATTTGTTCAGTTGCAGTTTAGCTTCTAACATTTACTTGTTGCTTGTAGGTACATATGTTAGCGGTACTGATCCACGCTGCGACCAGCAGGAACACCTAGCCACCGACTTTGTGCAGGCTCTGGCCGAGTTGAAGTACCCCAGCAACTACCCCTCGGGATTTACCAAGTATGAATTGGCTCGTGATGTTTAACTGTGCCAATTTCTGTTTCACTGGTACAAGTTTTAATGACTATATTAGGTTGTCTGAACTCTGAAGTTAACACATCCAATTTAATTTCACCAATACCTGTCCCTTTGTTACCGTGCTACTCCTCGCAATGAAAATATCACCGGAGATATTGTCGTTTAGTTAACATTTGCTATTTTTGGTGGATGTTAACCCTGTTGTATTTAACACGCCTTTCTATGTGCTTATGTAGGGCTACGATGCGTGATGCTGTTGTTTACCATCGAGGTTAGTCACCTCCCATTTTTGTTATAATATTTTACATCATTTGTGCAATTGCAGCTTATGTTCTAACATTTATTTGTTGCTTGTAGGTACATATATCAGCGGTATTGATTCACGCTTCGACCCCCTTTGCATATGGGGCAATGAGATAAACATGAACAATCATCAAGTGAGGAAACTAAGAAAAATTGTTAGGCAGAAGAGACATCTGATTGGAATTAAACTCTTTATTTATACTTTATCCAAGACATCAGTGAACTTTAGGATGGTAAGTAATCTGTTGCCTTCTTTTCCAGCCCAGAACAAGTTACTCTATTAGACATGAATACCTGAAAGTTGTCTCTTTTCAGTGGTTTCGGAAGGAATTTACTCAAGATTACCTAGCAAACTACCTGACCGATGTGGAGGCAACGAAGGTTATAGTATATAATTCATGCTACCATGATAACGGTCTAGAAGTCTTCCTGAAGGCGGTGAAGGATGGACGGGCGATCATCACAAGGGGTTGGACAAAAGTTGTGCACACCTTTGGCATGGAGGAGGGCACATTATGGGTATTTTGCTTCTTCAACACCATCGACAGCCAAAAGCATTTACAATTCTCTCTTCACCTTTATCGCCTCTAGTACTATATATTGTGGTTCATCATATTTAATCTTCTACCGAACTATGTAACCATGGAACATGTACCGAGCTTTTGATTTATGCATTGGTTGTTGAACCATTGTAATTAGGGTATGTATTGATGGATGTGAAATCCATATTTCATAACTAAAAATTTGAAATTTCCAATTCTAATAATAAATTAATGAAAATAAGCTATTTGGTAATAAATTACAGCGCACACAGCTAGAACGATTAAACCGTGTGCGATGGTGTCATATGTCACACACGATTGTTTGAAATATGACACCATCGTGTGATTATCAGCTTTACAACACACAGTCGCATATTTTGCGTGTGTGGGATGCGCGCACTGTCACACACGCGTTTGCACGCTGTAACTGTGTGTGATTGCCGTTAATAGCACAAACGGTTACGAACCTGCGTGCGTGTGTAATGTAGAACGATCAAGAGACGGTTGACATACGTTTCGCGTGTGCGATTCGAATAAGTATCACACACGAATATATCTGTGCCATCGTCTCGGATGTGTGCTTGACCACAAACACAACATCAAAGTGTGGCGTCTGTGATAGGCTACGACTTCGCATATGTTTACGTTAGGCGAATCGTCAGCAGGCGCTCGCACCATCGCAGACGATGTTTCAGTGTCGTGTGGGATGACCCCACCCCTATCGCCCACACATGCAAGGCGACGGTTCGGAATTACGTCGCGGAAAGGGGTTAAAAACCGTTTGTATAGCACGTAACGGTACCAGTGTAATGTAAACCTGAAAAGTAAAAAAACACGCAGAAAACAGCAACTGGCACTGGGCACTGGGTCAATAGGTTAGTGCTAAAAAATATTATAAATTGGTAAATAAAGACCCAAAAATTATCCTAGAATAATAATATATCAAGTTCGATCAATCAAAAATTATAGATATGTTGGATACGTATCATCGAGCGTCTTTGTGTTTCTCCTTGGCACAAGCCGCCTGCACGTCAAAGGGGGGCTTCCTGAGCATCGCGCCTCAAAAGCCCTTACCTCCTCACGGAGCCCTGCACCCACTGGCCTTGCTAGGCACGCGCCCCATCATACCTGCGACGGTCGTAGCACACTCGGGGGGCTGGTCCTCACGATGTAGGGCACAATGGCAATGCAAAAAAGAAAACCAAACCTCAGGAGATAACAAGGGAATTGCAATAGGAAATTAAAGCTTAGTGTGATTACAGAGGCAAAATGTCTTCACACCCACACGGGGCCACAAACTCTGATAACAGGAAGCAAGGAGAAAAGAGAAGAGGAGCCTACGAAGATGGGACGCCGCCGCTGTCGGCGTCGTCGGCGCCCTCAGGGCCATCGCTCTCCTCCGAGCTCTCGGGAGCATGCGCAAACTTTTCCACCAAGGCGTCCACATGGCCCCGCACCCCCTCCTGAGATCGTCGTGGAGCTCCTCGAGGACAGGCTGCATCACCCCGGTGAAATCGAAGTAGGCATTGGCATAGAGGAGGTTGCTGAACATCCTCATCAAGGCCTGGTCCAGAAGGTCGCGGGCCTCCTCCTCGATGACGGCATCCTGCCTCGCGGTCCCCGTCCTTAACGCCTCCACCACCTTGGTGAAGAAGTCCACATAGCCCGCGTCGGTGTCCTGATACGTCTCCAACGTATCTATAATTTTTGCTTGTTCCATGTTGTTATATTATCATTCTTGGATGTTTTACAATCATTTTATAACAACTTTATATCATTTTTTGGGACAAACCTATTGACATAGTGCCAAAGTGCCAGTTGCTGTGTTTGCTTGTTTTTTACTTCGCAGAAAATCAATACCAAACGGAGTCCAATCGCGACGAAACTTTTTGGAGATTTTTTCTAGACCAAAAGACACCCAGTGGGCCAAAGAAGTGTCGGGGGAGTGGGCCGAGGAGACCACAACCCAGCAGGGCACGCCAGGGGGGCCCGGTGCGCCCTGATGGGTTCTGCCCTCCTCGGGGCCCCTCTCCACCGCCTCTAATGCCTATAAATTCCCAAATATTCCGAAAACCCTAGGGGAGTCAACGAAACACAATTCCAGCCGCCGCAAGTTCCAGAACCTCAAGATCCAATCTAAACACCATCACGGAGGGGTTCATCTTCCTCATAGGTGCCTCTCCGATGATGCGTGAGTAGTCCACCATAGACCTACGGGTCCGTAGGCAGTAGCTAGATGGCATCCTCTCTCTCTCTCTCTTATGATTCTCAATACAATGGTCTCTTGGAGATCTATTTGATGTAAACTTTTGCGGTGTGTTTGTTGGGATCCGATGAATTTTGAGTTCATGATCAGTTTCTATCCATGAATATTATTTGAGTCTTCTTTGATCTCTTATATGCATGATTACTTATAGCCTCGTATTTCTTCTTCGAATCTTTGGTTTAGTTAGGCCCACTAGATCGATTTTTCTTGCCATGGGAAGAGGTGCTTTGTGATGGGTTCGATCTTGCGGTGTTCTTTCCCAGTGACAGAAGGGGCAACAAGACACGCATGTATCGTTGCTATTAAGGATAACAAGATGGGGTCTATTCCTACATGAATAGATCTTGTCTACATCATGTCATCGTTCTTATTGCATTACTCCGTTTTTCCATGAACTTAATACACTAGATGCATGCTGGATAGTGGTCGATGTGTGGAGTAATAGTGGTAGATGCAGGTAGGAGTCGGTCTACTTATCTTGGACGTGATGCCTATATAATGATCATCGGCTTGGATATCGTCATGACTATTCGATTTTCTATCAATTGCACAATAGTAATTTGTTCACCCACCGTGCGCTATACTCATGAGAGAAGCCACTAGTGAACCCTACGCCCCCCGGGTCTACTTTTCCAACATATTGCTTTCAGATCTATCTTTTTGCATCTTTGTTTTCAGATCTACAAAACCAAAAACCCAAAAACATATTGCTGCGTATTTGCTCTTTTTTATTTTGTGTTCTTGAGAGATCTATCACTACCTAATATATCTTTTTACCGTAGAGAGATTGACAACCTCTCTTTCGCGTCGGGTTGGAAATATTTGT
Source organism: Elymus sibiricus (assembly GCA_039707655.1). Classification (NCBI taxonomy): domain Eukaryota; kingdom Viridiplantae; phylum Streptophyta; class Magnoliopsida; order Poales; family Poaceae; genus Elymus; species Elymus sibiricus. The sequence goes on from CM077663.1 coordinate 100,416,005, forward strand.
TGTTTGTGTGCAGGTGCTGCTTATTGGGTAGTGGTGATCCTCCTACTGGTTCGATAACCTTGGTTTCATAACTGAGGGAAATACTTACCGTCGATGTGCTGCATCATCCCTTCCTCTTTGGGGAAATACCGACGCAGTCTCAAGCCATGTCAAAGGAATTTCTGGCGCCGTTGCCGGGGAGGAAGCGGTCTCTTCTATGTGCCTATCGTAGGCGCCGAGGGGACTCCATCATCATCTACCAGGTTGCTAATCACAAATCTCATCTCCTTGTAATTACATTATTTACCATTTGCCTCTCGTTTTAATCTCCCCCACTTCACAAAATTTGCCGTTTTATTCGCCCTCTTTTTCGTTTGCCTTCTTTCTCGCCGGATTTCTTTTTGTTTGCTTGTGTTGCCATGTGCCTTCTATTTTCTTGCATCTTTTCTTGCTAAAAATCTATTGTTATGGATCCTCATCCACTTGCTAATCTTTTCAAAAGACCAAATTATGATGAACCAATTGCTAGTGAATTGAGTGCACTTGATTATCTCCATGAAGTTTTGTTTGAAAATCATGAATCTGAAAATTTTGATGAAGTGTTGAAAGAAGAAATTTATAAGGTGATTCATGATATCTCCTTGATTGAAAAGCATGATTGCAATGTTGCTAGTATGAATTCTCTAAATATCCATGATGCTAATGATATGCAAAGCCACAAGCTTGGGGATGCTATGTTTGATGAAGGTGATATTTTTAGTCCCCCAAGTTTTGATGAGCAAATTTATAATGATGATTGCATGCCTCCTATTTATGATGATGGTGATGACACGTATGCTATAATGAGTAATGATAATCATGAAACTTATCATCATGGTTTTAATCTGCAATGTGGTTATGTCAATCAAGTGTCTTATGATAGTTATTTTGTTGAGTTTGCTCCTACTACCATGGATGAAAAGGAATTTGCATATGTGGAGAGTAATGAAATTCTATGTTTGTGCATCATGAAAAGAATGATTTATGTGATGGTTATATTGTTGAATTCCTTCATGATTCTAGTGAAATTTATTATGAGGGAGGAACATATGCTTGTAGCAATGGCAATAATATCAAGTTTCCTCTCTATGTGTTCAAAAGTTTTGAAGTTATGCTTGTTTCGCCTTCCTATGCTAGTTGATTCTTGTTCCCATAAATTGTTTGCTCACAAAATCCCTATGCATAGGAAGTGGGTTAGACTTAAATGTTCTTGTCATGAGATTCATGATGCTCTCTTGCAGATTTCAATTACTACTTTTTATTTGAGCATCATTGAAATCATCATGCCTAGCTAGGGGCGTAAAACGATAGCGCTTGTTGGGAGGCAACCCAATGAATAAATTTATTTTTGATTTTTCCTTTATATTTTTTAGTGTTGACACAATTATGCCTCTGTTATGATTGTGTTTTTATGGTTTATTTAGTGTTTGTGTCAAGTAGAGCCTGTAGGATGATTCATAAGATGAGTAGAAGCGATGCTGAATCTGAAACAGAAACTTTACGTCCAGTATATGAATTTTCATTTTTTGCAGGAACGTGATCTTGAGCTGAATTTTAACATAGTGTTTCTATACAAATTCCTTAAGTTGTCCTAATTTTTCAGAATTTTTAGAGTTAAAGAAGTATGGTTAGAGTACAGATTACTACAGACTATTCTGTTTAAGACAGATTCTGTTTTCGTTGCATTGTGTGCTTGTTTTGATGAATCTATGGTTTGTATCGGGGGGTATAAGCCATTGTAAAGTTAAAATACAGTACGTATAATGCAATTATAAAATATGAATGGGTTTGCAACAGCACCTAAAGTAGTGATTTTCTTTATTATACTAACGGATCTCACGAAGATTTTGTTGAGTTTTGTGTGATTGAAGTTTTCAAGTTTTGGGTGAGATCACGATGGATGAAGGAATAAGGAGTGATAAAAAACCTAAGCTTTGGGATGCTACCGCACCCCCAAGATATATCCAAAGATAAAGAAGCAACTAAGCATGGGGATGCCCCCGAGTGGGGCATCCCCTCTTTCTTCTAACGACCATCGGTATTTTACTTGGAGCTATATTTTTATTCGTCACATATCATGAGTTTTGCTTGGAGCGTCTTGTATCTTTGCTTGCTTTGTTTGTTAGTTTTTCCTTTGTATCCTTGCTGGGCACACCTATTTGATAAAGCCAAAACCATGCTATGATTTGTTAGAATTGCTCTATGTGCTTCACTTAAACTTTTTGAGTTATAGAATTGCTCTAGTGCTTCACTTATATCTTTTTGAGCACGGTGTGCTTGGAAATTTTTGTAGAAATACTATCATGCTTCACTTAGATTAATTTGAGAGTTAGTAAATTTTGGAGAAATCCTCTCATGCTTCACTTATACCTTTTTGAGAGATGAAATCTTTATGCTCATGTGCTTCACTTAAATTTGTTTGAGCTTGCCAAAAAGCAAAGGCAATATACGAAACTAGTCCCAAAGTGATAGATATCGAAGGAGGATATAATAAAAACTTTCATGAAGATCATTGGGCAAATTAAACTTGATTCCTTGTAATAGTTTTGAAACATGATGATAGTAATATGTGAGTCATGTTAGTGAGTAATTATGCTTAGTAGGAATATTGGTGTTAAGGTTTGTGATTCCCTATGCATGCACGAAAGTCAATAGTTATGCAATGAAATTATATCCTACTTATGATGTATTATTCGGTGTTAGTTATGCTCAATGCTCGCTTATGTGAAGTTTCGTTTCTTGGTTTGATTGCTTCCCAATCTATTTGCTAACCTCCATTTGTACTAAGTAGAAATACTACTTGTGCATCCAAAATCCTTAAACCAAGTTTTGCCTTATGAGTCCACCATACCTACCTATATGCGGTATTTCCATGCCGTCCCAAGCAAATTTGTATGTGCCATCTCTAAATTTTTGAAAATAAATTTTCTCTTTTGTGTGCCCGTACCGCTCATGAAACGGTGGGGAGTGTCCAATATTTTTCCATGCTAGATGTGTTATTCTCAAGATGAGTGTTTATTCACTTGTCATTGCACGAGAGTGCGGCGGTAATAGGGATGCCCATTCTCGAAATGAAAAAGAAAAAGAAATATTTACTTTATGTTGTCAAATAATAAATTCCTTGGAAAGTGTTGGTATGGAAGGCAACCGTGGATACGGCCCGCCATGGAAAGTGAAAGTTTGGTGGAAAAAGGAATAAACTTTATTTTCTGTTTGGGAACCGCCTATGATATATCTAGCATGGAAAGTATTGTGAGCTACTTTGTCATTTTCGTTGACAGGAAAAGCATGCCACCCAAAATATTTTTCTCTCTCAATTTAAACCTTGAGCTCTGGCACCTCTACAAATCCCTACTTCCCTCTGCAAAGGGTCTATCTTTTACTTTATGCAATTTTTATTTTTGCTTTGAGTCTCCATCTTCTCTTATAAGCACCAACTAGGGGGCACTATGATCGTACTTGAGCATTGGGCATAGTTAATATTTGAGTGTGTTTCATGAATGGATCAATGATTGAGCATGATGGGCTAGGGATAACTTTCTTTAGTGTTGATATTTTGAAAGACATGGTTGCTTGTTGACATGCTTGAGTATTGAAGTCATTATGCTAAAACTATACTACTGCTTTGAATCATTTACAAGTCCAAATGTCCATGCTATACAAAAGAAAAGAATATGATGAACATGTTAGGCAGCATTCCACATCAAAAATTCTGTGTTTATCATTTACCTACTCGAGGATGAGTAGGAATTAAGCTTGGGGATGCTGATATGTCTCCAACGTATCTATAATTTTTGCTTGTTCCATGCTGTTATATTATCATTCTTGGATGTTTTACAATCATTTTATAACAACTTTATATCATTTTTTGGGACTAACCTATTGACATAGTGCCAAAGTGCCAGTTGCTGTTTTTGCTTGTTTTTTACTTTGCAGAAAATCAATACCAAACGGAGTCCAATCGCGACAAAACTTTTTGGAGATTTTTTCTGGACCAGAAGACACCCAGTGGGCCAAAGAAGTGCCGGGGGAGTGGGCCGAGGAGACCACAATCCACTAGGGCATGCTAGGGGGGCCTCGGCGCGCCCTGATGGGTTGTGCCCTCCTCGGGGCCCCTCTCCACCGCCTCTGATGCCTATAAATTCCCAAATATTCCGAAAACCCTAGGGGAGTCGACGAAACACAATTCCAGCCGCCGCAAGTTCCAGAACCTCGACATCCAATCTAAACACCACAACGGAGGGTTTCATCTTCCTCATAGGTGCCTCTCCGATGATGCGTGAGTAGTCCACCATAGACCTACGGGTCCGTAGGCAGTAGCTAGATGGCTTCCTCTATCTCTCTTATGATTCTCAATACAATGGTCTCTTGGAGATCTATTTTATGTAAACTTTTGTGGTGTGTTTGTTGGGATCCGATGAATTTTGAGTTCATGATCAGTTTCTATCCATGAATATTATTTGAGTCTTATTTGATCTCTTATATACATGATTACTTATAGCCTCGTATTTCTTCTTCGAATCTTTGGTTTAGTTAGGCCGACTAGATCGGTTTTTCTTGCCATGGGAAGAGGTGCTTTGTGATGGGTTCGATCTTGCGGTGTTCTTTCCCAGTGAGAGAAGGGGCAGCAAGACACGCATGTATCGTTGCTATTAAGGATAACAAGATGGGGTCTATTCCTACATGAATAGATCTTGTCTACATCATGTCATCGTTCTTATTGCATTACTCCGTTTTTCCATGAACTTAATACACTAGATGCATGCTGGATAGCGGTTGATGTGTGGAGTAATAGTGGTAGATGCAGGCAGGAGTCGGTCTACTTATCTTGGACGTGATGACTATATAATGATCATCGCCTTGGATATCGTCATGACTATTCGATTTTCTATCAATTGCCCAACAGTAATTTGTTCACCCACCGTGCGCTACACTCATGAGAGAAGCCACTAGTGAACCCTACGGCCCCCGGGTCTACTTTTCCAACATATTGCTTTCAGATCTATCTTTTTGCATCTTTGTTTTCAGATCTACAAAACCAAAAACCGAAAAACGTATTGCTGCATATTTGCTCTTTTTATTTTGTGTTCTTGAGAGATCTATCTCTCCTATCTATCACTACCTAATCTATCTTTTTACCGTAGAGAGATTGTCAACCTCTCTTTCACGTAGGGTTGCAAGTATTTGTTGTTTGTGTGCAGGTGCTGCTTATTGGGTGGTGGTGATCCTCCTACTGGTTCGATAACCTTGGTTTTGTAACTGAGGGAAATACTTACCGTCGCTGTGCTGCATCATCCCTTCCTCTTTGGGGAAATACCGACGCGGTCTCAAGCCACGTCACGTCTGCGAAGGAAGCATCACGAGCACCGGCCCATAAAGCAGCCTGCAGCGTACTACCTCCTCAAGAAGCCTGCAACAGGCCTCACGAGCGCTGCCTCGCGAGGTAACCTGTGGCACTCATACTCACTAAGTGTTGGCGGGAGGCCTCACGGGCCTACGCTTCACGAGGCATACCCCATAAGCTCCAGCACACCAAGGCTTGTGCCCCACAAAAGCTAAGTCCAAGTACTTCATGAATACGTTGACATTTCTTGAGCTCTTTTCCCCGTGATCTTGTCGAGCGTCCAAAGGGGGGCTTCCTAAGCATCGTGCCTCAGGAGCCCTTACCGCCTTGCGGAGCCCTACACCCCCTGGCCTTATTGGGCACGCACCCCTGCATACCAGCAACGATCGTAGCACGCTCAGGGACTGGGTCCTGATGACGCAGGGCACAATGGCAATGCAAAAAAGGAAAACCAAAGCTCACGAGATAACAAGGGAATTGCAACAGGAAATAAAAGCTTAATGCGAATACAGAGGCACAATGTCTTCACCTCCCCCCCCCCACGGGGCCACAAACTTTGATAACAGGGAAGCAAGGAGAAAATCGGAGAGGAGCCTAAGCAGATGTGGCGCTGTCGCTCTCGCTGCCGTCGACGCCCTCAAGGCCGCTGCTCTCCTCTAAGCTCTCGCTGCACAAACTTCTCCACCAAGGCATCCACATGGTCCCGCACCCCCTCCTAAGCTCGTCGTGGAGATCCTTGGGGACAGGCTACATCACCCCAGCGAAGTCAAAGTCGACATTGGCGTGGAGGAGGTTGCTGAAGATCCTCGTCAACGCATGGTCTAGAAGGTCGCGGGCCTCCTCCTCAACGACGACATCCTGCCTCATGGTCCCCGTACTTAGCACCTCCATCATCTTGGTGAAGAAGTCCAGATAGCCCGCGTCGGCATCCGCGAAGGAAGCTTCACGAGCACAGACCCACGAAGCAGCCCGCAGTGTACTGCCTCCTCAAGAAACCTACAACAGACCTCACGAGCGTTGCCTCGCGAGGTAGCCTGTGGTGCTCATACTCACTAAGTGCTGGCGGGAGGCTGATACGTCTCCAACGTGTCGACAATTTATGAAGTATTCATGCCATGATTGCCTATGTTTACAATACTTTTATATGGTTTTGATGCACTTTATATGATTTATCTAGAACTAACCCGGACTGACGTTGTTTTCAGCAGAATTACCGTGGTGTTGCTTTTGTGCAGAAAATGAAAGTTCTCGGAATCGCCCGAAACTTTTATTTTATTTTTTCTGGAGAAAATAAGAAATACTGGAGCGAAGAACCACCGGAGGGGAGCCACCCGTGGGGCACAAGCCATCAGGGCGCGCCCCCCCAGGTCGCGCCCTGATATGTGGTGGGGCCCACGAGGCTCCGTTGCGCGTGATTCCAACGCTGAAAAATCCTATAAATCCCAGAAACCCCAGAAATAAATAGAGACTCTCTGTTCCACCGTCGCAACTCTCTATATCGACGAAAAAGCAATCTGGAGACGTTCCAGTGCCCTGCCGGAGAGGGGAAACCATCATCGGTGGCCATCTTCATCATCCCGGTGGAGGCCATGATGAGCAGGGAGTAGTTCACCCTCGGGGCCGAGGGTATGTACCAGTAGCTATGTGTTCAATCTCTCTCTCTCTCTCTCTCATGTTCTTGAGATGTCGCGATCTTGATGTATCACAAGCTTTGTTAATATAGTTGGATCATATGATGTTTGTCCCTTGCTATCATGTTGTGATGAATTGAATCTTTCCCTTTGAGATCTCGTTGTGTTGGATTGAATATTTTGGTTTGAGAACACTTGATGTACGTCTTGAGTGGGATACCCGTAGTGACATTGGGGTATTCTATTGATTCATTTGATATATGCTGAGGCATCAACTTGCGGATTCCGGTGACCTTGGGGGTCTATGCATAGGGGTTGATTGCACATTTTCATACCACGTTCTCCGATAGAAATCTTGGGGTGCTCCTTGAAGTTCTTTGTGTTGGATTGAATATGATAGACCTGAAATTGTTTGATGCATGTCGCAGAATTTACCCACGGATACTTGAGGTGACATTGGAGTATCTAGGTGACATTAGGGTTGATTGATATGTATCATTGGTGTTGTTCTAGTACGAACTGTAAGGCTGTTTGTGACACTTATAGGAATAGCCCAAAAGATTGATCGAAAAGAATAACTTTGAGGTGGTTCTACTACCTACACCAATTTCATCTTATGTTCTTTGCTAGATAGGAACTTTGGAGCGATTCTTTGTTGCACGTTGAGGGATGATCATATGATTCAACTATGTTAGCATTGTTCGGAGATTGCACTAGTGAAAGTATGAACCCTGGGCCTTATTTCCAAGCATTTTATACAACATTTTGCTTGCTGTCTACCACTTGTTACCTTGCTGTTTTTATTTATTCAGATTACAAAAACCTATATCTACCATCCATATTGCACTTGTATCACCATCTCTTCGCCGAACTAGTGCACCTATACAATTTGCCATTGTATTGGGTGTGTTGGGGACACAAGAGATTTCTTGTATTTGATTGCAGGGTTGTTTGAGAGAGACCACATTCATCCTACACCTCCCACGGATTGATAAACCTTAGGTCATCCACTTGAGGGAAAATTGCTACTGTCCTACAAAACTCTGCGCTTGGAGGCCCAACAAAGTCTACAAGAATAAAGTTGCGTAGTAGACATCAAGCCGTTTTCTGGCGTCGTTGCCGGGGAGGTGAGTGCTTGAAGGTATATCTTTCAATCTGGAAATTAAATATTTTAGTTTCTAGTTTTTCACTAGTTTGGTTTTATAAAAGAAAACTACAAAAATGGAATTTAGGTTGCCTCAATTGTTTCGTCTTTTTAATGTGTTCCGTGAAAATGATGTTTCGGAAAATTGTGCTCAATTGGTAGAGGAAGAATTTATGAAAATACTTAATGAGAATTCCTTGAATGATGAGCATGATTGCAATGTTGCTAGTATGAATTCTCTGAATATCCATGATGCTAATGATATGCAAATCCACAAGCTTGGGGATGCTATGTTTGATGAAGATGATATTTTTAGCCCCCCAAATTTTGATGAGCAAATTTATTATGATGATGGCATGCCTCCTATCTATGATGATTATGATGATGACATGTATGCTATAAAGAGTGATAGTAACCATGAAACTTGTCATCATGATTTTAATATTGAATGTGGTTATGTCAATCAAGTATGTCATGACAGTTATTTTGTTGAGTTTGCTCCCACTACAATGAATGAGAAGAAAATTGCTTATGTGGAGAGTGATAAATTTTCTATGCTTGTAGATCATGAAAAGAATGCTTTATGTGATAGTTATATTGTTGAATTCCTTCATGATGCTACTGAAAATTACTATGAGGGAGGAACATATGCTTGTATGAATTGCAATAATATCAAGTTTCCTCTCTATGTGTTGAAAATCTTGAAGATATGCTTGTTTTGCCTTCCTATGCTAGTTGATTCCTGCTCCCATAAATTGTTTGCTCACAAAATCCCTATGCATAGGAAGTGGGTTAGACTTAAATGTAATTTTCATGAGATTCATGATGCTCTCTTGCTTGTTTCAATTACTACTTTTTATGTGAGCATCATTGAAATCATCATGCCTAGCTAAAAGGCTTTAAAGAAAAGTGCTTGTTGGGAGACAACCCAACACTTTTACTTTCTGTTTTTGTGTGTTCACATGATTAATCTACTGTGGCAATCATGTTTTGTGTCTTTTATTTCAATAATGTGCCAAGTAAAGCCTTTGGGATAGTATGGATACTTGTTGATTTGATTCTGTGCAAAAACAGAAACTTTTGCCTCCAGTAAATAATTTCTCTGATTTTACTGGAGAGTCAAAAAAATCTGAAATTTTTACAAAGTATTTATATGCAAATTATTTAAGTTGTCCCAATTTTTCAGAACTTTTAGAGACAGGGAAGTATGGTTATACTACAGACCTTCACAGACTGTTCTGTTTTTGACAGATTCTGTTTTGCATGCATAGTTTGCTTGTTTTTGTATTCCCATAGCTTATATTCAGTGATATAAATTATGTGAATGGTAGAATACAGTAGATATTATTTGAGAACAATTATGAATCTTCTCTTGACAATACCTAAGTGAATGATCTTTATTTATTATACTAACCCATCTCACGAAGTCCCGTTAAGTTTTGTGTGATTGAAGTTTTCAAGTTTTGGGTGAGACACCGATATGAGGAGAATAAGGAGTGACAAGAACCTAAGCTTGGGGATTCCCAAGGCACCCCCAAGGCAATATCCAAGGAAGACTCAAGTGCCTAAGCTTGGGGATGCCCCGGAAGCATCCCCTCTTTCGTATTCAACACTATCGGTATATCTTACTTAGAGCTATATTTTTATTCGTCACACAATATGTGCGTTGCTTGGATCGTCATTATATTTTGTTACTTTCTGTTAGGTGTTATTTATAATCTTGTTTTTCAATAAAAATTTCCAAGAATTGCCTTTAGGATGCTTGAATTGCATGTTTGATGTGTGCTGTGTAAAAACAGAAACTTTTTCTGTAGTGTTTGAATTTTCATATTTTACTGGAACGTGTAAAGTTTCTGAAATTTTTACACAGTATTTTAATATAAATTATTTATTGATTCCTAAATTTTCATAATTTTTAGATATACAGAAGTGCACTTTGTAAATTAATTTCTACAGACTGTTCTGTTTAGACAGATTGCTGTCATAGTTTTGTTATCTACTTCTCCTATGGTTTTCATGACTTATATTAGTAGATATAAATTGTGGAAATGATAGTATACAGTATATAATGTTTTAAAATTATTATGCAACTTGTCTTGGCAGTACATAAAGTGTTGATTTATTTTTATATGCACTAACCTATCTCAGAAGTTCTTTTCAAGTTTTGTATGGATGAAGTTTTTGAGACCTAGGTGAAACCGGGATATGAGAGGATTGAACGAGATACAAAAGCTCAAGCTTGGGAATGCACAAGGCACCCCAAGTAAATATTTCAAGAAGTCTCAAGCTTGGGGATGCTACCCATCCCACCTCTCTTCGTCAACTATCGGTTAGCCTATGTTGAGCCTAAATTTTTATTCGTTCACATGATATGTGCTATTCTTGGAGTGCTATTTCTATTTAGTTTGATGTTTGAATAAAATACTCAGATCTTAAAATCTTTATTGAGAGAGAGTCCTCACATATCTACTTTATTGTTTGACTACTCATCGATCTTCACTTATATATTTTGAGAGTAGTTTGATGTTTACTCTTATGCTTCACTTATATCCTAAGAGTAAATTGTGAATGAATGAAATATCATAAATATGAAATTATCAATGTGCCATATCCTTAGTAGCAAGTTCACATTTGGTTTAGAAAGTAAAATATATTGAAGTTTAACAATCTTGCGTGGGATACCCGTAGTGACATTGGGGTATTCTATTGATTCACTTGATATATGTTGAGGCATCAACTTGCGGATTCCGGTGACCTTGGGGAACTATGCATAGGGGTTGATTGCACGTTTTCATACCACGTTCTCCTATAGAAATCTTGGGGTGCTCCTTGAAGTTCTTTGTGTTGGATTGAATATGATAGACCTGAAATTGTTTGATGCATGTCGCAGAATTTACCCACGGATACTTGAGGTGACATTGGAGTATCTAGGGTTTTTTTTGAAAGATTAATGACAGTGGGGCAGGGCTCCCACTGACCTTTATATAATAAGTAGGGTTAGCAACAAGTACATATGTTACACATGAATAATTACATCAGGGGGGTTGAGGGTAGGAGGTGAGAATTTACAGGGAGAAGTAGCAAGGACTAGAGGGACTAGAGGGCAGCTACAAAAGAGTGTATGAAGGGCTCAAACTTATGTTTTGCTCTGTGGATCATCATAAAGAAATCCTTCTTGAATCTGGCTAACCAGGAACTGTGAGACGACGGGATGCCTCTGAACAGTTTGTCATTTCTCTCCTTCCAAATCCCCCAGGCTGCGATCGTGAAGATCTCTAGGAACATGGGTTTGTTCCAAGCACTTTTAGCCACGTGAATCTTGTGAAGTCTGCAACCGGTAGCTGACCAGGAAATACCAAGGGTCCTCCAACATCTGGCACTGAAGGGGCAGTCAAAGAAAAGATGCAGCAGGTCCTCTTCAGAGGGTTTTTGGCAGAGCACACATGTGTAATCGTCGTCATTAAGTCTGTAGTGTCGTCTGCGCAACATATTTCTTGTATTCAGTCTATCAGCAAGGAGTAGCTAGAGGAATACCTTCCATTGCATAGTACACCTGGTTTTCCAAATCCATCCGAACACCTCATCCACCTGCTCATATCTGAAGCAAAACTCATAAAATTTTCCAGCCTTAAATTCTCTACCCCCCCCCCAGGTGCATAACCAGCGATCCTGCACATCCTCACCGGGATCAATCCCTTCTGTGATCTGTTGCAACTCATTGACCTCCTGTCGCGCTTGCACGGACAGCGGCAGATAAAACACTTGACCCAGTGAATTAGAGGTCAGAAGATCAAATATGGACTGGTCCTCGTCTCTGGTGAATGAGAATGCCCTAGGATGTGAGTCTGACAAAAGGTTTCGTGCCACATATCCTTCCAGAACAGAACTGTTTTGCCATTGCCCACGACCACCTTGGTCACCCCTCTATATAAATCTGTTAGATGGAGAAGATCCTTCCACCAGAATGAGCCACATGGATCTGAGGCATGTGGGATTTTATCAGTATAGTAGGTCGACCGGATTAGTTTCACCCAGGGAATCTCCGCTTGGTTGTAAAATTTGTGCACCAACTTGAGAAGGAGGCCTTGGTTTTGCACTTTAAGGTTTATGACACCCAGTCCTCCCTTGTCTTTAGGACGACAGACCATCTCCCAGGCCGCAAGCGAGTTCCCTTTGATCCCATCCTCAGTTTTCCTACGCCATAGGCAGTTCCCGCGCAGCTTATCAACATGCTCGATGATCCTCGGGTGGATTTTGATCGCACACATAGCATAGACAGCCAAGGAGGTAACCACCGAGTTCACTAGCGTTAGTTTGGAGCCATAGTCCAACAATGAAAGTGCCGAAGGCATCCGGTGTTGCATCGAAGAAACCATGGGCATGAGGTCCACCACCGAAGGGCGGGTTGTCCCCAAGGGCAGCCCTAGATATGTAAACAGCATTTTCCCCACTTCACATTGAAAGATGCTGGCAATTTCCTCCGTCAAATCATGAGCCATATTAATGGGCACGAGCGTGGACTTCTGAAAATTTATGCGCAAACCCACTGAAGTTGCATAATCAGAAAGAATCTCCTTCATAGTACGAGCTTGTTGCGGGCATGCGGGCATAATAACAATAGTATCGTCCGCATACTGAATGACGGGGTAATCAGAGTCATATAGGGGTATAGGCGGTTGGATCCTCCCTTTCGCATATGCATCATTAATTACAGCTTGTAGGAGATCCGCCGCCAAGACAAAAATCAGTGGCGACAGCGGGTCCCCCTGTCTAACCCCTCGCTTACATTCGAATTGTCTTCCTGGCGATCCATTGAGCAAAACAGAAGACGTCCCAGAGGAGAAAATACAGTCAATCCATCTTAGCCATTTCTCATTAAAGCCCATGTGTCTCATGATCTGGATCATCGGAGCATGTTCTATTGTATCAAATGCTTTAGCAAAGTCAAGTTTCAGCAGACAGCAAGGTCGACCAGAAGCCTGACATTGATGAATGAATTCGAAGGCCCATGCCAAGCAGTCTTGAATTGATCTCCCTTTCAGAAACCCGTACTGATTACGATGTATGATTTTAAGAACAACCTTTTGTAGACGATTCGCTAGAAGCTTGGTGATCAGTTTCAAGCAGCAGTTGAGAAGAGTGATGGGGCGGTAGTCATTGGCAGTCTGTGGAGACTGTATCTTTGGGATCAGAGTTAAGAACCCAGTATTTAGGCTTTTCAGATCAAGGGTGCCCTCATAGAAATCCATGCAGACCCTGTAAAAATCTTCTTTGATCAAATGCCAACAAGATTTTAGGAAGCTTCCATTGAAACCATCCGGACCTGGTGCCCTGTCCCCCGGCATTTCTTTAACCACCTGGTCTATCTCCTCACGGGTGAATGGGACAGTCAACACATCGAGTCCATCAATCTTCTTAATGATTGATGGCAGGTCAAATTTTATATCCACCGTGACTGACCCAATCTATCCTTGTAGGCCTCAAACAGGACAGATTCTTTACCACGATGATTAGTGACCATCGAACCATCAGGCAGCCTGAGAGAAGCAATGGAGTTATGTCTGAAACGTTCAGAGGCTGCAGCATGAAAAAAATTTGTGTTGTCACCTCCACACTTAAACCAGCGAACAGTATATCTCTTTTTCCAGTACTCCTGTTGGTATTTTAGTAAAGTCAGCAAATGTTCCTTTAGGATGCGGCGGAAATTGCTTTCAGGGACCGTCAGTGTTCGCTTGTCCTCAATAGCGTCAAGTTCAACAATTGCCCTGTTACTGTTTTCAATGCATGAGTTGAGGCGAGAGATATTTTTACTCCATCTTTTGAGGTCATATCTGAGAGTTTTCAGTTTCTTACTGAGAATTGCAGCAGAGTTAGGCGCATAGCAATATTTGGCCCAAGAGGTTTGAACTGTTTCAAAAAAGCCACTGTGTGTAATCCAGAAATTTTCAAAGCGAAATATTTTGCTTTTTGGTACCCTAGAGTTGATGCTAACCACGCAAGGCGTATGGTCGGATACCGGCTTGGGCAGGGGTGCCACTGTGGTGTTTGGGTAGTTGGAAGTCCAATTGGGCGAGGTGAAGTACCAATCCAACTGCTCAAGCAGTGGATTGATTTGCATGTTGCTCCACGTGAAGGATCTGCCCTTGATGGGTAATTCAACCAAAGACTGTGACTGAATAAAGTCGTTAAAAGTAAGCATGTCATTGGCATTACCACCCGGCTTGTTGCGGTTCTCCGGCCCACGAATATAATTGAAATCCCCAATCAGCAGCCAGTCTTCATTGCTGGGAATGTCAAGGTCAAACAACCAGGATGTGAAGATGTCTCTCATAGGACCATCACATGGGCCATACACATTAATTACAGACCAGGTTTTAGCTGAATCAAGAGAAGTAAGTCTGACACCACAAGCATAGGATTCACTGAACATCAAGGAACCACTGAAAGTTTGGCTGTTCCAAATAGTAATTAGCCCACCAGAAGCACCATTGGAGGGTACAAAGACAAACAAATAGAATTGCCTAGGACAGAAGAGCTTAACAAAAGAGAGATCAAACGACACATGCTTAGTTTCTTGCAGACAAATTACAGAGCATCCACTGTCATGAATAGCATTTCTAAGGGCTAGATGCTTTGCTTCAGAGTTGATCCCTCGGATGTTCCAGCAAAGCACCTTCCACTGTCGTCCTTGCGACATCAGGCTATGGAGTGTGCTCTTTGTCCGGTTGGGCCTTCGCTAGAAGCCTCTTCGGACTGAGATGTTCAGCAGGAATACCACACCAATTAGTGCCAATTTGTTGGATGGTGACAATGGAAGTAAGGGGGGGGGGAATTTCATCAAGTAGCTGGCTGACAGAGTGAGCAGAGCTATTTCCAACCCCAAGCTTGTTGACTGAGGGAGCCGTGGCAGTGATCGTGGAGATCACAGAAGGTTCTTTCCTCGGCTTGACTTTGGATTGATGCAGTTTCTTGTCAGACACAGGAGGCACCCTGAAACCATCATACTTGTTGAATCTAGTACTGCGCCGGAGCTGGGTTGTGTCAACATGAGCCTGCTCATTCTGGATCAAGTGCTGCATAGGAGGTTTGGTTCGGGATGAATGTTGTTCCGCCCCAGGGACAGAGTCGTCAGGCACGGAGCTGATTTGCATACGGGTATTGGGGGCTGGCAGCTCACTCCCTCCATTAGGCCCAAAAGCAGACTGAGGAGCCTGACCCTTTCCCATTCCAGGGACAGAGTTTATTGTGAGAGTAGGCCTTTCCTGGAGATCAAAATCAGCATGAGAGTCCAGTGGTTCACTAACAGTTGTAGCTTGCACTTCAGAAACAGTAGTTGAGTTCTCTGCATATGTGATACTGACAACATTTGTGATACTGACAAAGCTGTCCCATAGGTTCTTATCAATAGAAAAGCCCCTAGCCAACTGCTTCCAGAAAGCTAGATCATTCAGTTGCCTATGTAGAATGCTCGAATTAGTCTGACAGATCGCCATATAGACTGCAGAGCAGATTGCAGCAAAATTAAGAGGGAAGATCCCTGCAGGAGCATGTTCAGAGCATGTAATTCTAGGTGTGTAGCGGCCCAACGACACGTGCCAAAGCAAATCCAGAAAGTCTGCAACATCAAAGAAGAATGGGGATCTGATTTCTCCTCCGGCCCTAGCGAAAACAAAGCCTGGAGTGTCAATTCCATGGACAAAATTGTCAGCTGCTTCAGAAACATCTGAGTAGACTGTTGTCAGGGGGTCATTAGTTGGAATTGGAAGAGACGTTTCCAAAGTAAAGGGAGGGAACCCCGAGACAAGCGGGGCCGAGAAAACCTCAGATAAAATATTCCTTTTAGGTAACCAAATCAGTTTGTTGCTAGGTATTTTCTGTTTAACAACCTTTTGTCGACAATGTCGATGAGATGTTCTAGGCTTATCTGAATGTATAGGCTGCCAAAAGAAAGACAGAGACCCCTTCAGCCCACAACGATGGCTCAGGTGGCCCAAATAAGAACATTTGTGACAAATAATCTGGGCTGGACAAAAGGCCGTATGATGGTCAGATCGATTGCAGATGGTGCAAGTCCCATGGAGTTTGACATCTTCCGGCCGTGCATGCACACAGTTACAAGCACGATCCAAGAGATTACAGTGAGTACATTTGACCGTAGTGTAGTCACGTACCAAATGACCAATAGCAAAACAGTTTTGGCATCGACCAAGTCATGACAGAATATATTCGTCCGAGGGAACAGAAGGAATATCCAAAATGCCGGCAATCTTGGGATCAGAGTATTCAGCCTGTCGCAGATCTAGAATATGATGAAGCGTGAAAGCCGTGACTTTATCCCATAAGGAAGATTTCCGTTGAAAACCCCAGAAAATCCGGCCCTGAATATCAATTGCCTCCGAACCAAAAGGTAGATCAAAACTTCCAAAAGAGATTGACTGCCTGCATGGAAGGTGCTCCGGAGAATCCGATGAATTAAAACTGCCGAACGTGATTTTCGGGATAGCCAAACGAGCATGAACGTCGTCGGTGCCGGAAGCAGCCGGAATATTGGTCGGCGAAGATGAATGAGCAACTGAGTTGAACTCCTGCAATAACGACCCACTTAGTGCCTTGGCGGGACTTGAGAACCCAAATTTGGCTAGCTCATGCCTAGATGAACCATCCAACCCTGCGTTGTGTTCAAGAAACTTCAGGTTTGTTTTGACAGCCACTGGGGTACGGGATACAATGTCAGAGATCTGCTGATCAACATGCCAGAAATGATCAATGGAAGGAGCAGCTAAAACATCTTGATTCTTGAACAGACTAAAGTGACATATGAAATCCGGCCAAATCCTGTCTTTTAGCCCATATATAAAATGTCCCACCTTGTTTGAGGCCACAGAAAACCGAAATTTACGATCATTCAGTTGCAAAACATTAAATCCAGAAGAAACACCTCCAATACAACATTGGAGGGCAAGAGCCACAGAGTCCACCGAAAGAGTAAATGAAGCCGAGGAAAAGAACACCAACAAGAAAAATTCCTTATTGGAAGGGGAACGGGAGAAATGAACTATGGAACCAAAACGCCTACGAACCTGTTCGGCCACTGATAAACCAGGCCGAAAATCCCAATGCAACATACCATCCATGGGGAAGGAAAAGTATTAGGAGGATTCGTAGTGGTTGGGGATGGCTGATGTGTTGGAGGCGCCGGCGGGGAGGGGCTTGGATTGGGTGGCGGCGCCATGGTGGAGGTGGAGGTGGGAGAGCGACATGGGTTGCCTGTTAGATGTGTGTAACTTCTCTGTTGGAATATCTAGGTGACATTAGGGTTGATTGATATGTGTCATTGGTGTTGTTCTAGTACGAACTCTAGGGTTGTTTGTGACACTTATAGGGATAGCCCAAAAGATTGATCGGAAAGAATAACTTTGAGGTGGTTCTACTACCTACACTAATTTCATCTTATGTTCTCCGCTAGATAGGAACTTTGGAGTGATTCTTTGTTGCACGTTGAGGGATGATCATATGATTCAACTATGTTAGCATTGTTGGGAGATTGCACTAGTGAAAATATGAACCCTAGGCCTTATTTCCAAGCATTTATACAACGTTTTGCTTGCTGTTTACCACTTGGTACCTTGCTGTTTTTATTTATTAAGATTACAAAAATCTATATCTACCATCCATATTGCACTTGTATCACCATCTCTTCGCTGAACTAGTGCACCTATACAATTTGCCATTGTATTGGGTGTGTTGGGGACACAAGAGATTTCTTGTATTTGATTGCAGGGTTGTTTGAGAGAGGCCACCTTCATCCTACACCTCCCACGGATTGATAAACCTTAGGTCATCCACTTGAGGGAAAATTGCTACTGTCCTACAAAACTCTGCACTTGGAGGCCCAACGAAGTCTACAAGAATAAAGTTGCGTAGTATACACCAGAGGCCTCACGGGCCTACGCTTCGCGAGCACATCCCACAAGCTCCAGCACACCAAGGCTTGTGACCCACAAAAGCTAAGTCCAAGTACTTCGTGGATACGTTGGCGTTTCTTAAGCTCTTTTTCCCGTGATCTTGTCGAGCGTCTTTGTTTTCTCCTTGGAGCAAGCCGCCTGCACGTCAAAGGGGGCTTCCTGAGCATCACGCCTCGGGAGCCCTTACCGCCTCGCGGAGCCCTACACCCTCTGGCCTTGCTAGGCACACGCCCCAGCATACCAGCGACGGTCGTAGCACGCTCAGGGGTTGGGTCCTGACAACGTAGGGCACAATGGCAATTCAAAAAGGACAATCAAACCTTAGGAGATAACAAGGGAATTTCAACAGGAAATTAAAGATTAGTGCGAATACATAGGCAAAATGTCTTCACACCCCCACGGGGCCACAAACTTTGATAACAGGAAAGCAAGGAGAAAAGAGGAGAGGAGCCTAAGCAGATGTAGCGCCATCGCTGTCGCCACCGTCGATGCCCTCAGGGCCGCCGCTCTCCTTCAAGATCTTGGGAACGTGCGCAAACTTCTCCACCAAGGCGTCCACATGGTCCCGCACCCCCTCCTAAGCTCGCCGTGGAGCTCCTCGGGGACAGGCTGCATCACGCCGGTGAAGTCGAAGTCGGCGTTGGCATAGAGGAGGTTGTTGAAGATCCTCGTCAACGCTTAGTCCAGAAGGTCGCGGGACTCCTCCTCGATGATGGCATCATGCCTCGCGGCCCCCCTCCTTAGCACCTCCACCAGGTTGGTGAAGAAGTCTAGTTAGCTCTCATCAGCGTCCGCGAAGGGGGAGTCCGGGACCTCGTCAACAAAGCGGGACAAGGCGCCGCGGGCGCGCTTGGTGAGGGCGTGAAAGACCTTGACACACTCGGCCTTCAGTGTCCGCGCCTGGCCATCGTCATCTTTGGCCTTCTGGACAATGTTAGAGATGTCGCCCACCCGGGCTGGGAGCGACTACAGCTCCCCCTCCTGCGTATCACGCGAGCGGGGGCTGGACATGGTGCATGTGCTTGGGTCAGTCCCACCACCGCCGTTAAACCCAAGTGACCGAGCTCTGGCTCGCGGGCCTTCTCCCGTGCACGTCACCTCACCAAGATCCTTGGTACTTTGTGTCCGCGCGTGACACCCATGACCGACCTCACGAGCGCGCGCTTCTCCATTGCTTGTGAATCTTGTTGATATGCCAGTGTTGCTGATGCAGGGCACATGAAGCTTCACGAGTTCTGACCCATGAAGCAGCCTGCAGCTACTGCCTCAAGAAGCCTACAACAGGGCTCACGAGCGCTGCCTCGCGAGGTAGCCTGTGGCGCTCATACTCACTAAGTGCTGGCGGAAGGCCTCACGGACCTACGCTTCACGAGGCACACACCACAAGCTCCAGCACACTAAGGCTTGTGTCCCACAAAAGCTAAGTCCAAGTACTTCGTGAATACGTTGGCGTTTCTTGAGCTCTTTTCCTTGTGATCTTGTCGAGCGTCTTTGTTCTCTCCTTGGCGCAAGCCGCCTGCACATCAAAGGGGGGCTTCCTGAGCATCGCACCTCAGGAGCCCTTACCGCCTCGCGGAGCCCTACACCCTCTAGCCTTGTTGGGCACGCGCCCCAGCATACCAGCGACGGTCATAGCACGCTCGGGGGCTAGGTCCTGATGATGCAGGGCACAATGGCAATGCAAAAAGGAAAACCAAACCTCACGAGATAACAAGGGAATTGCAACAGGAAATTAAAGCTTAGTGTGATTACAGAGGCAAAATGTCTTCACACCCCCATGGGGCCACAAACTCTGATAAGAGGGAAGCAAGGAGAAAAGAGGAGAGGAGCCTAAGCAGATGTGGCGCCGCCGCTGTCGCCGCCGTCGGTGCCCTCAGGGCCGCCGCTCTCCTCCGAGCTCTCGAGAGCATGCGCAAACTTCTCTACCAAGGTGTCCACATGGTCCCGCACTCCCTCCTAAGCTCGTCGTGGAGCTCCTCGGGGATAGGCTGCATCACCCCGGTGAAATCGAAGTCGGCGTTGGCATAGAGGAGGTTGCCGAAGATCCTCATCAACGCCTGGTCCAGAAGGTCGCGGGCCTCCTCCTCGATGACGGCATCCTGCCTCGCGGTCCCTATCCTTAGCACCTCCAAGGTTGGTGATGAAGTCTAGTTAGCCCGCGTCAGCGTCCGCGTTGGGGAAGTCATGGACCTCATCAACGAAGCTGGACAAGGTGTTGCGTGCACGCTTGGCGAGGGCGCAGAAGACCTTGACATGCTCGGCCTGCAACGTCCGCGCCTGGGAAGCGTCATCTTTGGCCTTATAGACAACGTTAGAGACGTCGCCCACCCGGGCTTGAAGGGACTGCAGCTCCCCCTTAGTGTCTGGCGTGGCTTGAGACTGCGTCGGTATGTCCCCAAAGAGGAAGGGATGATGCAGCACAGCGACGGTAAGTATTTTCCTGAGTTATGAAACCAAGGTATCGAACCAGTAGGAGGATAATGCAACACTATGTAAACAACACCTCCACACAAAGAACAAATACTTGCAACCCTACGCGAAAGAGAGGTTGTCAATCTCTCCACGGTAAAAAGATAGATTAGGTTATGATAGATTGGATAGATAGATCTCACAAGAGCACAAAATAAAAGAGGCGAATAAAAAGTGCAGCAAGGTATTTTTGGGTTTTTGGAATAATAGATCTGAAAACAAGAGCGGCAAAAAGATAGATCGGAAAGCAATATGTTGGAAAAGTAGACCCAGGGGCCGTAGGTTTCACTAGTGGCTTCTCTCATGAGTATAGCACACAGTGGGTGAACAAATTACTGTTGGGCAATTGATAGAAGATCAAATAATCATGACGATATCCAAGGCGATGATCATTATATAGGCATCACGTCCAAGATTAGTAGACCGAAATGATTCTGCATCTACTAATATTACTCCACACATCGACCGCTATCCGGCATGCATCTAGTGTATTAAGTTCATGGAAAAACGGAGTAATGCAATAAGAACAGTGACATGATGTAGACAAGATCTATTCATGTAGGAATAGACCCCATCTTGTTATCCTTAATAACAACGATACATGCGTGCCTTGTTGCCCCTTCTGCCACTGGGAGAGGACACCGCAAGATCGAACCCATCACAAAGCACATCTTCCCATGGCAAGAAAAATCTATCTAGTTGTCCTAACTAAACCAAAGATTCGAACAAGAAATATGAGGCTATAAGTAATCATGCATATAAGAGATCAAAGAAGACTCAAATAATGTTCGTGGATAGAAACTGATCATGAACTCAAAATTCATCGGATCCCAACAAACACACCGCAAAAAGTCATTACATCAAATAGATCTCCAAGAGACCATTGTATTGAGAATCAAAAGAGAGAGAGAAAGCCATCTAGCTACTGCCTACGGACCCGTAGGTCTATGGGGGACTACTCACGCATCATCGGAGAGGCACCAATAAGGATGATGAACCCCTCCGTGATGGTGTTAGATTGGATCTCGCGGTTTTGGAACTTGCGGTGGCTGGATGTATTTTTCGTCGACTCCTCTAGGGTTTCTGGAATATTTGGGTATTTATAGAGCTCAAAGGCGGTGGAGAAGGTTCCCGAGGCAGCCACAACCCATCAAGGCGCGCCCTGGTGGGTTGTGGGCGGCCTGGGCTCCCTCCTGGTTACTTCTTTGGCCCACTGGCCTTCTTCTGATCCAAAAAAAATTCTCCACAAAGTTTCGTCGCGATTGGACTCCATTTGGTACTGATATTCTACAAAGTAAAAAAAACAAGCAAAAAACAGCAACTGACACTTGGCACTTGGCACTATGTCAATAGGTTAGTCCCAAAAAATGATATAAAGTTGCTATAAAATGATTGTAAAACATCCAAGAATGATAATATAATAGCATGGAACAAGCAAAAATTATAGATACGTTGGAGACGTATCAGCATCCCCAAGCTTAATTCCTACTCGTCCTCGAGTAGGTAAATGATAAAAACAGATTTTTTGATGTGGAATGCTGCCTAACATGTTCATCACATATTCTTTTCTTTTGTAGCATGGACATTTGGACTTCTAGATGGTTCAAAGCAATAGTCTAGTTTTGACATAAAGACTTTAATACTCAAGCATGCTAACAAGCAACCATGTCTTTCAAAATATCAACACTAAAGAAAGTTATCCCTAGCCCATCATGCTCAATCATTGATCCATTCATGAAACACACTCAAATATTAACTACACCAAATGCTCAAGTATGATCATAGTGCCCCCTGTTGGAAATATGCCCTAGAGGCAATAATAAAATGGTTATTATTATATTTCCTTGTTCATGATAAATGTTTATTATCCATGCTAAATTGTATTGATTGGAAACTCAAATACATGTGTGCGTACATAGACAACAATGTGTCCCTAGTAAGCCTCTGATGGACTAGCTCGTTGATCAAAGATGGCTATGGTTTCGTAGTCATAGACATGAGTTGTCATTTGACAACGGGATCACATCATTAGGAGAATGATGTGATGGACAAGACCCAAACTATGAACGTAGCATATGATCGTGTCAGTTTATTGCTATTGTTTTCTACATGTCAAGTATGTGTTCCTATGACCATGAGATCATGTAACTCACTGACATCGGAGGAGTACCTTGTGTGTATAAAACACCACAACGTAACTGGCTGACTATAAAGATGCTCTACAAGTATCTCCGAGGGTGTCTGTTGAGTTGGCATGGATCAAGACTGGGATCTGTTACTCCGTGCGACGGAGAGGTATCTCAGGGCCCACTTGGTAATACAACATCACAATGAGCCTTGCAAGCAAAGTGACTAAAGAATTAGCCACGGGATCTTGTATTACGGAACGAGTAAAGAGACTTGCCGGTAACGAGATTGAACTAGGTATGGAGATACCGACGATCGAATCTCGGGCAAGTAACATACCGATAAACAAAGGGAACAACGTACGGGATTAACTGAATCCTTGACATAGAGGTTCAACCGATAAAGATCTTCGTAGAATATGTAGGAACCGATATGGGCATCCAGGTCCCGCTATTGGTTATTGACCGTAGAGGTGTCTCGGTCATGTCTACATAGTTCTCGAACCCGCAGGGTCTGCACACTTAACATTCGGTGACGTTTCGGTATTATTGAGTTATGTATGTTGGTGACCGAAGGTTGTTCGGAGTCCCGGATGAGATCCCGGACGTCATGAGGAGCTCCATAATGGTTCGGAGGTAAAGATTTATATATAGGAAAGTGGTATTCGGGTTTCGGAAAAGTTTCGGGTGTTTTCGGTAGCGTACCGGGAGTGCCGAAAGGGTTCCGGGGTCCACCGGGAGGGGCCCACCCACCCCGGGGGGACACATGGGCCCAAGAGGTGGCGCACCAGCCCCTGGTGGGCTGGGCAGCCGACCCCATAAGGGCCCATGCACCCAAGGGAAAAGAAAAAAAAGGGTGGAGGTGCCTTGGACGGGAGGGACTCCTCCCTAGGGTTCCCACCTCCCTTGTGGGAGGAGGACTCCTCCCCCCTTGGTTCGGCCGAACCCCTCCTTGGAGGAGGGGCTAGGGCTGGACCCCACCTACCCCTTCCTCCTATAAATAGAGAGGAAGAGGGAGGGAAGCCGCACCCCAAGCGACGGCGCAGCCCTCTCTCTTTCCCTCTAGATTAGTTCTCCTTTAGATCGGTTTCGGTAGTGCTCGACGAAGCCCTACCGGAACAGCTCCACCACCGCCGCCACCACGCCGTTGTGCTGCCGGAGAACTCATCTACCTCTCCGCCCTCGCTTGCTGGATCAAGGAGGCGAAGATCGTTATCGAGTTGTACGTGTGCTGAACGCGGAGGTGTCGTCCGCTCGACACTAGATCGTGATTGGATCGCGGGACGGCTTGCGATTTGGATCGCGAAGACGTTCGACTACATCAACCGCGTTTCTTAATACTTCCCGCTTAGCGATCTACAAGGGTATGTGGATCCGATCTCTCCTCTCGTAGATGCTCATCTCCTAGATTGATCTTGGTGAAGCGTAGGAAATTTTTTGTTTCACGCAACGTTTACAAACACCCCCTAGTAGGTGTTTTATAAGAGAAGATGGAGACTCAAATTAAAAATAAAAATTGTATAAAGTAAATAGATAGGCCCTTCGCAGAGGGAAGTAGGGATTTGTAGAGGTGCCAGAGCTCAAAGTTTAAATTGAGAGAGAAAAATATTTTGGGTGGCATGCCTTTCCTGTCAACGAAAACGACAAAGTAGTTCTCAATACTTTCCATGCTAGATATATCATAGGCGGTTCCCAAACATAAAGTAAAGTTTATTCCTTTTTCCACCGTTCTTTCACAATCCATGGCTAGCCGTATCCACGGTTGCCTTCCATACCAACACTTTCCATGGAATTTATTATTTGACAACATAAAGTAAATTTCTTTTTCATTTCGGGACTGGGCATCCCTATTACTGTCGTACTCTCGTTCAATGACAAGTGAATAAACATTCATCTTGAGAATAACACATCTAGCATGGAAAAATATTGGATACCCCCTACCGTTTCATGAGCGGTACGAGCACACAAAAAAGGAAATTGATTTTGAAAATTAGAGATGGCACATACAAATTTGCTTAGAACGGAATGGAAATACCGCATATAGGTAGGTATGGTGGACTCATAAGGCAAAACTGGGTTTAAGGATTTTGGATGCACAAGTAGTATTTCTACTTAGTACAGGTGGAGACTAGCAAATAGATTGAGAAGCAACCAACCAAGAAACGAAAATTCTCATAAACGGGCATTGAGCATAACTAACACCGAATAATGCACCATAAGTAGGATGTAATATCATTGCATAACTGTTGACTTTCGTACTTGCATAGGGAATCACAAACCTTAACACCAATATTCTTACTAAAGCACAATTACTCACCAACATGACTCACATATCACTATCATCATGTCTCAAAACTATTACATGGAATCAAGTTTAATTTGTCCAATGATCTTCATGAAAGTTTTTATTATATCCCTCTTGAATATCTATCACTTTGGGACTAGTTTCATATATTGCCATTGCTTTTGACAAGCTCAAACAAATTTAAGTGAAGAACATGAGCATAAAGTTTCATCTCTCAAAATAATATAAGTAAAGCATGAGAGGATTTCTTCAAAATTTACTAACTCTCAAATTAATATAAGTGAATCATGAGAGTATTTCTTTAAAATTTAAAAGCACACCATGCTCAAAAAGGTATATGTGAAGCACTAGAGCAATTCCATAGCTCAAAAAATTTAAGTGAAGCATATAGAGCAATTCTAACAAATCATAGCATAATTTTGGCTCTCTCAGATAGGTTTGTCCAGCAAGGATACTAGGGACAAACTAAAAAGCAAAGCAAGCAAAGACTGAAATAATACAAGACGCTCCAACCAAAACTCATGATATGTGACGAATAAAAATATAGCTCCAAGTAAAATACCGATGGTCATTAGAAGAAAGAGGGGATGCCACTCGGGGCATCCCCAAGCTTAGTTGCTTGTTTCTCTTTGGATATATCTTGGGGGTGCTGTATCATCCCCAAGCTTAGGCTCTTTTCACTCCTTATTCCTTCATCCATCGTGATCTCACCCAAAACTTGAAAACTCCAATCACACAAAACACAACAAAATCTTCGTGAGATCCGTTAGTATAATAAAGCAAATCACCACTTTAAGTACTGTTGCAAACTCATTCAAATTTTATTATTCCACTATATCTACTGTATTTTAACTTAACCATGGCTTATACCCTTCAATACAACCCATAGATTCATCAAAACAAGCACATAATGCAACGAAAACAGAATCTGTCTTAAACATAACAGTCTGTAGTAATCTGTACTCTAACCATACTTATGTAACTCGAAAAATTGTGAAAAATTAGGAAAATGTAAAGAATTTGTATAGAAATACTGTGTTAAAATTTCAGCTCATTATCACGCTCCAGTAAAAAATGAAATTTTGCGCACTGGAGGCAAAGTTTCTGTTTCAGAATCAGCATTGTTTCTACTCATCTTATGAATCATCCTAAAGGCTTTACTTGGCACAAACACTAAATAAAACATAAAAACACAATCATAACAGAGGCATAATTGTGTCAACACTCAAAAACAGAAAGAAAAAGATGAAAATAAATTTATTCATTGCGTTGCCTCCCAACAAGCGTTATCGTTTTACGCCCCTAGCTAGGCATAAAGCATAGATTCAAGTATTGTCATCTTTGGTTTTCAACTCCTCAATCACACAACTAGATTTCTTCAAGAATTTAGCATGCATACTCTCAATGACAACACTTCTAGGAATAAGACCAAAAAATTCATTCTTGTAAATAGGGTCTTTTACTATTTCAAGAAAGATGGGATGAATACTAATCATTTTAAGATCTCCCTTGTAGCTACTAGATGTCGCACCTTTGTTCTTATTGACTTGCGTGGTCTTGCAAAAAATTTACGGGAGTTTTTTCAATAGTTTTAATAGAAGAAAAGGCCGAACTCAAGTTACTAAAAAATTCTTCCAACATATCAATCCGGTAAGGACTTTCTTCTATTCTTTCGCTAACTATGGTTTCCTTTTCCTTTAACAATTTAAAGGCATCTCCCGCTTTTGACCCAATTTTATTAGCAAGATTATGCATTTTCTTATCCAAATTTTCAATATGTTCTTTGGTAATCATCTTCTTTTCGATAGGGTCTAGCCTTTCCATGAAATGTTCGAGGCTTAAAGTTGTTTCATTAATCATGAGAGATGGCAATCCCACTAAACTTCCCATAGCATTAAAAGCATCCAAAGCTGGACACATCAAGAAGTTCCCACCGGTAATCGTATCAAGGACGAATCTATACCAAGTGGTGATGCCCACATAAAAACTGCGAAGGAGAACAATGGTAGATTTTTCTTATGAATAGATCTATTATGAGCATTGCAAATCCTATACCGGTTCTCCCCTCCCCTTTGCTTAAAATTAAGAACTTCATTCTCGGGAGTACACGCAATAGAGGAAGAACTAGCCATAACAACAAGGTAGATAAACAAGAAATCTGACGAGAAAAAGGCAAACGAAAAAGAGGGCGAATAAAACGACAAATTTGGTGAAGTGGGGGAGAGGAAAACGAGAGGCAAATGGCAAATAATGTAATTGCAAGGAGATGAGATTTGTGATTAGGAACCTGATAGATGTTGATGGTGTCTCCTCGGCGCTAAAGATTGGCACGTTGAAGAGACAACTTCCTCCCCGGCAACGGCACTAGAAATTCCTTTGACGTGGCTTGAGACTGCGTCGGTATTTTCCCAAAGAGGAAGGGATGATGCAGCACAACGACGGTAAGTATTTCCCTCAGTTATGAAACCAAGGTATCGAACCAGTAGGAGGATCACGCGACACTATGTAAACAGCACCTGCACACAAAGAACAAATACTTGCAACCGGACGCGAAAGAGAGGTTGTCAATTTCTCCATGGTAAAAAGATAGATTAGGTTATGATAGATTGGATAGATAGATCTCGCAAGAGCACAAAATAAAATAGGCAAATAAAAGTACAGCAAGGTATTTTTGGGTTTTTGGAATAATAGATCTGAAAACAAGAGCGGCAAAAAGATAGATCGGAAAGCAATATGTTGGAAAAGCAGACCCGGGGGCCGTAGGTTTCACTAGTGGCTTCTCTCATAAGTATAGCACACGGTGGCTGAACAAATTACTGTTGGGCAATTGATAGAAGATCAAATAATCATGACGATATCCAAGGCGATGATCATTATATAGGCATCACGTCCAAGATTAGTAGACCAAAACGATTTTGCATCTACTACTATTACTCCACACATCGACCGCTATCCAGCATGCATCTAGTGTATTATATTCATTAAAAAATGGAGTAATGCAATAAGAACGGTGACATGATGTAGACAAGATCTATTCATGTAGGAATAGACCCCATCTTGTTATCCTTAATAGCAATGATACATGCGTGCCTCGCTGCCCCTTCTGTCACTGGGAGAGGACACCACAAGATCTTACCCATCACAAAGCACATCTTCCCATGGCAAGAAAAATCGATCTAGTTGGCCTAACTAAACCAAAGATTCGAACAAGAAATACGAGGCTATAAGTAATCATGCACATAAGAGATGAAAGAAGACTCAAATAATATTCATGGATAGAAACTGATCATGAACTCAAAATTCATCGGATCCCAACAAACACACCGCAAAAAGTCATTACATCAAATAGATCTCCAAGAGACCATTGTATTGAGAATCAAAAGAGAGAGAGAGAGAGAGAAAGCCATCTAGCTACTGCCTACGGACCCGTAGGTCTATGGTGGACTACTCACGCATCATCGGAGATGCACCAATGAGGATGATGAACCCCTCCGTGATGGTGTTAGATTGGATCTTACGGTTCTAGAACTTGGGACGACTGGATGTATTTTTCATCGACTCCTCTAGGGTTTCTGGAATATTTGGGTATTTATAGAGCTCAGAGGCGGTGGAGAAGGTTCCCAAGGCGACCACAACCCATCAGGGCGCGCCCTGGTGGGTTGTGGGCGGCCTGGGCTCCCTCCTGGTTACTTCTTTGGCCCACTGGCCTTCTTCTAGTCCAAAAAAATTCTCCAAAAAGTTTCATCGCGGTTGGACTCCGTTTGGTACTGATATTCTGCGAAGTAAAAAAACAAGCAAAAAACAGCAACTAGCACTTGGCACTATGTCAATAGATTAGTCCCAAAAAATGATATAAAGTTGCTATAAAATGATTGTAAAACATCCAAGAATGATAATATAACAGCATGGAACAAACAAAAATTATAGATACGTTGGAGATGTATCAGTGTCCTCCTTGCCCTTCAGCACGAGCTGGAGGTTGGACTCCGCCTCCTGAAGCCGCTCCTTCAGCTTGGCCACCTCGGCCTGGAGCTCCTCCCGCCTCTGGTGAAGCGGTCCTCCTGCTGCTTCAGCTTATGGTCGTGGCTCTTCTGGAGCACATCGCGCTCCCTTTTGATCTTTGCGTCGGCGTCCACGTTGATCTTCTTCTCCTTTTCCTCCAACTGGGGTTGGCCTTGGCGAGGCTGACCTCGTAGGAGGGCTGGGCGGCCTCAACCTAGTGCTCCAGGGACATCAGGTGCTCGCACTCGGCGTCCTGATCGGATGAAGTCCTAGCGAGCTCTCGCTCCTAGATCTCTATGTCACCCTCGCGGACCGCAATTGCCTCCACGCGCTTGGCGAGCTCCTCCTCTCGGGAGGCTAGCTGACCCTCGCGGCCCATGGCTACAGCCTCTTGCGCCCAGAGCTCCTGCTCCCGCAGGGCGACCCGCTCCAGGGCGGCTTTCTCGTGGGCCTCTGCCTCCTCGTGTTGCTGGTTGGCCACGTCAGCCTCCCATACGACATTCATCCAGAGCTCTGCGGCATCCCGGGCGGTCTTCTCGCACCGCTCCCGCATGACATTCTCCTGCCTGTGGCCCAACTTGATGGCCACGTCAAGCTGGTGCCACCCGTCCGCCAGGCGCAAGCGCTCGCCAGCGAGCCGCGCCTCCTCGGCCTGGAGGTCTACCTCAAGCGCGTCCAGGGTGGCCCGAGTGCCCTGCAGGGAGCTGCGCACCAGTACGACGCTGCTGCTAACTACCTGGAGAGCTCTGCCAGACTGCGGCTCCGTGTCGCCCTCCGATGTCATGGCCTGCGAGGGCCCTGAGCTGGCCTCTTCCGCAGACCCCTTGCCCTTGCTCCTTGCAAGGGTTGCCTCCTCCTTCGTGGACTGGGGGCTCCGTGTAGCCTCCACTTCGGCCTGCCGCGACGGCGAGTGTGGCGGGCTCGTGGCAGTGGCCTCAGGGGACTGATGCACGGGCAAGGCATGGGGGCTCGCCGTGCCCCCCTCGTCAACGCGGGCCTCCCCGGCAGGCGTGGAGTCCTCCAGGGGGTTCGGCTCGTCAGCCCCCTCCATCTTCGTGGCGTCATCCGTGTCAGGTGCCTCCGGAGGCACCACCCCTCCTCCCGAGGGCTCGTCCTGAGGCTGGCTCTCCCCAGCCAGGGGAGCCAGGTCTTCAGGAGGCACATGAGTCACCTCGTGCTCCTCAGCCGCCTCGGTGCGCCCCACCTCACCCTCGGGCTGGTGGGCGACCTCCTCGCTCCCCTTGGGGCTCGCAGGAGGCACGCGCGTCCTCTCGGTTCGCGCCACAGGCGAGGGCGCCGTGGGCATCAAGTCTTTCTTCTTCTTGGACTGGGGCGCCCTGCAGGGTTTGCGGCTCAGCCCCGCGCCTCGAGAGAAAGAGGATAAAAATCAAAGAAGAAAGGACAAAGATAAGAGACCTACTCATCTCTGGCGACCCAGCGCCTCTTCCTTAGCTTCGGGTGGGGGCGGCTGCCACTGTCGCTCCCACAGGGTCGAAGGAGCTCCCTCCAGAGGGCTCCCCGTGAGGCCCGCTGGAGCTCGTCCCCGCTGGACGAGAGTAGATCTCCTCCTCATGAGGTTCCGCGGCCTCCGCCTCGCGCAGCTCGTCGGCCTCGTCGCCGTCATCTACATCACCTCCTGGGAGGGCACGACCATGAACTGCTCGTCGTCGTCGTCGTCGTCGTCATCGTCGTTGTCCTCAAGCAGCAGCTTGCGGCGGCTCCGCAGCTGCGCTTGCTTGCTGGTCTCCACGCTAGTGCCCATCGAAGGCCCGACATCCTCATGGTCACCCGAGCCAGGCACCACCAAGAGGTAGTTCTCGTGGCGCCCCTCGTGGCCTACGGGGACTAGCACCCATTCATCAAACTATGACATGATTGCCACAATCTCATCCCCATCGCCGTGGCGGTACAACGGGTACCCGCCTTCAGGCGTCTTCGACACGGCCACGGCGAACATGATCTTCATGATCCCCTCCACTACCTCCATCGTGAGGCCGTCGTGGATCAACCTTGTCGTGTCCTTGCAGTTGGCGTAGGCCCACGTCGGGTGCGAACGCTTCTGGAGGGGGGCGATTCAATGGCACACGAACTCACTGGTGACCATCGCCCCCGTGAGGCCGGCGTCCCTTCCTTAGCCCCCGATCGGAGTCATGAGAAGGGGGATGCGTAGCCCTACGCCCATATAGACCAAGCGCGCCCTGAAGCCTTCCACCTTCTTGAAAATCTTCATGTTGATAATCTGGTCAGCCATCCCATCAACTACGCGGAACGAGACACATCCCGAGCGCTAGTTCGCAGCTGTCAGCCGCAGGCTGTAGAATGACTGGAAGAGCGCCACTGAGGGCATCACCCCCAGGAAGCCCTCGCGGAAGAAGGCGAAGATGGCAAGGAGGAAGACGGAGTTGGGCTGGAGGTGGAGCGCCTGGATCTGGTAGTGCGAGAGGATGGCACAGAAGAAGTCGGAGAAGGGTGGAAGCAGACTGCCGAAGACGGTGTGGATGAAAAAGGGGAACGCGGTGACCGACAAGTCACGGGTCGGCTTCGAGCCCGGCCAGATCTGTGTGGCCTTGTGCTCGTTGAAGTCATTGGCGATCACGAGGATCACCTTGTCCATCCCCTCCTGGTTGTTGATGATGGACGGTAGCAAGGCGGGCTGCAGCCCCACCTCGGCGATGTCCTTGTTCTTCTTGGGAGCCATGGCGGTAGCACGAGAAAGGTGTGAGGAAGAATAAGCAAGCGGCGGTTCGCACAAGGAAGGAGAAGTAGTGCGCAGGGGAGGCGAATGGAGCAGAGGAAGGCAATGACTGCCTCGCGTCGCGCGGGCAGACTTTTATCGGTCCGGGCGGTTACCGAGGCGTCGTGGGAGAAGTGGGGGCATCCCCGTCCCATTGTGCTGCCACACGTCCCTGCCTGGGTGACAGTCCACTAAGGCCCCACGCCGTTTCGATTCTCAACGGGCGGAACGTGCGCACCACGGGCCCGGGGGCTACTGTTGGTCCAGTGGGAACCAGGGTACCACGACCCGTCTGCCCTCGACCCAAGAAGTGACACCTGGCGAAAGGCCCAGTAGGCGGCCCACTCAAGATCTCCACAGGCGAAGCACCTCGCGAGTCTCGAACCTCGCGAGGCCCCTCCCCGTAAGGCAGAGCTCTTCAAGTCAAACATCTTCAGCAGCAGGCGGCCTCGCGAGGCCCTCCTCGCGAGGCGGCTTCCCGTGAGGCCCTCCGCTTAGAGGGGTTGTGCAGCGCTGGCCGCACGGCTGCGCGCCCACCATGTGGGTAACGCACCCGTGTAGACAAGGACGACAAGACCGTGCCAGCAGGCGCGGATAAGGAGAATTTCCTCTTTGAAGATTAAAGTGTGGCGCACGCTGCCTCCTCCAAAGCAGGTTCCCAAAGATTGTCGTTTTGGTGCAAGGCGACCGCGTTGACGTTGCTTGCCAGGACGGAGCTCATCACCGAGCCCATCATAGGACTTGATCTCGAAGCCATCGCGTAAGTAGTAGACCGAAGGGGTTAAACGAGGAACACGGGAGGCAAGGTTTACCCAGGTTCGGCCCCTCTCGTGGAGGTAAAAGCCTACTCCTGCTAGATGTATTGAAGATCTCGATTACAAGGGTTTTGGAACTTGTCTAGCCCTAGCTCCCGAAAGGTTTCAACGTGATCCCTCAAGCCCCAGGGCTCCCCCTTTATATATAGGCGGATGTCCGGGTCTTGCATAAGAGTCCGGGTCGGGATAGCGATCCGAGCCCAACTCTCCTTTACTTGTTTCCTAAGTTATACCTCGAGGCGGTTTGCACATACCGCCTCTCACGGCGGGTCTTGGGCCGGCCCTTCCTTGGGCGGCTCTTCTTCTGGGCCTCTTGAGAATGCTCCGGCCCACCTGGCCCACCTTCAATAAAAATCCCCAGAACCCGGCCCTAAACGGGCGGGTCTCACCGAAAGATACTTCCCTGACATTAGCCCTCAGGTTGACTTGAACTGGTTCTGGACAACCTTGTCTTCATACAAACCTGTCTTTGACATTTGGCGAGTCTCCGCAGAACCCGCCACTTCTGAATATTTCTTAATTGTTTTTCTTTTAAACCTGTTCGCCTTATGATGTCACCGAATCTTTAAAACGGATCTTTCCATGACATCATCCATATCTCAAATGAATCGATTAGGCGCGAAAATCCGGGCGTCGGGGTACTGTAGATCCATAATTTCCGCCCCGACTCTTGAGCGTCCCATCCTCTTATAAGTCCCCCCTCGGGTCATTACTTTATCATTTCCTCGTCTTCTTCCTCCTGCCGCCCGAACCGTCGCATCCTTGCGCCACCTCTCGAGCTCGCCGGCTACTGGAAGGAGAAGCAGCCCCGACGCACCGCCGTCGCCCGTGCGCAACCGCGCTGCGCCGCCGTCAATCCAGGTAATCCCTGTCCCTTTTCATCTCTCTTAGGGTTCCGCCATTGTAGAGCTTCAACTCCACCTCGGCTTCTCCGTGGCTGCCGCCGCCGGCCTCATCTTAAGGCTTCCTCGGCATGGAAACGGCGCCGTTGAACTCCCCTTTATCCCAGGAATCAAATCTGCGTTAGAATAGATCTAAGAAAAATCCATCAGTGATGACTTGCTGCGGCTGGACGAACAGTAGCATGAACTGCTCTTTTCCTTATTTTTACAGGCTTCTTGATCCAAAATTTCACCTTCCTCGGTAGAAAACTGTTATCAAAGGCTTAGTAAAAAATTTCACCTCGCCAAGCAGCTCTCACTTGTGGCGACTTATGTAAGCCGCCGTATATATTCAATGATTTCTCCAACCATATGTCTCAGGCCCTAGGAACATAATCCAACTTCCGTCTTTCATTTCTTGTAACATCCCTTACTTTGTGCCGAAAGCCGCTAACTCAACTCCTTGCTCCCTTAACTAGGATGACAAAGAAAACAATTGAATGCAACTGGGTTCCTTCTGAGATCACCAAAGATTTTCTCAAAAATGCCATTCAGACAGGCATACTGAAAGGGGCTACTAACTGCCGACTTGCAAGAGGCGAATGTCCCCCAACGCCTAAAGAAGGAGAAGTTATTATATTCCTTGATCATGTGGAGAGGGGATTTTCCCCTCCCGGCTCCAAGTTCTTTAGGGACCTTCTGAATTTCTATGGGTTGCACCCACAAGATCTTTCCCCCAATTCAATTGTCAACATGAGCCAGTTTGCAGTGATATGTGAAGCTTATCTTCAGATAGAACCTACAGTTCTATTGTTTCGGGAATGCTTCTATGTCAACAAACAAACTGAAACCGCCCAAGGCCGTCATCAAGAGCTTGGTGGCGTTTCTTTCCAGAAACGACGAGGAGTCACCTTCCCCGGAGCTGATCTGCTAAGCCACCCCAAGGGCTGGGGCAAGTCTTGGATATACTGTAAGGCGCCTGTTCCTGAAGGAGAGCACCCATTGCCGGGTTTCAGGCCAGAGCGCTTGGATCACAAAAAGAAATACCCTCCCAGGCCTACACCCGCGGAACAAGCAGAGCTGAAACCTTGGATGGATAAGATATCTGCCTTGGCCGCCAACGGCCTGGAAGGTGCCGATTTAACCCGTTGCTGGCTATCATGGAAAATCCAGCCACTGAGTCTCCGGAGTAAACTGATGCATGAATACTCCGATTTACAGGATCCACAAAGGATCAGCGCTACAGACATCTCCTTGTCATCTGTAATCAATCAGATGAGAATTATTGTTAACTTGCCAGACAAATACACTGGCGAGTTTGGATTGGCCCCTTTCACCAGTACTAACCCGCCACCAGCAGTAAGAAATTTTCAAGCAATCTTTCATTTTTCTGCTTAAACTTTCATATCATGAAAACCTTTTCTCTGATAAACCACAGGCGGATAACTCCTTCTGGCAAGTGAGGCCGATGTTGAAAGAAATAGCTACGAAGGGCCAGAAGAAGACGGGGAAAAAAGCCGTCGCTAAGAAGAAGAAGCAGAATACCATCAATCCTTTAGAG
Organism: Elymus sibiricus; assembly: GCA_039707655.1. NCBI lineage: Eukaryota > Viridiplantae > Streptophyta > Magnoliopsida > Poales > Poaceae > Elymus > Elymus sibiricus. The sequence continues at coordinate 100,451,000 of CM077663.1, forward strand.
GTGGATCCGTCCATCTTAGAATCCTCTAAAGATGAGTCAGAGGCAAGTATATAACTTGAATCAATTTGTCTTTCATCTACAACTTTCTGCTAATAATTTTAATCTGTAACTTTCCAGGACGAAGAAGAAGAAGAAGACCAGGATGAAACTGAGGTAACTTCGACCTTGTCTGACTTCGACATTCGTAACCCTAAGAAAAACAGAGTAGCTGTGAGAAAATACCATTTTTCTCATCCTTTTGCTCGTTTGGACCCAAATTATTCATGGAAGACGTCTCAGCACGCCGAGCTCCGCCAAACTGATTGTGGCGGCTCTAGGACTGGTACGGGCGGGTCTGACGCCGATGCGGGCGGCTCTCATAAGCGCCCTCGTGATGTACTTCTTCACCCGACTCTTCTGTTTCCCAAAGCCGGCTTGTTTAAACGACCTCTTAATCCCGAAGATCCGGACTATCAGGACACATCCTCTGATGATGACGCCTCAGAGTCGCCAGATACGACTTTTGTTATTAAAGCAGGGTAAAGATATGATCACCCTTATTCTCACTCCTCTTACATAAAGCAAAAGATAGTAGTTATTGAGATCTTTGTCGAAAATGCAGGGTTACCTCCAAGAAACTAAAACCCACAACTTCTGCCTCGTCTCCGCCTCCTGAAGGTTCTGAAGACCCGGCCAAAGGCACAGAGGAAAGGGCCAATGATCCTCCTCTGCCAGATGTTTCCACCGCTCCAGAAACTCAGGTTTCTTTAGAACCAGAGATGGCAGCGCCGGCTGATAACATTGAACAACAGTCGGATACTATTATCCCCTCCTTCGATATTGAAGAGGGTACTGTTGCTACTGCCACTGCCACCGCCCCAGACTCGTCGGCGGCTTTGGGCAAATCTTCCTTTGAAGCCATGTCTTCTAAAGAGAAGAATAAATTAGATCTCTCCTCCTTGGAGAGCACTGATTTAAATGATCTTCATGAAGCCCTTCAGACTCGACTACTTGAGAGTCAGGAGATTGCCAAGACCTTGGCCAACAAACCAAAGGTGAGTCATAATTTACTTATGGCCCTTATTAGTCGCCCAAACCTGCATATTAGTGATTTCATAGTTGTATGAAGGTTTGTAAGCTTACATATTTGAAAATACGTAAATACACACATGCAGTCCCCAAGAGCCGGCTGTTTTCTTGAAACAGCCGGGTCTTACATGGAGCAAAGAACCACATGCTTATATAGAACAAAGAGCCAATTGTAGTCCCCAAGAGCCGGCTGTTTTCTTGAAACAGCCGGGTCTCAGAGCAAAGAACCACATGTAGTCCCCAAGAGCCGGCTGTCTTCTTGAAACAGCCGGGTCTTAGAAGCAAAGAACCACATGTGTCCAAGTCTTAAATGCTTCCAGCTATTCGATAATATTCCTTTGTAAAACTTCGGGATTGCATTAGCCCCCAAGTGCCATGTGGATTACTTGTAATCAATATGGAACTTCATCTGCATAAATAACTTGAACTTTTCCTTTCTTTCAGGTTCAAATAACTTCCCTTCACACCCAGCTGGCTGACAGTCGGAAAGAGCTGAAAACTGAGCAAGAGCTGAGAGTCGCCGCTGAAGAAAGGGTGAAGACATTGGAGGAAGCCGCGTCTGAGGCGGCCACCAAGCTGGCTGCTGTGACCGCTGAGCATGAGAAGGAGAAGCAGCTCCTTATTCAACGTGCTAAAAACGCTGAAGGCCGCCTGAAGACTGCCTCCGATGAGCTCAGCGGATTAAAATTGCACATCCAGCAAATGAGCAGCGCCATCTTTGGTAAGTCGCCTGTTTACAATCCCTATTTTGATAATCTTGATAACTCTGACACCTTTCCTTTGCAGGTCCTAGAAGTGATAAACTGGCGAAAGAACCAGTAATGCAGCTCAAGGCGGCTTATGACTTCCTTGAACAGTTATACACTGGGAGTCGGCGGGCTATTCAAGCCGCCTTCTATGGAAAAGAAAACCCATCCACCATCAAGGAAGTCCTGAAGACTTTATCCACTCTGCCTGCTCAGCTGCAGATCATGAAAGAGTCCAGCGCCCGCATCGCCACTATGCACACCATGGCCCGCGCTAAAGCTCATTACGAGGATTTAGAACTTTCAACTTTAGTTGGCGGCTTTCCCGAAACTTATAAGGGGCAAGCTCTTGATCAGCTCACCTATAATGCTTTGAAGAAGGAGACCTTTGTCCCTGCAAGCCAGTTGGTCCAAGAGATGAAGCTTACAAGGTTTCAGTCAGCCTACAGCGAAGACGGAAAACGCGTAAAGCCCGGTCCTCTTCCGCCTCTCGATCTTATTCCTGAAGGCCGTAAGGACGAGTTTGCTCCGGATATTGATTCTTCAGATCTTATTGATGACGGAGAAATTTTTGATGCCTTTGCCACTGTTGACTGGGCTGCCGATCAAGCCAAGACAGATCCTTCAACAGACGCAGCCCAAGCCGGAGGCAGCAAGACCCGGGAGTAAAACCGGAACCTTGAAAGTCGCCAGTTGTTTAACTGCTTGTAATATATGTCTTGAACAATGATTCTGAAATGCCCTCTAGTGGCCTTTTGTAATAGACTTAGAAAAAATTCTGTTTAAATTCATACTGGCTTCCTTGGGAAGCAAGTCTGCTTCTTTTGCCCGAAGCTTCCTTATGAAAAGTTATTCTGGCTGCTTCTGGAAGAAATTGAATCCTTTGACGCTGGCGGCTCTTGGCCAAACATCAAGACAGTCATAAAGCTTGATAAGATGTATAATTTATTCTTAACAAGTATTAAACCATTAACTAAAGCAGTCATGGCGGCTTATAACCAGTAAACTTGCAGATGCTTATGGTGTAGCCAATATAATACAACTGGCGGCTCTTGGCCAAATACGAACATTAAAAAGAGCTCATAAGAGAGGTCATAAAACTCTTTAAAGCAGTATATCTTAAATAAAAGCTTTAGCGAATTTCTAAAGATTGCAAAGTCCCCAGTATGGTGGCGACTCTTGGATCACCCCCAACCAGATCAGTTACTTCTTTTCCTGTATGGTGGCGACTTCTGGCTTGCCAGTTAGTTCGGCCCATAAGGTTGATTATTTCAAGATGGTAAAGCCTTCTGGATTACCAGCAGGCAGCATCCCATCTAAATCGTTTGTGCCCGTACACGGATGAAGGTTCTGGATTACCAGTAACACAGCCCGTTTGTTAGGTCTTTTTCCCAATATGGCGACTTCTGGTTTACCAGTAAGTTTAGCTTCATAAGGGCTGAAGGTCCCAAGATGGTGAAGGCCTCTGGATTACCAGGAGGCTCAACCCACATGAGTCTTTTATGCCTGTACACGGATGAAGGTTCTGGATTACCAGGAACACAGCCCGTTTATTAGGTGCCTGTACACGGATGAAGGTTCTGGATTACCAGTAACACAACCCGCTTATTAGGACTTTGACCCGATATGGTGGCGACTTCTGGCTTACCAGTAAGTTCGGCCCATAGGGTTAAGTGTCCCATGATGGTGAAGGCTTCTGGATTACCAGGAAGCTCATCCGAAGTGGGTCTTTTGTTTCTGCACTTTCACAATATATGTATGATAAAGCACAAGTAATAATGTAATAAAACTTACTCATCATGTTGGATGGAAAACGACAGATACCCCGAATTTCAGGGCCGCCGGCTTTTACTCATCATGTATAATGCGACACTGTTCCCAAGTATGCCTTGCTGGTCTCTCTTTGGTACCGTGTTTTGGACACGGCCCCTTGAGGAACTCATCGAAGTTTTGTGGCTTAAAAGGTCTGTTACCAGAACCACCCTTCTGAAACTTAGCCCCTGCATTGGTATTAGCCACCAGCTCAGATCCAGCTTCTGGACCCTTACGCTTCTTATCATTGTTCTGCTGCTGACTCTTGCCACCAACAGGCTTTTTACCTTTCGGATCAAGAACCTCTGGCTCATCACCTCCTGGGTCCTTCGTAGGATCAGACTCAGCATACTTGGTGAGAGCATTCATGAGCTCCCCCATATCTTTGACACTCCGTTTGAGCCGCCCTAACTTCTGCGTGAGAGGCTCATAGTGGCAAGCCTTTTCCAGCACCAAAACTGCCTGAGGGGCGGAGATATTATCTGAAGAATGAATGATCTCTGCAACTCGGCTGACCCAATGGTGAGCCGACTCTCCCTGCCGCTGAACACAATGCTGAAGATCAATGATAGTCTTCAGACGCTTGCAGGTACCTTGGAAGTTTTTGATAAAACGTTCCCTTAACTCGCCCCATACCTTGATGGAATTCGGGGGTAAATTCTTCAGCCACGTACGCGCTGCTCCTTCCAACATCATGGTGAAATATCTTGCACAAGCCTGATCGCTGACCCCCTGCATATCCATGGCAAGCTCATAACTTTCTATCCACTGGGCCGGGTCCTGGTCTGGTGTATAACTGGACACCTTCCGCGGGACCTTGAAGTCCCTGGGCAGGGGTGCGCTGCGGAGAGCCGGGCTCAAGCAAGGCACTCCAATGGATCTTCCCGTTGGGGTGACTGTTGTAGTCACGACTGGCGCGAGAGCCGCCTCCTGAGCCGCGAGAGCCGCCGCATGAGCCGCCTCCTGATTCGCCGCGTGAGCTGCCGTATGTGCTGCGTGAGTCTCATGTACTCCGTGCCCTGGGATCATGGGATTCGGTGAATACGGCAAGCCCCCAGGCGCACGCCGATGATGGTGGGTGCTAGACACCGCAGGGCTTTCAGCGTGGCGGCTTCTAGTGCGGCTTCTGTTAGGAGCGGGTGTAGAATGCAGTCGCTCCCGGCTGTACGAATAATTCGCTTGCTGGACCACGGCGGTTTTCAGTTTTGCAATTGCATTGCGAACCTCGATCTCAAGGGGCGTGTCTCCATTGATGGGCAGACGTGCCAGCGCCGTGGTAGCCGCGTAGAGGTTGTCCACAGGGTTCGTAAAGTGCCCTTGTGCCGTAAGCATTGGTACCTCTGGCCGCTCCCCATGACCCGCCGAGCGTCGGGTTCCCGGGTCTGGCGACCTCTGGGGAGTTCCTGTCGCTGGACCTCGAAGGCGTTCCCCTGGCGGGGTGCTGAACTGCAGGGCCTGACCTTCAACCTCGGCCGCAAGCCGGCTCCGGTGTCGTCTGTGATGAACCGCGTCAGACTCCACCCGGCGCAGCTCCAGATGATAATTCTCCTGTTGCAGACGCGCCGATTCCTCCCGTAACTCTCGTTCACGAGTCGCCAGATGGACGTTCTCCGCATCAATGCCAGCTTGAGCCTGTACCATCTGATCCTTGATCCTGACGATCTCTGCATTGAGCTCTGCCTGATTTTCCGCAGTGACCTGTGTGCCCAGTAGTGTAGTCAACGTAGCCGTCAATCCCACCAGGGTCTGTGCTGGCGAAACTCTTGACACCGCATTGGAGGTTCCAGCATCCGCTGCCGGGTCTGGTATATCAGCCGCCCCCGCCATGTAGACAACAGGGCGAGCGGGCGGGCCTAAAGAATCCTGCGCCGGCGAGTTCTGCTGAAAGCCCCCAAGATCCTCTTGGTGAAGAGAATAAAGCGACTCTCCGCCAGAGGAATAGCCACCATCAACGTAAGTCGCCGAGCCCTCCGTGGAAGCCGACGATCCAGAATACTCCACCCCTTGAGTGAAGCCAACGAAGACGTGCTCTCGCCTGGCGGGCTGCGTGTCCTGGACCGGCTTGAAGGTGTCGGTGAAGATATCCGGCCCAGATCCAGATCCGCCGGCCTGCACAGGAGCCGGAAGCCTAGGGGCGGCTCTTGCCACGGCGGGTTGCGCGCGGCGGGCCGTTTCAACGACCTCCGTGGAGGCGGCCGGCTTAGAGCCGCCGGCCTTCCCGATGAAGACATGGATTCCGCCAAAGGGGACCCGGTACCCGTACTCAAGAGAGTCGGCCTCGGGGCCCCAGCCTGAGTCGTCGATGAGCAGATTGCCGCGGCGACTCTTGGTTATCCGGCCAATCACGTATCCCTCGAGTCCTTGGGGAGGACCCTTCGAATACTCAACACCACCATGCGATAGCCCCAAGGTGGGCGCCAACTGTCGTGGTATTTTCACAGCAGATGTCCTCATAGGACTTGATCTCGAAGCCATCGCGTAAGTAGTAGACCGAAGGGGTTAAACGAGGAACACGGGAGGCAATGTTTACCCAGGTTCGGCCCCTCTCGTGGAGGTAAAAGCCTACTCCTGCTAGATGTATTGAAGATCTCGATTACAAGGGTTTTGGAACTTGTCTAGCCCTAGCTCCCGAAAGGTTTCAACGTGATCCCTCAAGCCCCAGGGCTCCCTCTTTATATATAGGCGGATGTCCGGGTCTTGCATAAGAGTCCGGGTCGGGATAGCGATCCGAGCCCAACTCTCCTTTACTTGTTTCCTAAGTTATACCTCGAGGCGGTTTGCACATACCGCCTCTCACGGCGGGTCTTGGGCCGGCCCTTCCTTGGGCGGCTCTTCTTCTGGGCCTCTTGAGAACGCTCCGGCCCACCTGGCCCACCTTCAATAAAAATCCCCAGAACCCGGCCCTAAACGGGCGGGTCTCACCGAAAGATACTTCCCTGACAGACAAGGACGACAAGACCGTGCCAGCAGGCGCGGATAAGGAGAATTTCCTCTTTGATGATTAAAGTGTGGCGCACGCTGCCTCCTCCAAAGCAGGTTCCCAAAGATTGTCGTTTGGTGCAAGGCGACCGCGTTGACGTTGCTTGCCAGGACGGAGCTCATCACCGAGCCCATCAGCGCGTCATGGACGACGCCTTTGCAGACGAAGATCACCTTTTGTCAAGATAGACTGAGCGCCTGTCCCCCTTTGAATTGCCGCCCTGTGGCTACTCTTTCCCGCCGATATTTTCAGGGAAGAGGACCAAGGCAAGGATAAGAGGGGCAGTGCGGCCACGAGAGAAGGGGGCCAATCATTCACTCTTCCATCATTTTCTACCTTGTAACACACCTATGCCTCCTCGAGAGCAATCCCACCAAGCAGGAGTAGGGTTTTACACCGTAAGGTGGCCCGAACCTGGGTAACTCCGTGTGTCCCTGTCGTGCTTTGTGTGTGTTCTCACGAAGCACCGCTCGCCGTAACCTCGTCAAGGTTACCGTCGGCTCATGAGGGAGCTGCACAAAAAAGGCCCTAGAGTTCGAACCAGGGTTTTGGAGAGCGTACCATAACTCAAACGCTGCTCCCACAAATACAAGTCCTCTATTCACACGTTATTACCACAAAAGTATAATTAGGGGCAAATGTGAACTTTTAGAGTGTCAAAGTCGTTTGGTCTGAAGTATAATCATACCATCATCAAAACTATTTTTCTTAGAGCAAGCAACCGATTTTACATGTTTTTGGCATTTGGGCTATTTAAATCATTCTTAATAAAGTTAAAGAAACAAAATCACTTATAGTGGTTGAGAAAGCAAAATCATACTTTTCAAGAGGAAATTGCACAGACCACCAACTATTGGTGCATTTTTTTTGTACATAACGCCTATTTTATGGGTTTGATGCACAAAACAGCACATATTGATGTAATTTATACAACTAGGTCTAATACATGGTTTATGTATGTTGATGTGATTTTCGATGGATGGGACCCGCTTGAAGTGCACACGTAGCAAAGAAAACCAGCCACATAAGCTAGTAGGTCAAACCTAGGACTTTCGATTGAAGTTTTAATTATAGCTCTTTCATTTTTTGACTCAAAATTCAATATTTTCAAAAAATGCAAATAAATCCATTAAACCACACATGTACCCAATACTATCCTCGAAAACACAACTCCTTTGGACCAATGGTTTGGCAGATATTGAAACTTTTAGTTGTTTCATTCAAATATTGGTTTAAAATTAACCCTTTCAAAGAAAATAAAAAATTAGTAACCATAAATGAATGCATTGATCTGGGAAAATCTCAACTCATTTGGACTGGAGTTTGGGTATATTGACAATTTTAGTTAACTCGTTCAATTTTTTGGTTCAAAATTTAATATATTAAAAAATGCAAAAAGTTGAATCATACATTTACTCATCATTAACATGATATTCTTTTACTCAACCGGAACAAAAGATTTGGGAGTATTAATAGTTTTATTTAGTGCGAACCAACCTGTGGTTGGATGGTTAGAGGGACTGTGGTATTCCAGCCCATCAGGGTTCAAGTCCCGATGCTCGCATTTATTCCTGAATTTATTTCAGGATTTCCGGTGATGTGCATTCAGTGGGAGGAGATGTTTCCGTCGACGACGAGGCGCCTATGGTGACTTTGTAAATCTCAAGATGATATGCCGGCTCAGTCTCTCGGAGGTGCTCATAGGGATAGAGTGTGCATTCATAGAGTTGAGTGTATGCGCGTATATGAACGCTTGCGTATGTACCGTGTTAAAAAACAGTTTTATTTAGTTGGTCGGCTGATGTGACCGATTTTCTTTACCATACATGCAGTTACATGACCCGCCCGAGAAAAAACACATTAAGTCATTAGCATACATAAACGTACGACACCAATATGTGGTGTTCTGTGCAACAAACCCGTAGAGCAGGTGTTCTATCTAAAATCAGCACCAATAGTTGGTGGTTTGTACAATTTCCTGTAATTTCCAAATACGCTTCAAATTCGTCGAATTCAAAAAGTAATCATCACGGCTAGGTACAATAAACACACTGCTTTGCCATTTTGTTTCCCCGTCTCCCCCGAGCGAGTGACCAACGGTCTCCCTACCGAGCCCCAAACAGGACCGCGTCAGACCACCAACCCGACAACCAGCTACAGTCCCACGCGCACGCTCCGATCCGGCCGTCCGCCTCGACCCCGATGAGCACCGCCTCCGCCGACGTCGGGGACGCCGGCGACGGCGCCTCCTCCGCCGCGGCAGCGCCCGCTGGCAGGCGGATCCCGCCGGCCTCGTCCATGCCATGGGTCCGCAACCTCCGCCGTTTCGTCGGCACGGGCGCCGGCCTCGGATCTGAGGCCCTCATGGGTCAGTGCCCCTTCCCTCCCCGCCCCCTTCCGCCCACCGCCCTCGTGGAGTTGTGGTGCCAGGCTAGGCCAGGCATGGTTGGAATTTGGCGTTTCGTCTTCGGGAATGGCGGTAGGATTAGGGTTTACTGGGTCTCGTTCGAAATGGTGGCTACGAGATTGGGTGAGGTTATGTTGCCGGGTGTTACACGATAGCGTTCCAGTGACGAGGATGAGATCTCCGTGCCTCAGGTTGCGAGACGTCGTAATGCGGCGGGTGCGTGCGTGAAAATACATGGAAAAAAAATTGGTCGTCCATGACTTGCAGCCGGTGATTTGGGTTGAGAAGGGGCGGCATTCCATCGTAAAGGCAGGATGTCTTCTTGGATTGGACTAGGGAAGGAGTATATGCTATGGTTTGAGAAGGTTGCACCGAAACAGACTTGAGCCGTGTGCTGTTGTTGTCATTGTTGCGTGCCGGGGCAGGCCCTAATTAGCTTGGCCGCTTTTGTTGATCAGCATTTGCATTTTCCATGTGGCATCACTGATCTGTTTAAACCTACAACTTGCAGAATTGGAAACGAAAAGGATATTGCTTGAGATTTTTAAAGAGAGGCAGCGAAAGAGCGCTGAAGCTGGTTCCATCCCAAGTTTTTACAAGAAGGTGAAGCAGCTTGGTTTATTTTCTTTGGGCACAGGAGTTCTTGTTCTTATATGCCATGACAAAAGCTGCAATTTATCTAAAATATGTAATAGTGCTAGTTGCTTGCATCAGAGATAATAACTAGCATCGGAGATGATTAGTAGCAATGCCACCCATTTTGGATTCCACATTGCATCACGGGACTATGTGACTTGTCAATATGTGATGATACTAATGTTTCGTTTTTGTACAGAAACCTGAAGATGGATCTATTAGCAATAGAGTTCAGAGGTTGGCAAAATACCGGTTTCTAAAGGTAATTGAGCTTGAGCTGGCTGCTTGGGCATTTAGCCATCTTACGATTTAGGCCTTATGAGAGCTATTGCAAACAAATTACAGAAACAATCAGAACTTCTACTCAACGCTGATGATCTCGATGCCATGTGGGTTTGTCTCCGAGAAAATTGTGTTATTGATGATGCTACCGGTGCTGAAAAGGTAAGGTCATAATTTGGTGCCCGTATTTTACACCACATGCAGATATATTCAATTTTGCACTATTGATTTGCTTCCCCCTAATGTTGTCTGACTTCCTTGGATAATGATATATCCATGCCATGATATATACAGCGAGCACAGCTAAAATTGATTTTTTTTTCTCATGTTGTATCTAACAGCAGCAGTCATTAATTCTAGTTTGTTGCTGCATATTTGAATTTCTGTGCATATGTAACATATTCAGTGACATAATTGTACATCCATTTGTGTTTATTCTAATGTTCATGTGGAAGGTTCTTGTTATTATACTTCTCATTCAATTCTTTTTTCTGGAGAACTGCAGATGAATTATGAAGATTTCTGCCATATTGCCACAGTGTGCACAGAGCAAATTGGCCAGAAATGCAAACGCTTCTTTAGCCCTTCGAACTTCATGAAGTTCGAGAAGGATGATTCTGGGAGAATTGCAATCTTACCATTCTATCTTTACGTTATGCGAACAGTAAGTTATTATCAAACCTAAAACTGTTAACTCTAGCAGTTTGCTTTGTATGAGTATGTTGTGCTTCATTTTGAGCTGTAATGAACTTTATGTAACGAAAGCCTACACTGTGATTTTTTCCCTTCCATTCTTACCCGATTAAGATTTTGCTACATAATGTAACTATGTAAGCGGCACTCAACAATCGCTCTATCTGTTTGTAGTTCCTTCCATGCCAATTTTGTTGAATTTGTTAAGAATTAGGAGGTATTTCCTTGTCTTTATAGAAACAACTGACAATAGTACTGGTATTTTGAGAACACAAGAACCTGAAATAGGTAATGGCATAATGCACGAAAACAAACCACCTGTACCACAAAACCCAAGGCAGCTAAAAATGATCACCTTATACCAGATTGGAAATCATGCAACACTCAACCGCCAGATAGTAATATAATATCACAAGTCTGGGACTCTCAGCAGCCACTTATGTTGAAATGAGGTGTTTTTATGTACTATCACTTTGCTAAATGTTACTACTTTCAGGTTTCTCTTACTCAAGCAAGAATTGATATGAGTGAACTTGATGAGGATTCTGATGGTTTCCTTCAACCTCATGTATGGACTTCCCAACACATGTTAACACGATTTCATACCTTAGAAGTATGTCACATTCCTTAATTTTATATGCAGGAAATGGAAGCATACATCAGAGGACTTATTCCCAATTTGGCACAATTGCGTGACATGCCATCAGCCTTTGTTCAAATGTACTGCCGCATAGCTGCACGGAAGTTCTTTTTCTTCTGTGATCCACACAGACGAGGTGCAAAACTGGACTTTAATACAGTTGAATTGACATGCAAATTGTTCTTTATGCGAGGAATTGTCTTTCATAATCGTCTGCTTTTCAGGGAAAGCATGCATAAAGAAAGTATTGTTGAGCAATTGTCTTCAAGAGCTAATGGAATTGCATCAGGTAATAGCAATATGGATCGCATGCTTTGGTGTGCAAATTTGGTCATCTTGTACCTTACAGTGTAATATTGCATTCTGCAATATATTCTGGACTGTCGTTCCCTGTTGGTTCTCATCAACTCTATTTTCAGGAGAGTGAGGAAGAGGTAACTGATACCGAGCAGGCTGAAAATTGGTTTTCCTTGACTTCAGCCCAGCGCATTTGTGGTATGTTAGCTGTTCTCATTTTTGTTTTGCCATTGAGGTCAATTTCTTGCACTAAGTTACATTTTTTTACATTCCTGTGCAGTATATATTAGTATATTTAATTGGTATCTTATTGTTATCCCTCTGCAGATATGTTCCTTGCACTAGACAAAGATACAAATGGCACACTGAGCAAACAAGAGCTGAAGGAATATGCTGATGGCACACTAACAGAGATCTTCGTCGAAAGAGGTTAAAATCTGCCGTCTGCTCTGCTTTCACTGTTTCTTCTAAACCACCTTAACCAAATGGGAAACAGAAACAAATCTTCAATGTTCTAATGCTCTTAATACACAGATCATTGATGTTTTCTTAAGAGTCTTCAGTAATGAATAGGGAATAACAATGCAGTTCTACTTTTCAGTTTTTGATGAACATGTACGCCGAAGCAAAGTTGGAGGTGGCAACAGTCGTGAGATGGATTTTGAGAGCTTTCTCGACTTTGTTTTGGCCCTAGAGAACAAAGACACCCCTGAAGGGCTGACATACTTATTTAGATGCCTTGATCTCAACGGAAGGGGATTCCTGACAACTGCTGATATTCATACTCTATTTAGGTACGTATGGGATATTTTGTAATATGAACTGTGTAGTTTATATGGTAGCGGTAGCTATTTTTTCTACAGTTATTTTGGTGTTAAACTACCTATATTTTGTTCATGGATGTACTGATGCAAACCCCTTCATTCTCTACTTTACTTTGTCATCCATATTCCATTCAGCTGAAAATATCTGCCTGGCAAAGGGAACCTAAGTAGGAGAAACATATGGCCGTTCATAATCATTATAGGAGTAATTACCTGTTGTCCGCACAAGATCTAGCACCATTCCCATAAAAGTTGAGAACAACCTCGATAAATTTTGACCAGCCTCTTGTTACTCTCTTCCTCAATAACTTTATATCATAGTGTTTATGAAATAATAAGTAATTTATTCGAAAGGAAAACTGTATTCAGTGATGCTCTTGTGTCTAATACTTGGCCCTGTTTTTAAAGCATAGGTTTTCCCATGAAATCCTGTGTTCTGAACAGGGGTTAAAACAATTCTGTACTTTTCATTTGTTTCACCAAATTGGACCTTAAAGTGTGTTCATGTTTGTTCTGGGAAGCAAATTATATTCTGGAAGGAAAGAAAGGAGGATGTGAGAGTTAGCATTCCTGCCTGATACCATCTTCCTAGATTTAGTCTGCCATGTTTATGTGCTTGCTGAACTTCCGGACTGTTCTGCTGGCCTCAACGGACAGGACATCATTGTTTTAATGCCTTTTTTGCACTCTCAAGTTCTCTATCTCTAATCAGTTGCACCTATGTTGGGTGTGAAACCTGAAGTGAGCAAGTCACTCGCAGTAGTATCCATGAACCCTAAAGTTGGGGTTGGTCTCCTGGTACTCTAAAGCAGGTTTTGGGCACCTAGGTACATCCACACCTTATAGTTCAGCATCTGGAATGTAGTGTCGGATAAAGCTGCGTGAGTAGGGAACTTTATTAGGGGACTCCCACAGACCACAGTTCTTTTCTTGTATAGTTTGATCAACTGCACAATCATCTAAGTATCTAACTACCATTTGCATATTTTGAGGAGAGGATGGGTTGAAACTTGACAGGTTTTGACAGTTCAGGGTTGTAACTTAGATGGTTTCAAAGTTCAGGGTTGATTCTTAGATTTGTATAGTTTGAGGAGAGGACAGGGTTGTAACTTGCCCGGTTTTGACAGTTCAGGGTTGTAACTTAGATGGTTTCAAAGTTCAGGGTTGATTCTTAGATTTGTATAGTTTGAGGAGAGGACAGGGTTGTAACTTGACCGGTTTTGACAGTTCAGGGTTGTAACTTAGATGGTTTCAAAGTTCAAGGTTGATTCTTAGATTTGTATAGTTTGAGGAGAGGACAGGGTTGTAACTTGACCGGTTTTGACAGTTCAGGGTTGTAACTTAAATGGTTTCAAAGTTCAGGGTTGATTCTTAGATTTGTATAGTTTGAGGAGAGGACAGGGTTGTAACTTGACCGGTTTTGACAGTTCAGGGTTGTAACTTAGATGGTTTCAAAGTTCAAGGTTGATTCTTAGATTTGTATAGTTTGAGGAGAGGACAGGGTTGTAACTTGACCGGTTTTGACAGTTCAGGGTTGTAACTTAGATGGTTTCAAAGTTCAAGGGTTGATTCTTAGACATATGTGACAGTTCAGGGTTGAAATATTGACTCCTTTTTATTTAAAAAAATCACAATTCAGTGTCAATTATTGAGAGAAACCAGTCACACATGAGAGATGTTATACTGTATATTTTATGTCAACTCTTTGAAATTATACTGCATAGCATATTCTGCCACTAGTCTTGCACGAGATGCGAGCGTAGAAAATATTAAAGTGACCAAAATTTTAATGGCTGTGGCCTTCTCTCACAATAATTACAGGCAAATAATTGTGAAATCAGAATGTAGTTGTGTCATTTCTCATTAATCTTTGATTGTTTTTCTAATCCAAAAATCACATTGGAAACTTTCTTGGTATTGACCTCATGACAGCCGACCAGCCATTTTGTCTCATGCAATGGTGTAATTGTTTACAGAGATGTGCACCAGAAGTGGATCGAGGGTGGGAACTACGAGCTTTGCATCGAAGACGTAAGGGATGAAATCTGGGACATGGTGAAACCAGCTGACCCTCTCAGGATTGCACTCGCGGATCTCCTTTCCTGCAAGCAAGGTGGGACTATCGCCAGCATGCTCATAGACGTCCGCGGCTTCTGGGCCCACGACAACAGAGAGAACCTTCTCCAGGAAGAGGAGGAGCAAGTGGAAGAGGCTTGAGTTGTGCAGCTGCCAGGCAACAAGCTATGGTGTTCCGCGATCTCGACACTGGTGCAGCTCTCCTGTCTGCGTTATTGTAGCTTACGTAGTTGTATTAGGCCTGTTGTATAACTTGGGTAAGTGTTCCATTTGTGTGAGTGGGTTAAATCCGAGTGATTACGAGTTTGTAAGTGTGGTGTGATGGTGCATGTAGAAGGACAAGTATAGGCTATGCAATCACAATGCATTGATCGGTGCACCAGGCACGTATATATGAGTACAGAGGGGGGCTACAACCTCGACTATACAGAGGAAACAGGAGGTGGACCCAATACACAATATGCACGTACAAAATATACTCAACACCCCCCCGCAGTCGAAGCGGCGCCAGTGACGCAGAGACTGGAACGAAACTCCTCGAAGGTGGAAGTCGGCAGTCCCTTCGTCATCACATCGGCGAACTGTTGTGCAGTCGGAACATGGAGGACCCGAATACGTCCAAGGGCCACCTGCTCGCGCACAAAGTGAATGTCCAGCTCAATGTGCTTAGTCCGGCGATGATGAACGGGGTTGGCGGAGAGGTACACCGCAGAGACGTTGTCGCAGTAGACAACCGTAGCCTGGGAGACATCGTGATGTAGCTCCTGAAGTAACTGTCGTAGCCAGGTGCACTCAGCAACAATGTTAGCCACAGCTCGGTACTCAGCCTCCGCGCTGGAGCGCGAAACCGTAGGTTGTCGCTTGGACGACCACGAGACGAGTGAAGGACCGAGGTAAACGCAGTAGCCAGAGGTGGACCGACGGGTGTCGGGGCAGCCAGCCCAGTCCGCGTCGGAGTAGGCCACCATCTCCAGAGAAGTGGACGCCGTGGGGGTGAGCCCAAGAGCCATCGTGCCGCGAAGGTAACGGAGGATCCGCTTCACGAGGGTCCAATGGGAGTCACGAGGGGCGTGCATGTGGAGACACACCTGCTGAACAGCATATTGTAGATCCGGTCGAGTGAGAGTCAGATACTGAAGAGCACCGACAATGGACCGGTAGAAGGGTGCATCTGACGCTGGCGAGCCCTCAAGAGCAGAAACCTTGGCCTTCGTGTCAACAGGAGTAGCAACAGGGTGACAGTTGAGCATGCCAGCACGCTCAAGGAGCTCGTGCGCATACTTCTGCTGATGAAGAAAGAAGCCGTCCGGTCGCCGAATGACCTCAATGCCAAGGAAATAATGTAGAGCGCCCAAGTCCTTGATGGCGAACTCGGCACGCAGCCGGAGAGTAATCTGCTGAAGCAGAGCTGCAGAGGAGGCCGTCAGGATGATGTCGTCGACGTAGAGGAGCAAATATGCAGTCGTGTCACCGTGGCGATAGACAAACAGTGAGGCATCCGAGCGAGTGACGCTGAAGCCCAGTGTCTGAAGAAACCCGGCGATCCGCTGGTACCAGGCGCGAGGTGCTTGCTTGAGCCCGTAGAGAGACCGGGACAACAAACACACATGCCCAGGAAGAGATGCGTCGACGAAACCGGTGGGCTGCTCACAATAAACCTGCTCCTCAAGATGGCCATGGAGGAAGGCGTTGGAGACATCCATCTGATGAACTGGCCAGCCTCGGGACACCGCAAGCTGGAGGACGGTGCGGATCGTGCCCGGTTTGACAACCGGTGCAAACGTCTCAGTGAAGTCAACTCCAGCGCGCTGTCGAAAACCACGAACCACCCAGCGAGCCTTGTAGCGCTCAAGTGTACCATCCGAGCGGGTCTTGTGGCGAAAGACCCACTTGCCGCTGATGACATTGGCGCGAGGAGGCCGGGGAACCAGTGTCCAGGTGCGGTTCCGCTGGAGAGCGTCGAACTCGTCCTGCATCGCGGCAAGCCAGTGAGGATCACGAAGGGCTGCGCGAGCGGACGCAGGAATAGGAGACGGCTCCGTGGTGGAGGCGGCGAGGAGGTACTCGTCGCTCGAGTACCGCAGACTCGGATGGTGAATGCCAGCTCGGGCCCGTGTGACGGGGCGAGACGGCAGCGTCGGGACGTCCGGCGAGGCGGCCGGCGAGGCAGCCTGCGAGGCAGCCGGCGACACGACCGGCGAAGCAGCCGGCGAGGCGGCCGGCGATACGGCCGGGAAGAAGGCGGCGGTCGAGCCCTCGGCGCCCGAGCCCGTGGCGCCCGAGGCGGGGGCGGCGGGTGAAAAGGGGGCGCCGGCCGAGGCGTCAGGGCCGGCCGAGGGGGCGGGGTCGGCCGAGGAGGCCGAAGAGGCGGGCGCCGACGTGGGGGCGCGAGGCGCAGCTCGTCCCACGGCGCGAGGACCGCCAAAGCCCGGAGGCGGTCCGAGGGCCGAGCGGGGCCGTCCACCTGACGGAGTCGCCGAAGGGCCGCCGGTGGCCGGCGGCGACGGGGCGACGAGGGGTACCTGCTGCTGAAACGGAAACACCTTCTCATCAAAGTAAACGTGTCGGGAGGTGAAAACACGATGTGAGACGGGATCGTAGCAGCGGTAGCCCTTAGTGTTAGGTGGGTAGCCGAGAAAGATGCAGGCGACGGAGCGGGGTGCAAGCTTATGAGGCGCAGTGGCGGCGATGCTAGGGTAGCAGAGACAGCCGAAGATGCGAAGCTCATCATAAGAGGGCGGTGCACCGAAGAGGAGGTGATGAGGTGCAAAGTTCCCGCGAGTGCGACATGGACGAATGTTAATGAGGAGTGATGCGGTGGCGAGAGCGTCAGGCCAAAAGCGCGGAGGCACATTGGCGTGAAAGAGGAGAGTCCGAACGCAGTCGTTAAGAGTGCGAAGGACACGCTCAGCGCGACCGTTCTGCTGCGAAGTGTACGGGCAGGTGAGACGAAAAGTCGTGCCATGTGTGGTGAGGAGAGTACGAACAGCTAGGTTGTCGAACTCCTTCCCGTTATCTGTCTGGAACGCGAGAATGGGACGACCAAACTGCGTGAGAACATAAGAGTAGAAGGCGGCAAGGGTGGATGTGACATCCGACTGCGACGCAACGGGAAGGTCCACACATAGTGCGAAAAATCATCAAGTATGACAAGATAATAAAGATAGCCCGTATTACTTGCAACAGGAGAGGTCCAAACATCACTATGGATTAACTCAAACGGGTACGATGCAACATGAGAAGATGCCCTAAACGGGAGACGAGCATGTTTGCCAAGGCGACATGCATGACACGAGTGATCCTCGTGCTTATTACACGTGAAAGAAAAACTCCGAAGTATATGACGAAGGGTGGCGGGGTTGGGACGACCCAAGCGAGCGTGCCAAAGATCCACTCCGGTGGCCAGAGCGACAGGGGCGGCGGAGGTGGTGGAGGTGGCGGAGTGAACCGGGTAGAGCTCGTCGGGGCTGTCACATTGGTGGAGTATCATCCGGGTGCGAGCGTCCTTAACAGAAAAACCACACTCGTCAAACTCAACGGTAACAGGATTTTCACGTGTAAAGGAACGAACAGAAACAAGATTTTTAATAAGATCAGGAGAAACTAAAACGTTAGACAGTGATAATGGAGTAGAATTAGACGGAAAAGAAGCATGGCCTATGTGAGTAATGGGAAGGGAGGAACCGTCACCGACGGTGATGCGAGCGGAAGTGTGGACGGGATAGGAGGTGTGGAGGTTACCGGGATAAGCGGCCATATGCGCGGTAGCTCCAGTGTCCATATACCAGTCGCCGCCGCCGGTGTAGGTGGACGGTGAGAGGGCGGTGTGAAGAGCCGCCAGAAGAGCCGGGTCCCACGGTGCCGGCGGGAGAGCATGCTGTTGCGGCGGGGCCGTTAGGGGCAGCAGCGGCAGCCCGCCTGGCTGCGGCTGCTGGCCGTAGGAGAGGGGCCCGTAGGGCGCCGCGTAGGGCTGCGGCGCGGCGTAGAACGCCTGGTGAGACGGTGGCCGGGCGCCGACAATACCCGGGGCAGGGGCACGCGGAACCGACATGGAGTAGGCGTGCACGACACCGGTCCATGGGTTCTGGCCGGCGTACCACGGAGCCGGCGAGTACTGCGGCTGCGGAGGGCGGGCTGCTCCTCCCTGAGCGCCCGCGCCCCCCTGCTGCTGCTTGCGGCCTCCGCGGCGGCCGCCGCGACAGCCCCCCCATTGGCGGCCGGCTGGGGCGGCGGGAAGGGGGCAACCGGGGCGGGCGGGAGGGCGGGCGCCGGCGGCTGGGCCGGCGCGGGGCGCGACGGTGGCGGGGCCTGGCCCCCGCGGGTGCCGGCGACGAGGGCGGTGTGGGTCGCCCGAGTCCGCGCCATCCTCATCCGGCGCTCCTCCAGCTTGAGGTACGCCACCACCTTAGCGAAGGTAGGCTCCGGGATGAGGGTGAGGTTGGAGGCGGCGTTCCCAAAGTCCTCGTTGAGACCGGCGGTGAGGGTGCTGATGAGGAGCTCGTCGTCAATCGTCTCGCCGAGATCACGGAGCTCATCGGCAAGCTTCTTGAGGCGCATGCAAAAATCGTCGATAGACGAGTCATGCTGCTGGCACCCGTAAAACTCGCCGTGCAGGAGGACCTTGCGCTGGAGCTTGTTGTCGGTGAAGAGACTGTTGAGCTTGTTCCAGACGGCGTAAGCGTCGTCGTAGTCGTCCACCACCGTGTGGTAGAGGTCCTCGGAGATGGTGAGGTGGAGCCAGCAAATGATGGTGGCGTCGAGGATCATCCACTCCTCATCGTTCACCATGAGGCTGGAGTCCACGGTGCCATCGACATGGCCCTGAAGCTGGTACTCGCGAAACACCAAGCAGAAGTACCTCTTCCAAGCGGAGTAGGAGGCGGTGGAGTGATCAAGGACCACCGGGACACGCTTATGGATGTCCAGATCGCGAACGAGGGTGACGTCCGGACCGGCGAAGGGATTGGTGGCGGCGGAGGATCCCGAGGAGCTCATGGTGATGGAGGGGAAGACGGACAGCGACGGTGACGGGAATAGGCAGCGGCTGGCGAGCGGAAGCGAACGAGAGCGATCGGCGGCTGAAGATTGGAGCGAGCGGGGGCTGCGGTGGATCGGTGAGAAAAAGAACAGGCACTGCTGGCTAGCGATCTGCTGGCTAGCGATCAAGGCCTGGAGCGAGCGGGCAACTGGCGGGAGCGGCGATCGGGAGTTGGGCAGCGCGGCGACCGGCGGCGGCTAGGGAGAGCCAGCGGCGGCGGCGGGTGGCGGCGGCGGCGGCGCGATGAAGGCGCGGCGGTGGCGGCGGCTAGGGTAGGGTTATGATCGACTTGCGATAGATACCATGTAGAAGGACAAGTATAGGCTATGCAATCACAATGCATTGATCGGTGCACCAGGCACGTATATATGAGTACAGAGGGGGGCCACAACCTCGACTATACAGAGGAAACAGGAGGTGGACCCAATACACAATATGCACGTACAAAATATACTCAACAGTGCAGGCTAACTTTGGATCATTCTCAGGGCTTTTGTTTGAACGGTGAAAGCCTCAGTATGTGAAGTATTTACTTTGAACGCTCTGGCACATTATACAGTGCGAGTATTTTCTGTTTCTCGCACCGATTTGTAACTGCAGAACCTATACGCTTCCTTGTGGATGTGGTCTATTTGTACGTGATGGACTTGCCGATGTTATTTTGGAACCATGGGTGTGTGACCACTGACCAGCATTGTGTTGCCCCGAACCTGCATTTCCCGTCAAGATGGAACTGTATGTGTTTCTTCATGATCGGGTGTTCTTTTTCTGAATTTTTGGTGATTCAGCTTGTATCAGCCTAGCTACTTTTATTTGCATACCGACTTGCGTTCAATGCCAATGCCAGTGTATGACATGTACAACAAAAAAAAAGAGTTAGTGTGGGGGGTGGTAGGCGAACCCATGCGCCACGGTGTAGGCCCAAATGGCAGGACCGAATCACCGTGGCAACCCAAGCGTGAGTGTGGGCTCGGCTGGGGAACGCGTCCCGACAGCCTTTTCTGCCCAGGCAGCCATGGGCCGCCTCTTGGGCCAAAATCGACAGTCGACTCCTGCCAATCCCATCCGACGGGGCTGACGTGTTCGAGACGATCCAACGACGTAGGTGTCCACAGAGTTTTCCGGACCCTAGTCTTCCACCAGGCACGGTCGTTATGTACCACGTGCCTTTTTCCAGTGTTAAAAGTATACGTACAACGGTAATCTACCGTGCACAACTATGACACGGGCTAGCGAGCGCACCAAACCCCCAGAACCAACTCTTTAGCCCTCCGCGGCTGGAGTCACAGGCGCGAGCCACCGCGCTTGGCTGCTGGGTGAGTCGGGAGGCAGGTATTTAAGCTGGTGTGCGCGCGCTTCGGCTAGCGAGGTGGTACTAATGTTTGAGCCAGTTCTCCAGAACGAACCTAGCAGGCCTAGCTGGGCCGCATGGACACCAACAACCAGCCAAGGTGTGGATTGGAATCAAACGCTCACCCATCCAAAGCACTCACATATGGCTCTCTTAGTTCTGTTTCCACCGATTTTATAAATGTTATTATGACATCTCATTTTTTTTTTCTCAGAATTGGGATGTTAAAGAAGTAATAAGAGGGAATTGAAACATTTCAAATTTTCTTATGATTGCTCGATCTTAGCTAATTTTGACTAGGAGTTGTTTGATTTGAATGAAAATTTGGCTCAAAACAAATTTTGGTTATTCAAAACCTTAAATTGTCATGTAATAATTACATGATTATTTATAAAACCAAAATTGGGCTCAGAAAATGTTGCGACCTTTGTTAAATATTTTTGGGTTGGGAATAAATTCCATAAACCCCAAATATTACTGAAACCCTATAGTTTAAATTGAACCATACAAGAATTTAGGGAGTAAATCAATGTCCCAAATTAGGGTGACAATTCAAGTATTTAATTTGTGCATATTTTTTTTCGTAAGTCCCAAATAATATTTTGCACCTTTACTGTTTTTTGGGAAATGATTTGAGTGAATTTGGTTTTTGAATAATTCAAACTTCAAAAGGGAATTATTTGAAATGAGGCTACACATTTTATTTGGCAGGAAAAGTTATTTACATAAGCCCTAAATATTGGCTTGACCTTGTGTAATTTTTCCTATTTGAATTGGAGCAAGTTTGGTTTTTGAATCAACTTAAAATTCAAGAAGGGAAAAATTAAAAAAAAAGACCAAGCAAGCACAATGCGACCCATCACAACGCGCAGCCACAGCCGAGTCAGACCAGCTGACCCAACTTAACGTCCCTGAAGGGGCACGCCCGCTGACGGTGTCCTGGACTAGGGGGTCCCAGCCGAGCTCGCCTAGTCCGTGGGCCGGACTGGCGGCCTGTCAAGAAGGAAGAAATCCGTAGGCCCTCAACCCGGGGCATTAGCATATCGGACTTCATCGAAGACTTGACATGTACTCCAAGTAATTAGACTCGGCATGTAATCCCTAGATCGTAACCGACCATACTCTAGATACCCCTGGTGCCTATATAAACCGGAGGGTTTTAGCCCATAGAGGACGGATAGACATTCATCATCATCACCCCTAGGGTTTAGACCACAACTTACGCTTGCGAGGTAGATCAACTCTGTACTTTGATACACCCATAATATAAACAAGAGCATGACATAGGGTTTTACCTCCTTTAAGAGGGCCCGAACATGGGTAAAAGCTGTGTGTCCCTTGTCTCTTGTAACCCATCGATACGATCTCACAGCTCGCCCCCCTACCTGAGGTCTACCGGTTTTGACACCAACATTGCTTCTTTCATTGTTGTGCGATCGCCTTGGAACGACGGCTTCGCCGATCTGAATCCCCTAGGAACCCTGCCGTATCGACGATTTTTATCAATGGACCATCCGAGGACACGGCGGACCCCAAGTCGCACTCCCCCTTCGAGGTGGCATAGCACGATCTGGAACTCCGTTCAGAGCGTCATGCTCCTCTGACGGGCTCGGCCGATGGCTTTCGAATTGAGGAAACCTCGGATCCGAACTCCCCTTTGAGGGTCGAGTGTAGAATTGGTCGGATAGAGAGGATGGGTGTTTTGGATATTAAGCCAAACAAGATGCCTCCTTCCCCGCGCAATCACCTCGCAAGGAACACGGGGGCACATTGGGGTCCCCCCAATTGGATTAAGATATTTGACCCCACCTACCCTCAAATCGAGTATTGCCCTAGAAATTCGGGGCCTACCGACGTCTGGGACCTAATTGTAGGAGATATGCCCTAGAGGCAATAATAAATGTTATTGATTATCTCCCTGTTCATAATTATGTTTATGTTCCATGCTATAACTGCTATGGTTCTCGAGTCTACAATAACCACGAGGCTCGGAGGAAGACTCATATGCACGTGTGGAATAATAAACAGTAAAATGTATTCCTAGTCTGGCCTCTAAGACTGGCTCAAGTATTGCATGATGATCCTGTTTTCCTGATCATGGGCATGGCTATGCCGGCAATTTTGAGGGCGCAATGTTGGTAGAACACTTGTGTTGAATCGACCCGAATTGATGTTATGCTATGAGATACAATCGTCACTAGTTAATGGTTAATAACACAGAGATGGTTAACGTTTGCATAATTCCTTAGACCATGAGAGTATCGAGTTTCTTCATTCTTGCTTCATGAACTTTGGGGTTTGTTAAACGTCATCTGTAAATGGGTGGCTATTACGGCGGCTTACGGGTTCATGGAAAAGTATGTCAAGTAACTCGATAGCTCAAGATTGGTATTTGCTCCTCCGACGATGGAGAGATATCTCTGGGCCCTCTCGGTGTTACGGTATCCATCATCGTCTGGCCAGACACTTTGTGATTTGATCACGGGGATGCCGGAACACGGGAACGAGAAAAGAGAACAATACCGGTAACGAGGTAACTGGCATAGTGGACAAGTTGTTGATCCACGGGGATGCAAACATGTCTCACCTCGGGTATTTGTAACATATCGCGAAGCAACAGGAATAGCACACGGCAACTGGAGGTTCACTCGAATATTCATTCGTGTGGGTATAGGGGTCAATATGGGTGTCCACGGCTCCGATGTTGATCATTGATTGGAAGGGGTTCCGGGTCATGTCTATACTTCACCGAACCTATAGGGTCACACGCTTAAGGGTCATCTATTTGCTGAATACTAGACGGGGAGTCTGAGAGAAAATCACCGAAAAAGTTTCGGACGAAACAGAAACGTTCCGGAGAGGATATCGGAATAGTTCCGGTGAAACTGAAAAGTTGTTTCAGGGTATTCCATAAAGTCAAATTGGTTTCGGCACATGTCTGGAAATTATTGGAAGGTACCAGAATTGTTCCGGTAACTTCTGAGATTTTTCAGAGACAAAAACCGGAAATGTTCCGGACTGCCGGAACCGCTTTAGTTGCTTTTCACAGATGAAAATCACTAAACCGAAAAGTTGTTTCGGAGTACACCATAAAGTCAAAATGGTTTCGGCACATGCCTGATAATTCTTGGAGGGTGCCAGAATCGTTCTGGAAACTTTCTGGAATTTTCCGGGATGAAAACCGGAAATGTTCCGGAGCTGCCGGAACCGCTTCAGATGCTTTTCGCAGATGAAAATCACTAAACCGGAATTGTTTCGGATCGCGTTGAAAATTATTTTAGTGGGTACTGGAAATGTTCTAAGCCCACATGAATATTTTCAGTTCGAACGGACGCTGAAATATGTCGTCGTGAATAGTGAAAGTGCCTTTTGGATTACTTTTTGGAAAGCCACCTTTTTGGGCTTTTGCTCCAAAATATCTTGGAGATGACATGGATGGATGTGGCTGAAATTTCAGCCCCTCCACCCCTCCTTCTCCTATAAATAGAGGTGGAGGGGGCAGCCCAAATCTCACTCCTTCTCACATACAAGTGCCATGACATTTCTGGCTTCTCTCTCCCTCCCAGCGAAATAGTTTCGTAGAGCCGAAAGGCTGTCTGGGTTCCGGTGGGAACTAGTTCTGGACGGCGAAGCCCTACCGGATAGATGACACCGTATGTGTGCAACCCCGTAGAGAGGTCGTAGGTTCGATCTTTTTGCCCGAGGGGCTGTTCGAGGGTCCTCTTGAAGGGCTGTCCGAGTTTCTGTCCGAGTTTCGGGGGTCCTCCCGAAGGGCTGTCCGTGAGGCCTCCCGGAGGGCTGTCCGAGGATCCGTCCGGTGGGACTATCCAAAAGACTGTCCAGAGGCCTCCCGGAGGGCTGTCCGAGGATCTGTCCGGTGGGACTATCCGAGGGACTGTCCCGAGGCCTCTCGAAGGGCTGCCCGGAGATCCGTCCGGTGAGCTGACGAGGGAGTACATCCTCGCGGTTGGGAGGTTGTAAAATCCTAGCTGCGGGGATCTGCACCACCGATCGTCATCGACTCTACTTCCGCTGCGCTACGAGTCGGTAACGAAAAGGATCAAACCTTGTATGCAGTCTCCATAGTGATCCTGGGCTGGTACGTAGGTCGGAATTTTTTTGTTTTCTGCTGCGTTACCCTACAGTGGCATCAAGAGCCGTGCTATGCGTAGATGTAGGTTGTGATCTAGAATACATAGAGATGTATGGGTGTTGCACAATATAATTAGGTAGTAGATGAGATCTATTACTGAAAATTATTTGTGCCGGTAGCAGATGAAATCTGTTACCCGATGTTCTTGTTGCTTCCCTAGAATTTGCGTAGTCCTGATCTTGATGGCATGGTGGAATCTCACAAAGTTCTGGCAATCTGCGATCCTTTCATGCTGCTCCTGAGTATGCTGATCGACAGATCAACGAAGTGCTAACAGTTCTTTGGGTTCCACCATCATTGAGAAAGATGGATGTTTCGCAGACGAAAGGGCAATGCAGATGTGATCTGCACGGGGTCATGCGTATGACGAAGTTTAGTATGGGGCTCGAGATTTTATTATCTCGTGTTTCATACACCCTGGAAAGTTAATCTAGCAACTTGGATTATCATGCTTGATGATGGACGTTGGTAGCTTCGGTTTGTTTCGAAACCTTAGAAGCCACGTAAAATAAAATTTTGCATGAACCGATTAGAGGCGTCTAACTTGGTTTTGCAGGATGGTTTGCATGTGATGTGGTATAGCAAGTCTCATATTAATTTGATTATGTATGAGATGACTATATGATGTAATTAACATGATCTGCGTGTCATGATTCGGCATGATGGCTGGAGCCATATGATTGCACTTTAATGACCTGCGTGTCAACCTTATGTAATGCACTTATTTTATTAGCTATAGAGATAGCAATATTATCTGGTGCATCGACAAGATGGTGGCAATCTTCGCGAAGGTGAACACCAACGTGAATGCCGAAGACGAAGAAATGAAAGACTTCTCCGTCAGAAAGGGCTATACCATATCATGCTATTATGAATTGCCTGAGATGTTTATCCCTTATGATGCACCCTTTTGATTGCGCGGTAGTCGCTTTTATTAGGGTGATCTCTCACAAAATATCAAGTAAATATCAAGTAGTTAGTGTTCTCCCAAGTGTAGCACCGTCACGGCACCTATCTCTTCGGGGTATCACATGGATACATGGGTACGAACGATTAGAGAAGTGTGAGGCGGGTGAGTTGAGACCTCGCAGCGAGATCACTTGGTTGTCTTGACGTTCTAGCTTGAAAGTCCTGAGCTCGGAACACGCCCATCGAAAGATGAACAAGAGTCACATAGAGATGTGATTGGCAAGTTGGCCTACCGATTGCAATTCTCGTCACTTGAGATGGATACATCCTTGGCGTTGAATTGTAATTTGGATCTTGAATCGCTCACAATCAATTATGAGAGATATTGATTTGAGTGGGAGCGCACTGTAGAATTAACTTGTTTTAATTCTCGGTGCAATTAATTATGGACACTGTCTAAATGTGATTTGCATAATAGTTGTAGAAGAATGGCTCGCGTTTCCACCTTCCCTATTAAAGTTGAATAGCTGTTAAATATCTGGTTAAAACTTTACGGTTGGTAACGTAATATGAGGATTGTCCTCAAGAGTGCCGAGAAGGACTTTGTCCTATCGCATGCTTTCGGTATTCTCCCGCTAATGCTATGGATCATATGACTCTCGTCCTTCGATCCAAAAGCTAGAATCCCTTTTCAGTCAAAGTACAATATGTTTGCTTCCATGAGACCCGAACTTCGAAAGTTTGGATAGTTATGTGATATTCATGGAATCTGAAAATCATTTTCAGAGACAGACAAAGGCTAAAAGATATGAGATATCCAAAGCAATGTTTGTTTGCAAACTGTTAGTAAAGGAGTTTACTATGCATTTGACTGATAAAAGAGGGATCCAGGAGAACGCCTGTCATATGATGAAAGGTGAATAAAACAACAACTTAAAGAGAAAGGAAGTGTCCGAAGGGTGTTAGTAAGACTTTCACGCCTAGGAAGTCCGGGGCTAACGCCACTCTTAAGTTGGATGCTTCTTCTGAGAGTAGGAGAAATACTAAAAGTTAAACTGTTAGAAGTATAAAGGCAACAGGAAAGAAGACTGGAATATCCAGCTCATGTATGAATGTCATACAAGTTTTTGATGTATAGAAGGCTGGTCAAAAATATAGTTCTTGGGAATTATGGTTAAACATGTTAATCACTAATTCTTGGGTATTGTGAGTTAATCACAAAGATACCCGCTCGATTGCATTCTGTTGCAACTCGATGTAAGAATTACTATGGCCTGAAAGACTAGCCAGGAATGAGGTTTAGATACACGCAGGGAACATAGTAAATGTTACTATGCCTTCCATCGGTGTATTCCCTATGTATTTACTTTCATAATTCATTTTAGAGTTTCACATTCTAGCCCTTTGCATAAGGTATCTTGCAAGAAGGTTGTTCATAAGAGAACTTTTGATGTTCGGTGTTATGAATAACATGAAGGGCCATGCTTCCATCCTAGATGGGATGTATGTTATGAATATTGATGGAAATATGATACATCCATAACACTGACGCTAAATGTCGCAAGACTAAAAGAATACCACACAAGTGTGGCACTGCATTTGGTCACATTGGAGAAACCCGCATGGAAAATTCCATTATGATGGATTTTGAATTCATTTGATTTTGAATCATCTGACACTTGCAACTTTCCTCTGAAAAGTGAAGTGACTGAAATACCATTCACAGGCCATAAGGAACGAGCAAAGAACATATTGGTGATCATACATTATGATGTGTGTAGTCCAATAAATGTTGTTGCAAGTAGTGGATTTATCTATCTTGAGAAATGACTCAAGTAGATATATGGATATTTACTTGATGAGACGTAAGTCTGGATCTTTTGAAATCATTCGAAAGGTTTTCAAAAAAAAATGAAGTAGAAGTTATTGTAACAAGAAAATTATGTTTCTACAATTCGATTGCAGAAAGGAATATTTGAGTTACAAGTTTAGCGAATGTCTGATGAGTTATGAAAGGGGTTTCATAACTTGCACCTCCCGGAACACCACTGCAAGTGGAAAGTCCGTGAAGATGTAATCAAACCATTTATGACATGGTAAGATCAAAGATGACATAAATAAATTTGCCATTACCCCTTTTAAAGAGTGATGCTTTAGAGACTGCGGCTTTTACACTGAAAAGAGATCCATCAGGTATGTTGAAATGACGCCATGGTATGGTACGCCCAACCATGTTATATCTTTTCTTAACATTTGGAATATGGGGCTTGTGTAAAAGGTTACAAACCTATTCCAAATCAGACAAGTGCTACTTTGTAGGTTATCCCAAGTCATTGGGTATTCCCCCACCACTATACCGAGGCAAAGGATTTTTGCCACAAAACGGTATGCTTTTAAAGAGAATAGTTCTTACAAAAGGTGAGTGGGAGGACAGTGCAACTCGACGAGATAACCAGTATCTTCGTCATCAGTTCAAAGGAAAGAAACCTTGGAAGTGATTCCGGAGTTTCCTACTGCGACTGATACGGAAGTCTCTACAATAAAATGTATGGACTTCGGTCGAACTTGCACCTGAACCACGTAGGCAAAGCTCGTGCAAACCTATTAGGTGCGCAAACGAGATATTGTTGTTAGACAACAGTATACCTACAATACACAAGGAAGCGTTGATGGGCCCTGACTCCGAAATTGGCTAAATGCCAATACAATTCGAGATAGTTTCCATATAAGTGATTCGAGATTAAAATCTTGATACACCTTTCGGAAGACTTAGAGTCTAACGAATATTTATGGAACTAAATACCGATACGGATAAAATGTTTTATCCATAAAGCTCGACTTGTTGCATTAACAAGTTCAAGGAGTTGACTACGATGAGATTGTCTCACCGTAGCGATGCTTGAAGTCGGTTCGGGTTAAACTAGCAATTAATACATATTTCAATCATGAGATATGAAACATGGATGACAAAAGGATTTCCATCTGATGGAAATGAAACCTAGGACTTGTATGTGATACAGTCCAAAGTAATTTGTCGATCCAGAGGATGCTAGTAAGTATGCAAACTTCAGAGTTCCAGCGATGGACAGAAGAGAGCAAAGTGGAGTTGGAATCTTCGTTTTTGATGGAATGGTCAAAGGGGTTTGACTTCATAAAATGGGTATCGACGATGCTTGTGATTCAAGAAAGTAAGTGGGAGCATAATAATATTTCTAAAAACCTTGTGTACTTGACACATTGTTAATTGGAAATAAATTTCTTGACACGAATTAGGACTTCATTTGAAAATAGTTTTTCCGATGAAGTGCTTGGGCTAAATAGCCTCAATATTAGGCATGATGATCTATGGAGATAGATTTACCTAATGGGGCTAAGCAATGAATACATATTGACAAGATGCTAAAACTTTTTAGCATTTAAAACGCCAAGGAGTGATTCTTGCCGAAGTCACATGGAAAGAGTTTTTGCAAGACTCGGTGTCCCAAAACACTGATGAGTAAAATACATGATGGAGATTCCACACACTCTTGTGTTTGGATTAATCATGTATTCCATGGTATGTAAAACAACCAGATATGTCCGATACTCCAAAAGTTGTTGCGAGTATGGATACCAAAGTGATCAAAGTACTAATCATAGGACAACAGTGAAAGATGTCATTGAGTACTAGAGTAGTAGTGATGACATGTTTTCTCGCAAGCAGAGATTATGAAGTGCTCGTTGTAAGTAATTACATCGATACAGTCTTCAACAATGCTCCATGCGATTTTCGATTTAAGTTAAGGGTTTTGTGTAATACATAATATGGTGGCACGGTAGTTGGAAATTGTTCCAAACAAGATACTGTGGCGAATTCTATAACAAAGGCTAAGTATGTTGACGCTTAAGAAGCAACAAAGAAGTTGTTGAATCATATAGTTCATTCATGAACTTAGTATGGTTCCAAGATGGCTTTGGTCTATGGGACACTATTGCAGATAGTTGCTCCATAGCTCAGTCTGAGGAATCAGGTTTCGACCAATGATTCACACATATGCAAAGCCAAACCCACACAAAATATGAATTTTGTGAAAGCGTGAAAACGCGAGGATATGCAAAGTTACACACGGAGCTGAAGTCGTCAGATCCGTTGGACATCAGGCTATACCACATGCGAAGCATATTTACACCGGTGTGCCGTAGGTGTAAAGTGCATTAGTATTGACTAGATTATTGACTCTAGTGCAAGTGGGAGTCTGTAGGAGATATGCCCTAGAGGCAATAATAAATGTTATTGATTATCTCCCTGTTCATAATTATGTTTATGTTCCATACTATAACTGCTATGGTTCTCGAGTCTACAATAACCACGAGGCTCGGTGGAAGACTCATATGCACGTGTGGAATAATAAACGGTAAAATGTATTCCTAGTCTGGCCTCTAAGACTGGCTCAAGTATTGCATGATGATCCTGTTTTCCTGATCATGGGCATGGCTATGCCGGCAATTTTGAGGGCGCAATGTTGGTAGAACACTTGTGTTGAATCGACCCGAATTGATGTTATGCTATGAGATACAATCTTCACTAGTTAATGGTTAATAACACAGAGATGGTTAACGTTTGCATAATTCCTTAGACCATGAGAGTATCGAGTTTCTTCATGCTTGTTTCATGAACTTTGGGGTTTGGTAAACGTCATCTGTAAATGGGTGGCTATTACGGCGGCTTACGGGTTCATGGAAAAGTATGTCAAGTAACTCGATAGCTCAAGATTGGTATTTGCTCCTCCGACGATGGAGAGATATCTCTGGGCCCGCTCGGTGTTATGGTATCCATCATCGTCTGGCCAGACACTTTGTGATTTGATCACGGGGATGCCGGAACACGGGAACGAGAAAAGAGAACAATACCGGTAACGAGGTAACTGGCATAGTGGACAAGTTGTTGATCCACGGGGATGCAAACATGTCTCACCTCGGGTATTTGTAACATATCGCGAAGCAACAGGAATAGCACACGGCAACTGGAGGTTCACTCGAATATTCATTCGTGTGGGTATAGGGGTCAATATGGGTGTCCACGGCTCCGATGTTGATCATTGATCGGAAGGGGTTCCGGGTCATGTCTATACTTCACCAAACCTATAGGGTCACATGCTTAAGGGTCATCTATCTGCTGAATACTAGACGGGGAGTCTGAGAGAAAATCACCGAAAAAGTTTCGGACGAAACGGAAACGTTCCGGAGAGGATATCGGAATAGTTCCGGTGAAACTGAAAAGTTGTTTCAGGGTATTCCATAAAGTCAAATTGGTTTCGGCACATGTCTGGAAATTATTGGAAGGTACCAGAATTGTTCCGGTAACTTCTGAGATTTTTCAGAGACAAAAACCGGAAATGTTCCGGACTGCCGGAACCGCTTTAGTTGCTTTTCACAGATGAAAATCACTAAACCAAAAAGTTGTTTCGGAGTACACCATAAAGTCAAAATGGTTTCGGCACATGCCTGATAATTCTTGGAGGGTGCCAGAATCGTTCTGGAAACTTTCTGGAATTTTCCGGGATGAAAACCGGAAATGTTCCGGAGCTGCCGGAACCGCTTCAGATGCTTTTCGCAGATGAAAATCACTAAACCGGAATTGTTTCGGATCGCGTTGAAAATTATTTTAGTGGGTACTGGAAATGTTCTAAGCCCACATGAATATTTTCAGTTCGAACGGACGCTGAAATATGTCGTCGTGAATAGTGAAAGTACCTTTTGGATTACTTTTTGGAAAGCCACCTTTTTGGGCTTTTGCTCCAAAATATCTTGGAGATGACATGGATGGATGTGGCTGAAGTTTCAGCCCCTCCACCCCTCCTTCTCCTATAAATAGAGGTGGAGGGGGCAGCCCAAATCTCACTCCTTCTCACATACAAGTGTCATGACATTTCTGGCTTCTCTCTCCCTCCCAGCGAAATAGTTTCGTAGAGCCGGAAGGCTGTCTGGGTTCCGGTGGGAACTAGTTCTGGACGGCGAAGCCCTGCCGGATAGATGACACCGTATGTGTGCAACCCCGTAGAGAGGTCGTAGGTTCGATCTTTTTGCCCGAGGGGCTGTTCGAGGGTCCTTCCGAAGGGCTGTCCGAGTTTCTGTCCGAGTTTCGGGGGTCCTCCCGAAGGGCTGTCCGTGAGGCCTCCCGGAGGGCTGTCCGAGGATCCATCCGGTGGGACTATCCGAAAGACTGTCCATAGGCCTCCCGGAGGGCTGTCCGAGGATCCGTCCGGTGGGACTATCCGAGGGACTGTCCCGAGGCCTCTCGAAGGGCTGCCCGGAGATCCGTCCGGTGAGCTGACGAGGGAGTACATCCTCGCGGTTGGGAGGTTGTAAAATCCTAGCTGCAGGGATCTGCACCGCCGATCGTCATCGACTCTACTTCCGCTGCGCTACGAGTCGGTAACGAAAAGGATCAAACCTTGTATGCAGTCTCCATAGTGATCCTGGGCTGGTATGTAGGTCGGAAAATTTTTGTTTTCTGCTGCATTACCCTACACTAATATGAGCAACCATCAGCCGGGGAGACCGTCCGAAAATTCTGGTCGAGATTCCTGTTCGGTAAGAACAGAATAGCCGATTGTCCCGACTCAGAAGTACTGGCCGCCTTTCGCCACAATTGTGACGACGAGGGAGTGTTAAACGCCCTCGCTCGGTGCCGAGTTCAGACTTGCTCCAAGCTCTCGGATCTGGTATTAAAATCTTGCGCCGTTGAGGACGCCTGGTTGGCCAAAGCACCAATCCAATCAGGAGGATGTAAAAGCTTCGACCCCACTTGACAACGGGAGCCTTCTAGGTGCCCTGTGCTAGCAGAACCATCGCCAAAAAAGAAAAGGCAGGATCGCAGACCACTCTCGACAGACTGCTGGACAGGCCGTGCCATATACACTCGACGGTGCTCAACTCCAATCCAACCCACAACCTTTGATCTTGTTGGGTTGTGAAACAAGTGTCCGAAGGCGACGAGGCACTCCTCGCAGACAGTGGCACTATAAGTCGCCCTACGAAGTCCTCGGATGAAGCCGAAGTCCGGATGATATACCAAACGTATAGATCGGGAAATCAAAGGAAACGAACTCTACGGGAGTTCGGCCACGCCCAGATACACACACCTCCGGCCGCGTGGTTAGACCGTCGATCACGTTCGACCAACATGATCAACCATCGGTCGACTTAAGTCGATGTCCAGCCGCCCTGGTCATTGACCCCATAGTATACGGATGCCACCTACATAAGGTATTAATGGACAAGGTCAGCAGCTTACCTGATCTACGAGGGTACACTCAAAAAAATGCAGCTGGATACAACTCGCATCCGGCACAACTCCATTACATTCAGAGGAATTATCCCCGGCAGAGAAGCGCGATGCAAGGGACAAATCTCCCTCAATGTGGTCTTCGGTACTCCCGAAAACTATCGGTCCGAGGAATTGACCTTCCATGTCGTACCCTTCCAAAGTGGCTACCATGCCCTTCTAGGACGGGATGCATTCGCAAAGTTTCACGCCGTACCTCATTACGAATACATGAAACTCAAAATGCCAGGTCCTAATGGAGTAATCACTGTTACGAGCAACCCGGATAGGGCGCTCAGGGCCGAGATAAAACGGTCTCACTTGCTCTGGAGTCTCTGACCGAGGCCTTTGCAATCGAAGAGTTGACAACACTTCGGGCTTCTGTCGACAAGGACAATGTCATTCTGGACAAAAGAACTAAGTCAACCTCATTTAAACCAGCAACCGAGATCATCAAATTCCAAGTACACCCAACGGACCCAAATAAAATGGCGTCCATCAGTGCCCAACTTGACCCAGAGATTGACGAAGCCCTACGGAATTTCCTTCGGGAAAATTAGGATATTTTCACCCGGCACCCTTCGGATATACCAGGAATTCCAAGAAATTTGGCCGAGCATAGCTTGAACATCCTTAAAGGATTTAAAAAACTCAACAAACGGACCATCATGAGATACTTGATTGACATAACCAAACTGAACATTAAAATCATGATGACAAGTTTCATGGTTATCATTATTCTTTATATCATAAATTTCATCACAATAATCATCATAGATAACAACTTTGTTGTAGTAATCAATTGAATCCTGACGCGGAGCATCCCACCATCATCCCCATGAAGACTGCACATCCGAACAATTCCCCAAGTGTTCCTATGACAAGAGCCCGTGCACGTGCAATCCAAGACGAGGTGACTTCTCTCCTTCTCGACTCATCGCTTGATACACATGGAACGTGGATGCTACCTCAAGCGAAAACCCTATGCATGCTCAGGTACCATGAAGAAGGCCTAGGAGATGCTCGTGGTGAAGGACAAGTCCCCATGGAAATGGACATGAAGACGGAGAGACAAGATCTTACAAAGGAGGCAAACCAACTCCCAGGCCCCGGACATCCGGCCATGCCCCGGACATCCGGCCCCTGGAAGCTTCACACGCGCCAAGGCCAAGCTACCGCAAAGCTACAGGCGCCGGACATCCGGACCCCCTGCCCCGGACATCCGACATGGCCCGGACATCCGGCCAACGACCTCGAAAATTCGGCATCACCTATACAGAGAGCATCAAAACCAGCACTCCAGCCCCGGACATACGGCACCCCTGCCTTAGACTTCCGGCGCCTCCTATCCAGAGAGCTCTCGCAGCCAGCTCCAGGCCCCGGACATACGTCCCGAAGTCCCGGACATCCGACCCCATGCTGAAGCCCCAGGCATCTGGCCCCTCAAGCCCGGACATCCGGCCCCTGTGTGGGCAGCCTCGGGCCCGAGTGGCCATGTACCTGTCCCTTTGCCCCCTTTTCCACTAGCACTATATAAACCCATCTCCCCCTCTTTCTAGGGTTAGCTATTGTTTGGCAAAATACTTTGTTGAGAATAGCTCCATTATCTCCCTTCCCTCGTGGAGTGATTCCCCTCTATGTGAGAAGATCCGGAGTGATGCCAATGCCCCTCTAAGGGAAGATCCCACAGGATTCAAGACCTCCTCCTCCGGAGCGAGGAGACTACCGTTACTTGTATCCTTTTGTTGATTGTGGACCGTGATACTCGTGTACTCGTGTGATTCTAGTGGATGTGTGACCAGAGGTTGTCCTTGAGTGTTTGATTTCTCTCTTGTGTTTCTCTCATGTTCTTCGTGTTCCTCGTGAGATCCCCTCCAATTCGTGAAAGATCGACGCACATGGGCATGCCCCGTATCATATTGGTATCAGAGCCAAGGTTTCTCACGAATTTGGAGTCTCCCCCTTCGATTTCTAGCCAATTTTGTTTTGTTTTGACCTAATTTCGAAAATCCCCACAAAAATAGCCCTACCAAATTTCCTGGATTCGTTTGATTTTGAGGAGATTTTGTTGATTTGGATCCGTGGATTTCGTTGTGGACAGGTAGATCTAGCTTTTCCCTACCATCCCCATCATTTTCCACCGTCAAATCGCCCCAATTTTGCCGAATTTTTTTCGTGTTCATCCTCTAGTTCATAGGGATCCTGAGATTGGATCTGGATTCGGGAGGCCCGGACATCCGTCCCGTACCCCGGACATCCGGCCCGCCGGACATCCGGCCCCTGGAGAACAGCCAAGCTATTTTGCTTCCCATTTTGTCAGATTTTGTTCTTCCCTCCATTTCTTCCGCAACCCATTTGCATTTGAGATTTTGAGTCGCGAGCATCGCCACTTCCTAAGGTGTTTCAGCTAATTAGGAGTGGTTCTTCATCGACATCGCCGCTCATCATCGCCCCGGACCGTCGCCAACCAACTCTTCATTGACACCTCACCGTAAGCAAGGACGGTAACCGCGACGTCACCTTTCCCTATACACTCACCATTGCATTGTTACCCCGAGCCTATTTGCGTTACTTGCCTATCGAGACTAGCCATTGAGTATTGCCGGGCCACGCTACCTGTGCACTTTGATGATACATACTCCGCATAGCTTCATTTGCGTGCATATATCTTAGTATCATCTTTTGTGTTACAACATAGTACCCACATACATAATTGCTATCTTGGTGTGCACGTCCCGCATCGTGACCATACAAAACATCATTGCAAAAGAAAAGAAAAGCCAAGCTTTTAAGCAAGAGCAAAAGAGCAAGAAGACAATAGCATCGCAAGTTTCGCATAGCATACTTGATCATCTTGGATCACTTTAGCGAGTGACACGTGCCGCATACACACATAGTAAGTCGGGAATAGGAAGACGACACGTTTGGTTCATTTTAGGGTGTGCAAAAGTGCGTATCATGCCCATTGGAGCAATCGTGCTAGCGTCTCTCTAGTGTTGTGCAATGAGAGCATTTTCCGTGGATTCCACATTTTGGCTCATCCTTGGTTGCATGACCCCAACTTTCTTCTGTGATTGTGTTTCCGTGTATACCCATTGCTATTGATCTACATTGTCTCATTTGCGAATTTTACGAATCCCTTTCAACTTGATTGAATCTTATCTTTCGAATTGCTTGAAATTTGTGCCACTATCCTAACCAAGCTACTCCATAAGCATTATTTGTGTAGGTGTGAGAAGGACGATCTTCGGTACCAATTCTACTATTTTCATACTTGCACATTGAGTGATCTTGATCCACTTTCAACTTTTGGAACGGTAATTGGTATTGTCTTCTCACTCTTCCACTTATATCTTCTTGAGTGCTATGGATAGGAACATCATGTCGAACCCGGCCTTCGAGGAGAATGAAGACGATGTGAACAACCACATCACCAAGTTGCACTTCTTCGGCGCACACAAGGCAATTACTCAAGCTCAAGATGTCTTGCATGACCGCATCGACCAACTCGCCTCCAACTTGCGCGAATCCGAAATGCGCACACGTGAATACCTCGACACCAAGCTCTCAAGCCAAATGGAGGAGCTCCGGTCCTTGATGGTCACTCGCGCACCTTCCTCATCTACATCAACAAGGAGCCATCACACAAGTCGCAACTCAACGACGTACTCTTCCGACGCAAGTCCACAAGCGCGTCATCATCATCGTGACGAACACTCTGGCCCAAGTTCTCCACATGGTCGTCACCGTCAAGACAATCCATTTCATGGCAATGGATTGCAAGATCGCGTCCGCGCTCGAGAACGCCGCCGCCAACAAGATCAAGATGCGTTGGAGCAAGAACACCAACGCCAAGAACAAGAACAACGACGCCGAGAAGAAGAACAACATCGCCGCCATGAACGAGCGCTTGAGGCACATCACGCTTTACAAGAAGCTACTCGTGCCTTGGAGGAGCGCAACCGCCAAGCTCATCACGAGCAAGAAGCACTTCGCCACGCACAACAAGAAGAACTTCGTCAACAATGACAAGAAGAAGCCAATCGCCAAGAGGAGCACCAAGAGAGGCGCAACCGAGTGCGTCCACCTCGTCGCCGTCCTCAAGATCATCGCGACAAACACAACCATGAAGACGAGCAAGGACAAGATCAACGTCAACACGCTCAAGGCAATGACAATGAGGATCCACCTCCACGACAAGGTTTTCGGCATCACAACCACAATGATGAACAACGCTTCGGCAAGCTCAATTTCACAATGCCAAAGTTTTCCGGAAGCAATGATCCCGAAGACTACTTGTCATGGGCCCTCAAGGTCGACAAGATCTTTTGCCTACACAACTATGATGAAGAGAAGAAGATAGCCATGGCTTCCCTTGACTTCCAAGACTATGTCCTTATTTGGTGGGAAAAAGTGATCGAGCGAAGAAGGGAGAGAGGTGAACCTCCTATCACCACTTGGGCCCAAATGAAGGATCTCATGCGAGCTCGTTTTGTGCCTACACATTACAACCGGGATCTCTTCAAGAAGCTCCAACAACTCAAGCAAGGCACCAAGTCGGTAGAAGAGTACTACCAAGAGATGGAGATTGCTATGATCCTAGCCAATGTCAAGGAAGATGACGAGCAAACAATGGCACGCTTCTTGAATGGCCTTAACTACCAAGTCAAGAAAATTGCCGACTTCCAACCATACTCCAACCTTCTCGAACTTGTGCATCAAGCAACCAAGGCGGAACGGCAAGTGCAAGATGACTACAAGTACTCCAAGTTCTCCTCCAAGACCTACGGCTCAAGTGCTCAAGCTACTATGACAACGACACCGTCCACTACGAAATCTACAACTCTGACCGGCGACAAGTCAAGTTACAAGGACAAGACGACTTCGTCAAGCCGACCAACCTCAAGCACCTACAAGCCGAGAGCTTCATCCTCTACCCCAACAACGGATGCTACCGCCAAGACAAGCTCCATCAAGTGTTTCACGTGCCAAGGGCGAGGCCACAAGACCTTCGAATGCCCAACCAAACGCAACATGATACTCCTCGATGATGGCACCTATGACTCTATGAGTGACGACGAGATGCAAGCTTTGGAGCAAGTGGCCATACGCCGCCAAGTGAATGAAGATGAAGATTCACAGATCTTTTGCGACAACGATTCGAGCCCCGCTCTCGTTGTTTCCTAGGTTTTGACTCTCCAACAACAAGAGGACAAGGACCAACGCTGCCACATCTTCCACACCAAGATGGGCATCCAAGGAAAATCCTTCAAGGTCATCATCGACGGAGGGAGTTGCCACAACTTGGCAAGTGAAGACCTTTGTTCCAAGCTGCAATTGGTCAAGAAAAAGCACCCTCGTCCCTACAAGGTCCAATGGCTTAGTGATTCCGGAACCCTCCAAGTTGACCACACCGTGGAAGTTTCCTTCAAGATAGGAGCTTATGAAGACACTTTGGAGTGTGATGTGGTTCCAATGTCCGTTTGCCACCTACTACTTGGTAGACCTTGGCAATTCAACCGTGGCGTCACACACAATGGTCGGACGAATCAATATAGCTTCAAGATGAAGGGCAAGAAATATGTGCTCCGCCCAATGACTCCAAGTCAAGTCATCGCCGACAAACAAGCTTCATCCCATCGTGGAGAAAAAAGTGAGAGAGTGATCCACCTCAAAGAGAGTGAGTGCCACAAGCCAAAAATGAGCGACTCCATGATGAGGGACATGAGAGATATAGTTCTTTTAGCCACCAAACGAGATTTGAGGGATGCGAGTGAGAGCCCATCGACCGTTCTTCACTATGTACTTGTGTGCAAAGATGAGGTCGTTCGGACTAACCCTTCACAACATCTTCCTCTTGTGTTATCTAAGTTGTTGCAGGAATTCCAGGATGTTTTCCCCGATGAGCTACCTCCGGGATTACCACCAAAACGAGGAATCGAACACCGCATCGACCTCATCCCCGGAGCACCGCTTCCTAACAAGGCTCCCTACCGCGTCAACCCCGAAGAAACAAAAGAGATACAAAGGCAAGTCCAAAAACTCCTAGATAAAGGGCATGTACGCGAGAGTTTGAGTCCTTGTGCGGTTCCGGTCATACTTGTGCCTAAGCAAGATGGTAGTATGCGAATGTGTTCCGATTGTCATCCTATCAATGCTATCACCATTCGATACCGTCACCCCATTCCATGCTTAGATGATATGCTTGATGAACTTAGTGGTGCCACTATATTTTCTAAGATTGACTTAAAAAGTGGTTACTACCAAATTTGCATACAAGAAGGTGACGAGTGGAAAACATCATTCAAGACTAAATTTGGTCTCTATGAATGGTTAGTTATGCCCATGGGCTTATCCGAAGCACCGGGTACTTTCATGCGTGTTATGCACTTTGTTTTGCGACCCCTCATAGGATATTGTGTTGTGGTCTACTTTGATGGCATTCTTGTCTTTAGCAAGTCTCTTGAGGAGCATGCTACACATGTTCGCGATGTTTTGCAAATTCTTAGGAAGGAACAACTCTATGCAAACATGGAGAAATGCACATTTGGTGTTGAGAAGGTAGTTTTCTTGGGTTTTGTAGTATCTTCCAAGGCGTTCATGTAGATGAAACTAATATTGATGCTATTAAAACTTGGCCCACACCAACGAATTTGCAACAAGTGCGTAGCTTCCTAGGACTAGCCAGTTTCTATCGCTGTTTTGTCAAAGACTTTAGCACTATCGCATCACCTCTTCATGCTTTGAGCAAGAAGAATGCACCATTTATTTGGGGTACTTCCCAAGACACCGCTTTCCATGAACTTAAAAATTTGCTCACTCATGCACCTTTGCTTGCTTTGCCCAACTTTGATAAAACATTTGAAGTGCATTGTGATGCTAGTGGTAATGGGATAGGTGGTGTGCTTATGCAAGAGAAGCGCCCTATTGCATATTTTAGCAAGAAACTATCTGGCGCTCAACTTAACTACCCCATCTATGACAAAGAATTGTATGCTTTGGTGAGTGTTTTGCATGTGTGGGAACACTACTTGCGACCTCATGAGTTTGTTATCCATACCGACCATGAAACGCTTAAGTACTTAAAAGGTCAAACCAAGTTGAACAAATGACATGCTAAATGGAGTGAATTTATTGAGTCCTTCCCTTATGTCATCAAATACATTAAGGGTAAGGAAAACGTTGTGGCGGATGCTCTTTCCCGCAAATGCATGCTAGTTACTCAACTTGATTTGAATGTTATTGGTTTTGAGCACATCAAAGACTTGTATGAGCATGATGCCTATTTTGCTCATCCTTACACTATGTGCCAAGTAAAAACTTGTTGGGAGAACTATTATATGAAAGATGGCTATCTTATGCGTGCTAACAAATTGTGTATACCCGAGTCTTCTCTTCGTTTGTTGCTTTTGCAAGAGGCTCACGGTGGAGGACTTATGGGTCACTTTGGACGCGACAAGACGTATGCCACACTATCCAACAAGTACTTTTGGCCCAGGATGTTTCGTGATGTTGCACGTTTCACCAACCGATGCTCTACATGCCACAAAGCTAAGTCCAAAGCTCAATCCCATGGTCTTTATATGCCTCTCCCTATACCTTTCCAACCTTGGGAAGACATTAGTATGGATTTTGTGTTTGGTTTGCCACGAACTAAACATGGCCATGATTCCGTTTTTGTCGTTGTTGACCGCTTTTCCAAAATGGCTCATTTCATTCCATGTCACAAGATAGACGATGCTTCACATATTGCAAATCTCTTTTGTAGGGACATCTTGCGACTACATGGCGTCCCAAAGACCATTGTATTGGATCGCGACGTCAAGTTCTTAAGCTACTTTTGGAAGACCCTATGCGCCAAGCTCGGAATCAAGCTTCTATTCTCTTCGGCATACCACCCTCAAACCGATGGACAAACGGAGGTGACGAACCGGACGCTTTCTACCCTACTTCG
Source organism: Elymus sibiricus (assembly GCA_039707655.1). Lineage (NCBI taxonomy): Eukaryota > Viridiplantae > Streptophyta > Magnoliopsida > Poales > Poaceae > Elymus > Elymus sibiricus. The sequence goes on from CM077663.1 coordinate 100,492,172, forward strand.
CGTGTTGATCAAGAAGAACATCAAGGAATTGGAAGATTGCTTTCCCATCGCCGAGTACGCCTACAACCGCGCAAGTCACTCCACCACCGACAAGTCTCCGTTCGAAGTGGTCTACGACTTCAATCCTTTGTCCCCATTGGACATCCTACCTCCACCTCTCCAAGAGCGCGTCAACATGGACACAAGTGCAAGGGCAAGCTACATCAAGAGGATGCATGAAGATACAAGACGCACGATTGAACGTCAAGTGGAACGCGTCACCAACAAGCGCAACATCAACAAGCACCCCATGGTGTTCAAGCCCGGTGATCTGGTGTGGCTACACCTTCGCAAGGACCACTTCCCCAACGAACGCAAGTCAAAGCTACTCCCTCGAGCCGACGGTCCATTCAAGGTGTTGGCACGCTACAACAACAATGCCTACAAGATCGACATCCCCCGCGACAAGTACAACGTGAGTGACACTTCTAACGTCACGGATCTATCCCCTTTTCATGGTGATGAAGATCTTGATCCGAGGACGGATCTTCCCCAAGGGGGGGGGGGAGATGATGCGGAGCATCCCACCATCATCCCCATGAAGACTGCACATCCGAACAATTCCCCAAGTGTTCCTATGACAAGAGCCCGTGCACGTGCAATCCAAGACAAGGTGACTTCTCTCCTTCTCGACTCATCTCTTGATACACATGGAACGTGGATGCTACCTCAAGCGGAAACCCTATGCATGCTCAGGTACCATGAAGAAGGCCTAGGAGAAGCTCGTGGTGAAGGACAAGTCCCCATGGAAACGGACATGAAGACGGAGAGACAAGATCTTACAAAGGAGGCAGACCAACTCCCAGGCCCCGGACATCCGGCCCCTGGAAGCCTCACAGGCGCCATGGCCAAGCTACCGCAAAGCTATAGGCGCCGTACATCCGGACCCCCTGCCCCGGACATCCGGCATGGCCCGGACATCCGCCCAACGACCTCGGAAATCCGGTATCACCTATACAGAGAGCATCAAAACCAGCACTCCAGCCCCGGACATCCGTCACCCCTGCCTCGGACTTCCGGCGCCTCCTATCCAGAGAGCTCTCGCAGCCAGATCCAGGCCCCGGACATCCGACCCGAAGTCCCGGACATCCGACCCAAAGTCCCGGACATCCGACCCCACGCTAAAGCCCCGGACATCCGCCCCTCAAGCCCGGACATCCGGCCCCTGTGTGGGCAGCCTCGGGCCCGAGTGGCCATGTACCTTTCCCTTCGCCCCCTTTTCCACTAGCACTATATAAACCCATCTCCCCCTCTTTCTAGGGTTAGCAATTGTTTGGCAAAAGACTTTGTTGAGCATAGCTCCATTATCTCCCTTCCCTCGTGGAGTGATTCCCCTCTACGTGAGAAGATCCGTAGTGATGCCAAGGCCCCTCTAAGGGAAGATCCCACGGGATTCAAGACCTCCTCCTCCAGAGCGAGGAGACTACCGTTACTTGTATCCTTTTGTTGATTGTGGACCGTGATACTCGTGTACTCGTGTGATTCTAGTGGATGTGTGACCGGAGGTTGTCCTTGAGTGTTTGATTTCTCTCTTGTGTTTCTCTCGTGTTCTTCGTGTTCCTCGTGAGATCCCCTCCAATTTGTGAAAGATCGACGCACACGGGCGTGCCCCGTATCAAACCCTCTTCCAAAATAGTGGAATCATCATTAAATAAAGTCATGACCTCTCCAAATCCACTTTTATCATTATTCCAATAAGATTCAACACCCTCCAAAATAGTGGGATTATTACTACCTAGAGTTGACACTCTTCCAAACCCACTTTCATCAATATAATGATCATAAACAGGAGGCATGTTTTCATCATAGTAAATATTATCATCACAAGTAGGGGGACTAAAAAGACCATCTTCATCAAACATAGCATCCCCAAGCTTATGACTTTGCATATCTTAGCATCATGGATATTCAGAGAATTCATACCAGCAACATCGCAATCATGCTCATCATTCAAGGAACTCACATTAAACATTTTGTTAAATTCTTCCTCTAACAATTGAACACAATTTGCCGATCCATCATTTTCAAGAAAGACATTATAAAGATGAATCATATGAGACAACCTAAATTCCATTTTTTTATAGTTTTATTTTATAAAACCAAACTAGTGATAAAACAAGAAACTAAAATATTCAATTGCAAGACCTAAAGATATACTGTCACGCCCAAAATGCGGTACTATCCTTGCGATGGCTCGAGGGCCTCGATAAGGATAGAAGCGCATTTCGGGTTGCTTCACAAGAATGGAAATCATCACAATACATGTAAAGAAGAGATGAGTATATGGAGTTGGCTTACACTCGCCACATGCTACAACATAAATATCTCAATAAATCAATACATCACAATCATCATACAGAAGAACATGATCCGACTATGGATGAAATCAAATGAAAAGAGAAGACAACGTCCACCCTGCTAATCCCAGGCCGCCGACCTGGAACCCATACTATGATCGATGAAAAAGAAGAAGAACTCCAAATAGAACAATCATCAGGCTCACATCAAATCATCGCATTACCTGTGTGCGGACCCCGACTCCTAAGTCGTGATCACCGAATGCACGTGTACAGTGATCCCAGAGATCAATGCTCACTGAACACACATAAAGTGAATAACAAGAGTCTTACATCCAGTACATACCGTTTTACTTAGATATGGCCTTTATAGCCTAGTCTTCATAAACTTGCAGCGGAAAACTTCAACGATAGCGTGAACCCATGCCATCTGCCTTAACCCTACATGCATTCTGAATGGGAAGCGTCCTAGCTCGCAAGTTCATCACCAACATACTCTTCATTACATCCTGTGCTTTCATGCCTGGCCAATAAAATAACCAGTGGCAAGCCAATGAGTACTTTGAATGTACTCGCAAGCAACCCATGATTGGAACAAGATAAATAATGCACGACATAACCCTAAGAAGGTATTTTGCGGAAAGCTGATTTTGAATGCAATAGCATGTCCTACCATTTTTGTAAAGCATGCATCAACAAGAACATATATACATATGAACAAGTTACAAATATCAATATAAGCAGGGTTTGAACATCACATGTTCAATAATTTCATCAAGTCTTCCGACTTAGCTCAAGTATCTCTTTGTCACACACACACACACCAAATTTTTGAGAAAACAATGGACGTAGCCCAAGAGCGGTCATCCAACTGTCCTTGACCGTGGACACGGCTATTCGAATAGTTTTACACTTTACAGAGGTTGCACACTTTACCCACAAGACTCGGGGAACTTCCGTGTCATCCACGACTCGCGGTATATTACATACCCGAGGTAAGCACCCGGACAATGCCTTTCCCTTGATGACACTAAACAAAGAGTCCACTCGTTGGCCCACGTCTTCATGATGTACAAACACGAGCCTTGCTCAACATAGTACCCTCCATGAAGGGACACAACGGTGTGCCCGGTGTCTGTAAAAATAGTACATGGTTGTCCTACCTGGCACGACCCCGTATGGAGAGAGTGACTCATACTTTCCCGCCACTAGTAATGCGGGCTCTCTGCTACCATCGACCAAAGTAATCAACAAAGCCCCTTCCCATATAGGGTAGAGTGATTGTACATGTAAGGTTGGAGTAACAGTCGCAACTTAAACCAATCCCTTTTTGAAAACAACACACACACTTGCCTCGGTACACCACTTCTTTATCAAGTGGTTACCTAGCTCAACATTATATCCCTCGGGCGATAGTGGCACCTGATGGGGTTTTCAAAAGGTCTTTGGTAACATTTCTTTTCCATCTCAATGCATATCCCCGTCCCACTCGCGTAGCATCTACTTAGCATCCTAAGTACTTCCCACCCGCATAACCCTCATAGGAAGGTAGGGTCATGCATAGTGTAAGTATCAACGAGAAATGCATTGGAGACCAACCTAGCAAGGTTGTCACCACATCATTGACACGCTCTTTCATGCAGCGATCAAAGTACTATAATGCCATGCAAGAAATAGTTTCATCGACATGGTCAAAGGGCTGCTTGCTTGGCTCAGCAAAGTCTTCGAGGTCTTCACACGCTTCTGGTCCAACTCCGAGCACTCTGTCTACTTCGTCAACTACCATCGGAAACAACCATAATAAGCAACACAACAGAAAGGAAAAAATAAAAGTGTTAAAAAATAGGAAGTTTATTTTTTTTGGACATCTCTGGTCATAAGAAAAATACCTAAAGTAGCTCTACTGGAGTTGGATCCACGAGGCTTTTTGAAAGGTGGAAATGGACGCATTATTGATCCTATAAGAAGTCTACAGAAAATATTTTCATAAAAATGAGTGGAGGCACACATTAAATAGGGCATGATTTTAGAAGTATCTAGGAATTGGTTTCACTGGATTTGGAGTTGGGATGAATTTCTTACGAGTTTTCTAAGATGAAATAAAGGGGAAATGGGGCCATTTATTAGATCCAACAGAAACATGGTATGGGAAAAAATGTTAACCATGGCTAGATAAATAGGTCATGGTCTTATAGTCATCTAGGAATTTGAATCACTCCATTTGGAGTTGATTTGGATGCTGTAGGGATTTTTCAAAGTGGGGTTTTGATAATTCAAATTTCAGTTTAAATTTGAACAACACATAAAGGTTTGCAGGAAAGATGTGTAGGATATATTTTTGGATAGAGCAAGATTTTAGGATCACCTAGGATTTTGAATCACCAGATTTGGAGTTATAATGAATTTTTGAACTTATCTGGAAAAAGATAAAGATAAAAGAAAACTATTACCAATGGGATAACTGATACGTCTCCAACGTATCTACTTTTCCTCACCCTTTTGCCCTTGTTTTGGACTCTAATTTGCATGATTTGAATGGAACTAACCCGGACTAACGCTGTTTTCAGCAGAACTACCATGGTGTTGTTTTTGTGCAGAAATAAAAGTTCTCGGAATGGAAAGAAACTTTTTGGAGAATTATTTCAGAATATATGTGAATTATTGGAGCCAAAATCCACCGAAGAGGGGGCCCAGCCCGTCTGGGGCTCCGGAGAGGGGAATCTTCGGTCTTCGTCATCACCAACCTTTCTCCATCGCCAATTCCATGATGCTCCCCACCGGGACTGAGTAATTCCTTCGTAGGCTTGCTGGTCGGTGAGGAGTTGGATGAGATTCATCATGTAATCGAGTTAGTTTTGTTATGGCTTGATCCCTAGTATCCACTATGTTCTGAGATTGATGTTGCTATGACTTTGCTATGCCTAATGCTTGTCACTAGGGCCCGAGTGCCATGATTTCAGATCTGAACCATTTATGTTATCATCTCTATATCTATGTTCTTGATCCGATCTTGCCTAGTCATATGCACCTATTACGTGTTATGATCCGTCAACCCCATAGTGACAATATTTGGGATACTTCGCAGTGATGACCGTAGTTTGAGGAGTTCATGTATTCACCATGCTTTGTTCCGGTTCTCTATTAAAAGGAGGCCTTAATATCCCTTAGTTTCCTTATGGACCCCGCTGCCACGGGAGGGTAGGACAAAAGATGTCATGCAAGTTCTTTTCCATAAGCACGTATGACTATTTACGGAATACATGCCTACATTACATTTATGAACTGGAGCTAGTTCTCTATCGCCCTAGGTTATGACTGTTACATGACGAATATCATCCAACGAGTTACCGATCCAGTGCCTACAAGCTTTCTACTTATTGTTCTTGCTAAGTTACTATTACTATTGCTGCTGTTCCAACTGCTACAAAACTATCGCTACTACTGTTACCGCTACTGTTACTATCACTACTGCTATCAAACTATCATATTACTGTGCTACTGATCACTCTGCTGCAGATATTTAATCTCCAGGTGTGGTTGAATTGACAACTCAACTGCTAATACTCTCAAGTATTCTTTGGCTCCCCTTGTGTCGAATCTATAAATTTGGGTTGAATACTCTACCCTCGAAAACTGTTGCGATCCCCTATACTTGTGGGTTATCAAGACCTTTTTCTGGCGCCGTTGCCGGGGAGCATAGAAATATTTGTTGAGTCACTTGGGATTTATATCAATTTATCACTATAAAGAATCTAAAGGATACTAAGACCAAGATTTTTCCCTCTACTACGAGGGGAGGTAAGGAACTGCCATCACACTCTGCACTTGATTCACCTTCTGTTATGAGTAAGCTTGCAACACCACCACATGCTAGTAATCCTGATATGTTGCAAGTTATTGATGATGCTACCTCTGCTATGAATGATGCTAGTACCATGCTTGATGATAATGTGCCACTAGGAGAATTTCTTGATGAACAAATTGCTAGAGCTAAAGAAAATGAAACTACTGAAACTGATGAGATTGCTGAAACTGATGAAGCTTATGAAACTGATGATGATCATGAAACACCTATTAGTCCTAGCTCTCCTAAGTTTGAAATGCCTAAGATACCCGAAGGTTATGTTATGGACGAACAGATAACTAGAGAAATTCTTTCTTGCAAGGATAGAGACGATCTTAAGAAATTGCTACGCAAGTATAAGGAAAAGACTTTGTAGAATGAAATGTGATCCTAAGTTTGCTACTTCACCTATCTTTGTTACCGATAAGGATTATGAGTTCTCTATTGACCCAGAGTTAATCACTTTGGTTGAATCCGATCCTTTCCATGGCTATGAAACTGAAACTGTAGTGGCACACCTTACTAAGCTGAATGATATAGCCACCGTCTTTGCTCATGATGAGAAGATTCGCTACCATTATATCCTTAATTTATTTCCACTCTCATTAAAGGGTGATGCTAAGATCTGGTACAATACTCTTGCTCCTGGTTGTGTGCGTAGTCCCCAGGATATGATCTACTACTTCTCTGAAAAATATGTTCCTGCTCATAAGAAACAAGCTGCCTTACAGGAAATATTTAACTTTGTGCAAATTGAAGAAGAGAGTCTCCCACAAGCTTGGGGGAGGCTTCTCCAGTTGCTTAATGCTTTGCCTGATCATCCTCTCAAGAAAAATGAAATACTTGATATCTTTTATAATGGACTAACCGATGCTTCCAGGGACTTCCTAGATAGTTGTGTTGGCTGTGTTTTCAGGGAACGAACTGTTGAACAAGCTGAGGAATTATTGAATAACATATTGAAGAATTATGATGATTGGACTCTTCCTAAACCACCGCCTAAACCCACTCTGAAGAAGAGGGGTATCTTATTTCTCAGTCCTGAAGATATGCAAGAGGCAAAGAAATCTATGAAGGAAAAAGGTATTAAAGCTGAGGATGTTAAGAATTTGCCACCTATTGAAGAAATACATGGCCTTGACGCACCACCACCTCCACATGTGGTAGAGGTAAACTCTTTATTAAAGTTTAATGAAAGTGACATTCCACACAATAAACATCCTAGTCAATGCTTATATGAGTTTGATAACTATATTATGAAGCAAGATCATTTCAATGCCCATGTTCTGAAACAATTGAAATACAATTCTGATATGATTGCTCGCTTGAGTGACTTGCTATGTAGAATCAGTAACGGTGTTAGAGGTGTAGGAAAGCATGCCTCTATGGTTCAAACTCAGCTAGAAGAAGTTGCTAAGTCTCAAAAAGAATTGCTTGATGAAATGAATAATAATATGCATGATTTTGCTGCTAGAGTAGTAACTAGAGGAGGTAGAATGACCCAAGAACCACTTTATCCTGAGGGTCATCCTAAAAGAATTGAACAAGATTCTCAGAGAATTAATCCTGATGCACCTAGTCCATCTAAGAAGAAAAAGAAAAAGAAAAATGATAGGACTTTGCATACCTCTAGTGAACCCGAGACACAAAAACCTCCTGATAATAATGATGTCTCTATTTCCGATGTTGAAACTCAATCTGGTAGTGAACATTCACCTAGTGATAATGAAAATGATAATGATGATGTTCACGATGATGCTCAACCTAGTAATGATAAAGAACCAGATAATGATGTTGAAATAGAGCCTGCTACTGATCTTGATAACCCACAACCTAAAAATAAACATTATGATAAAAAAGACTTTGGGGCTAGGAAACATGGTAAAGAAAGAGAGCCATGGGTTCAGAAACCCATGCCATTTCCACCTAAGCCATCTAAGAAAAAGGATGATGAGGAATTTGAGCGCTTTGCTGAAATGATTAGGCCAGACTTTTTGCGTACCCGCTTAACTGATATTTTGAAGATGGCCCCTTATGCAAAGTATATGAAAGACATCATCACTAATAAGAGAAAAATACCTGAAGCTGAAATCTCCACCATGCTTGCTAATTATTCTTTTAAGGATGGGGTACCTAAAAAACTTGGAGATCCTGGAATACCGACTATACCTTGCTCCATTAAAAGAAACTATGTCAAAACTGCCTTGTGTGATTTGGGAGCCGGTGTTAGTGTTATGCCTTTCTCCTTATATAAAAGACTTGATTTGAATAAACTCACACCTACTGAGATATCATTGCAAATGGCTGACAAATCAACGGCCATACCTATCGGTATTTGTGAGGATGTGCCCGTTGTTGTTGCAAATGTTACTATCTTAACAAACTTTGTTATTCTTGAGATGCCCAAGGACGACAACATGTCGATTATCCTTGGTAGACCCTTTTTGAATACTGCAGGGGCTGTTATTGATTGCAATAAAAGCAAAGCCACGTTTCATATTAATGGTAATGAGCACACGGTGCACTTTTTGAAGAAACAATTCCAAGTGAATGGTATAAATGTCATTGAAGAATCTCTGACCATCACTATTGGAAGTTTTCAATTACCGCTACCTACTACCAAAAAGAAATATGATATACTTATTGTGGGGGATATGCACATCCCCATTGAGGTAACTTAGTGTTTTACGAAAGTTCTTCGGTTCCATGCTAATCGGAAGTGGTTGTTAATAAGACTTGATCAACCTTATTAATGGATCATTTTTGAGCAGTATGAAGTCGATGAATCTAGTAAGCACAACTTTCTGCTCCCACCATTTATTTTCTGTTTTAGTTAGTCAAATAAAATAAAATGCCATGATTATCCTGTTTTCTGTTTTCTCTGTGCAAGAAAAAATGACCCAAAAATAAAAATTCTCAGAATGCCCTGAAAATTTAACACGATTTTTTTCCGAATATTTATGAATTTTTGATGCAAATAACACCAGAGGGGGGGGTGCACCTGGTGCCCACAAGACACCAGGGTGCGCCAGCACCCCAGGCGCGCCCTGGTGGGTTGTGGCCCCCACGTGGTCCCCCTCACTTATCTCTTTAGCCCGCATCATCACCTACCTCCAGCAAAAAATCACCACAACCACCATTTTCGTGTTCTTGCTCTCAAACCCGCGGATTTCGATCTCTTTGCTCGAAACTCCGTTTCCGAAACTGTTTTGAGGGATTGCTACTTGGTATGTGACTCCTCCATTGCTCCAATTAGTTTTTTTAATGGGTTATTTTTAGAGTAATTAGCTACTCTTGGTGCTGCTGTAGATGAGCTTGCATGTTGAATTCTTAGAGTTCTAAGTAGTTTGAATGCTCAATATGGCCTCTATGCATGCTTAGGAGTAGTTGCTAACAATCTTACAAAGTTTTATTGACAAAAAATTTGTGGACTAAATTTTTTCAGAATTTTTATAGGAATAAAGATGCAAATCTTTAGGAAGTTCTCCTCCAAGAAAAATGCCAAGGGAGTCATTGGGGAATCATCGGACAATGACGTTCACACCCCAAGAAAGGTGGAGGTGCGGCCGTGTGAATGGCCGCATGATGCCTTCATGGAGGAGGCCGGATTCCATCAAGAGTTCGCCCAGTTTGTCGCAAACGCCGGGTTAACCGAGTTCCTCGCAGCTAAGTGTGACCAATATCACATCCTTACAAATTCCTTTGTGCAAAGCTTTCATTATCTAGGGAGAAACAACCCTCCTCAAGTGCAGTTTAATCTTTATGCTGAAACGTACACAATGTCGCTAACTGACCTTTGTAACATATGCTTGATTCCTTCTGATGGGGACTTGAGAGAACCTAGGCCATCTGAGTTTGAGGATTTTCTCCTCACATTAACCGTGGGTGAGGATAGAGGCGTGTCGAGCGCCACTGCTACCAGCTTGCAGTTTCCCTCAGTACATTATTTCGGTTTGGTCATCGCTAAGTGTTTAACCGCTAGGGAGAAGGTCGGCGCACTCAGTGCCCCTGACCTTGCTATTTTACGTCACGCACTTTATGATGATCACACCTTTAGTATGGGAGCTATTATTTCTCGACGCTTACATCTTAACAAAACTAAGGGAAAGATACATGGTGGTATTTATGCTACTCGCTTAGCGAGACACTTTAGAATTCCATTTCGCCCACATGATTATCTTTTATCCCGAGTTTACCTTGATCATAAGTCACTGCAGGCTCACCAATTCCTTGATATAACTGACTCTCCACATGATATTCATTATAATCTAGTATTTAGCAAGGAAACACGTGATGTTATTCCATTGCCTGCACCTGCTTTGTTTGATCCTATTGCCAGGAACGGATACAAGATCATGCCAGATGACATTATAGCTTACCGGAACAACCTAGCAGCCGCTGAGGAGGAGCCCCAGGGGTGGGATGCTCAAGTGCCGCCTCCGCCTCACTACGACTTGGGACCGGATGGCTACTACGGATGGTGATTACAAAGCTAGGCCAAAAGCCTAAGCTTGGGGGAGTACATATTTCCACCGACATTACATTCATGTTCACAAATTTCATTCCAGTTGTCGGTGTTCATACTTTTTCAATGTGATATCCATGCTAGCTTTGTTTTCTCGCTTTCTTCTTGTGTGTTTGAAAAACTTTGAGAAAACCCAAAAATATTTCCTACTTCTTTTTAGTTTTTCTTTCTAGATTAATTGTAGCATCAAAAGAAAACCCCAAAAGATTTCTCGCTTCTTCTTTTACTTGTTGGGAGCTTTCCCGTGTAAATAGTTTTTCTCGTTTTGTTTTTCCTCTTTAATTTGCTCTCTGTAAGAAAAACCAAAAACTCCAAAAATATTTCAGTGTGTTTCTCTAAAATTCTTTTCTTTGTTTATTTGAGTCATACCTAGGAGAAGACCACGATAAAATTGTTGAGTGGTTCTCATCTGCATTATCGTTTATCTAACAAAGAACCCATATTACTTTGTCTTCTCCTCTTGAATAAAATGTGTGCAGATTCCAGCTTAGTCCATGGCATTCTTGCACTATTATTATTTTCTTATCATTCGGTCGTGCAAGTGAAAGGCAATAATGACGACATTTGATGAATTGACTGTGGCAGAGAAAGGCGGGTATGAACTCAACTTGTTTTTGTTTTTGTAAATATGTTTAACCTAGTATCCCTTGATTCAGCTCATTATGATCAAACATGTTTGCAATGACCATTAGAGATTATAGTTGTTCATGCCATGCTTAAGTAGCTAGGAGTGGATAATGATTTATCTTGGGTGTCAACATGCATTAAAATGGTTGTGATGCAGTATGATGATATGGTATTCTCCTCTGAATGTTTCAAGTGGCTTGACTTGGCACATGTTCACACATGTAGTTGAATCAAAACCAACATAGCCTTCATGATATTTGTGTTCATGGTGTCCATATCCTACTCATGCTAGTATTCAATGTTGATTATATGTAATGCATGTTCATGACCGTTTTCGCTCTCTAGCTGGCCGCTTCTCAATCTACTTGCTAGCCTTCACCTGTATTAAGCAGGAATACTGCTTGTGCATCAAAATCCTTAAACCAAGTTATGCCAGATGAGTCCACTATACCTCCCTATATGCGGTATTACCCTGGGTGCTACTTAAGCATATATATGTAAACAAGAACAAAAGAGTTCATAAAAGTTTTTCTTTATCACTTTCAGTTTGTCAACTGAATTGCTTGAGGAAAAGCAAAGGTTTAAGCTTGGGGGAGTTGATACGTCTCCAACGTATCTACTTTTCCTCACCCTTTTGCCCTTATTTTGGACTCTAATTTGCATGATTTGAATGGAACTAACCCGGACTAACGCTGTTTTCAGCATAACTACCATGGTGTTGTTTTTGTGCAGAAATAAAAGTTCTCGGAATGGAACGAAACTTTTTGGAGAATTATTTCAGAATATATGTGAATTATAGGAGCCAAAATTCACCGAAGCGGGGGGGGGGGGGCAGGATGGCCAGCACCCACCAGGGCGTGCCAGGTCCCCTGGGCGCGCCCTAGTGGGTTGTGCCCACCTCATGGCCCCACTTGCCCTAACTCCGCCACTATAAATTCCTATTTTTGGATAAAAAATCAGAGATAAAGTCTCATCGGGTTTTACGATACAAAGCCGCCACCGCCTCCCGTTCTTCATTGGGAGGCCAAATCTGGAGCCCGTTTGGGGCTCCGGAGAGGGGAATCTTCGGTCTTCGTCATCACTAACCTTTCTCCATCGCCAATTCCATGATGCTCCCCACCGGGAGTGAGTAATTCCTTCGTAGGCTTGCTGGTCGGTGAGGAGTTGGATGAGATTCATCATGTAATCGAGTTAGTTTTGTTAGGGCTTGATCCCTAGTATCCACTATGTTCTGAGATTGATGTTGTTATGACTTTGCTATGCCTAATGCTTGTCACTAGGGCCCGAACGCCATGATTTCAGATCTGAACCGTTTATGTTATCATCTCTATATCTATGTTCTTGATCCGATCTTGCCTAGTCATATGCACCTATTACGTGTTATGATCCGTCAACCCCATAGTGACAATATTTGGGATACTTCGCAGTTATGACCGTAGTTTGAGGAGTTCATGTATTCACCATGTGTTAATGCTTTGTTCCGGTTCTTTATTAAAAGGAGGCCTTAATATCCCTTAGTTTCCTTATGGACCCCACTGCCACGGGAGGGTAGGACAAAAGATGACATGCAAGTTCTTTTCCATAAGCACGTATGACTATTTACGGAATACATGCCTACATTACATTGATGAAGTGGAGCTAGTTCTGTATCGCCCTAGGTTATGATTGTTACATGACGAATATCATCAAACGAGTTACCGACCCAGTGCCTACGAGCTTTCTACTTATTGTTCTTGCTAAGTTACTATTACTGTTGCTGCTGTTCCAACTGCTACAAAACTATTGCTACTACTGTTACCGCTACTGTTACTGTCACTACTGCTATCAAACTATCATATTACCGTGCTACTGATCACTTTGCTGCAGATATTTAATCTCCAGGTGTGGTTGAATTGACAACTCAACTGCTAATACTATCAAGTATTCTTTGGCTACCCTTGTGTCGAATCTATAAATTTGGGTTGAATACTCTACCCTCGAAAACTGTTGCGATCCCCTATACTTGTGGGTTATCAATAGCCAACTGGGCCGGCCCAGTGGCTCAACCGCGCTGGAGACCAGGGTGACGTCGAAGGCGCACCTGAGGATTGCGCCTTCCTCGGGCGAAGGCGCCAACCAGGTCGTCCCGCCTCCACTTAAAACGGCCAGGCCCACCCGTCGGCCTCGCAGGCTGGCCGATAGGCGGGGCCCGCTGGCAGGCTCGTCCCCCACCTCCCGCTCAGAACAGGGGAGAGGCAGAGGAGGCCGACCGAGCCCGCGCCGGTGCCCTATCCCAGCGGCACATGCCGTCTTCGGCGATGCTTGGCACACCGACGGGCTCGGGAGGCTACGCCGCTTCCATTCCTGTGCTTGGCGCCTGTTAGGGAGGGCCGTAGCGGCGTCGGCTAAGATGGCCGCGGGGGAGGCCGCCGGCCATCATTGGCCACGAATGCTCGGCATCCCAGGGAGGTATGGAGGCGATGGAGGGGCTTTGCAGCGGCGAGGTGGAGACATCGGAGCGGCTAGGGAGGAGGGGGAGCCCTAGGGTGGTTCGAATTTTGGGTAGAGGCCACCGGCGGGTTTCGGCCATGGACGACGACAGAGGACATGGGAGAGCGAATGAGCTGGTCTGGGAGGTTGACAAGAGGGAGAGAGAGGCATGGGAGTAGAGAAAAAAGCTCGGGAGGCCTTAAGTAGCCACAACACCGGAGCACCGTAGGCCACGTCCACGGCCACAGTTCGGATCATGCCAGAGGCCACGGGGGTGCTCCGGGGCGTGTCTGCGAGCTTCGTGGATGTGGTCCACGTCCAGGGAGAGGAAGAGGGGGAGCGGGGGCGTGCAAGGACCCCGCGCGTGTGAGGCCGTCCATTGCAAGCTCGGGCGGCCGGTGCGCGTGCGAGGAGGGGCAAGGAAATAGGGGGCCGACAAGGAGGAGGTTTGCGGACGTCGAGGGGAACCTACTGGCGTGTGGGAGGGCCTCGTGGTGGTCGGGGGGCTCGGGATGGGCGCTGCTACAGTGCGGGTGTGCACTGTAGCGTGCTCCAGAGCGCGAGCTCTGCATGTCAGGGCATGCCACTTGTGTCCTAGGCGCGGCCAAGCTTGTCCAGTAGCATGTGGGGATTCTGGAGATGCTCTAGAGGCTAGGGGGCTAGGGGAATTAGAGGTAAGAAGGAGACGTAAAAAGAGCTGGTAACCCTGCTGTCCAGAGAGGAAATGTGAGGTTTTACCCCACCAACAATTGAGCTATGGCCATGCAAAGTTTACTGGAGGTAAATGGGCACTAGGAGGTGATGTGGTAAAAAAAGTTGCGATCAATGGGAATAGCAGAAGTGGTGAAAATAGTAACTTTTAGTAATGACCAGAAGGTGTTTGATGCAAGTTTGAGCTAGCTAAATGGTTCTCCTTTCTATGAAACTTAACATGAGTTAATTATAGGTAGAAATGAGGTTGATCACCAATTTTGGGATTATATGGTGAAAGCTGCCAATGCAAACTTTATACACCCTAGAAATGAGCAGAAATTGTTTTGCTTAGATCTAGTCGTGCAATTCTATTCTCCTTAATGCACCACTTGGTGTGGTGCCACTATTTGGTGATTAGATAATGCCCAAAAAGTTTGGGACTAATTGGAGAAACTTGACAATGCAAAAATTCCCAATTCTAAAAATCAGTAGAAATGGGTTTGGCGGGATTTGGACAGGTGGATTTGTTCTCCTTGATGCACCACTTTGTGTGGATGTATTATTAGAGGATTAGAACATGTCCACAATGTTTGAGCACAAATGGAGATACTTGACAATGCAAAGTTGTTCAAATTTGGTTCTGGGCAGAGAGGGTTTTGGGGAATTTTGGTGAACTAAAATGATTGAGATTGAGATTAAACTTGGCAAGATCATCACATATGGCATATGTGACTTGCTAGAATTTACTTGGATTTATTTGAGAATATTTCTTATAGAAATATTTCAAATAATTGAAATATCCAAAAAGGGTTTTGGAGGGTTTTGTCCAATATTTTGAACATAACCATGTGTTGAAACTCTTATATATGGAAAGAATATGTCCACCGAGTTTCCCTAAATTTCCTCAAATATTTTGAAAGCATAAAAATAATTTTTCCCTATAAAAGACCATTTCTGGCCTTAAGAAAAGGCCTTTAAATAAAATAGGAAAATAATCTTTAAAAATAATATTCAGTGGTTTTGGGAGGTCTTATATATAATAGGTTTCAAATATAGTTTTTTCAAGAATTTAAATACCCTAATTTAAGGACTTGTAGTTCAAGCCTCAACTCATAGGTTTTTGAAAACCTAAATTTTTGGCCAAAATAATATTTTATAAAAATAGTTTTATGCCCTATCCACATGACATGATCATTGGGCAAAGCTTTGGATCAAGGAGATGGGTTTTGATAGTAGAGGGAATTTTATGAATTAAAGCACAAGCAAGCAAACAAGCAATCATCAATCAAGTCAAGCATCACAAGCACACAAAAAGTTTTTGTTGGCCCTAATTTTTGAGTCATGATAACTTAGTCATGAGGCAAAACACAGGGTGTGACAACCTGTACCTACAACTGTTGTTGTAGGAATCTGTGAGCTACAGGGACTCAACAATCTCATTACCATGGGTATTAAGACTAGCAAAGCTTAATGAGTGAGGTATGGTTAAGTGGTGAGGTTGCAGCAACACTAAGCATTTATATCTGGCTAACTTACGAGTACAAAAATAAGAAGAGTGATCTATGCATGAATGAACGTGAACTAGTAATGATTAAGAAGTGATCCTGAACACCTACTTACGAGTCAAACATAAACCCACCGTGTTCTCTTCCCGAACTCCCTTGAAAAGAGACAATCACGGTTATGCACACGGTTGGTGTATTTTAATTGGGTTCACTTCAAGTTTTCTATAACTAGGTATTATAAAGTTTTCCAAGTTGCCACATAACCGCGGGCATGGCTTTCCGAAAGATTTAACCCTACAGGGGGTGCTCCAACACATCCATCACAAACTAGCCACAAGCTGCGGTGGAAAACCTCAACCGTGGGATAGCCCATACTTATCATCAGAATCCTGGTGCACAAGACATTCGATAAAGGTAAAACAAATCCAGCAAGACCTACTGACGTGTCGACGATCCCGATAGGAGCCGCGTATCTCGTTCCCAGGACACGACGGATGAGCTACATGTACAAGGCCAAATTAAACACCCAAGTTGCCCCGGGGTGGCCCCGCACAATGCTCAGTTTGGACCAACACTCATGAGGAGTACTAGCCCGGTTTGTTGATTAATTATCCATGGGTGCCGGCGGGTCCCTATGCAAGTTTTAGCTGTTATTGGGCAAATGCAATACCAATGTTGGGCCTCGCCGGAAGAGTTTTATTCCAAAACGAAAATCAAGGGGGTCCGCATAACAACCCCGAGCATGTTAGGAGCGCTCAATATGGAACATAACACCGGTAATTGGAAACTAGGGCAGCAAGAGTGGAACAAAACACCAGGCAAAAGGCCGAGCCTTCCACCCTTTACCAATTGTATATATGCATTAATTAAATAGGAAGAATAATGTGATATCCCAAGATATCCATGTTTTCATATGGAACAACCTGCACCTGCAACTAGCAACGCTATAAGAGGGGCTGAGCAAGCAGTAACTTAGCCAAACAACAGTTTGCTAGGATGTGGAGGGTTAGAGGCTTATCATGGCATTTTAGGAGGCTTGACGAACAAGTGGTAGGTAGCGAGACATAGCGATAGAATTGAGACAACTAGCATTGCAATGATAGTAGTAGTATCTAGGGTAATGATCATCTTGCCTGAAATCCCTCTTGGAAGAAGATCGAGTCCATGAAGTAGTCGAACAAGCATAGTCGAACGAATCCTCACACTCCGAAACGAATCCGAACTCTAGCGAGAAGAAGCAATTCCGGAAACAAACAAACAATACGATAAACACCACAACATATTCATGTCATTATGCACAATCAAGTGTGATGCATGTCCGATTTAAATATGCAAGGCATGACAAAGCACAACAAACAAATACTACACATTAAGTGAAGCTCAATATACAAAAAGTTGCATATCGATGAAACTGCACATTCAATTCTTTAGTTCACTCTTGTTTAGGTACCCAACAAGTTTAAATGTTATTAACATGGCAAGAGGTGAAGCATAATTAAAATATCTATCTGGGCATTTCAAATGAGGCCGGAAGCAACATATAGTATTTCCGAAACGACCCTATATGCAAACTTAGAATTTGTTACTGTTCTGCCTAAACATATTGTATATTTATTAAACAGGGAAACAAAATGTACCATGTGATTCTACCCGCCATTCTAAGCGATTTCCATATATAAATCATTAAATTCGAAGCTACAACCCAAAAGATATGACCCGTACAAGTTTAACATGACATGAATGCAATTTTCATGCAAACAACATTCACAAACATTCTAATCATGAATGAAACATTATAATATGAAACTACATGCAAACCCAAACAAGTTTCATGTAGGGCATGATCAAAATGGAGCCACGGTTCAAAAGTTATAAAGAACACAAGTTTTAATTAGAATCTACCAAAATTAGTGAGATGCCTACTTTGGAGCAATAAAAAAGTAGGTATAGCAATTTTACAATTTATGAAAATGGTATGTACATCAAGTAGACATGGCAATCTTCATTTTAGTTCATTATCAAAAATTCATGGGATGCGTGGATCATTTACTATGATTTTTGCAAAATGGTACTTTCTATTAACAACAAAACAATTTTATCATGAAGGTACTTAAGCGCAAAAAAGTTGACATGGTATGGATGTTTTACATGACAATCAAAGGCATGGCATTGTAGATCACATCATAGAGACCAAATTACATGAAGAAATCATATGCATATGACCGATGGATTAGATGCAATCATCATGGGAACTTGACAAGTTTTAACAGTTTTTTGCAGTTATTAAAGAATGCACTTTTGCCACACAGATTTGAGCATGTAAATGGATGCTCTCATGCATGCAAATGACACCATCATGTAGATCACGAAGATTAGGTCAATTTACATATAAAGTTTGTTCTCATCGGATGCACAGGTTAAGAGCTACCACAACTTCAATACGCCAATAAGATGTTAGCAGACAATTTTTAAGGACTTAGACGTTTTCAGATATGAGTGTCAGATACTATATTGCGCACGGGGCACTGGATAGGAAAAAGGGGCAGTGGGCTCACCTAGGGCTTGTAGGCCGGTCGGTGTAGAGGAGCTAGGGTTGGCGGTCGTCCTTCTCGAGCGCTCCCGCTCGGGCGAGCGCAGCGACAGGTAGCGGCGGGGCGCGGTGAGGGCGACGGCAGGGCGGACGGATCCATGCAGGATCCGGTGGCGGCGAGGCCTCAAGGCATGCGGTGAGGTCCTGCGGGTGTAGCCATGTGATACGTCTCCAACGTATCTATAATTTTTTATTGTTCCATGCTATTATATTATCATTCTAGGATACTTTTTCAGTAACAATTTACCAATTTATATTATTTTTGAGCACTAACCTATTGACCTAGTGCCAAGTGCCAGTTCCTGTTTTCTGCGTGTTTTTTATTTTTCAGGTTTACAATACCAAACGAAGTCCAATTGCCCCGAAATTTTTTTAGGATTTTTTCTGGACCAAAAGAAGACCTGGAAGCTTCGGGAGAAGACCGGAGGCCGCACGAGGGAGGCACAAGCCAACAGGGCGCGCATAGAGGGGTGGCCGTGCCCTGATGGCTTGTCCCTCCCTGGTGGCCCTCCTGACCCCGTTCTCTGGCCTATAAATTCACATATATTCCAAAAACCCTAAAGGGCATCCCGAAACACTTTTTCCGCCGCCGAGTCTCTGTTCCGCTGCGATCCCATATGGAGCTCCGTTCTGGCACCCTGCCGGAGGGAGGATGAAAGCACATTTGCTCCCTTGGTGGTTTTGGTAATTAATAACAACATATATGTCATTGAACTAATGTTTCCACTAAGTATATTCCAGGAAAAGTTCAATGATGGGTTGGCAAAAGGATTGTGGAGAAACCCCTAGATGCAAGCAAATGGATTGGCAAAGCTTCAAGCAAGAGGAATCTACATTTTACTTTGTGAGAAATCACTTTGAGTCCATAGGAAAGCCAATACTATTAAAAGGGGGTAAGGTACTGTTGGTGAACAAGATGCTCCACGTGCACAAGTGATAGTCACCAAAAACACCCACAAACTCTTTCACAAAAGTCTGTCCAAGCCTATCATGAAAATCGGTGCTACCAACAGTTTCCACTCGGTCCCACCGATTTCCCATCTCAGACAAAGCCATGCCAAACCCTAGCACATCGGTGCAACCGATTCTGCTTCGGTGCCAACTTTCTGTTACCTCGATTCTTAAAATCGGAAACTCCGAGATTTTGGATCGGCGTCGCCAAGTTTTGGGAATCTGACCGTTGGTCACCTTATCGATACCGCCGAGATTTCTGTATCGGTCTCACCGAGATTCAAAAGTTGCTACCTTTGGAGCAACTCGGTACCACCGAGTTTTATACTTCGATGTCACCGAGTTGGTCACTTTAGGTGTAACGGTTGGATTTTTGGGGATGCCTATATATACCCCTTCACCACCACCCACTCGAAAGAGAAGCACTCAGAACTATTCCATACTTGCCCCATCCAATTTTCTGAGAAAGAGCCACCTACTCATGTGTTGAGATCAAGCCATTCCATTCCATCCATATGAATCTTGATCTCTAGCCTCCCAAGTTGCTTTCCACCAATTCAATCTCTTCCACCAAAGCCAAATCTGTGAGAGAGTGATTGTGTGTTGAGGAGTCTATCATGTTGAAGCACAAGAGCAAGGAGTTCATCGACATTATCGAGCCTATTACCTTTTGGAGGGTGGTGCCTCCTAGATTGGTTAGGTGTCGCTTGAGAGCCTCCTACTTCGTGTTGTGGAGTTGAACCAAGAAGTTTGTACGGGCAAGGAGATTGCCTACTTCGTAAAGATCTACCCATAGTGAGGCTAGTCCTTCGTGGACGGAAGCCGTTATGGAATAATCAAGGTTACTACTTCGTGGACCCTTATGGGTGGAGCCCTCCGTTGACTCTCGCGACCGTTACCCTCCGTGGGTTGAAGACTCCATAAACGTGGACGTACGATAGCACCACCTATCGGAACCACGGGAAAAATCTCTGTGTCTCCAAATTGCGTTTGATCTTCCTTCCTACCCTCTACTTCATATGCTTGTCTTTACTTTCCGCTGCTATACTCTTAGACATGCATGTGTAGGGTGTACTTGAACTGCTATCATTGCTAAAATCTGCCAACACTTAAAATTGGGAAAAGGTAGAATTTTTATTTGCTCAAGTAGTCTAATCACCCCCCTCTAGACATATTTTCGATCCTACAAGTGGTATCAGAGCTTTGGTCTCCATTGCATTGATCTCACAACCTAGGAGAGTATGGCGTCTAGTGAGGGAAATTATCATCGTAGAGGTCCGTACTTTGATGGCACAAATTTTGAGTTGGAAGCACAAAATGAAAATGCATATTCTTGGTTATAACCCTGCCGTTTGGGCTGTTGTTCGTGTTGGATTGCAAGGTGAATTCTTTTGTGATGGAAAGGAACCGGATCGTGAAGCGACCGCGAAAGAATTAAAGATGTTGCAATACAATGCTCAAGCATGTGACATTCTCTTCAACTGCCTATGCCCCGAAGAATTCAACAAAATCAGCCGTCTTGAGAATGCCAAGGAAATTTGGGATACTTTGGTTGATATGCACAAAGGTACCGAATCCGTGAGAGAATCCTAGTTGGACGTTCTTCAAAGTCAGCTTGACAAGTTCAAGATGAAGGATGGTGAAGGAGTCGCAGAGATGTACTCTAGGCTAGCTCTCATCACCAATGAGATTGCCGGCTTAGGAAGCAAGGAAATGACCGACAAATTCATCATCAAGAAGATACTTAGAGCTTTGGATGAGAGATACGACACTGTGTGCACATTGATCCAAATGATGCCCAACTACAAAGATCTCAAGCCTACGGAAGTCATTGGAAGGATTGTTGCTCATGAGATGACACTCAAGGACAAAGAAGAGCTTCACAACAAGTCTAGCGGTGCTTACAAGGCTACAAGTGATGCTCCCGCAACTTCAAGCGACAACCTTGTCACCAATGAAGAGATAAGCCTCATGGTCAAGAAATTCAACAAGTTCTACAAGAATAGAGGCAAAGAACGAAGCTCCAACTCAAGATACAAAGAGAAGCGTTCGTCAAGTCGTGACCGAAACTGGTACAATTGTGGGAAGCCCGGACACTACTCCAATGAGTGCACGGCTCCCTACAAACGAAGAGAAGAGTCACCTAGAAGATGAAGCTCAAGAGATGGATCACCTCGTAGAGAGAGAAGGAGTAGATATGATCGTTATGAACGAGGACCCTCAAGGAGAAGTAGTGACTCAGAGAAGGACAAGTACACCAAGAGCTACTCAAGAAGAAGACACCAAGCTCATGTTGGTGAATGGGTTTCCGGCTCCGAATCCGACAACCACTCCGAGAGAAGCTATCATTCCAACTCCGACTATAGTTAAGATGAAGGTGTTGCCGGAATTGCACTAGTGACTACAAACTCCTATGATCTATTTGATTCACCAAATGAAGGGAGTGGAAGTTGCTTCATGGCTAAAGGCCCCAAGGTATCACACCCCGAGTATCTTGATTTCAATAGTGATGAAGATGATTTACTTGAAGATGATGACTTGCTCTTTGATAAAACTAGTGATATTAGTCAAAATGAACTTGATAATTTTCATGGTAGTCAAGATAAGTCGTGTGATGATGATAAGATGGAAATAGAACGACTAACTAAAGAACTAAACACTCTTAAGTTAGCCCATGAATCTACTATAGAAGATCATAGAGAGCTTGTAAGGACTCATGAGAAGCTACGCTTCGAGATGCTCACCTTGGAGCAAGAACATGAGTTTCTTAAAGCTATCAATGATGATCTCCGAAAGAAGACTTCATCTTATCTAGACAAACGACTACTCTTGTCTACATTCATTCCACAAGTTAAGTCTAAGCAAACTAGTAACAAAGGCAAGAAAGGTTCTTTAACTAGTAGCAATAAAAATGATAAACCCAATGATATTGCTTCTAGTAGTTCTATTGATCCCACTAACACTTCTCTTAGACAAGTCACACTTGAGCAAGAAAATAAACTTTTGAAAGGGATTATAGAGAAAGGTATCTACAAGAGTCTTGCCGGGTGTAAGCAATTTGAGGAGATTGTACGCAAGCACGGAGGATACCAGAAGAACCACGGCATTGGCTACTTCAACGCAAATGGAGTTGAGTGGGAAGAAGGTCAATACCCCAAGCCTAAGTTTGTTCCTCAAAGGGAGAAGTATGAACATACTCTTCCCAAGGGAACAAACACTCAAGATGACCTTCCACCACAAGACCACAAGCTCAAGGGCAAGGACAAGCTTCAAGAGGACATTGACTCATATGAAGATGAATCCCAAGCTTTGGTGAAGTGGGTCCCCAAGGCTACTTCAAGCTCAACTTCTACAAGTGCCACTACAACACCAAGGATCCCCATCAAGTTGATGTGGGTCCCCAAGAAGAAGAACTAGAGAAGTTCTTGAGGGGTGACTCCGCCAATGAAATTCACTCACATTCATTATTGGCAAGAACTAATTGCAATCCACGTCAACATCATGCAATAGTTCAAGGAGTCACACATTCCCTCAAAGGTAAGCAAGGGACAAGGTAATAAACAAATCCATGGACATCATCATGTATGCTTTGCACTCCATGTCCATAGATATCCTTGTATTTATCTCTTGTGTGTTGGGACTAAGCCATGTAGGTGAGAAGAGTGAGGAAACACCAAGGATGCTCCCAACTCAAGATGATCTTCATCAACCTTGAGCATCCACCACTACATCACCCACATGAAGTCTTCTACGACAAACCCAAGGTTAGTTTATCCCTCCTATGGGGGGATGTCACATCAAGGGGGAGCTTTACTCTAAGACTTGAGTTAAAGCATCTCTTAGAATGTGACAACATTAAACGCTTTATGTAAAAGTGGTAACCCCACTTGTGCTTAAACGATGAGTATGACCTATGATCAAGTATTCTTACTTGGCTCCTAAGTCAATATACTCATATATAGATGACTCCGTCATCACCAAAATGCTTGATAGATGCTAGTATGTATGTGCATGTTTGCCATGATTTCATTTGACATCTTATTGTGTGAGCATGTTGGTCTGCATTTCTTTATTCATTCGAGGACATCCAATTGTTGCTATTTGGACTTTGATTTTTCTGGTTTTCACACTCGGTATCACTGATTCCATCTTCTCGGTTACACCGAGTTTCCCTGTCAGCTAACAGTAGAGAAACTCGGTGACACCAAAAAGTTAGAACCGGTGTCACCGACAGCCACGGGTATATAAAGAGGCGGACCCGACTTTTGAAATTACTTTCTCAAACGTCATCCCCTCCGAAACCCTAGCTGCCGAACAAAGACCCCTGGTCATCTCCTTCATCTTCCCGAGCGCCTCCGCCGTTGGAAGTCCACGCCGTCGACGGAATCTTCACCACTGTCGCCGCCGTAGCGAAATCGTCACCGAATTAGGGTACGGTTTCGACCCCTCGTGCGCTCCTCCCTCCAAATCTTGCGCATTAAGACTTTTCCATCGATAAGACAAACTTTGAGATTGATCTATCCATAAGAACTTCCATTAGAATAGCGAACAAATTTTTTTTTAGGGTTTGCCGTCCGCAACTTGAACCCCGGTGGAACTGAAGCAAAAGAATCGGTAGCACCGATTCCCCTTTTTGGTCAACTGAGAACAACCTCAGTGAAACCGAGTGCCCATTTTCGGTATCACTGAAAGTGGTGCCAAGTTTCTGTAATGCCGGTTGTTTGTCTCGGTGGGTCCGAAAAGTTTGCCTCGGTGGTACCGATATTCACTTGGCAGGATGCAAATCATGAGAAATTTTAGTTCAAATCTTTGAGAAAATTGTCTGCATTTTGTGATGACTCAACCCTTCCACTCTTCTATACTCTATTTCACAGGGTCAGAGATGTCAGGTTCTGATGATAGCCAGAATGACTTCAGAGAGGAAAATGTTGACATGAGCTAAGGCACTAGTCCTGAAGGGAGCTATGATGATGTACCTAGCTCACCAGATCTGCCCAAAGCTGCAACCAGGGCAAGAAGAAAGCTCAATTCTGATGAGGAGGACGAAGATTTTGTTCCAGAGGAGCTGCCCAAGAAAGATACAACTGTCAAGAGCACTGCTGCTGCCACTACATCCAAGAAGAAAGCTATAAGGAAGGAGTATGCCAGCTCAGGGTCAGTGAGAGCACCAGAGAGTGCTAGGGCAACAATGACTATTGATCCCCCAAAGAAATCCATGCCCAAGAAGTCTGGAGAGAAGAAAAGCAGGAAGAGGATCATACATGTTATTGGTAGACAAACCTCAATGTATGAAGACCCAGCTGAGGCTGAGGCTGAGGAGGAAGAAGAGCCAGCTACCAAGGCTCCTCCCAAGAAGAAGAAGAAGCTCATGGCTGATGCTATGGCCAAGGATACATCATCCAAAGGCACCAAGACTGCCCCCAAGAAGGCTGCTGCTGTTCCAAAACTCAAGAGGTTTTCCAGAGACATCCCAGCTACTTCCAAGAGCAAGACTTCTACTTTCAGGGAAGCTAAGGATGATACATAGTTTGTTTTGATGAAGCTCAGACCACACCTTCCAGAGCACAATGCCAGCCATCCAGTTGCTGAGGACATGAAGAAGAGGAAGGACTCAGGTTTGAGAGAGTGGAGAGCTATCGATCCTTATTCTCAGAGGAGGAGGACAGCTTGACTACAGGTTCTACACAAAGGAACAACAAGATTTCTATGAAACAGTTTTGCTTGATAAGAGCCCCGCAGTAAGTGACATGAGATATGTGGATTGGAAGCACATCAAGGATAACGAGGATTACTTTCCGAGTGTGCAAGATAACTTCCACTGCATTGGTCTTGATGAGTTTGTTGGTAAGGAGTTCACCGCTTGGAATGACGAGATGATCATGCAATTCTACTCCATTGCACATTTCTATGGAGATGGTAGGATTGTGTGGATGATAGAAGGCACCAGATATGAATCCACAGTTGAGGAGTGGGCTGCCATCTTAGGAGCTCCACAGGTGGAAGACGGCGACCTAGATGTGTACTCCGAGTCCAAGGCAAATCATAATGCCATGAAGAACATGTACAATGAGATCCCTGCCGCAAACTTGCCATCTCACAAGTTTGGATCCATTTACTTCCTCCAGGCTGGTCTACGCACGATCAACACCATCTTGAGGCATACCTTGATGCCTAAGTCTGGAGATGAGAAGATGATAAGAGGATATTCTATCAACATGCTGCTCCATCTTGATCAACATACCAGATTCAGAGTGATGGACTTAATAGTTGAGACAATGAAGAGGACTGCTGTAGATCAGAACAGGTCGTATGGATACGCTCCTTATATTCAGATGCTTATCAACTCCAAGATGGAGAAGCACATATATGCACTTGATCGACCACATTTGCCACTCTTGCCAGAGCTAGAAGACAATGTTGTGGTGATGGACCCAGATCATCCCACCTCAGCTATAGCACAGGCACATGCAGAGGCTGCCAGAGACACTAGTTCTCAGGTGCCAAAGACTAGGAGTGAGCAGATGGATCTTCTCCTTAGCTCTGTGCTCAGCATGCAGAAGGACATCGGGAACATATTGAAGAACCAGGAGAGCCTCTCGAGGATTGTTGACACCAAATTCCATATTCTCAACAACAAAGTGGATGAGCTCACAGTGGCTATGAATGAGCTCAAGAAGGAAGTTGATGGCGTGCCCAGTCCCCACACTACAGATGATGAGGATAGTCCACCTCTCAGGACAGCCACTCAGTTCAGGACTCAGCCCAGATCTGCCACAATGCCAGTTCCAGAGTCTAGACCATCTTCATCAGCACCTGCTTCAGCTCCTTCAGCTCCTCCAGCACCTCCAGTTGCTACTCCGACTCCGTCCATGACGTCTGCAGACATCTTCGCTGAAGCCGTTCTCTCGACTCCTTCATCGGCCACCGGAGGAGATCAGCCCCAGAAGAGCGCTTAGTTATACACCTTTGAACTTTTTGGTAACTTGTTGCCAAAGGGGGAGAAGAAGTATACATATCTTTAGGCTTCGAGAGAGAGAGCGTTGCTTTTTATCGCTTTTCAAAAACATTGATATCTTTTGGTTTGTTTGCTTGTGTTAAACTTTGTTGGTGTTTGATCATACACTTGATGTGTATTGCTACTATTTCCTATCCTTGTGAGGCTTATGAGATGATCATTCACCTTTACTTGATTGTGTTGTGCTATGATATTCATTCATATTATTCTCGCACACCACCAAGTTGTATGTGACATGAAAGAGTGCCCCATGTACCTAATCGATTGTGCATTTGCATTCAAACGCAAATTCAAAATAATGGACAAATTTAGGGGGAGCTCTTGCATATCACATACTTCTCAAAGCGACGATTATATTCATTGATTATATCATATGTCGAAGCTTTGATCTATATATTGTCATCAATTACCAAAAAGGGGGAGATTGAAAGCACATTTGCTCCCTTGGTGGTTTTGGTAATTAATAACAACATATATGTCATTGAACTAATGTTTCCACTAAGTATATTTCAGGAAAAGTTCAATGATGGGTTGGCAAAAGCATTGTGGAGAAACCCCTAGATGCAAGCAAATGGATTGGCAAAGCTTCAAGCAAGAGGACTCTACATTTTACTTTGTGAGAAATCACTTTGAGTCCATAGGAAAGCCAATACTATTAAAAGGGGGTAAGGTACTGTTGGTGAACAAGATACTCCACGTGCACAAGTGATAGTCACCAAAAACACCCACAAACTCTTTCACAAAAGTCTGTCCAAGCCTATCATGAAAATCGGTGCTACCAACAATTTCCACTTGGTCCCACCGATTTCCCATCTCACACAAAGCCATGCCAAACCCTAGCACATCGGTGCAACCGATTCTGCTTCGGTGCCACTGAGTTCAGCTTGCCAACTTTCTGTTACCTCGAGTCTTAAAATCGGAAACTCTGAGATTTTGGATCGGCGTCACCGAGTTTTGGGAAACTGACCGTTGGTCACCTTATAGGTACCGCCGAGATTTCTGTATCGGTCTCACCGAGATTCCAAAGTTGCTACCTTTGGAGCAACTCGGTACCACCGAGTTTTATACTTCGGTGTCACCGAGTTGGTCACTTTAGGTGTAATTGTTGGATTTTTGGGGATGCCTATATATACCCCTTCACCACCACCCACTCGAAAGAGAAGCACTCAGAACTATTCCATACTTGCACCATCCAATTTTCTGAGAAAGAGCCACCTACTCATGTGTTGATATCAAGCCATTCCATTCCATCCATATGAATCTTGATCTCTAGCCCCCCCAAGTTGCTTTCCACCAATTCAATCTCTTCCACCAAAGCCAAATCTGTGAGAGAGTGATTGTGTGTTGAGGAGTCTATCATCTTGAAGCACAAGAGCAAGGAGTTCATCAACATTATCGAGCCTATTACCTTTTGGAGGGTGGTGCCTCCTAGATTGGTTAGGTGTCGCTTGGGAGCCTCCTACTTCGTGTTGTGGAGTTGAACCAAGAAGTTTGTACGGGCAAGGAGATCGCCTACTTCGTGAAGATCTACCCATAGTGAGGCTAGTCCTTCGTGGACGGAAGCCGTTATGGAATGGTCAAGGTTGCTACTTCGCGGAACCTTATGGGTGGAGCCCTCCATGGACTCTCGCGACCGTTACCCTCTGTGGGTTGAAGACTCCATAAACGTGGACGTACGATAGCACCACCTACCGGAACCACAGGAAAAATCTTCGTGTCTCCAAATTGCGTTTGATCTTCCTTCCTACCCTCTACTTCATATGCTTATCTTTACTTTCCACTGCTATACTCTTACACATGCATGTGTAGGGTGTACTTGAACTGCTATCATTGCTAAAATCTGCCAACACTTAAAATTGGGAGAAGGTAGAATTTTTATTTGCTCAAGTAGTCTAATCACCCCCCCCCCCCCTCTAGACATACTTTCGATCCTACAGGGGATCGATCATGGAGGGCCTCTTCATCAACCTTGGTGCCCTCATGATGATGTGTGAGTAGTTCACCACAGACCTACGGGTCCGTAATTAGTACCTAGATGGCTATCTCTCTCTCTTTTGATCTTCAATACAATGATCATCGCATCTTCGCTTTGATCTACCCGATATAAATCTTTTGTACGGTGTGTTTGTTGGGATTCGATGAATTGTGGGTTTATGTTCAGATTATTCATGAAAAGTATTTGAGTCACCTCCGAATATTATGATTCTTATTTGCATGATCATTATAGCTTCGTAAATCTCTCTGATCTATTGAAATAGTTTGGCCAACTAGATTGATATTTCTTCAGTGAGAGGGGTGCGTTGTACTGGGTTCAATCTGGCGGTGCTCTATATCCTAGTGACAGAAAGGGACAATTAACGTCTTTGTATTGTTGCCACTAAGGATAAAACGATGGTGTTAGTTCATATTAACTGAATTCTGTTTGTCTACATCATGTCAATGTTCTCCAAGCATTACTCTGTTTTACTTAATACTCTAGATGCATGCTGGATAGCGGTCGGTGGGTGGAGTAATAGTAATAGGTGTAGGCAGGAGTCGGCCTATTTTCTTATGGATGTGATGTCTGTTTACACATGATCATTGTCGTGAATATCACATAACTATGTGATTTTCTATCAATTTCCCAACAGTAATTTATTTACCCACCGTATGCTTTCTTTCATGAGAGATGCCGCTAGGGAAAGAGATGCCCCCCCCGGGTCTATTCACTTATATATTTATAAACACGACAATACCTTGCTATTCTTAATTACCTTTTATTTTATTTTTCAATTTACAATTATATACAATTATCTACACACTTCACTTGCTTGCAAATAACGAGATCAAGGGGATTGACAACCCTCTTGCCCACGTTGGGTGCAAGTTGTTTGCTCTTTTGTGTGCAACCGCTGAAGACGGTTGTGGATTGATATTCCTATTGGTTCAATAAACCTTGGTTTCATCACTAAGGGAAATACTTACCCGTATTGTGCTGCAATTACCCGTTCCTCTTCACGGAAAACCCAACGCAGATCACAAGTATCAGGTGCCGTTGCCGGGGAATATCATCACCAACTATCAAGTAACTTCAAAAAAATTATCATTCACTTGTTCTTATTTTTATTTGTTGTTATATTTAGTTTGCTTCATAAAATGAAAAATACAAAAATATTTATCTTTGCTTGTTACTAGTTTACTCCTTTACTTGCTAGTTTACTTGTCCTGCTTGTTACTTTGCTCGCTCGGTCACCATGTCTCAAGATACTACTAAGTTGTGTGACTTTTCAAATACTAATAAAAATGATTTTATTAATACTCCTATACCACCCGCCACTAGTCCAGGGGCTTTTGATATTAATGCTGCATTGGTGAATCTTGTGATGAAAGATCAATTTCGGGAAGTCCTAATGAGGATCCAACTTCTCATCTTAATACTTTTGTTGAGCTTTGTGCAATGCAAAAGAAAAAGGACATGGATAATGATGTTGTGAAATTAAAATTATTTCCTTTTTCATTAAGAGATAAAGCTAAGGCTTGGTTTTCATCTTTACCACGTAGTAGTATTGGAACATGGGATAAGAGTAAAGATGCTTTTATTGCCAAGTATTTTCCTCCTGCTAAGAACATCTCCCTTAGAAATCAAATAATGAATTTTAAAAAACATGATCAAGAACATGTTGCACAAGCTTGGGAGAGAATGAAGTTGATGATTAGAAATTGTCCTACTCATGGGTTAAACTTGTGGATGATTATCCAAAATTTCTATGCTGGACTAAACTTTGTGTCTAGAAATCTTCTAGATTATGCTGCAGGTGGTACCTTTATGGATGTGGCCTTAGGAGAGGCCACAAAACTTCTGGACAATATCATGACAAATTATTCTCAATGGCATAGCGAAAGAGCTCCAACTGGTAAGAAGGTAAATTATGTCAAAGAACTCGCTACTTTGAGTGAAAAAGTGGATGCTCTTATGAATATGGTTGCTAGAAAAAATACTCATGTTTATCAAAATAATATGCCTTTGTCGACTTTGATTGAGCAAAATAATGATGCTATTGATGTGAACTTTATCTCGTGAAACAATTTCAACAACAATGCTTATAGAGGAAATTTCAATGCTAGGCCGTACCCCGGTAATTCCTCTAACTTCTTATGGAAATTCTTCTACAAATGCTAATAGGATACCCTCTGATCTTGAGAACATAATTAAAGAATTTATTGGTTCTCAAAAGATTTTTACTACTATGGTAGAAGAAAAGTTGCATACAATCGATACTTTGGTTAAAAACATGGATATAATTGCTCTTGATGTAGAAACTCTCAAAAGTAAAACTTTGCGACCCAAGCATGATTTTAATGAGACTAGTAAATATATCCAAATATCTATTAATGAAAGTAAGGAGAAGACCGCTAAGTTGAAAGCTAAGCGGGAATTCTTAGAAAAAGCTCTCCCACCCGGTTTTTACCGGAATCATGATGAAGATCTTAAAACGATTGGTACTTCTCCTATTGAATCTTTGTTTACCTCTTTGAATAAAAATGATAAAGGGACTCGAGATGAGTCAACTTTAGCTAGAGAGCGTCGTGCTTGCTTGGAGGGTGATGATTTTAATGCTAAAACTGAAAAAGTGGGTTTGGAGAGGTCAAAACTTTAACTAGTGATGTGCCCACTATCTTGGACTACAAGGATTTTAATTATGAAAGTTTCTCTTTATTAGAATGTATTTCCTTGTTTGCAAACCATTATTAGCTCACCCAATGCTTATGAACAAAACAAGGCTTTCACTAACCATATAGTGGAAGCGATGATAAAAGCTTATGATGAGAAACTTGAAATTGAAGTTTCTATTTCTAGAAAATTGCATGATGAGCGGGAACCTACTATCAAAATAAAGATCAATAAATATGAATGTAATGCGTTGGGTTTTCCGTGAAGAGGAATGGGTAATTGCAGCACAAAGCGGATAAGTATTTCCCTCAGTTATGAAACCAAGGTTTATCGACCAATAGGAATATCAATCCTCCACCGTCTTCAGCGGCTGCACACAAATGAACAAACGACTTGCACCCTACGCGGGCAAGAGGGTTGTCGATCCCCTTGATCTCGTTATTTGCAAGCAAATTAGTTGTGTAGATAATTGTTGATAAATGCAAAATAAATAAAAAGTAAATAAAGGCAGCGAGGTAATAATAGCGTTTGCAAATATATAAGTGAATAGACCTGGGGGCCATAGTGTTCTCTAGTGGCATCTCTCATGTAGGCAGCATACGGTGGGTAAACAAATTACTGTTTGGCAATTGATAGAAAAGCGAATAGTTATGCGATTTTCACGGCAATGATCATGTATATATAGGCATCACGTCCATAAGCAAATAGGCCGACTCTTGCCTGCACCTATTACTATTACTCCACTCATCGACCGCTATCCAGCATGCATCTAGAGTATTAAGTAAAATAGAGTAATGCTTGAAGAACGATGACATGATGTAGACAAAGTAAACTCAAACAATATGAATGAACCCCATCGTTTTATCCTTAGTAGCAACAACACAAAGACGCATCTTGTCCCCTACTTTGTCACTAGGATATAGAAACTCGCCAGGTTGAACCTACCACAACAGGCAATTGGACTTTGTTTGGTACAGTAAACCTGCAAAGGCAAATACAAGCAGAAAACAACAACTGGCACTGGGCACTGGGTCAATAGGTTAGTGCTCAAAAATATTATAAATTGGTAAATAATGACCCAAAAAGCATCCTAGAATGATAATATATCAACATGGAACAATCAAATTATAGATACGTTGGAGACGTATCAGTGCTAGTGTTTCAACTATACTTAAAACTCTTTGTGATGTGCTTGGTCTCACCAATATTCAAGATTGTTCCCTGATTCTACCTTTAAGAAACCTTTAGGTAGAATCAGTGATGTTCTTATTATTGCAAATAAGAATTATGTGCCTGTAGATTTCATTGTGCTTGATATTGATTGCAATCCTACTTGTCCAACAATACTTGGAAGACCTTTCTTACAAACTATAGGTGCAATTATTGATACGAAAGAGGGAAACATAAGGTTCCAATTCCCATTAAAGAAAGGGATGGAACACTTCCCTAGGAAGAGAATTAAATCACTTAATGAATCAGTCATGAGAGCCACTTATGGATGGAGTGTCAAAGATGACAATACTTGAAACTATGCATTATGCCTAGCTAGGGGCATAAAACAATAGCGCTTGTTGGGAGGCAACCCAATAGATATCTTTATTTTTGTTTTTACTGCATGTTTTGGTGTGATAACATGATTATTTCCTCTGTAATGATTGTGTTTTTATGTTTTAATTAGTGTTTGTGCCAAGTAAAGCCTTTGGGATGACTCACAAGATGAGTAGAATTTATACGGTGCAAAAACAGAAACTTTAGCATCCAGTGCATAATTTCTCTGATTTTACTGGAATGTCTTTTTGATTTGAATTTTCACACATCATTGATATACCAATTCTTCAGGTTGTCCTAATTTTTCATAATTTTTACAGTTACATAAGTATAGGTTCTTTACAGGTCATTACAGATTGTTCTGTTTTAGACAGATTATGTTTTTGCTTGCATAGTTTGCTTGTTTTGATGATGCTATGGATTGTATCGGGGGGGGGGGGGGGGGGGAGGGTATAATCCATGGAGAGGTTAGAATACAGTACCTATTATGCAATAATGAAATATGAATCAATTTATAACAGTACCTAAAGTATTTGATATGTTGCTTATACTAACGGATCTCACGAAGTTTTGTTTAGTTTTGTGTGATTGAAGTTTTAAAGTTTTGGGTGTTATCACGATGGACAAAGGAATAAGGAGTGGCAAGAGCCTAAGCTTGGGGATTTCCAAGGCACCCCAAGGTAATATTCTAGGAAGACTCAAGCGTATAAGCTTGGGGATGCCCCGGAAGGCATCCCCTCTTTCGTCTCAATCCATCGGTATGTCACTTGGAGCTCTATTTTTATTCGTCACATGATATGAGTTATACTTGGAGCGTTGTTTGCTTTTATTTTTTACTATGTCACAATCATCGTTTTCTAGACACACCTATTTGAGAGAGACACACCTTCATCATAATTTATTAGAATACTCTATGTGCTTCACTTATATCTTTTGAGCTTAGCAGTTGCTCTAGTACTTCACTTATACCTTTTTAAGCACGTCGGCGTATAGATTTTATAGAAATAATTGCACTCTCGTTCTTCACTTATATTTGTTTGAGAGTTAATAAATAGTGACGGAAATTTGCATGGGTCATAAGACTAGTCCAAAAATAATAGTTATTCAATGAGTGATAATCAAAACCATCATGTAGCACAAAGAAGAGAAATCTTGGGTTAATAATATTGATGTGGTAATATGAAAAAGGTATGAGTGCATCATTGTTGATTTGTAGAAGTATCCATATTAAGAGGTGTTATTTCCCATTTGTCTAAATATTAAATATGCATGGTGGGGATGTGTGAGCATTTCTATTCCTAATTGAAATCCTAGTGTTGTTTCGGGTCGGAGGTGCGTGATGGTTAACTCCTCCCAACCTCCTCCCTCGGGGCATGCGTGTAGTGCTTTGATTTGTGATAAAACTAATAAAAATTTGCAATAAGTATATGAGTTCTTCATGACTAATGTGAAACCATGGACATACGCAATCTCACATCCTCATATTTTGCTGGCCTCTTCGGTACCGTGCCTTGCCCATTCTCACCTTGAGGATCGGTGCAAACTTCACCGGTACATCCAAACCCCGTGACATGATACGCTCTATCACACATAAGCCTCATTATATCTTCCTCAAAACAACCACCATACCTACCTATCATGGCATTTCCATAGCCATTCCGAGATATATTGCCATGCAAATTCCACCGTTACATCATATGACTAGTTCGTTCATCATCATATTGCTTTGCATGATCATATAGAGCTGGCATAGTATTTGTGGCAAAGCCACCGTTCATCATATTTTTACATGTCACGCTAGATCATTGCACATCCTGGTACACTGCCAGATGCATTCATATTGAGTCATGTTGTTTCATAGTTCTTAATATCAAGTTTTCATATTGAGTTGTAAGTAAATAAAAGTGTGATGATCATCATTATTAGAGCATTGTCCCAGTGAGGAAATAAAAAATGGGGGAGGCCAAATGAGCCCACCATAAAAAAAACGATGATGACAGAAAAAGAGAGAAGGGACTTTGCTACTATCCTTTACCACACTTGTGCCTCAAAGTGGCACCTTGTTCTTCATATAGAGTCTCATGTTAAGTCATTTTCATATGCTAGTGGGAATCACTTTTTTAGTATTATAAACATGGCTTATATATTCCGATGATGGGCTTCCTCAAATGCCCGAGGTCTTCATGAGCAAGCAAGTTCGATGCACACCCCACTTAGCTTCAGTTGAGCTTTCATAAACTTATAGCTCTAGTGCATCATTTGCATGGCAATCCCTACTCCTTGCATTGACATCTATCGATGGGCATCTCCATAGCCCGTTGATATGCCTAGTTGATGTGAGATTATCTTCTCCACTTTTACCCCTTTGAGATCTACCACCATATTCTATTCCA
The DNA here is from genome assembly GCA_039707655.1 of Elymus sibiricus. Taxonomy (NCBI): domain Eukaryota; kingdom Viridiplantae; phylum Streptophyta; class Magnoliopsida; order Poales; family Poaceae; genus Elymus; species Elymus sibiricus. Next base: position 100,527,319 of record CM077663.1, read on the forward strand.
CTTTTATGTTATGTCCAATTGTTCACGCTCATGTATTGCGTGAAGAATAAAAAGAAGAATAAAAAGTTGATGCACTTTGAAAAAGTATGATCCAATTGCCTGACTTGGACACCGTGGTGCTTGACAATTGTATTAATGTGGTGAAGACAGAGCCATGCCTTGCTAATATTATAAGATGAATGGGGGTAAACATTCTTTTAGGATCGTATACTTTGAAAGGTTGATGATTTTGCTGCTTGTGCCTATAAATATTACTATATTGATGTTTGTTAATTCATCGTTTCTCAATGAGCATACATGCAAAAGATTACATATTGGGTAGCATGTCACATCAAAAATTCTGTTTTTATCATTTACCTACTCGAGGACGAGCAAGAATTAAGCTTGGGGATGCTTGGGATATAGAGCACTGCCAGATTGAACCCACTACAACGCACCCCTCTCATTGAAGAAATATCAATCTAGCTGGCCAAACTATTTCAATAGATCGGAGAGATTTACGAAGCTATAATGATCTTGCAAGTAAGAATCATAATATTCAGAGGTGACTCAAATACTTTTCATGAATAATCTGAAACATAAACCCACAATTCATCGGATCCCAACAAACACACCGTACAAAAGAATTACATCGGATAGATCAAAGCGAAGATGTGATGGTCATTGTATTGAAGATCAAAAGAGAGAGAGATAGCCATCTAGTGTTTGACACGAGAAATAATAAAAATAACGTGGGTTATCATATTATTATCTCTCTACGCTCCAGGGGAAATAAAACATTGCGGGCGTGCCAGTGTACTAAGTACACAAGTAAACATAGGGAAACATGCATTTTATTAATTTCTCATTGGAGAAACAAAATTACAAGATCCCTTTACATATGCGCTCCGTGGCCTACTAGCGCGGCCTGCCTGACTGTAGCGATTGCGGTCTCTAGTTCCCGGGGCCTCGGAAGGCTCCCGGTTAATTACTCCCGCGGGTTACTCCGCGAGATACCTCCGATTAAGCAGTGTGGTCATCTTCGTCATCTTCGCTTCACATTCTCCATGCATGATGGTGGTGGTGTGTGGGCAGCGGTAGAGCCCGTGTCCTCGTTGGTACATGCGCCGCTAAAGACATGACTTTTGTGCTAGTCACGTCCACCCTCGCCGTCACGCCTCGTTTGTCTTGGCGGCGTTGATGTAATTGGGGTTGAAATTGCATGGGTCTTGCTCAGCTCGGACTTCTCGACGACCTAGCGGCCTTGTCGGGGTATGCAAGGGGTATGCCTCGCGGGAGTAAGTTGTTTAGGAGACCGGCGTTGGAGTAAAACCATCGAACGCTCATATCGGCATGACCGGTGTGGTTGGCTCCTCGTCTCGGCTGTATGCTGAGTATTCTGCGGTACGCCAAGACAAAGGGCGCCGCCTCGCAGGGCCGTGGAATGGTGGCGTCGCAGAGGCCGCGTCGCCTTGGGCTGGTCCTACACCAAAGGGGGACCTGTACGCCGGCGACGTCGTGGACCTGTACGTCAAGGACTTCTCCGTTGTGGTGGGTGCGCCTGATTTGACTGGACGACATATCAATGTTAGTCCATTTTGTCAAGGACGCCGCTTGAAGAGCTCGTGGAGAGTTGGCGTCGTAGAGGCTCGTGTCGCCTTGGGCGGGTGCTACAACAAAGGGTGACCTGTACACCGGCGACGCCGTGGACCTGTACATCGGCGACCTATTCGTCATGGTGGTTGGCACCTCGTGTCAGTGGGACGCTGAGCCTGCAGCTGTCTACCAAAACAAGGATGCCGACTCACTGGCCTGTCAATAAGCGATGTCAATGAAGTCACGTCACTTCATGTTGTCGAAGTGGCGTTGCCTTCCTGTCGTCGTGCCTCATCCTCATTGGCTTCGGGTTCACAGTAAAGTCTCACAAATGTGTTCGGCCTCGTCGGTCGCGAACAAAGCGGGTCCAGCATCGTCGGTTAGGACATGAATGATTTCCGGCCTCGTCGGTCGCGGAAAATGGAAACGATCTCCTAGCCTCGTCGGCCAAGGAGAAGTATGCCTAGCCTCATCGGCCTAGACAGAGATAAATAATTCCGGCCTTGTCGGTCGCGGAAAGGAATTATGTTGTAAGACTTTCGATGAACTATTCGGCCTCGTCTGAACCGAATGCTCAAACAAAGTGCGTTGGCACTATTAATTGTTTGGAAATGTGGCCACTCAGTTGACCTCTTTGAGTGTCAATTTAAATCACAGAGCCAAGCTCCTGAACGCATCACTCAATCGCCAAATGATCTTGAGTGTGCCATTTATATACGGGACCACGTCATAGATCGGATACATATAAAACATGGAATCACTTCTCCATGCATCACTCGACCACCACATGATCATGAGTGTGCTACCCACGTGTGGAATTTCACCATAAATTATTTGCACAACCTGAAATTGTTTATAGACGCATCACTCGATCGCCGCATGATCATGAATGTGCAATTATCTATATCACGATAGATCGAAGCCATTAAAATTATGGAGTTTGGCTCATCGCATCATTCGATCGCCGTATGATCTTGAGTGTGCAGCCATCAACATAGACAATCTCCATAAAAAAAACATGCGCGACCACGAAATGCATGGCCTGCAAGTGAACTCAACGGAACATTAGTGTTCAAAGCAGCTGCGCCAAAAATAATCCTGACCTCACCTTGTATACCTGCCGCCGTGGAGACGTGTGACCGGCCGATCGACCAACTCAACGGAGTGACCGAGGAAAGATGGCTCTCCTTCATGCATCTGAGATTGGTGTATTGACATGGTGTTATACAAGATAGGGGTGAGATGTGAGTTACGCAGGGCCTAGCTAGCCACCGCGACCTTCATCTCCTATGTGCGCAGCCTGACGGCGGCCGCTGCGTGCGTGACTAGCGTGAGAGCGGCCTGGCGGCCAGCCCGTATGTGTGCGTCTCTCAGCCTTGCGGCGGCCTCCTCTGCCTCCCCTTGGATGTAACGATCTGGTCCTTTATATAGTCTGGAGCTAGGGCATCGGGCGGCGCAGGATGTATCCCGAGACCGCCGCCAATTTCTTGTTGAGCTGGGGCCGTCGCTAGCTATAATCCAGGGCAAGTAATTATCCCATTGATTTGCTCCAACCGTAAAGCATGGGCATCCCTATCTCCACTTCTCCACTACTAATAAAAGAGCAAACATTATCTTCGTTAAATGCACCTCACAAAACGTACACGGACCCATTACCACCGTATGATTAGGCCCATTAAACTAAATCTAATGGCTAGCCTTAACCTGATGTGTTTTATGTGTGAACTTACGAATTTACATTGACTGACCGTGCTTCACCGCAGAGGAAAATACAAACTCCACGCCCCAGCGTCTGCATCCTCGTGTGAGACGCCGCCTTCCAAGACAGCTAGGGCTCCCTCGCTGGCAGCACCGTCACCTTCATGGACGGCGACCTCGGCGCCGGGCAGCACGGTCACGCCCCTTCTCTACGTCTCCGTCCCCTGGCTCCCCCTCCGCCTCCGCCCCTCCCCCGAATCAACCCAAGGTGAGGCTCCTCTCCTCGCGCTGACCGTACATAATCTGGCGCCCGATTCGACTGATCTGAACCATGTCCCTTGCCAGGCAGAACCTCCGGCATCACCGACGTCGTCTGTGCCTAGATGGGCCGAGGAGGATTGCCATGATGAGCTCCGGCCTCCGGCTTGGCGGATGATGCCTTCACAGCTGGTGCATATCAAGGAGGAGATAAGCGGGCGGCTGCTGCTGCCTAGATCTCGCGTAGGAGGAAGGAGGCCAGTGCAGCGAACTAGATCCTGGTTTTCTCAATGAGAACGGCGTTGAAATAGATTACTCGAGATACTGGTTTTGGTCATCTACGTCAAGTTCATTGTTTGTTCATGAACAAGAAACTGAGGCGAGTTACGTCCAGTTCACTGTTTGCTCATGAACAGAAAACTGAGGTGAGTTCACTTAAGACGTACTCCACTATTATTTTTGTTTTTTGAATCTGCGGAACTTTCATCAGGACTGATTTCTGAATCTGGCGATTTTTCTTGAGTATTGTGATTTTTAGAATTGGAAACTGTGCAGCAGGGAATAATTAACATTGGTTGAAACCTGAAACAACAAGAATTGTGGCGAAACAACAGACAAGAAAGATTTTTTAAAAATGTATTACCCCTTCATCCCTCATGGAGCTAAGTTAATCATGTTGGTTTATGGTTGCATCGTAAGTGGTACTATTGTTCAGTTTTTCTTTCTGGTAAAATTCATTGATTCAACTGGCAGGGAATTATATTACTTCATCGGAAATAGGAGATGGTGTTGTAAGTATGCATCAAATTTCTTTTAGGAAGACAAACTGTAACACAGAAACAGAGAAACTCTACAGCATATCCTTGTGGGATGCGTCTTCACGCGTACGGTTTGGCACGAGATACTGACGTGGTGCAGTCCGAGTACCCCTGCACCCGATGGTACTAGCGACTTCTTCGACCGGCTGACCATCGCTCTCACCACGCTGCCGGCGGCCAAACGTCGAGGACTCACTACACTGGCTGGTCTGATTGCTTGGACTCTTTGGCGTCACCGCAATGCGGTCATCTTCGACAAGATCCCTCCTTCTACCACAACCGTGGTCGCCGCTATCAAAGACGAAGCTCGCTCCTGGGCCGCTGCCGGAGCCAGAGGACTTAGAAACCTTAGCCATGTAACCTGAATTGTAATTGTGCGGGGCTGAGCATCCCCATCCCTCTCTGTTCATACGGTTGTCATGGACACGCCTTCTAGCGCACGTGCCAGGACACTGGCCTGTTGTATCACTCTCTCTATCAATATAAAGATACGCTATCTAGGCGTATTCGCGAAAAAAAAGAAACAGAGAAACTATATTTCCAGTGAACACGATGCTCTCATGTTTTCTACAGCTTCAATGCAAGTACGCATATGCGAAAACATACGACTCACAGATTATACATTCTACAATCTTGGATGTAATTGTGACCTGTTTTTAAAATGAAAAGGATGCTCGTGAGTAGATTTTGAACCCAACTTTTTCCTTACTCTTGATAATTCCTATTTACACCCTCCTTCGATGTGTTTCCTCCTTGCATTTGCTCCATTACATGAACTGAAAATTTAGCAGGGATATACAAGAGAGAAATGGTAAATTTAGTTGTTTTTCATTTATAGATACTTTTGGCTTTTACAAGTTTCACAAAATATTTTGTCCATCAAACTCATATTGCTTATACTTCAAAGAGGATGTGCAACTGTAGGGAGAAAGAGTGCAATGATCGCTGGAGACAGTGGAAGAAGGTGGGAGGATGGTCCCAGGCAATTGGTAATGCATCCCACTATATGTGAGGACTGCCCTATCCTGAAGCAACGTGCCCTGCTCCTGATGGCAAGGATAGAGTCTATGATGAAGTTCAGCTAATTATTTGGCAATGCAAAATGAGTATGTTTGTCATGTTGACCTGGCTTCCACTTCTCTCATTGTTGTCTTTGACAACATATTTGCACGCTGCATGAATAGAGAAGTGATGGTCAGAGTAATAGTTGTGGAGAAATAGAGCTGCATTGATTTTCTGTGTCCAATCCCTCTTATAGCATTCGGTGATATTTTTGGAGGATGGGTAAAATTGGAGCAATTGCGGGTTTAGGAATTGATATTTATAATATGCATAGTTCATTTTCTTCATTTAAAGTGGCATGACACCTATATATAGGAAATCATGTTCTGCTACTTGTAAATTATTGTAGCTGGATTTCTCCATGGAAATATTTTGCTGAAGAGACAACAATGTTTAGTTTCAGGTCATGTCTTCCTTTATTTCACAACAGTTTAAAGTTTGTGACATTGCTTCTCTTGTTAACCTTCATTACGTTGATTTACAATTCTCTTCTTAATATATTTATACGCGCATTTCTCCCGCATGTTCTTGGGAAAAAGGAAACGACTTTTTTCTGCATTCGAGCATTCCATTTTAAAGTAAAGTTTCAGCCATTATTTTTAAGCAGAAATACAGTGATCTGTATGAAACAATTTTTCTGTTTTTAATAAATGCATCAATTGATGCAGAGGGGGGGGGGGGGGGGGTCTTAACCTCCATTTCCAAAAAATAAATAAATCAGAGAACAGATGACACATTGCTCACATCCCCAGTAAATTTGTCAATCATACTAATCATTGACGGTTTCTAATTTGATGTATTAAAAAATGCTACTATCTCAAGTAATATCAGAGTACTGATTAACCCATTTTCTGTTTCTAAGCTATCTTGATTTTTCTTAGGTATTTTCATGTTTTGCTTGGCAAGGAGGACTATAAGTGTGAGAGATTGTGGCTTCAAAACAGAGAGTTCTGGTTTCAAAGTTATTTGTCTTAAGTTTATTAACATACTTGATATGAACTTTATTCTTTTTCTTCATTGAAATATAGGCCAAGATGTTCTCAACATGCCCTTTGGGCCATTACTTTGATTGTATACTCAAGATAATTAAACTCCAAGGCAATTGATCAATCATATTGGGATCCACTGGTATTTACTTTCTGATGGACTTGAAACAACTGTTTTTTAAGCACCAGCAATATGGCAGCAGAAACTCAACCTGCTGACATTTTTTGTAAAAGAAACAATTTGCAAGTACACGCGATGCTGATTGCCACTGTTATAGAGGGAAAATGGGCAAAGGTAAATGTTGATGCTTTTTTTTTGCAAAATAATTACCAAACCTGTACAGATGTCAGTGCTCACAACCACATGGAGGATGTGGTACTGGCTGCTGCTCTGAGCATCTAGAGATGTCGCGACATGGTTGAAGCCGAAGTACGACAGTGCATAATCGGTCTCCAGCTCATGAGAGACATCATTGTTTCTCGCGTTGTTTTGTAATCTGATAATGCTTATGTTGTCGGTATCTTCGATGGCAACACCAGATTTTTGTGCAGCATCTGGCACATCTATAAAGTCATTAACCATCTGCACACTCAGTTACCTGATTTTATTTTAAATGGAGTTGTGTGTGCGAGGGAGAGACCGAGAGAGCAATAAATTTGTACATGAACTAACAGCGGTGGTAATAAATTTTGGTGTTCGTACACTTGGTAAGATAAATACCGTGATCACGAGTTAGCTGGTTGTAAGTGGAATTGTAAACTCTTTTAATGATGATTCATAGATTGTTGTTTCCCTCATAAAATAGAAATATGACATGAATAGTGTGTTGCCAATAATTTTGGGGTTCACTACAACACGACGAAGGTAGGAGGAGAGCACGGTATATTATCTTTGGGTGTCGTCGTCACTGAGGAGGCGAGGCACACGTGCATGTTTACTAGTCCGATCAAAACAACCAACCGTACGCCACCCACGAATACATGCATATTAGTACTACCGACTCGTCATGTTCGATGATCCGCGTACAGGCTGAGTAGTGGACCAATAAATACTTTAAGGTGGGACTAGCTCCACCATTTACGTGTGCTACCCTGCATGCATTGCGTGCTAATCTTTTCCTTGAATAAGCATGAGGATTAACCAAATAACCATTAGCATGTACGCGATTACACCTGGCCACCGGCCATGTAATGATGTACACGTTATTTCGTTGTGTGCTGCTAGCACGTACATGTGCCCCTTTGGTTGCATAACCAAGCAAATTTAGCAATGTTAATAAGTAATATAATATTCTTCACACCTGCAACCTGTTAAGCCCATCTAATTATTAAGCCAAGGAGATTACCACAAGTTTTGAGAAAAACATGCGTGTACGGCACCTTCACTAGCACTCTTGATTGTACACGCGTGTGCTTCATTTTACCATTTATACTTTTTATGACATATGGGGCAAGCAAATATGTGACAAAATCTTGTCAAACACTAGGTACTAACTACGAACCCGTAGGTCTGTGGTGAACTACTCACACATCATTATGAGGGCAACAAGGTTGATGAAGAGGCCCTCCGTGATCGATCCCCCCTCTGGCAGGGTGCCGGAACAGAGCTCCAGATGGGATCGCGGTGGAACAGAGACTTGCGGCGGCGAAAAAAGTGTTTCGGGATGCCCTCTAGGGTTTTTGGAATATATGTGAATTTATAGGCCAGAGAACGGGGGTAGGAGGGCCACCAGGGAGGGACAAGCCATCAGGGCGTGCCTACCCCCTGGGCGCGCCCTGTTGGCTTGTGCCTCTCTCGTGTGGCCTCTGGTCTTCTCTCGAAGCTTCCAGGTCTTCTTTCGGTCCAGAAAAAATCATATTGGGGGGGGGGGGGGGCAATTGGCCTTCGTTTGGTACTGTAAACCTGAAAAGTAAAAAACACGCAAAAATCGGCAACTGACACTGGGCACTGGGTCAATAGGTTAGTGCTCAAAAATAATATAAATTGATAAATTATTACTCAAAAATTATCCTAGAATGATAATATAATAGCATGGAACAATCAAAAATTATAGATACGTTGGAGACGTATCAGCGCGCTGCGGGCCCCGGGGCTATTGTCGGCCAAGTGGGAACCAGGGTACCATGGCCCGTCTGCCGCTGGCCCTGAGGACGACGTTTGGGCCCGCCCACGAAGGAAGGCTTTACCCCGGCCGCCCCGGAGGGAGCCGCCTCGCAAGGGGCGGGCCTGCCGAGGCGACCAGGCGCTAGATCGCCTCGCAAGGCTCTCCACGCGAGGCCGACTCACGAGGCAGGTCGAACAACGCCAGCCACGGGGCTCCGCGCCCGTGACAAGGATGACGTCCCACTGTCAGTATAAGGACGGCGAGCGTGGCCGCAGTCAGTTTCTGCTTTGGCGATAAGGGAGCAGCGGCGTCTGCCTCCCCGAAAAGCAGGTTCCCAAAGCTTGCCATTCCAGAGAAAGAAGATCAGGACAGATCGGCGCGCCAGGACGGAGGTCATCGCCGAGCCCACAAGCGCGTCACGAAGACCACTTTATCAGGCGAAGACCGCCTTTAGTCAGGATAGGCCTGGGCTCCTATCCCCCTTCGAATTGCCGCCCTGTGGTCACCCTTTCCCGCCAATATTTTTGAGGAAGAGGATCAAGGCACTACAAGAGGGACATGACCACCTCCATGTAAAGGGGTCGAGCCATTCTCTCCCCCACACGTTGTGTACTCGAGCACCAAGCTCTCCACTACAGAGCAATTCAACACAGGCAGGAGTAGGGTATTATACCGCACGATGGCCTGAACCTGGGTAGCTCGCGCGTCCCATTGTTTCCGGTGAGGGAGTGAGCTCGTCGTCGATCTTGTTGCGCTTGCTGTCATGTTGTAGGTCGCCAAGCCAAGCCTCTGAGTGTTCGAACCTTGGTTCTTGGAGAAGTTCTTGGATGCATATCCCAGACTCTGACAGTCTCCGGTGGTTGTTCGAGGCGGGGATGGCATGGATGGGCTCGGGGTAGTGTCGTCGGTCGAGGGGAGGTGATGACAGTCGCTGGAGATGAAGGAAACGACGGCGGCATTGGACCCAAGCGGCGGAGCTCCGGCTCGAGGTCGTGCTGCTCGCCTTGGGCTACAATCGACGACAAAAGGAGGGGGAACGGGGTCAGTGGAATGCCGCGGTTTCAGATCGAGGAAGAACAGGGGCAGAGGGGCTCTCATCGCGCAAATGCCAACGACCCGAGGCAGCGGCGCTCGGCTCGATCTCGAGCACAGGGTGCTTCGGAGGGGGCGTGGGTGCTGCTGGTGGTCGATTGGGTACGGGATAGAGCTAGCAGAGGGGGGAAAACGGCCCGGGGCAAGCTTATATAGCTTGACGCCGGAGCACCATGGGCGGAGCTCTCGATCGTGGCGTGGGGCATCACTAGAGGCCACGGGAGGACTTCGGTCCATGTCAAGGGAGTTCGTAGGCATCGACCACAAAGCGGGGAAGGGAGAGAGAGGAGCCAGAGGCGTGGACAGGGACTGGCGGACGCGGGCGGCGTCGGGCACGCGCGGCAGCGGTCGCCGGAGAGAGAGAGGGAAAAGGGGGCTGGCAGCTTGGCTGCCTACGAACGTCGAGGACATGCCAGGGGACAGGCTCCTGCCTCCCTAGGCTGTCGGGGGCTCGGGATGGGAGCCGCTACAGTGCTCAGGTGCACTATAGCACGCTCCAGAGCGCGATTATTGCATGCCACGGCATGCCCACGTGCTCTGGGTGTGCTCCCTCTTGTCCACTAGCTTCTGGATGATCTAGAGATGCTTTGTGAAGCTTAAGAGCTAAGGAAAGGGGTGGTAAAGTGAAAACGGGGAAGAGAGAGGTGTTGCCATGGTGAAAACAGAGGGGTAATTTAGGGTTTCACTCCCCTCAATCATTGAACCAGAGCCATAATTTCCTACAAGAGGTAGAAGGTAACGAGGTGGAGTTGTGGTAAAAAGTAGGGGTCAAGGAGATCAATGGAAGAGGTGAAAACAATAACTTCTAGTTTTCACCGCAAGGTGTTTGACATGGGTCTGAGCTAGCTAACTGAATCTCCTTGATATGAGGTTTAACAAGAGTAATAGTTAGGGCCAAATTAACTTGCTCACAAATTTTGAGCTCATTAGGAAAAAGTGGCTAATGTAGCTTTTGCAAACCCTAGAAATGGGCAGAATTGGGTTTGCTCAGATCTAGCTTGGCTACACTATTCTCCTTGATGCACCACTTGGTGTAGTTGTATTGTTAGGGGATTAGAACATGTCCACAAAGTCTGAGAGCAAGTGGTGACAGTTGGCAATGTGAAGTTGGTCAAATTTGGTTCTGGACAAAGAGGGTTTTGGGACACTTTTCTGAACCAAAATAATTTGGGTTGAGATGAAAATTGTCAAGATCATCACATGGGGCATATGTGACTTGTTGGAATTTTCCTGGATTTATTTGACAATATTTCTTAAGGAAATATTTCAAATAATTAAAATATTTAGAAAAGGTTTTGGAGGGGTTTGTCCAATATTTTGAACATGAGCATGTGTTGAAACTCATATATATGTAAAATATATGTCCACTGAGTTTCCCCAAATTTTCTCAAATATTTCTAATATATTAAAATAATTTTTCCCTATAAAAGACCATTTATGGCCCCAGAAAAAGGCATTTAATTAAAATACAAAATTAAATTTTAAAATAATATTTTTATGGTTTCGGGAAGTCTTATAGATAATAGGTTCCAAATAAAATCTTTGGGGCAAAACATTTACCATAATTTGAGGACTTGTAGTACAAACCTCAATTCAGTTTTTTTTTTTGAAAACCTAATTCAAATAAATGCTTTTGGCCAAATTAATATTTTATAAAAATATCTTTATGTGCTATACACATGGCATGATCACTGAGCAAAGTTTTGGATCAAGGAGATGAGTTTTGAGAGTGGGAGCATTTTTTGAATTAAGGCACAACAAGCAAACAAGCAAATGGCAAATCAACCAAGCATCACATGCACACAAAAAAATTGTTGGTCCAAATTTGGTTCTGGACAAAGAGTGGATGATGGTTGAGACCCGCCGGACCCAGTGATGAGCCGACTCGTCATTATGCTGCACGCAATGGTCCAGATACACAATCGTCATGGGCTGCTTGCACGTTCCTTGGAAATTTTTGATGAATTTCGCCTTCAACTCGACCCAGGAATTAATGGTATTGGGTGGCAAGCCCTTTAACCACGTGCGAGCCGGCCCTTCCAGCATCATGATGAAATATTTGGCACATACTGCATCACTGACGTCCAACATCTCCATGGCCAGCTCATAGCTTTCGATCCAAGCCTCTGGAGGTAGGTCCGCAGTGTAATTGGGCACCTTGCGAGGACCTTTGAAATCCTTTGGCAGACGCTCATTCCGTAGAGCCGGCGCTAAGCACGGCACTCCCACAGCCCTGGAGTTTACTCCTGCCCCTACTGAGACGGAAGGTGCAACTGTGCGTTCCTGATGAGCCGCCGCCGCCGCCAGAGCCGCCGCCTCTCACTGTGCCCTCGCCCGATCCACCAGCGCCTGAGCATCCAGAGCCGCCCGATCGACTCGCGGCGGGTTCCGATGTCGTTCACTGCTAGAAACCGCCAGCGACTCATAACGCCGGCTGTAGCTGCGGCTGGGGATGGGAGTTGAATGCACGCGGCTCCGGCTGTAAGTATACTTCTCCTGCTGGGCCACCGCCGTCTGCAGGTATCCAATAGCGTTCCGCACCTCTTCTGCAAAAGGCGCCTCATCGGGGATGGGGATTGTACCAAGCCGGGTTGCCACCGCCACCATGTTCTCAGCCGGGTTAGAATAATGACCCGGCGGCGTCGGAAAAGGCTGTGGTGGGGTCGGGTTCCGGCGGGGCGGGTCTGGCCGCTGATGCTGAACCGCCGCCCGGCTTCCAGGTACTTCCGCCGTCCGGGTCACGGTCAAAGGTACGTTCCGTCCCGTCCCTGGCGTGTTGAAAAGATTTCTGGCTTCATACTGATCCGGCAAGCGGGATTGATGCCTCATCCGCTGAACCGCCGCCGCAGACTGCTGCTCTAACTCAAAACGGAAAGCGTCCGCCCTAAGGCGCTCTGCCTCAGCATCCATCTGATCCTTCAGCGCATTGATTTCCTGTTGGACTCCGGTCATCTGGTTCTTCAACCTCGCGATCTCCGCATTACGGGCCGCTTGGTTTTCAGCAGTGACCTCAGTCGCCATCAGGGTTGTAAGCTCATTCATCAGATCCAGAAGAACCTGAGCCGGCGGCCTGCCAGCCCCAGACCCAGTCGCACCAGCGGCTGAGCTGCCAGGAGCCGCCGCTGAACCCGCCATGAAGACGGCAGCGCGGTTCGGCGGCTCATAATCCTCCGGCTCATGATACTCCGACTCGGGGTAAGGCTCGACGTAGCCCCCGAGCCCACCGTTGTGAAGCTGATAGATTGATTCCGTCTCTCCGCTCGAGGATCCATCCTCTGAACAGATGAGAGTTTCTTCCCATGACATAGAACCTTCAAGCTCCATGCCCTGGGTGAAGCCGACGAAGACATGCTTCCTGCCCGGGTCAGCACGGGCGGGTTGCACGCGTCGGGCGGGTTGCTCGCGCCGGGCCGGCTTGACGATGTCGATGCAGATGTCCGGCCCGGGTTCAGATCCGCCGATCTTGCCGATGAAGACGTGGATTCCGCCGAAGGGGACCCGGAAACCGTACTCAATTGTGTCGGCCTCAGGGCCCAGCCGGCGTCGTCGATGTAGAGTCGGCCGCGGCGACTCTTGGTCATCCTGCCAACAGCGTACCCCTCGATCCCTGGGAGAGAGCCCTTTGAGAACTCAACACCACCGAGCGCTAGCCCCACGGTGGGCGCCAACTGTCGTGGTTTTGTCACAGCAGATGTCCGAAGACTTAGGTTCGAGGCCATCGCTAAGGCGGTGGACTCAAAGGGGTTGGTCGAGACGAGGGACACGAGTTTACCCAGGTTCGGCCCCTCAAGAAGAGGTAAAAGCCTACGTCCTGCTTGTGTTGTATTGCTTGGAGTATCGATTACAAGGGAGCGGATTCGCTTGACCTAGTTCTCGATTGATCGGTCTCTCTCTAAGCCGCCCCGGGGCCTCACCTTTATATAGGAGGTCGAGGCTCTGGGTTACACGAGTCCTAAACCGACTCATACATCGTAGTCGATCTTATCTCTAAGCCGCCTTGCTATCTTGGGCAAGCCGTCTCTGGGCAGCTTAACCGCCCGGGTCTTCACACCATCTTCTGTCTCTGGGCCTTCGTCGTGGCCCGTCGGGCAAGCCGCCACATGGTCTGGCCTTCATCTTCCGGCCCACCTTACAGGTCTTGGCTACGAGCCGCCAGGTACGACCCGGCCCCTCCTGGGCGGGTCTTACCACGGGGTTATATCCCCAACACCGTCCAAACTAGGTCATGCAGGGGAACGTCTGCCATGTAGAACCACTCGGATACCCATGTATCGTCTTCTTGAGGTTTACCGATGGGGTAGCCAGTCCCAGCTATTCTGCATACCTCGGCGGGTCCTACTTCGAGTAGTTTCCCATCTCGGGAACAAGGCATTATGCAAAAATATTTCCTCCATAGCCCGCAGTGTGCTCCACAGACACATCCGAGGTACACCTCGTAGAGGGAGACGAATCCCGCGATGTGCAGTATCAAATTGGGGGTCAAATGATGGAGTTGGATTCCGTAAAACTCGAGCAAGACTCAGAGGAAAGAATGGATAGGGAACCGTATGCCGCGGAGAAGAAAAGGGATGAACATACCCGCTCGTCCCCGTGAGGGGTAGGATGGTTGTCAACGTGTGCTTGCCCGTCAGTGGATATTAGGCCCGGGTGGATTGGGGACAAATCCGGATCTGGTAGGTAACCTTGAGTAGAGAGGCGATGCAGTTGGAGGCGTGTGACGGCACAACTTCCCCATTCGCTCTTGAGGGGCCGTGGGGATGCTTAGAGGAGCTTGCGCCGCTTGCCATAACTAAAACTCTCAAAGCTAGACTTTGAGGAGGAAAATGGCGATGAACGGTGAGAAGGAGAGGCCAAGATGCGTTTGGACGCAGTTTGGGCCAGGTACCTGTTAAATAAGGCAAATAAGGGGCGACACTTCAACGTCTTGCCATAAAAACGGCTCGGTTCCCCAGGCAGCGCGATGTTCGAGGCGACACATGGTGGGGTCAGGGGCCGAAGTAAAGTCGCATATTCTAATACTCCCGAGATGGAACAGGAACTCGCCTGTCGAGATGAAGACTCCCAAGCAAAAGTTACATGCCCGAAGAAGATTGTCATACTCGGCATCGAAGACCAGTTCGGGGGGCTACTGACGGTGTCCTAGACTAGGGGGTCCCAGCGGAGCTGGCCTAGTCCATGGGCCGGACTGGCGACCTGACAAGAAGGAAGGAATCCGGAGGCCCTCAACCTGGGGCATCAGCACATCGGACTTCATCGAAGACTTGACGTGTACTCCAAGTAATTAGGCTCGGCATGTAATCCCCAGATCGCAACCGACCATGTGTAACCCTAGATGCCCCCGTTGCCTATATAAACATGAGGGTTTTAGCCCATAGAGGACGGATAGACATTCATCATCATCACCCCTAGGGTTTAGACCACAACTTACGATCTCGAGGTAGATCAACTATGTACTTTGATACACCCATAATATAAACAAGAGCGGGACGTAGGGGTTTACCTCCTTTAAGAGGGCGCTAACCTGGGTAAAAGTTGTGTGTCCCTTGTCTCTTGTAACCCATCGATTCGATCTCGCTCGGCCCCCCCTACCCGAGGTTTGTCGGTTTTGACACCGATACCCGCGTTTTAATAGAGCCATCAGGTCAAGATCTGACGACCAACACACCACCCGTAACTCTCCGTCCCTTTCTCATTGCTAGAGCCTCGTCGTCACCCTGTCATTTATTCTGGCGAGGTAAGCCACCGCCCCATGCCGTCACCTTGTCCGTTTTGGTCACTGCACCCGTGTATCTCCATCTAGCCCTTTTGCACGACTAGGAGAATAGGGAATCAAGCGATGCATATACACCCAAGAAGATCCAACGTCGCGCCCCACTCCGGCGAGCTCCAGCCATCTTCTCCGTCGTCCCCGAGAGCAACCGCCGCCCCAAATAGCTTCGCCATGCCAAGTTGATCATCATCGATCACGTCACCATCGCCGAGGACCTTTGCATTGTGTTGTTCAACCATTCCCGGGCCATCGCTGGCATCTTGCGTTTTTTGGTGACTATTTCGATGACCTAGCGCCGCCCTGTGAGCACCCTGCCTGTTTTCAGCCATTAGATTCAGATTTGATGCTCGATGTTATTTCACTTAAGTGAACCGGTATAATTCAATCTGGACCATCTGATCTCATTATATCCAACGGCCACGACATGTTCTAGCGGTGAAGTCGTACCAGTCAATCACAAGCCGCCACATGTCTCAATTTATTTTAATTTCTTTCCAGTCAATTAAACCCTGTAATTTGCGCACCACAAGGTAATATTGTATTTCTGCTACAAGATAGTATAAGCTAGCCTTGAGATAATCATATATTTAATGTAAAAGAGACTGGATCTGTGATGTAATACTATGACATGTGATATACCTTGGTATTTCATCATGAACTCTACCTGTTAGAGCATCTATAGTCGGACCTCTCAAACCCGTCTCAAGCGCCCGGGCAGGCCGCCCGGTCACTGCCCAGTCACAAAAAAGCGACCAATCGGGCTCCTCAAATGGGCCTCAAACGCCCGGGCTGACCAACACCCCTTGTAACACCCTGGATTTTCCCTTCTGGAAAATTCTTTTCTTGTTTTGCGTCCTGTCTTTTTCTTTTGGTGTTCTTGCTTTTTATTTGTACTCTTGTGTTTAATTCAAAGTAGTGACTTGCGTAGTTACTTGAGATTAGGGTTATTGCCCCTAAAACCCTGATAGCCCTTCCTACTAACATAGACCCTAGGCCAAGTTGAACTACAACACATATGTTCCTTGCACATAAAATCACCAAAATATTTGTAGAGCTCCTCCTACAAATATATTTACCATTTTCATCTTAAACTCACCCACACCCAAGTCATGTTTTGACTAGAACTTCCCTCTTAAATTTCTGCCAGATCTGCCAAGTTACACTACAACACCTCGGACTGACGTCGGGATCCCACACAGAATCGCCCGGAAACCCGGCGGTCCGACGCTCATCTCCTCCGTTGTGGGGGGGGGGGGGGGTGAACGCCTCGTGGCGCCGCTCCGGCTCCCTGTCTGAGGTCAAATCCAGTTATTTAAGCCGGCTGTCGTTCCCTAACCCTAGCCATCCTCCTCCTCCCTCTCCCTGCTGCCAGCCCGAGCCCTTCTACCTCCTCTCCCCCGCTTTGCCGCTCTTCCCCGCTCTCCGGCATCGCCATGGTCCGTCGAAAGATCACGACCTATGTGATGCTCACGCCAAAACGCCGATATCAGATAAAGAAGGAGATCAAGGTGAGGCGTGCTGCCCGCGTCGCTGTCGGGATGCCTCCGGACTCGCTAGAGCCAGAGGAGGAGGAGGGAGCGGAGCAGCTGCCCGCTCCCATGGAGACGGAGCAAGCGGCGGTCAAGGCGGAATATCCGGAGCAGCGGATGGTGTCGGCTCCGGGTTTCACCGTGGACCAGGCGGAGGCGGAGTTCGTCGTCGCTCATGCGGATGAGATGGCGGAGCAGCAGGCCATCCTAGAGTCCATCCAGGATGAGGCCTATGTGGAGGCTAACCGGCGCTTCATCCGGCAGGAACGGACGGCGACCAACACCCTTTTCGCTGAACTCAAGGCAGGGATGGATTTAGAGGACGACACGGAGGAACCGGAGGAGCAGGCGGACGAGCAGCCGTAGGCGGGCACGCAGATAGTCGACATCTTCGATGAGGAGTAGGGTAGATGATGTACGTAGTACATAGATATTTTTCTTTACATGCTTTTGTATGGATATGAGATTTCTATTATGAGGTATCCGGATGTGGACGAGCAGATTTGAGGACTGACCGGTCAGTGCCGTATATGCGCTCGGACGCTTTCGCGGGCGTTTGAGGACCCTTTGCAAACCGTGGATGTAGATGCTCTTAGTTATTTGATCCAGGAACCGCATAAAAACACAGAGATTCGTGTTTCTTATCACGGACCAAATCATCACAACAGTTTTAGACCCTTTTGTGAACCAGGTTTTTCCTTTTTATGTGTTCCTTTTTTCTTGTTCTATCGTTTTCATTTTGATTTTTTATTTATGCCTTTCCTTTTTTCCTTTTTTTACATATGAAAATTCATGATTTTTTGAACTCCACAAATATTTTTTGAATTCATGAATAGTTTTAAAATTTAAAAATAGTTTAAGTGTGTGAAGATTTTCTACACTTGGGGAGGCCTTTGAAATCTAAGAATACTTTCTTAAATTCACGTAACATTTTCTGAATTCGTGATTTTCTTTTGCAAATACATGGACATTTTTTTAATCTGAAATATTTTTCAAATTTGCAGACATTTTTGAAGTCCAGAACATGTTAACTGTGATTTTTTTTAATACGTGATTTATTTTAAAAATTAACAATTTTCTTTTAATTTTGTTTTTTTTTCAAAATTATGAATAAATTTTAAGCTCATGGACATTTTTGAAGTCCAGAATTTTTTTTGAATTCATGAACTTGTTCCAAAATTGTGAACACTTTTAAATCCTTGAACTTTCTTTAAATCCATGATATTTTTAAAATCCGAATCATTTTTTTAATTTGGTACCATTTCCTGAATTCACAATCTTTTTTTGAAATTACTAATAGTTTTTTTATTTTGGTAATGTTCTGACATTTCATGATTAAAGTTACTTTTAAACTATCCATATTTTTTTCTGTTTGCTTAGCTTTCTTGTTTCTGTTTGCTTACTAGATATTTTGGCTACTAATGTTTGGAGGTAGCTAGCCAGACAAACCGAAACAAATCGGCCCGGACAGCCCCGCCGTTGGAATTTTGTTTCTTTTAAATCTCTTTGTGTATTGGGTTTGGTTAGACTTTTTGGCATTGGACTTCATTCACTTTTCTCAAGCATCTAACTAAGCTCCAGCAATTGCTATTGGAAGCCTCTTGTTCTCCAACTCATGCATCCAGTAAATGGCTAGGTATCTCATGTTGTGTTAATAGTGAATTGAGCAAATTGACCGCAAACTCCTTTGTTCCCTTCTTAATAGCGTGAGATCCCTATAACTCAAGAATAAAAGGAAAATTTATGCTTCTCGCCGTTGTTGCACATATCTTGAGTAATAATGATTTTTGGGGGTCTATGATCCAGACAAGAATTATCTTCGGGGCTAAAACATGTAGTTTTACTAGAAAACATATCAATGCCCTATAAGTATATTGTCATCGATAAAAAAAATCGATTGCACTTAGTAACAACTCAAGATTAGCACTGTAAGCTAGGAATTTATCGTGTGTCATAATAATTTCATAACCATCGTGTGCATTTAATTTTAAGCTAAAAATGAGGATGATTCCATCCCTCGTCTTTTAAAAGGGACAAAACCCAAACACATTTTCAATATAATCTAAAATGCTCTTCCCAACACTAAGATTTTGGCATGGATTTGCTAGATTGTAAATTGTTTGCCTTATGCTATGGGATTGAGGGAGTACTATGTATGTTAAAATAAGAATCATTTTTAGAATACTATAAAGAACATTTTAAGAAAGTCCTTTTGCAAAAGAGTTGGTATATGGGGGTTAAACGAAACTGGTCGCCCGATTGTAAATCGTTTCCCCATATTATGTGAGGGGGGAAGTGCTATGAAGGAGAAAATAGAAGTTACCCTTTTGCAAGAGAGTTGGTATACATGATTAAACAAGATCGGTCGCCCCATTATAAATTGGTTGCCTTATATTACGAATGGAGGGAGTACTATGTAGGAGAAAATACAAATCATTTTTAGAATACTATAAAATACATTTTAATAAGTTCTTTGTGCAAAAGCGCTGGTATATCAGGTTAAACGAGTTTGATCGCCTGATTGTACAAATCATTTTTAGAACACTATAAAGAACATTTCAATAAAGTCTTTCAGCAAAAGCATTGGTATATGGATTTAAACGAGATTGGCCGCCTGTTTGTAAATCGTTCGCCTTATATATTATGGAAGGGAGAGAGTACTAATGTACTATGTATAAGGAAATAAAATAAAATAAAACACTATTTTTACAAAAGAGTTGGTTCATTTTTATAATACTATAAAGAACATTTTAATATAGTATTTGAGCAAAAGCGTTGATTTTTACAGAAGAGTTGGTTCATTTCTATAATACTATAAAGAACATTTTAATAAAGTCTTTGGGCAAAAGCGTTGGTACATGGGGTTAAATGAGTTTGATTGTAAATCATTCTTCTTATACATTATGGAAGGGAGAGAGTACTAATGTACCTTGTAGAAGAAAATAAAAAAATGCCATTTTTACAAAAGGGTTGGTATAGAAGGAAATAAAAAAATAGAAAATTGCCATTTTTACAAAAGAGTTGGTATATGGGGGTTAGATGAGCGAGCCTGTGCACCACGAAAGTAAGCCCCCACCAGGCCATCTCTCTGTGGAAACCCAAGAACAACTAGGCTACGGCCGGGGAACGGTTTCCCACAGCACATTTTTGCCCGAATGTGGCCCGGAGGCCAACGGTCTTGGGCCAAACAACGACCAACCACGCCAGTCCAGTCTGACTGGTGGGCCTATTTCGCTCCTTTCACGAAGGAGTAGGGATCGGGCCTGCGTTACTCTTAACACAGCCAAGAAGATCCAGCGGCGAGCGCGCGCCATCTGCGCGGCTCCAGCACAACCTGCTGTTCTCCAGCAGGTCCACCGTTTGCCACGTGCTCGAGCCCACAAACCCCACGATACCAACTCTTTAACCCTCCAACAGCTGGAGTGACAGGCGCGCACTACCACACCCGGCTGATGCGACTGAGGAAAGCTGGGTATATAAGCTGGTGTGAGTGCTGCTCGTCTAGCGAGGTGGGACTATTATCCTGGCCACCACCGATTGCTTGAACAGTGGACAGTACGTGGCCAACGGAGCTCTTTACTGCTACTACCAGCCAATCAGGTGAAGCCAAAATACTAGTGGAAATCCTGATGTTTGCCCTTTTCTTGCGGGCAATACCAAAAGTTTGATGAACAGTTCGACGGCGGGGTGCTTCAGTCTTTTTTAAGAGGTGTTTATTTTTAGTTGCGTTTCAGCAAAAAATCATGCTTAGTAGCAAGGGGTGTTTGCATGTGAAATATTATATGTTATCTATTTCTGACATTAATGTATTTTTGTTCCTTTCTTTAGTTAACGTCCCGGCCGTCGTTCTAACTAGCAACTCTAGCGGACCCTTATATCCCGTTGACCCGTAAAATAATCGTCATTTTACGGTTTCGCGTTGAAAAGGTGACCTGAACAGACGCATAAACGCGTCTGGCCCGAAAATTTTAAAGGGCGCGGTAAATTTGCCCTTCTGACCCGTGAATACACAGTCCACCCCCCCCCCCTCCCCTCCGCCCCGTCGGTGCCCAGTATCTCGCGAAAGCGGTTGGCGGGAGGGACATTTCAGCCCGCGCTTGTTCCCTTCCCATCCCGCAGCCACCCGGCACCGCCGCCGCACGGCCGCCGCCTTCGATTTCGACCATACCTGCCGACGGAATCACGTCGCCCGGCCGCTCCAGACCCCTCTCCACCACCCCGCTTCGCCGCCCCTTTGGATTCGTCGAGCCATGCCGCCCCCGGGCGGCCACCGCCGCCCCGGATTCGCCGAGTCGCCGCCGCTCCCGCCCCGCCCCGCCCCGAATTCATCGAGTCGCCGCCGCCCCCGGCCCACCGCCGGTGAGTCCATTTGTGCCCTCTTCTAGTTCGATGTAGCAGTCAGTTTGAAGAAGAAAATCCGTTCATGCGAGTTCGGGTGCAATTTTGTAGATGGATTTGAGCCCTTGCGAGGAGTTTTCGCTTGAGGATTCATCCTCGTCCGATGACTCGGACGTAGAGTCGTTGCTCGAGAGACATCGGCAACTGATGGTGATGGTGGCGCTCGCCGTGAAGGAGCACGATGACCGGAACCGAAGGAGACAG
Source organism: Elymus sibiricus (assembly GCA_039707655.1). NCBI lineage: Eukaryota > Viridiplantae > Streptophyta > Magnoliopsida > Poales > Poaceae > Elymus > Elymus sibiricus. The sequence continues at coordinate 100,548,814 of CM077663.1, forward strand.
CGAGGATCGACCGTCGGCCGTCTTTGCATCCCTCGCAACTTCCATCTCGGGAACATGATGCCGATGCAAGACTACTTCACGAAGAATCTAGGTTTGCCATTGTTCGTGGCCCTGCTCGTTTTTGGGACAAGCGAATCCTGAAGAACATCATGACATGTTGTGTCATTCTTCACACATGATCATCGAAGATGAGAGGGGGACATGAACTTGGAGTTCTTCTACGACAATGTCGGTAGTCGTGTGAAGCCAGCTAGAGACCCTGACCGTATACAAGCATTCCTTCAGACATACTGGGAGATTGAAAACGCAAATACCGAGTATCAGCTTCAGGAGGATCTCATCAAGCACCGTTGGCAAAGGCATGGGCAGTAATTTCTGCCATTTTTCATTCATTTTATTTAATTCATGTGTGATTTGTATCATTGTTGTATTCTGGACAATTCTTGTATTGAATTATTACTTTAATCCGGTGATTTGAATAATTATTGTAATCTAGATGATTGTTATATTATAATTTGGATGATTGAAATCTTTGGCATGAGTCAAATTCAGCAAATACCATGTGTTTTGCGGGCTGGCGCAGGCCATGGCAGAACAGACCCCGTATCGCGAAACATAATATTTTGTCTTACAGTTTCATGACGCGGGGTCTGTTCTGCCGCGGTCCGCATCAGTCCGCAAAACGCGTTTTGTGCGAACTGTAAACGAGCGATATGGGTCTACGATATAAGGGTCTGCTAGATTTGCTCTTAGCAATTTCCTTTCTGAATATGACGTCCCAAGTTGCATTAGTAATACAGATTAGTCATCACTAATAATAATTCAAAGAAAATGTGGTTCGTTCGCTCACGCGCCATTCGGAATACATAATTTTCTTAGAAATTTGGATGATTGTAGTTTCATTGGAACGGAGGAATAGAAAAGGGGATTTCATAGAATTGACTTCCTACGCTTCATAGAATTTGCGTATCATTCCTGTTGGCTCGCGGCGTCCCGGTGTTGGTTCTGAAGATGATGGACGTCATGTTGATTCGGGTTGTTGCTCAAGGCATGGATTTCCAGGGCACTATGTACGTCCTTCTACGACGCTTCCCCTATGTATTATGCTACTCACTTGTCGATCTCCTAGCGCTCTTGGTGGGTGTACATTGATCCTGTTGAGTTTCGTGTAGTGGGCGCGCGACAGAGGTTCTTGTGAGGTTGCAACGCAGTATGGGTTTCTTGTGTCCCACCTCCTCGCCCTCAATGGCAAGAGGCCGGATTAGGGGGTTCAACTGCGTTATTTCCTTGTTTGGCCTAAGCATTCCATATATTTTTGCTCTGGGCATCATGTTCACGCCCTCTTGCGATCGTGTCATGAGTTGTATCGTCATTTGTATTGATTCTTTTTCTTCTATCAATGAAATGATACACAAGCTTTGTGTATTCGTGAAAAAAGGTTCCTACGCTTCACGGTTAATAGACAAATTAACATTTCGTCAGCTTGAATGGAGAAATACCATGTGTTCACGCATGAGAAAAACCTCGGCAGCTTTTACGTGTCATCTGGTAGATTTTTTTGAGGGAAATACTCACAGATTATATTATGTTAAGGAAAACATTACAAGGAGACATACAGTATATACGAGTACATCCACTCAGGATACAGAAGTATGCCAAATCCAACTCGACCACATAGTAGCCGCTGCCCACTACTCGCCGTCGTTTCCAACGGAAAGAGAAGAGCGACCAACCCCTTTGGATCCGAAGAAGCACCACCGCTTGAAAGATTTGTGAGCCGCACAGTCGTAGCCCACCGCGAGAGGCGAGATCTTGAGCAGAGCTGAAATACCCAGACGGTCGGGGTAACGCGCCATGACACGCCGGATCCTCATCGTCCGGCTTCGCTGAAGCAGATTCAAAGACCAATCGCCGATGAACAACCTCCAATCATCCATCCTCGTCCGCATCCACAGCAAAAGAAGCGCCCGCAACATCTCCCCATGGAGACGAAGAAGCGGACAAGCCGCAACCACTGCTCCACAGGGCCAAAGCCACGAACGCCATGGGTCAGAATTCTCGACCCCACTCATCGTCTCGCCACACCAAGGAGCCTAGCGGTGACCGACGACGATGACAACCAACTCGCAGGATCGCAAACAACCAGATCCGCGAGACCAAAAGGACCCCAGCTCCTCACCAGTGCCAAGAACGACGATGGACGGGCGAAGGAGGAGTTTGGCCCACTTTATTTCGCACACCGACGCCTCCTCCGCCATGACGCCGGTGCAAAAAACACCAAACCTAGAAAATCTAGGACTATATACACCGCCAGGCACCAGATCCGGGATCTCCCACCCCTCCGATAGCCATGATGGCCGTGTCATGTGGTAGATACTAGTCATGGATCGGCTGCCTCCACAATCCTTGGATCAGTCTGCATCCAAGATCGACCAGAAAAGACATTTGGTAGGCGAGCTCTAGGTAGCCTTTTTTCCTCAAACTTTTATTTCCACATCAGGAAATAATCTAAAACAAATGTGCATACACATGAATAATAGTATTTTCGTACGAAGTTTCATCAAGCCTTCATATGTGTTGCACACAAAAAGACGAATACATATATCAAATTGGACTTATTTTGTCTGTATTTGAAACATTTTTTATGTGTTGGCTGCAAATCATTATATTATTTAACACAACTTTACAAAGATACAAAGCAAATGTATATGTTACTTAACACACACAGAGAAAATCCTCATCACCCGCATCACACTTCTCTGCCCCGCCTCGTATTTTCCATCTCATGTGTGCCCCGCTTCGCACCCTGCTGCTAGCCTTGCGGGCTCCCGCGTGCTCGCCATGCCCATCATCATCATGTTCGCCGTTGTCGGAGAAACGACACCTATGGGATCGCGAGGATCCCTTTACGATTCGGCAAGGGAAAGGGTTTGTACAGAGAGCAGAACTGATGATCAACGCGCGGGAATTTACCCAGGTTCGGGCCGCAAAGATGCGTAAAACCCTACTCCTGCTTGACTGTATTTAGTGTGTTCTAGCTCAAGTTCTAGGAGCGCTACAGTACTCAGCTGCTACACATGCAGAACAGGCTAGAGAAGATCCGATCCCGGAGCGCTATGCCCGCTCTCCGGGTTCGAAGGTCCCCCCCCCCCCTCTCTAGCTCCGCCTTGGGCCTCCTTTTATATGTTCGAAGGGGTTACCAACAGTGGCGAAGTACAAGAGGTGTAAAGTATCTACAGTGTTTCATACCTAACACTGACAGTTTAGGACAAGAACATTAAATGCTCTGTTGAGGTGTCCCTTATCGTCTTGGGGCTGGAAAAAGGGGCTGTCCCATCGCACCGCTTAAGCCCATCCACCGCTAGCACCTGACACGTTACCAGGAGGACCACGGCTAAAAGACAAGCTGGTGACCGCACTGGAGCAGTGACAGGGCAGCGAGGGCTTGCCGGGGGTGAGCCTTGCCGGGGCTGCAAGCTATCCCGGCAAGATCTTGCCGGGGCTCCAGCCTTCAGTCTTCTGTCTTCTGATTGTTGACTTGAATGCCTTCTTGATAGTCTTGTGCTTGTTCCCAGTTGTTCCCCGGCAAGCATCTTGCTGGGAATCCAACATCGGGTCTTCTCGGTGACCTGCCTGGAGATCTTCTCCCAGGAAGGCTCGCTTCCCGGAAATTCTATCTTGATCTTGCCGGCTCTTGAGCTTGCCGGTGATGCGCAACAATGTGTTGTGCCCATGCTGGAGCCTGAGGCTCGACAGCAAGGACTAAAGGCATGTCTCTTGCCGCGGGAGCGTTTGTCTCTACGGCAAGGCTTGAGGCCCTGCCGGAGCCTGTTGCCCCCCGGCAGGCTTGGCGTTGTTCCCGGCAAGTAGTCCTTGCCGGAAAACTCTTCTGTGCTCCATGAGTGGATGTCTTCTCAGCCATGCCCTTCCCGCCTGGAGGCTGCAACTTGCCGGTGCATGTCCAAGGGTAATGGACACCCCCTGTTCATTACACCGACAGGAGCCCCCGGGCCTGGGCCGGACAAGCGTGCACAGTGTTGTCCGGGCTAGGCTCAAAAACATGCACCGGTACACGCGCGGCGAGAAGTAACCCTCACTCATGACTTTAACTGCACGCTGATGATGATGCAAGAGAGCTTGCGGTTTGCCGGGCCTTGGGCTTGCCGGTAGCAGAGCTTGCGGTTTGCCGGGCCTTGGGCTTGCCGGCAGCGTGGGCAGACAGAGCAGGACGACAGCGGGAGTTGTGTGCCCGAAAGTGAGTGCCACACCGTGCGACGAAGAGCCAGCCCCCGAACCTTCCCCATAAAGGGTACTGCGGGTGCGGTGCTCGATTCGTGGATTCATCTCTGCTGTCGCCGCCATCTACTGCGAATGCCTCACTGCCGTCTTGCCGGGCTCCAGCATGGCGCCCTTGGCTTTCTCGGTTTTGCTGCAATGGTGCATGCAAAGGAATAATTAATCTTAGTCAAGCCAATCTTTATGTATGCAAGACATGTTTCTTTATGCGAAACGAATGTTTGCTCTCCTCTTGATTAATTCTGTCCTTGCATATATCTTATATCCTACGCTGTCTGGAAACCTTGCCGGTGCGCACGTTTGCCGCGAGCGCTAGGTGCGGGACTTTAGCAGCCTGCTGGAAACGCCGCCGCCGGCAAGGCGACTTGCCGGGTCAGAACGCGGCTGCTAAGCTTGCCGAGCGGACTCGAGGCGAAACTAGTGCGCGAGCTCACCACGACAAGGCTCCTTCGCGTGCAGATTGATGTACAAGGACGAAAGATCAATCAAGACGACCCATGCTTGCCGGAAAGCTTTCCGGTGCGCACGCTCCCATCGGCAGCGCTTGGAGGAACGGGTCCTTAGCGGCTTGCCGGGAACGCCGCCTCCCGAAAAGGTTTACCTTCCCGGTTTTAGCGCAGCTGCTCACATCGTCGAGCGGACTCGAGGCGACTAGGAGTGCAACTAGCCCCGGGAAGACTCCTTCGCATGTAGGTGTAAGGAGCAAGTGAAGACAGCAAAAGAAATGCAACTGTCACAAACTTTGGTAACTTAGCTTTTCCTGCTGTGCAGCCCGCATAGTGAGGCCGCGCTCGTGGCGATGACCGGCAGCTCTCGAGAAAGGTACCCTCTAGAGCGCAGCCAGCCCCCGAGCCCGCCTTCCAGGCATATTCCTGCAACACTGATTGGGCATGTGATGCCACGACAGCGTTTTAGCATAGCAAGTTAATTAGCTTCTGGTTTATGATTAATCTGCTGCAATTGGGACTTCTGCCGAATGTTCCTTTGCTTGCCGGAACACTTTCCGGTGCGTACGATCCAGTCAGCAGCGCTTTAAGGAACGGGTCCTTAGCAGCTTGCCGGGAACGCCGCCCCCCGAAAAGGTTTACCTTCCCAGCTTTAGCGCAACTGCTCACATCGCCGAGCGGACTCGAGGCGATTAGGAGCGCAACTAGCCCCGGGAAGGCTCCTCAGCATACGGGTTTACGCAGAAAGCCGAAAATAAAACTCATCGAGCCTTTCCTTGAACAATTGTATTCTTGTACAATGAATCCCTACGCTTGCTGGAATACTCCCTGAATGCGCACGTTCTGGTCGATGGCGCTTAGGATCGGGTCCTGTCTAGCAGCCTATCGAGAACGCCGCCTCTTCAGGGGCTTGACGCTCTAGAGACAACCGCAGCCGTATCTGTGTTGTTGGGCGAACCCAGAACAACCAGGAGTGCAGAGTGTTTCTAGACCGCTCCCTCGTGTACAGGTCATACAAGACTACCATCAAGGATAAGGCTACACAACAAAAAGCAATCAAAGTTTTGGGACTTAGCTCTCTGTAAGCAGAGCGAAGTCGTCATGGACGATGAAGTTGATGCGCTGACCGCCAGATTAGGTTTGCGCAACCTTCTTCCCCCTACCTGGCGCGCCAAAGATGTCGGAGAAACGACACCTATGGGATCGCGAGGATCCCTTTACGATTCAGCAAGGGAAAGGGTTTGTACAGAGAGCAGAATTGATGATCAACGCGCGGGAATTTACCCAGGTTCGGGCCGCAAAGATGCGTAAAACCCTACTCCTGCTTGACTGTATTTAGTGTGTTCTAGCTCAAGTTCTAGGAGCGCTACAGTACTCAGCTGCTACACATGCAAAACAGGCTAGAGAAGATCCGATCCCGGAGCGCTATGCCCGCTCTCCGGGTTCGAAGGTCCCCCCCCCTCTCTCTAGCTCCGCCTTGGGCCTCCTTTTATATGTTCTAAGGGGTCACCAACAGTGGCGAAGTACAAGAGGTGTAAAGTATCTACAGTGTTTCATACCTAACACTGACAGTTTAGGACAAGAACATTAAATGCTCTGTTGAGGTGTCCCTTATCGTCTTGGGGCTGGAAAAAGGGGTTGTCCCATCGCACCGCTTAAGCCCATCCACCGCTAGCACCTGACACGTTACCAGGAGGACCACAACTAAAAGACAAGCTGGTGACCGCACTGGAGCGGTGACAGGGCAGCGAGGGCTTGCCGGGGGTGAGCCTTGCCGGGGCTGCAAGCTATCCCGGCAAGATCTTGCCGGGGCTCCAGCCTCCAGTCTTCTGTCTTCTGACTGTTGACTTGAATGCCTTCTTGATAGTCTTGTGCTTGTTCCCAGTTGTCCCCCGGCAAGCATCTTGCCGGGAATCCAACATCGGGTCTTCTCGGTGACCTGCCTGGAGATCTTCTCCCAGGAAGGCTCGCTTCCCGAAAATTCTATCTTGATCTTGCCGGTTCTTGAGCTTGCCGGTGATGCGCAACAATGTGTTGTGCCCATGCTGGAGCCTGAGGCTCGACAGCAAGGACTAAAGGCATGTCTCTTGCCGCGGGAGCGTTTGTCTCTACGGCAAGGCTTGAGGCCCTGCCGGAGCCTGTTGCCCCCCGGCAGGCTTGGCATTGTTCCCGGCAAGTAGTCCTTGCCGGAAAACTCTTCTGTGCTCCATGAGTGGATGTCTTCTCAGCCATGCCCTTCCCGCCTAGAGGCTGCAACTTGCCGGTGCATGTCCAAGGGTAGTGGACACCCCCTGTTCATTACACCGACAGCCGCTCGTACCAAATGCTGCCGGTCACCACTCGCCACAACAAAAGGTTTCAAAAAAAAAACACTCGCCACAGCCATCTCATGACCTTTTATCCATTGGTCACCACTCGCCACTTCGTCCTTCCTTTTATGTTTCCGATACACTTTCCAGGACGTATCCTTAAAAAAGGCTAAGCGCATATAATTAAACCTAAACTTATTGGACAATAGTTTACCTAAGCCTAGCCATGTACACGAGTACATGGCACACACTCAGTAAGAGAAAGGACATTCAAGAGACGTATGATGCCATCATTGAGATCAAACAACATTTATCTTCTCTATTTTATGTAATATAGTTCATGAATGTAGGATCTCAAATTTTGAAGCTCATAATTTAACGAAGCATGCATTATCTTTGGAGGTTGACCGTTATGTTTGATTAGGTCAGTCCGATGAATTTCTTTCCGTTCCTGTAAACATTGTGATAGAATAATAAAAGCTTCGCGAGGTTGTCTAAAAATGCAGGAGAAAAAGGAAAATAAACAAGAGTGCGGACAAATTCCAGCCATGACTAGGACATGCACGTCTGACCTATAGAAGAATGAACGGACAGAGGTTGGCACGTGCTTATATTTAAACAAAAAGAGTTAGCACATTAGAGCATTTACAACCATAGTTGCTTAACTAGCAGGCGGAGGATTTGCATGACATACTTTTGACGAAAGCACCTCTGGCATAAGCATTCGCTTATGGCGATTCATAGTAAATCAAGGGGCAAAAACAAATGATTAGCAACATTTTTTTCCCCTGAGCAACATCTATATAGATGTAAGATGTAAGCTAATACTTCCTCCATTCCATAATGCAATGCGTATATATTTTTTGAAAAGTCAAACCTCATAAATTTTGATCTAGTTTATGGAGAAGAATATTTACATGGAGAATGACAAACATAGTATATCATTAGATTCATCATAAGATGTAGTTTCATATGTTATATATCTGGTATTGTATGTATAAATAGTTTTCTCTATAAGGGCATCTTCAAAGCGGACCCACAAATGTCTCCGGTATATGTCGGGACGTGGTCCACGGACATGATGCAGGAGGGAGTCATCCAAAGCTATTCATAGATTAATCCGGTTGGAAGGAAAATGAGTAGAGGGGGGAGGGGCATGCATGTTATGAGATTTGTGGTGTGGTGTCCGGTTGAAAAGAGAGGGAGAGAGAGAGAGAGAGAAAGAGAAGAGGAGAGGAGAGGGGAGCCATGCATGTGAAGAGAGATAAAATAGAGGAAGACCACACGGAAGCTTTGTGTTGGTCAAGTGCATGTTCGGAACCGGGCAACTCCCCTGTGTTTCTAGGATAACGGAATTCGTACGTCCGGACTGCTAAGTAGACATATACAGGTCCCCGTTAAATGGCAAAAATGGTATGGACAGTATGATCCGGATATATAGTGGAGGTTTGAGGGTCCGCTTTAAAGATGCCCTAAACTTGGTCAAAGTTAGCATAGGAAAAAGGGAAACAAACCTAGAATAAACCAACAAAGAACCAGTGAAAACGAAAACTAAAAACACGTGTCAGCAGCGGGTGAACTATTGCTAACAACGGCGGATGCATGACGGGAGGCTCTGCTTAGCCGCTTTAATTATTTAGTATATATGAGGGCCTATACGTCCGCGGACGTGTCCAGACGCGTTCGTTGGCAGTGATCAGGCAGTTCCATTTTTGTTTGTATCGTAGTCCTCATATGTCCGCACCCAAATCCATACAAACAGTGCAACAATGTAGATCAACGTGACAATAGATCGAACGAGGATAGGTTTTGCGTCAGGCATAGTTCATCGAATGCAAAAGACATAGTTTAGTTAGATTACTAGATACAAAATATACATAGTTAGCTAGACCATGCGGAGAGGCGGAGATCATCATGTCTTGGCCGGGCCCTTACCCTTGCGGTCACTAGAGCGGCGGTGCATCTCCTCCATATAGGCGTCTACGGGCAGAGGATCGTCGTCATCCGTGTTGGTGGTGCCGATGTTTGACGCAAACGGGATGTAGCCGGAGAGGCGGCGGATGGCGTGGGTCTGCTCCTTGGCCTTGGCGGTCTCCTTCTCCCTCGTGAGGCGCTCCGACGCCTCGATCCCGAGTCGAAGTGCCTTCCCATTTTTGCGCTAGAGGCGCCCAACGTCCGTCTCCGCCGAGGTAAGCGAATGACCTCGCATGTTCTACTCATCTTCTCAAGCTCCAATAGCAAGTGGTAGAGCATCCCTTATAAAGGGATCTCAACTCTCCTCAACTTGTGAGGTGGTACTAAGCTTCCCATCATTTGTCATGCACTTACATGGGCCTAGCAGATTAACATGAATTATTGTTTACATGGGCCCAAGGCCCATCTGTAGTTAAAAGAGGAGGATCAGTGAGAACCAATCTAGGGTTTCTCTTTCCCTACCCTATCCCTTGGCAGCTAGGGTAATCTCTCCCCTCCTGGCTTCGCCAGTAAGTCTGTGGATTCGCCTTCCCTCTATCTGCTGCTTCGGCGGCCGGTGACGGAGAGGGGAATCTTGGTGCCTCTGCTCCAGTTAGTAGCTTATTAGATTAGAGTTTTTTAGTCCTTGTAGGTGCGACGCTCGGACATATGGCTACAGTTCTTCTTCAAGTTTGTCTTCCGGGCTTTCCTCCTCGAGTTCATTCATCTGGACGAAGTCGATGGAGCTCCGACATAGATTCCTGCCGTCTCCTTCGGACGGCGAGGTTAGAATTTCTCGCCATGTGGCAAATTTTGGTGCCAGGTGCTTGAAATCGTTTAAAGGGTTGAACGACGATGATTGCGGCTCCAAGGCGCTGGTCTTTAGGGCACGTGCATGAAGACTTTCCGGCTGTCATCAACAAGGTCAAGCCGGCTCGGTTAGGGGAGCGTCGACAACGACGCGTCGACGGCTCGTCGAATGGTGGTAGTGGTTGTTCGGTCGTCTCGAAAACTCGATGTAATTTTTATTATATTTGAGATGGTTTGTAATTCGGCTCAACTTTGATAATTAATATGGATTATTTAAAAAAATGGTGCATCTATAATTTAACACGTATCTAGTCGACATGTGCTCGGTAAAAAAGAAAAAAGAGTTGGCATATGAGGTTAGGAGAGCTAGGGTCTCTTAAAGAGGCGGGCTACGGCTGGGAGTGTTCCCCACAGCACACACACACAATGCCAAATCAATCGACATTGCATACCCTAGACGACCATTGTCCGACATATTTATGCTCTAGCTCTCTCTAGAGACGAGAAGGGAGGGAAAGATCGGTCCGTGATACTGAAATCAGCGGACGCGATAATTTCCTAGGGTTGTGCGTGTGCGGCCCCCGACAAGCCCAGACCACAGTGATGCCAACTCTTTAGCCCTCCGAAGGTGGAGTCACAGGCGCGCACCACCACGCCCGGCCGACCCATCGGACGACCGGCGCGTATATATCCCGGTGACGCCGGCGCTCCGTTAGCGGTCTGGTACTATTCGAACGAAACGTTAGATTTTCTCCGAGAGGAAAATATTGCTCGCCACTCGCGTGGAGTTTCGAAGCGGGCCCAGCTAACTGGGCCGTAGAAGTCCGGGTAGAGCCCATCCCGAACCCCCTCTTTCCCCCCCCCTCTCTCTCTCTCTCTCTTCTTGTTCCTCCGGTGTACGGGGCAGTGAGGGAAAGCCAGTTGACGCTTCTCCAATCAGACCGAGCAGCGAAATCCCAATTCAAAATTCCCTCGGCAAACCCTCGCCGCGCCGGATCGGACCGCCTGCCGGAGATGGAGGCGGCGCGGGATTCGATGGCGGCCCTCCTCGACGCCGGCCTCTTCGACTCCGCCCAGACGCTCGTACGTAACCCCTGCCCCCGCCCCCGCCCCCACTCCGAAATCGCTAGGGTTTTGCCACGGATCAACTGCTCCGTTGCCTGTGGCGCGCGTGCGGGAGCTGCTCGTTGGTGTTTAGGTAGTTGAGCTAGGGAGCGAGCCTAGGAATTGAGGAAAGAATCCCGCGCTCCAAAAGGGGGCCTTAGCCGAGTTGCGAAAGGAAAAAAAAGGGTTTCTCGTTAGATTTTCCTTCTGTGCAGAGGTTTTCAGGTGGGAATACTAATTCTTCATGACTTGCAGGGATGCTTTCTTGTGTCTTCTGGCGGTGCAAGCAATGAGGCCAGCATATCCATGAAGGCAGAAAGCTTGGTAAGTTGCCCTTTGTAGCTCGGCAGGGAAATTTGATGCTAGCTCGGTCCTACTCTTACACAATGTTGCACCGCCGAACACTCATTTCTATTGCCTAGATGGCACAATTTTCACATCTGGTGCCTGAAATGTTGCGTGCTGTGTTGCAGGTCCTGCACGGGGATGCGTTGTATGGGGAGAAAGAATTTCGGAGGGCACTGGTAATATTGCCGAGAAACCATGGTTGATTAGAAATTGAGAATGCAACGAGGGACTTTATTGTGCCGTAAAGCTGAACATACGTGTGACAGTTCAGTGCATATTGTTGAAATTTAAGTTTCTTATTTTCCGCTTTTTGACAATTATAGAATGTCTACAAGCAAGCTATGCAATGTAGCAAAAGTATCCCCAGACAAGCAACAAGTACTGCCAGAATCTCAGTTTCCACTACCGGCCGATCACCTTCTCCAAATTCTTCAAATGTTACGCCGTTCAGTGAAAATGAGGTGTGAAGACCACAACAGACCATTTGATGTTTCTTGTGTTGGTATTTTTTTTTCTATACACCTCTAGCAAGTAACTCAGTTCAGTTTTGCCCTACTGTTGTAGGTGAAGTCTAAAATAGCTATTTGCCATTCTGCTCTACATGAGTATCGTGAAGCACTCCAAGAGGTTTGGGATTTTAAAATTTGTGTAGGATGATTTGGATCTAGATGTGGTTTGTTCTTCTGACAATGACAAATGATGCAAAGTTTGACCTACATGTTTTCTGCAGATGGAAGGGATTCCTTCTAAAGTGAGAAGTCTAAAAATGAATCTGATGTTAGGCAAGCTTTATCGGATATCCAGAAATAATCGTGCGGCTGCCATATGTTATAAAGAGTGTTTGAGGTACAACATACCAAAAGCTTTGCTTTCTAGATCCTGAATTCTGCAACTAAATAGTCCCTCTGATGCATAACATAAGTTGATTTGGAGTTTCTCTCAGTCAAACATTTTTTCAGTTTGACCATCATTATACAAAATATTGCCAAAATGTTTGATATGGAATTGATAGTACTATATTTCTCATGAAATGTACCTTTATAATATATAATTTACTGAATTCCATCTGTTGTAACAACATACTTCGTAAACATTTATGGTCAAAGTGTTACTTTGAAGACTCTGTCATTGTCCTAAATTACTTATATTATATTATTATGAATCAGAGGAAGTAGGTCACAGATATTGATATTGATATTTTCTGTTCGATCATATTTTCCTACACATCGATATGGAAACCGCAAAGTTTTTCTCCACTAAGAGTATTGCCTCATATGGTTACTCTTTCATGATGTAATTTGACAAGTTGTTTTCGACATCTTTGTGCTTTTCTGCTAGGCAATGCCCTTACATATTTGAGGCTATTGCAGCTTTGGCTGAAATGGGGCTTTCTTCGAAGGAGTTCTCTTTACTATTTTCCCAAGTAAGTGCACACTTCTTTTGTTTAAGATCTTAAAAGGAAGCATGATCACTCAAGATGAATAGTTTAATTTCAGTAAAAACAGATAAATATCAGTTATGCTAGTTTTCTGTATGCTGATTGGTTGTCAAATTTCCTGCTTGCGGAGCTCTCTCTACCTATTAGCCGAGGTTGCTAGAAAAGTTGTCAGGTTATTGTTTGCTTTACTATACAAGCAAGAGCCGGCAGTTTATACAAGAAAGGTGTTCGATTTTTGTGTGGTGTCCGCATATTCCAACAATGTGCATTTGCAGTCTGTTAGTTCAGTAAGTTGTATCCTGTTCATGGGTTGCTCAAGGACATCTCTGAATTGCATACACTTACACTATTTACCTTCACACAATTGAACATAGTTATAGAGCCATAATAACACCAAAACGTACCCCCTTTTGTGGCATATCTTTTGTACATATTAGCACATATGCCCGTGCGTTGCAACGGGAGAAAAAATTGACGTGCCGACTAAAACGTCCACCAGCACGGCATGATAGCATTGGATGATGCCACCCGGCAGCTGCAGGGAGGCCACCAGCACTGCATGCTAGCATCCGACGATGCCACCCGGCAGTAGCAGGGTGACGCACGCCGAGGTATAAAAGAAATGTAGAAATGCCGAGCTAATTGGAACTTGTTTTTCTTTTTATGATGAAAAATTCAATACAAATATTTCAATGCGGAACAAACCCAAAAAATTGTCTTATTTGGTAACTTTATAAATTAACAAATAAGAAAGGAAAGTGTAAATATCTCCCGCGAAATTCTTGTTGAATTAGAATACTTTAACACGACTAAATAAGAGTAAAATAAGGATAAGTTTTTAAGAAGGATTACATTATCTATAAATACAGAATTCAGATAAATATACACACACATCCAGATATATTCTAGATCTTCTTTCTTGACGATATATTATATTTTCTATTTTCGAAAATTTAATAAAAAAAAATAAAAAAAAACCTAACATTTTCTATTAAGGTGTATCTATCCGTACCACACTATTTCTGAATAAAACCAACGATTTTCACTATTTGTGTAGCTCACAAATCAATGTATTTTGTTGTGAAATTTTATATACGTATAGTATGCATCCATGTGTCCATGTGGAGTTTTTTACATCATTTTTATGAAACTTTGAAATACGTTTTTAGATGGTTATACAACAATCGTTGCCCGAGCATCAAAACGTTGTACTCTAAATAATAATCAACATGTGTGGGACACACATTGCCGAAGGAAAAGCATTATTTATTCGCTGCATTAGTCCTTTTTTTAGTTTCTAGTTTACCATAATAGAGGTAATCGACGTCGGGACCATCCATCATGCACGCACGATCCTTCCGTCGTTGCCATCCTTCTTTTTAAGACGGCCATACAATTCCTTTTAATTGTTGATCTTTCCTTTAAATACACCCTCGTCAATATACGTCCAATTCTTGCCATGTGAATTTCCCTTCAAATCCATCCTTCCTTCCTAAGACAGCCACACAATTCGTTTTAATTGTTGATCCTTCCTTTAATACACCCCCACCAAGACAGCCCACACAATTCCTTTTAATTGTCGAAATGCATCCTTCTTTTAATGCCTCCAGGACAGCCCACAATTCCATTTCGCCAGTTCTTGTCTTGCTGATATTTCATATAACTTACGAAGTATATAAACTAGTAGGAGTCCCTCTAAACTAGCGAGGTGGGATAAATTAACGTCCAAATGTTAGCCCCAGTTGGTTGTAGCTATCGGGACAACAGGGAAGGTTGCGTGTTCGATTCCCACACAATCATTTACTTTTTGCTGCTTCACGTGTGGCCCACAAACCTACCTTACTGTGTTAAAAAGGCCCATGAAAACAAATCGTTTTTTATCGCTATATGTACAGGGTTGGTCGGCATATTTTCTTTGAGGAAACTCTGTTAACCAATAAGAGGACGCCATCTTTTGATTCCACACACGAGTATTGGCTAGCTGAGTTGGTTTGCGTGGGTGTGCACTTTCCAAGCCGCCTGGGTTCGAGTCCCGACTTTGACAATTTTCTTTTTGGACGCGTTGTGCGTCGCAACGACGTATGAAAACAAAAAACGGCGTACGAAATCCATTGATTGGACGAAAAAAAAGTGGATAAACAATCATCCTTTTAATATTAGGTATAGATAAGTTCTTAACAGTTGACATATATAAATATTTGAGCTGTGAGCACTGCATATACGGACTATGCAGAAACAAGGAACATGCAAGTCCTCAGTGTACAATTAAGTGTATTCAAATTTTCCAATTATTAGTTGCTAAAATTTATTTTAGTGGAAAACCTGGAATGATTATTATATGTATATCTGCAGGCACCAAATAGAGGAGGCAAGCCACCAGGTGATTTTTTAGACGCACAACGTTGGTGGAATGTAAGTGAAATACGCTGCACTCGTGTTACATATAAGGCAGGCTGCTGATGTTTCTAGAGGATTTTATACATATTTGAAACATTGCCATTTGAGGTATTTCACATTGCCACCAACAGTAAAGAAAGTATATATTGAGATGAGTTTATGTTGATAGCAGCTAAGCTTGCCCAGAATGCAGCATTACCGAAAAAGGCTTCCGCCCCGCTTTATATATAAAGCAACCATCATCAACAAGTCGGTACAAACGCACGCCACCACAACACACGCACACACCCAAGGCAAGATACAAAGGTGTTGATCGCAGCAACACCACCCCTAGCACTACAAGAGCAACCGGGGAACTCAACCGTGAACACGCCACCGCGAAGAGATGAAGCCGCATGCGACGAACCGTGGGCTCCAAGGCGGCGCCTTCAGGAAGGTTACGACACCGGAGCGCCGCCACCGCCCGATCCGAGGATCAGAGTTTCCCCTGGAGCACCACGACGGGCAATGAGAGCCGTGATGACGCCTTCAAGAAGGGAACGAGCTTCGCCGCCGCCGGTCCGTCCGAAGATAGAACAGGTTTTCACCCCGGCCAATACTCACCGCCACCGAACGCCACACCCCGGCTACCACGCCGCCCACACGGCCATGGTCACCGGGCAACACCGAGCACGGGCTCTGCCCATGAGCACCACGCTACCACCCCCAAGGCCGCCGCCCCGGCATCCAGGACCCTGACACCACCGCACCCGAGACCCGCCGCTACCCCAACCAGAGAGACGAGAGAAGGAGTCGCCTTTCGTACCCCTGGACGACCCCCAGCGCTGAGACCCAAAGGCCGGCCAAAACTGGCCTCCATCGACCCATCCTGCAGTACCGGGCGCGAGACGAGCTCGGTCCTGCTGCACCGGGCGCGAGACGAGCGTGGTCCTGCTGCATTGGGCGCGAGACGGGCTCGGTCCTGCTGCACCGGGCGCGAGACGAGCGCGGTCCTGCACGCCGGACGCGAGACGAGAGATGGACCGCAGCTGGGAGAGGCCCAGCTCCCCGGCGCACGTAGCACGCACATGACGAGAGGGTGAAGCAAGGGTCGATGCGGTCCGCCCGCAGACGAGCCGACGCCGGAGTAGAAACCGACCGTCGCCGCGGGCAAAGCCGCCGAGCCACCGTGTAGCCGCCGCGCCACCAGGAGGCCACCGCCCGTGCTGGGCCTCCACGCGCTACCGCCCACGGCCGGAGCAACAGCCACGCCCGGCCGCTGCCCCCACTCGGAGCAACTGCCACGCCGGACAGCTGCCCCCATCCCGCGTCGCCCGCCGAGCTCAAGGCGTCAGATCCGGCGGGCACGCACCTCCAGACCACCCCCACCAACGCCCACAGCCGAGAGGGCCGCCGCCGCTGGTCCACGCCGCCCGCAGCCCGCACCTGACAGATCTGGAGCCCCGAGCCGCCCTGGAGGACGCCCCAGCCCAGCCAGGCCTCACGGCCCCCAGCACCGCCGCACGCCTGCACCGCCGCCCCGCAGCCGCCGCAGCCCCGCCGCCCCGCCGCGCGTCGGGCGCCGCCGCCGTGCCCCACGCCACAGCACGGCGTCCTCGCCGAGCGGCCGCGCCCCGCGTCGCGACCCGCAACAGGAGGAGGAAGAGGAGTCCCCGCCGCCGCCAACGCCGGCCGGGCTTCGCCCGGCGGCGCCTCCGGGCGGCGGCGAGGGATGGGAGACCGGGGGGAGGTGACTGGAGAGGAGGCGGCTAGGGTTCGCCCGGCCTCTCGCGGGAGAGGCGTGGGGCGAACGAGCTGTTTTCCAGAATGCAGCATTTAATCTTGTATACCCTAAGTAACTACGTAGGTGATTCTATCTTGCGTTATATCTCCTTAGTAAGTTGATGATTGAAAGCCAAAGCACCACCACGCAGTATACATGCTAAATTTTACTAAATTGGAACACACCTTTGGTCTTCTTTCGACTCTGAAGAAATTGCCACAACTGCCACAACAATCTACACTTGCACTTCTGTTACGTTCCTTACCACCATTAATGCAAACTGATTAGTTGTGATCGAATGGGAAAAGTAAGGATACGGCATGATTTGGTTCCTGGAGATCAAGGTCAAACAGTACTTTTAAATCGGGAATTTAGTAAGTTACCAAAAGATACACATTATTCTTTCCGCAGCTACAGTTTACTATTGCAGTCCTGAGTTATATTGTTTGTTACTGGTTTCTCAGAAACTCTGTTTCTCTTCAGCAAATATATTATCATACTTCGTGTTATGGGTTGGCTCAAATAGTTATTGACTCTAATTATTGTTTTCTTAATAGCGGTATGTAGAGGCCCAGTGTTGCATTGCTTCACATGATTATAAAGGTATTACAATGGATTTTTTCCAGATTTCATTTGATGATTCTAGCATAAGATGTGCTTTGTTGATTTTTGTCGAACTGATCAAGGGATTGTTTTGTATGGTTACAAAGGATATTCAGTACTGGTTAAATGATTTGTTGTTAATAACATACCACCATGTAGCTCTGTCCTGTTGTCTAAATTTTGAACTGGACTTTGGTACTATACCATAGCTTGTCAACCAACCTTCCAAAACTCCAGTTTCGTTACTCTACAACAACAACAACAACAACAACAACAACAACAACAAAGCCTTTAGTCCCAAACAAGTTGGGGTAGGCTAGAGGTGAAACCCATAAGATCTCGCGACCAACTCATGGTTCTGGCACATGGATAGCAAGCTTCCACGCACCCCTGTCCATGGCTAGTTCTTTGGTGATGCTCCAATCCTTCAGATCTCTCTTTACGGACTCTTCCCATGTCAAGTTCGGTCTACCCCGGCCTCTTTTGACATTATCAGCATGCTTTAGCCGTCCGCTATGCACTGGGGCTTCTGGAGGCCTGCGCTGAATATGTCCAAACCATCTAAGACGATGTTGGACAAACTTCTCTTCATTTGGCGCTACCCCAACTCTATCTCGTATATCATCATTCCGGATTCGGTCCTTCCTTGTGTGGCCACACATCCATCTCAACATGCGCATCTCCGCCACACCTAACTGTTGCACATGTCGCCTTTTAGTCGGCCAACACTCAGCGCCATACAACATTGCGGGTCGAACCGCCGTCGTATAGAACTTGCCTTTTAGCTTTTGTGGCACCCTCTTGTCACAGAGAATGCCAGAAGCTTGGCGCCACTTCATCCATCCGGCTTTAATTCGATGGTTCACATCTTCATCAATATCCCCATCCTTCTGCAACATTGACCCCAAATATCGAAAGGTGTCCTTCTGAGGCACCACCTGCCCATCAAGGCTAACATCCTCCTCCTCGTGCCTAGTAGTACTAAAAGCGCACCTCATGTACTCGGTTTTAGTCCTACTAAGCCTAAAACCTTTTGATTCCAAGGTTTGCCTCCATAACTCCAACTTCCTGTTGACCCCGTCCGACTCTCATCGACTAGCACCACATCGTCCGCAATGAGCATACACCATGGGATATCTCCTTGTATATTCCTTGTGACCTCATCCATCACCAAGGCAAAAAGATAAGGGCTCAAAGCTGACCCTTGATGCAGTCCTATCTTAATCGGGAATTCATCAGTGTCGCCATCACTTGTTCGAACACTTGTCACGACATTATCGTACATGTCCTTGATGAGGGTAATGTACTTTGTTGGGACTTTGTGTTTTTCCAAGGCCCACCACATAACATTCCGCGGTATCTTATCATAGGCCTTCTCCAAGTCAATGAACACCATATGCAGGTCCTTCTTTTGCTCCCTATATCTCTCCATAAGTTGTCGTACCAAGAAAATGGCTTCCATGGTCGACCTCCCAGGCATGAAACCAAACTGATTTTTGGTCACGCTTGTCATTCTTCTTAAGCGGTGCTCAATGACTCTTTCCCATAGCTTCATTGTATGGCTCATCAATTTAATTCCACGGTAATTAGTACAACTCTGAACATCCCCCTTGTTCTTGAAGATTGGTACTAATATACTCCGTCTCCATTCTTCTGGCATCTTGTTTGCCCGAAAAATGAGGTTGAAAAGTTTGGTTAGCCATACTATCGCTATGTCCCCGAGGCCTCTCCACACCTCAATGGGGATACAATCAGGGCCCATCGCCTTGCCTCCTTTCATCCTCTTTAAAGCCTCCTTGACCTCCGACTCCTGGATTCGCCGCACAAAACGCCTGCTAGTATCATCAAAGGAGTCGTCCAGATCAATGGTAGAGCTCTCTCTCTCCCCATTGAACAGCTTGTCAAAGTACTCTCGCCATCTATGTTTAATCTCCTCGTTCTTCACCAGGAGTTGATCTGCTCCGTCCTTGATGCACTTGATTTGGTCAACATCCCTCGTCTTCCTCTCTCGGATCTTGGGCCATCTTATAGATGTCCCTTTCGCCTTCCTTCGTGTCTAACCGTTGGTAGAGGTCCTCATACGCCCGACCCCTTGCTTCACTCACAGCTCGCTTTGCGGCCTTCTTTGCCATCTTGTACTTCTCTATGTTGTCTGCACTCCTATCCAGATATAGGCGTCTGAAACACTCTTTCTTCTCCTTAATTGCCTTCTGGACATCATCGTTCCACCACCAGGTATCTTTAGCTTCTCTTCTACTTCCCCTGGACACTCCAAACTCCTCTGAGGCCACCTTATGAATGCAAGTCGTCATCTTCATCCACATGTTGTCTACATCACCTCCTTCCTCCCAAGGGCCCTCCTTAATGACCCTCTCCTTGAACGCCTGAGCTACCTCCCCCTTGAGCTTCCACCACTTCGTTCTAGCGACTTTGGCACGCTTGTCCTGCTGGACACGAATCCGAAAGCAGAGGTCAGCAACCACAAGCTTATGCTGAGGGACAACACTCTCTCCAGGTATCATCTTACAGTCTAGGCATGCACGCCTGTCTTCTCTTCTCGAGAGGATGAAATCAATCTGGCTAGAGTGTTGCCCACTACTGTAAGTCACTAGATGTGATTCTCTCTTTTTAAAAAGGGTGTTAGCTACGATCATGCCGTAGGCTAGCGCAAAGCTTAAGACATCTTCTCCTTCTTGATTCCTGATGCCATAGCCAAATCCCCCATGCACCCCTTCAAAACCCGTGTTAGATGTGCCCACGTGGCCATTGATGTCTCCTCCTACGAAGAGCCTCTCGCCAATCGGTACACTCCTAACCATGTCCTCCAGGCCTTCCCAGAACTCCCTCTTGGTGTTCTCATTGTGGCCTACTTGCGGGGCATACGCGCTGATAACATTGAGAACTAAGTCCCCAACTACCAGGATAATCCGGTCCCCACGTCTCTTGACGTCTACCACTCCATCCTTGAGGCTCTTGCTGATCAAGATGCCTACTCCATTTCTGTTTGCAACCGTCCCTATGTACCACAGCTTGAAGCCGGTACCCTCCACCTCCTTCGCCTTTTGTCCCCTCCATTTGGTCTCTTGGACGCAAAGGATATCAACGCCTCTCCTCACCGCTGTATCAACTACCTCCCGAAGCTTACCTGTCAGAGACCCTACGTTCCAGCTACCTAAGCGAATCCTCCTAGGCTCGGCTAGCTTCCTTACCCTTCGCACTCGTCGAGTCAAATGCGAAGACCCTTGCTCAATTTCCACTACACCCGGGCGCCGATGTAGCGCGCCACTAAGGATGCGACGACCCGATCCTCGCTCACTTGCCACCGTATCTAGATCACGATACGGCACGCCACCTGGGGGGTGGCGGCCCGGCCCTTGCCCATTTTCCACCACACCCGGGTTCCGATGTGGCGCGTCGCTGAGAGGGTTACGCCCCAACGAAAATCTTTTGGGTTTCATCTCCATAAGAGTGGCTGAGTTTTGACGTTGGCTCGCCAAGCCTATCACAACCCTCCTCCTTTACCCGGGCTTGGGACCGGCTATGTTGAGACAACATAGGCGGAGTTAATTTTGCAGCATAATTTTGCAGCTTTTAACAACAGCACTGGAACGTTCTTCATCATAATAAATAAGCTTACTATTGTTTTTCTTTTATAGGTGGCCTTGATATATACCTGGAACTAATGCAACGATTTCCCAATAATGTGCACATCTTGCTGGAAATTGCGAAGGTTTATGTCTTTCTTCAAGTTTCGCATTGTTGTGCTTCTGTATATGTTTTATATTAAAGTACACCAATCAAGTTATTGTCACTCATGCAATGCCTCTTTGTAATGCATTTCTTGATTTCTTCAAGTTTGATGCTCCTATGTCCTTAGTTATGTAAAGATCTTCTGACGTCATAGTTCACCATCACATTTTTATGTGTGTGAATTTAAGTACCTTTTTCATCTGTCAATTCTGAATTTTGCGCTTCTTATTTCAAGGTTGAAACCATCATAGGCAAAAATGAAGAAGCAATCATGAATTTTGAAAAGGTAAACGAACAAGTATAGGCTTGGAGTTTCCTTCTATGGTAATATATGTCTGTAAAACGGTTGGTACTTTGCAGGCTCGGTTAATTGATCCAAACATCATGACATATATGGATGAGTACGCAATTCTCTTGAAATTAAAATCGGACTATACTAAGCTAAACAAATTGGTACATGATATGCTGCATATTGATCCTGCAAGACCAGAAACATGTATTGCTCTTGCAGCATTTTGGGAAAGAAAAGATGAAAGAAAAGCTCTGACATATGCTGAAAAGGTATGTACCTTTTATAGATATGCTTTTTGGAAGCGGATCATCCATGTAATGTTCCTTGCATTGCTTTACATTTTGCAGAGCCTCCGAGTTGACGATAGGCATATAACCGGCTATATTATGAAGGTAATACCACAAAACGTTATTGGCCATACAACATAATTGTTTTTTTGTACCAGTGTCTACTTGCATTGTCATATTGTGGAAATGTATTGCAATGAAGTATACAAGCATGGTTGGTGGGTTTACAACAAGCCTGTTGCAGTTGTTGGCTTAGTTACTTCAAAATTCGTATTTGGTTGGATTCAATTTTTCATACTTTGTTATCCAGGCAGCAGGCTTACTGTTTGCTTATTTTCTTTAAGGGCAATCTCCATCTTTCATTGAATCGACCAGATCTGGCAGTAACAGATTTCAGGGGAGCTCAAGAACTAAGGGCTGATCTTCGCTCTTATCAAGGTTGTTGCACATAGATACTTCTGGTTGCTTATTTAAAGCCTACAGGCAGCCTAATATAGATGTTATTCTCAGGTTTGGTGCGTGCTTATCTAGCACTTTCTAAATGCAAAGATGCACTGTTCACTGCACGTGAAGCAATGAAGGTTATGCATCAGTCTGCAAAAGCTCTGAAGCTAGTTGGTGACGTGCATGCCATCAGTTCCAGTGGGAGAGAGAAGGTAAAGCCATTTTTTTTTCTTATGATTTCGTTTTGTTTTCTTTTCTTGTGACCGCACCCTTTGGCAAGTAACTCAATGTTGTTCAATTATTTCCCAGGCAAGAAAGTTCTACGAATCTGCTATTCGTCTCGAACCTGGATTTCTCGGAGCAGCATTGGCATTGGCTGATTTGCATGTTGCTGAAGGACGGAATAAGGAGGCAGTTTTGTTGCTTGAAAGATATCTAAGACAATGGGCCGATGATTCTCTACATATCAAGTTGGCCCAAGTATTTGCAGCAACAAGTCTGCTTTCTGATGCACTCTCCCACTATCAATCTGCACTAAGGTCCGTACACTTTCTCTTGGAGTTGAAACTACGAAATAGCAACCCTAAGTTCTAGGAAGGCTTCATGCTGGATCATGTATTTCCCCACCCTCTCAATCCTACCCATTTACCGTCCGGTGCATTTATCTTTGCTTATTGCCTTTCCCCCTCACCAATGGGTCAATTACTACCTTGAACAAGGCCAATTGGCACCTGGAAGGTTGTAAGCGATTAAACTTGCTTGATTAAATTAAATGTAGGTAAACTGAAAGATTACTACGTCCGAGATATGTTCTTTTTGGAATATTCTTCTTCTGTCCTTTTAGAATACTTTGACGCTGACCGTAATTAATTATGGTGATTAGTTAAGGCTGGGACTTGTGCCATATAGATTGTTTCTGTAGACATTTGCCATATCTAACAACTCCGTTAATATCTATCCATCTTGCCATGGAAGGCTGATCCAGCAAGTCGGCTACTTAAAAGCTACCCGAGATGGTCTCTTACTCTCTTAGCTGTTACTTTCCAAACACACGTACATTAGTTGAGTTTAGTTGTTTGCTAGTGCATCTTAACTGATCTAGAGATAGAAACGTCGCTCCTTGTAGGCTGCGGTGAAGCTCTGTTAGGTGTCTACTGAATTATGGGAGGCAACCGGCCTATTTTGGTCTCAAAAACCTTTCTCAACAGCCAAGACATGCCTATTGTTTTACCTTTTTTAGCCTTGCGTACTAGTTCATGGAAAAAACAACTCTCTTTTGCAGGATAAACCCGCACAATGAAGCAGCTGTTACTTTCCAAACACACGTACATTAGTTGAGTTTAGTTGTTTGCTAGTGCATCTTAACTGATCTAGAGATAGAAACGTCGCTCCTTGTAGGCTGCGGTGAAGCTCTGTTAGGTGTCTACTGAATTATGGGAGGCAACCGGCCTATTTTGGTCTCAAAAACCTTTCTCAACAGCCAAGACATGCCTATTGTTTTACCTTTTTTAGCCTTGCGTACTAGTTCATGGAAAAAACAACTCTCTTTTGCAGGATAAACCCGCACAATGAAGCAGCTGTTACTTTCCAAACACACGTACATTAGTTGAGTTTAGTTGTTTGCTAGTGCATCTTAACTGATCTAGAGATAGAAACGTCGCTCCTTGTAGGCTGCGGTGAAGCTCTGTTAGGTGTCTACTGAATTATGGGAGGCAACCGGCCTATTTTGGTCTCAAAAACCTTTCTCAACAGCCAAGACATGCCTATTGTTTTACCTTTTTTAGCCTTGCGTACTAGTTCATGGAAAAAACAACTCTCTTTTGCAGGATAAACCCGCACAATGAAGCAGCCAAGAAAGGATTGGAGCGCTTGGAGAAGCAAATGAAGGTGTGATCTCCTAACATTCAGTGGCTCCTGTCATGTTTTGGGTTCCCTCTTAGCCTTGCTCCACGGTAAGGTAAGAAACGCTGACTGATCCGATTCCCCTGTGCAGGGAGTAGACCCGGATGCGCCTGAAGATGAGGACGAGAACGAAGGTGACGACGTCGATGGTGACCAGGATGACGCCGAGCTGCTGTAGGAACTGTGGATTCGAAACGACGTCACATATATGTATACTGGAGTTACCACGAATTCCGAAGCTGTCGCTGACGGAAGGGGGCTTGCTGTGTGGGTGGGGTGGGTGGGGGGGGGGGGGGTACTTGGTAGGGTGGTGGCGCGACACTTCTGTGCCGATGATTTGATTGCAGGAGTGGGAATGTCGTGCCACTGCCACGGGGTTACTCTTATGTACGTAACTGGGTAGGATAGGAGGGTGTGAGAACTTTGTTGTTATGTGCATGGAACCCCCGTGGGTGCTTGTTAACGCTGCTTCTAAAAGTAAATCATTTGAATGATCACTGAGCTGTTCTTCATGTTTACGCTTACCAGCGTTTCCGTAAAAACAAGATTGCCGTCCTAGAGGACAATGGTTTGGAATTTTTTTCCCCGCAACGAAAATGCTATCTAACCTTCAAAATCACTTTACCAATGTTACATTTGGTCGAGTTTGAGCATCTTTGTTGCAAGATTTCACCCCAAATGATGACAGCACCGAAGGGTTTCTTCTTAACGGTGCCCCTTTCTCCTCCAGGCATGCCTACCCATTGCTTACGCAGGAGCATGGTGATTATGCACGCAGTCACCTGATTTGGAGGCTTGGAGCTGCAAGGTGCCAATCAAGGTCCAAATCATCGGTTGCTGCTTTTCAAAAACCATCTCAACTCCAGGTGCAACCTCTTGAAAAATATATTTTTTATCCCGAACAATCACTGTCCAAGATGTGACGCACCTTGCATGGACGCTCTACATATTCCATTCAGTGTCTGACCGTTGTGCATGTTTGGGACGAATTGTAACTCATGACTCCCACCTCTATCGACCTTATTTGGGATGTCCATCATCGGCTAGCCTTGACAATGACATTCGACCTTCTGTTGCCCTCGCATAATTATGAGATCCACGAATATTTTCGTCTTCCACAATGAAGACCACACCGCGAGGGTCACTATTGGAAACTAATGACTTCACTCTTTGGACATTTAGATTTAAGAACTCCTCTAGGGAGGTTGCCGCCTTGTCCTGGCATCAATACCTTTCTTTGCGCTCTAGGGCTCTCTTCTAAAACTTTGTCTCATCGTCACCTTTGAGTACTGCATTCTGGTGAGGATCCATGTGGCTATTAAAAAAAGGACTTATCCTTGATTGTTTTATAATAAAATGAAAAAACGTTTTTTCATGCATGCGTTAGTGGACCTTTTTCCATGCATGGTTGCATGTTGAGGTGTGCCTTTTCCGTACATAATTGTATGATGAGGGAACATGCTTGTATTTGTTAAGATATCCTACCTCCCGTCACAAAACTATGGATCATTGCGCGATACTCTTCAGAAAATCCTTTCATTCTGAGAGTCTGTTGAAGAAAAGACCACTTGACTTTGTCATAGGCCTTT
Organism: Elymus sibiricus; assembly: GCA_039707655.1. NCBI lineage: Eukaryota > Viridiplantae > Streptophyta > Magnoliopsida > Poales > Poaceae > Elymus > Elymus sibiricus. The sequence continues at coordinate 100,574,544 of CM077663.1, forward strand.
TCAAAGTCAATGATGACGTTGGCAACTATTTCCAACCGAAGAAAGGATTGCGACAAGGTGACACAATATCGCCCATGCTATTCAATATAGCGGCGGATATGTTAGCAGTCATGATTGAGCGCGCCAAGGTTGATGGACAAATAGACGGGGTAGTAAATCACTTAGTTGATGGTGGCCTATCTATACTTCAATATGCCGATGATACGATTCTTTTCATGGATCATGACCTCGAGAAAGCAAGAAATTTGAAATTAATTTTGTCAGCTTTCGAGCAACTCTCAGGTCTTAAGATCAATTTCCACACGAGTGAATTGTTTTGTTTTGGCGAGGCTCAAGGCGAGGCCCACCTATACGCTGACATGTTCGGATGCGGGTTGGGCGAGTTTCCAATCACTTATTTGGGGATACCGATACATTATCGGAGACTCACAAATGCTGAATGGAAACACGTCGAGGAGAGACTTCAAACAAGATTAAGTAGTTAGAAAGGTAAACTACTATCTCTGGGTGGAAGGTTGGTCCTCATAAATTCAGTACTAAGCAATATGGTACTATATATGATTTCCTTCTTCCAGTTGCCGAAAGGAGTACTACATAGATTGGATTACTTCCGATCGAGATTCTTTTGGCAAGGAGATAGTGAGAGAAAGAAATATCGGCTGGCCAAATGGAGTGTGGTTTGCCGTCCCAAGGACCAGGGCGGGTTGGGCATTCATGACCTTGAGGTCAAGAATAGAGCCCTCCTCGGCAAATGGTTGTTTAAGCTATTGACGGAAGATGGTGTATGGCAAACCCTCCTAAGGAGAAAATATGTGGGTTCAAAGGCGGTATCCCAAGTATACTGGAAGCCTGGGGACTCGCATTTTTGGGCAGGACTAATGGCAACGAAGAAATATTTCTTCCGCTATGGTTCCTTCTCGATTAAGGATGGCTCGGAAATTAGATTCTGGGAGGATAAGTGGCTAGGCAACGCTACACTCCGAGAACAATATCCAGCTTTATACAATATTGTGCGTCACAAGGGTGATACTATCGCCAAGGTTTTGGAATCATTTCCGCCAAACGTGACGTTCAGAAGGGATCTAATTGGACCGAGACTCCAGTCGTGGAACATACTGCTCCAGCGGTTAACCACGGTACAGTTGTCACAAGGGTCCGATGTATTCCGTCGGAACCTACATGGGAATTGGAAATTCTCAGTAGAGTCTATGCATAGAGCTTTGATCCAGTCTGATGTGCTAGTGGATAATAATAAGAAGATCTGGAAGATGAGGATACCTCTTAAGAATAAAATCTTTGCATGGCATCTTCGTCGTGGAGTCATTCTTACTAAAGATAACCTTATTAAGAGAAATTGGCATGGAAGTACGCAATGTGTCTTTTGTCGGCATGATGAGACAATTAAACATTTGTTCTTCCAATGCAAATTGGCTCGTTCTATATGGTCAGTCATCCAAATAGCTTCTGGCTTGTATCCTCCTTGTAGCGTTGCTAATATATTTGGCAACTGGTTACATGGGATTGATCACAAGTTTAGAATTCTTCTTAGGGTGGGAGGGCTTGCCGTGATTTGGTCGCTGTGGCTATGTAGAAATGATAAGGTTTTTAACGATAAAAGTACTTCTCTTATGCAGGTTATCTACAGATGTACCGGGACGCTTCGTTTATGGTCCTCTCTACAACAAGTGGAGAATCGAGACCTATTTATGGAGGTGTGTACACGATTGGAGGCTTCGGCGAGGGATACTTTTACCCAACATGGGTGGCAGCATGATCTTAGGATTGGGCCACCTATGGCTTAGGCGTTATACAGATTCTTCACGTTTCTTTGTATTTCGCCTTCTTCTTTCTTTTTAACTTGGTGAGAGAACTTTATTGGCTGTGTGCATTTTAGTTATGCAGAGGCCGGGTGTGCTTAAACCTTTTAAGTAATAAGGTGCCCCTTTTCGAAAAATTTGTTAAGATATAAATAAGTAATGAGGATCGACTATTTAGGTATTTTGAATTACTCGAGAGTTCGAGACCATCAAACGACCGCTATCGCCGTCAGGATAAGCCACATACGCGTCATTGTAGCTGCTCCCCTAACGAAGCCGGTTTGACCTTGTCACTGACTCGTGGAGTGATATCTTTGAGCGTTGTTCAATATGTGATGCTTTAGTAGAAGTTATGAAGTTTTCACGATCAAGTATACCCGATATTAGTTTTGCAGACAGATTTACCTACCAATCAATATATAACTGAAACATTTTTCTGACGGAGGTAGCATTTTCGAAAAGGGGCGCTTTATTACTTAAAAGATTTAAGCATTACACCCGGCCTCTGCATAACTAAGATGTACACAGCCAAACAAGGTCATGTGACAAAAAATAAAAATAAAAATAAAAAGGCGAAATACAAAAAACATGTAGAGTCTGTATAACGCCTAAAGCGGAGGGGCACCAATCCTAAGATCATGCTACCACCCATGTTGGGTAAAAGTATCCCTCGCCGTAGCCTCCAATTGTGTACACTCCTCCGTAAACAGGTCTCGATTCTCCACACGTTGTAGAGAGGACCATAAACGAAGAATCCCGGTACATCTGTAGATAACCTGCAACAGAGAAGTACTTTTATCGTTAAAAACCTTATCATTTCTACATAGCCAAAGCGACCATATAACGGCAAGCGCTCCCACCCTTAGTAGAATTCTGAACTTGTAATCAATTCCATGTAACCAGTTGCCAAATACATTAGCAACACTACATGGAGGATACAAGCCAGAAGCTATTTGGATGATTGACCATATAGAACGAGCCAATTTGCATTGGAAGAATAAATGTTTTATTGTCTCATCATGGTGACAAAAGACACATTGCGGATTTCCAAGCCAATTCCTCTTAATAAGGTTATCTTTAGTAAGAATGACTCCGCGACGAAGATACCATGCAAAAAAATTATTCTTAAGGGGTATCTTCATCTTCCAGATCTTCTTGTTATTATCAACTGGCACCTCAAACTGGATTAACGCTCTATACATAGAGAATTGTCCATTCCCATGGAGGTTCCATCAGAATACATCAGACCCATGTGACAATTGCACCGTGGACAACCGCTGGAGCAGAATATTCCACGATTGAAGTCTGGGTCCAATTAAATCTCTTCTGAACGTCACATTTGGCGGAAACAATTCCATTACCATGGCGATGGTATCACCCTTGTGACGCACAATGTTGCATAGAGCCGGATATTGTTCCCGGAGTGTGGCATTTCCTAGCCACTTGTCCTCCCAGAATCTAATTTCCGAGCCATCCTTAATCGAGAAGGATCCATAGCAGAAGAAATATTTCTTCGTAGCCATTAGACCCGCCCAAAAGTGGGAATCCCCAGGCTTCCAGTATACTTGGGATATCGCCTTGGAACCGACATATTTCCTCCTCAGGAGGGTTTGCCATACACCATCTTCCGTTAGTAATTTAAACAACCATTTGCCGAGGAGGGCCCTATTCTTAACCTCAAGGTCATGAATGCCCAACCCGCCTTGGTCTTTGGGACGGCAAACCACACTCCATTTAGCCAGTCGATATTTCTTTCTCTCACTATCTCCTTGCCAAAAGAATCTTGATCGGAAGTAGTCCAATCTATGTAAAACTCCTTTCGGCAATTGGAAGAAGGAAATCATATACATTACCATATTACTTAGTACTGAATTTATGAGGACCAATCTTCCACCCAGAGACAACAATTTACCTTTTCAACTGCTAAGTCTTTTTTGCAGTCTCTCCTCAACGTGTTTCCATTCAGCATTTGTGAGTCTCCGATAATGTATCGGTATCCCCAAATATGTGATCGGAAACTGGCCCAACCCGCATCCGAACAGTTCAGCGTACAGGTGGGCCTCGTCTTGAGCCTCGCCAAAGCAAAACAATTCAATTTTATGAAAATTGATCTTAAGACCCGAGAGTTGCTCGAATGCTGATAAAATCAGTTTTAAATTTCTCGCTTTCTCAAGGTCATGATCCATGAAGAGAATCGTATCGTCGGCATATTGAAGTATAGAGATACCACCATCAACTAGATGATTTACTACCCCATTAATTTGGCCGTCAACTTTGGCACGCTCAATCATGACCGCTAGCATATCCGCCACTATATTGAATAGCATGGGCGATATCGAGTCACCTTGTTGCAATCCCTTCTTCGTTTAGAAATAGTGTCCAACATCATCATTGACCTTAATGGCAACACTACCTCCTGAAACGAAGCTATGGATCATAGCGCGCCACTCTGCAGAAAATCCTTTCATTCTGAGGGTCTGTTGAAGAAAAGGCCACTTGACTTTGTCATAAGCCTTTTCAAAGTCTATTTTGAGTACCACTCCATTCATCTTTTTTCGGTGTAATTCATGGACTGTTTCATGAAGGATAACAACTCCATCAAGGATATGTCTGCCTTGCGTAAAAGCTGTCTGTGAAGGCCGAACCACATGTTCAGCAACCGAATTTAGCTTAATAGTCACAACCTTCGTGAATATTTTAAAACTAACATTAAGGAGACAAATAGGTCTATATTGTTGTATCCTTTCAGCCTCATTAACCTTAGGTAATAAAATAATCTCACCGAAGTTTAAGCGAAACAATTCTAGTTGGCCAGCATGTAGGTCGATAAACAAAAGTAGAAGATCCGATTTGATGACTTCCCAGAAGTTCTGATAGAACTCAGCGGGAAAACCATCCAGCCCTGGGGCTTTGTTATGCTCCATTAGGAAAACCGCCTTTCTAACTTCCTCCTCGGAGTATGGGGCTGTTAGAAGGCAGTTTTCCTCATCAGAGACCTGGGGGATGTCATCTGTCCGGGACTCATCCATCGAGAAGTTTCCTTCCTCTGGGGCTCCGAACAGATTTTTATAATAATTGGTGATATAAGATTTAAGTTGCTCATGCCCCTCAACCACGCCCTCATCCTGTTGTAGGGAATGAATAATTTTCTTCCGGTGTCTGCCATTGGCGACTCCATGGAAATATCTAGTATTCGAATCACCTTTGAGGATAAATTGAGAGTTAGAATGTTGGTACCATTTGAGTTCCTCTTCACGCAGCATGTTAGCTATCTGTGCATTCGAATGATTCTTGATCTCGATTTCATGCTCAGATAGATGTCTAACCTCTGCCAAAGCTTCTAATTCATCAATAATAGATGAAAGCCGGAGCTTCTCTTTTTTGAGGATACCTGTCGTGTGCCTGGCCCAACCACCAAGGAACTTACGTAGTGCACGCATTTTGTTGTTCCATTTGTGTATTGGGGTAAGCCCAGCAGCCGGTTTATCCCACACCTCCTTGACCATTTCATGGAATCCATCCCGATGCAACCAACCCAGTTCGAACTTGAACTTGCGTCGGTGTTGTGGTCGGGGCAATCCGGTGGTTAAGAGGATGGGTGCATGGTCTGAGATGGCCTCTATACGAGGTAGAGCGTGAACAGAAACCATCGGAAAATTGGATTCCCAGTCGGTATCCATTAAAACACGATCTAGTTTCTCATATGTTGGCTCCGGAAGACTGTTCGCCCATGTGAACTGTCTTCCAATCATGGAAACCTCTCGCAAATCTAGACTGTCTATGACAGCACTGAAAAGGAAAGGCCAATGATTATCAAACCTACCTCGGCTTTTCTCATTTGGAAATCGTAGCAAATTAAAATCCCCACCAATAAGAAGAGGGTAGGGATTATCTTTCACCAGATTAACCAGTTCTTGGAGAAAATCAGCCTTGAGATCCTCCTGGGCTGCCCCATACACGGCGACGAGGGTCCATGTAAAGTTGTCAGCTTTGTTTCGGATATGGAGTTTAATATGAAACTCCCCTTCCGAACTAGCCAGAACATCCATAGTCCCTGTGTTAACGCGAAGTAAAATGCCCCCAGAACAACCTCAAGGTGGCCGTGAGATCCAATTATAGTCTATCCCCCCAGAAAGACGGTTAAGCAGACTTATTGAGAAATCACGTCTCCCCGTTTCAGATAAAGCCAAAAATTCTAAATTGTACTCCCTATTACATTCCGCAATGAATAGATGTTTAGCCAAGTCACGAAGACCTCTGCTGTTAAAGAACATGCCATTCATGAGGAAACAATGGGAGATTTGGAATTTTTCGCCCTCTTAGAGGGTTTACGACCTTTTTTCAGACGGTTGGATTTGGATTTACGACCGGAAGCTGTAAGCTCAATCAATGAACTAAGCTCGGGTTCCTCCAAGCCCACGTCTGAAATCTCCCCTACTACATGAGCGAGTAGCTGACCATCTGATGTGGCATGCAGCTCCTCCTCATCTAGATGTGAGATAAAAGATTTGCTAGAAACTCATGGAGTATCCTTTAAACGGTCATATTCCAAATGTCTCAAAGCGTTTGTGGAAACAGAAATATCATTCTCATTAGGTGCAAGAACATCCGCAGGAGGAGAGGATGAGGGTGTTGTAGCAGCCCCCTCCCCGACAGTCGTGACCACTGGTAAAGATAGCATGTCTGGATGCGGGACCACGGAAGAAGTATGCATGGGTGAGGCGTACATGTCCGGCTTCAGCTGGTACTGAGGAGCAGCCACGGACACGTCCGATTCTGACCGAGACCGGAGAGCAGCCATGTGTGCAGCGCTGCATGGATGTACACCGGAGGCCAGCCCTTCGTTTCCCGCCACACCTGATGCATGCATGCACTGCTCCAACTGAGCTACGTGCTGGCCATTCGCTAGATGCATGCACTCGCTTGTCGTTGGATGCATGCATGGCTCCAACTGAGACGCATAATGCCCGCTCTTGAAAGGAGCTACAAGGCGCCCCTCTGAACCTCCGGCTGTCTGAACCGGCTTGGGCGGCGAGGCGGGCGGCAAGTCCGGGTGTCACGCCAAGCCGCCGGTGGTCTGCACCAACTGGATGGCAGCGGGCGACGTTGCTGTCCGAGAAGGCGACGATGGCTGCGATGCAACCAGAGTGTGGCATAGAAGGCGAGGACGACTCCTGTCGGTGAACCCGTGGGGATGTTTCGAGACATCCACGTAATGTGGAGTTGACTCGATGATCCGCAGCAAGCTCCATGCCTCTCGGCATCTGTGGCGAAGAGTTAAATGGGGTGACCGCTAAGATCGATGAACCACCTCCCTTCACACCTCCAGAGCCCACACTCGTCAGTACACGTCGTTGCACTTGAATCACGTTAGTTAGTCGCCGGAGCCGAACCAGAAGCCGGATGGTTGGATAGGCTCTCGGTGCGCTCCGAGGTGTCCATCTCATCATCCTTCTCCTTGGCGCCGCTCTCACCGTCAGCGTCATCACCCTTGCGTCTCCAAATGAACGGAACAAAGTCAGGGTCCGGAATGTATCCAGTCGGCTCCTTTCTGAACGTGAAAGCGTATCCCTTGAGCTTAACCACCACATCTGTTGTAACAAAATGCCCAACATCATCTTTGTCCTTAGACAAAATCTGAGAGTTGGTCATAGCCACGAGAATACGGACTACACCATGACGTCACAGGCTAATGAGATCCACATCTAAGGTCTTGCCCATCAAGGTACCAACGACCCATAGCCCCCAAAAATGACGCACCGTATGAGGAACACCCTCGACATGGAGCCAAATCTGCTGAAGCTCGAGCTTATGTGGGACCTCCTGGGACCTCCATGCGGTGACAGTCATCTGGGAATTAACCGACGGGATGTTCATCTGAATTCCATCAACCCTGTCTAAATCCACAAAAGACGGAAAGCTAAAAAGGTATGCATCAGAACCGTGTTGAATAGCCTCCCACTTCCACTGATCAAGTACTGGGCATCTCCTGGAAATCTGACTCTCGACAACGCTAGCCGGTACCATCAACCCACTCACCTGAACACGGGCGATCGGTGTCTGTGTCGGCGCCAAATGATCCTTCACCACACTATCTGGCAGCTGGGCAAAGTAAGTTTCCTCGGCACCAGCTCCCGAGACAAAAGCATTGGGCTTTGGGAGTTTCAGAACCGGGCACCGCAACGTTGAATGAGCGATTTTGTCACAAATATAACAATAATGCTGCACCGTGCAATGCTTCGCAGTATGCGTATCCACCGCACACTTCCAGCATTGGACCCCTTTTTTAACCTTACCCTTGGGCACTGTAGGATCCACCTGCACATCAGACACGGAAGCTCCAATAGGCGGGACATCGACAACCATAGGCCCCTGTGGCTGCACAAACTGATGATATGACTGCACATGTTGCTGCTGTATCGGATGATGCAGTAAATTTTGCTGAACCTGCATGTGCTGAGGGGGTGGATGATAACCATGTTGAAAAGCTCCCCCAACAAGTTGTTGTTGTTGTTGTTGTTGCAGCTTCTTCTTCTTTTTGCGTTTCTGGACCGGATGTGCTGCAATCCCTCCGGGATGGAACTGCGGAGGGACGGACATCCCGGCCGGCGGAGCCCCATACATAGAAGTTGGCCCACCGGCGACGGCCGGACCGTACGGCAAGGCGTAGTGCCCAGCCTGGCCATAGCTCGGGGGCTGGTTCACACCGTAGCTGTAGACTCGCACCAATCCTCGTTGATGAAGAGGCTGTCCGGAGAAGCCTGGCACCTGAGCCGGAGGGCGCGAGGGAGTGGACGTCACCCCCACGACCGGAGGTAGCATTGGCTTGATAATGTGTTTAGGGTGTGTCTAAGGCACATCTAGATGTGATATAGTTGTTGCACATCTAAATGACTAAATCAAACATAAAAGGAAAAAGAAAAAAGAAAAAGAAAATACTCACACGAATTTTCACGTAAGATCAATGATATGTCTACTCCTAAAGGGGGAGTTGGTAGCCTGGTACGCGGGTCTTTTTTAGTTCCACCTCACACTTTCGTCCATTTTTTCTTCTTCTGGTTTTTATCCGTCCTTCCTCCCATCATCATATAATTAGTAATGTATTTATGTGAAAGGATCAATCAAGATTAATTTCTAATGAATCTTTAAAAACCAAATCTGAATTAATTAACCTTACCATAAGTTGCTTAATCACATTAATTAATATTTCCATACATCATAAAATCTCTACTTCTAAAGGGAGAGTTGGTAAGCTGGTACCCACGGTTTTATTTCGCCTCACCTCCCACCACCCCCCTTCACGCTGGTTTTCTTTCCTCCCATCACACATTGGGTTTTTTCCTCCACCTTCCACACTCGTTTTTTCTCCATCGATCTGGTTTTTTCTCTAAATCGTTCGGCTTGAGACTCTATCCTCTCACCCACTACTAGTAGAACGCTCGTACGTTGCTACGGGCCTAGCGCAAGTAGATGAATCAGTTAACAAATGCATCATTTTCTACCACGGGCTTTATCTCGTGCCACCTAAATTTTGTCCTAATATTTTATTGCTAGTATATAAATTCCAAAACAAAAAGGTTGGAAACAACTATCCCAACTACAAACTAAGAGGATCAAATAAAATCAAAAGTTCACCCATTGAGATCTTATTCTATGTTCAGGTTAATTTATATATAGAAATATTTTTTAACACTTATATATAGAAGGGCGTTGCTAATTCGCGCTCACGCGGCGCGCTCGCTTTCCGTCCAGCCTTATGTTCCAGATTGAAGCGGCTCCATGTGTTTTCCTTTTCCTTTCTTTCCTTTTTTCAGTCTGCATGCAAACCGTGAACACAAGAGTCCCAGAGCGAACCAACCTGTGGTTGGATGGTTAGAGGGACTGTGGTATTCCCAGCCCACCAGGGTTCAAATCCTGGTGCTCGCATTTATTCCTGGATTTATTTCAGGATTTCCGGCGAAGCGCATTCAGTGGGAGGAGACGTTCCCGTCGACAACGAGGTGCCTACGATGACTTCGTAAATTTCAAGATGATATGCCGGCTCAGTCTCTCGGAGGTGCTCATAGGGGTAAGGTGTGCGTGTGTGCGTTCATAGGGGTGAGTGTATGCGCGTGTATATGAACGCTTGCGTCTGTACTGTGTTCAAAAAAAAAAGTAAGAGTCCCAGAAAACAAAAACACGATGCATGCATCCACCCACCCCTTAAAGTCAGGGGGCTAGAGATATTAGAGGGAACAGGGATTTATTAGGCTACTTCCAATGCATTGATGCTAAGATGAGGTGCTAAGCACATTTAAACGTTTAGCAACCAAAGCCCCCAATGCATAGGTGCTTAACTTGTTGTAGCTAAGCATACTTCATTTAATGGTTTAGCTACTAAAGTTCTTCATGCATTGGTGGGCTTTCTCTCATTTAAGTATTTTGCCTAGGTTCATGCGCTTGGAACCGTTTCTTTCTGGGGTCACCACACACATCTCTCTCCTCTTAAATACTTTGCCACATCAGATTTTTTGCCTATATGGCAGCCTTAGCACCCATACAAGGTGGAGCATTGGGAGGGGCCTTAGAGGAAAGGCCTCGGGCCCGCGCTCGCTCGTGAAGGAGTAAATCCGTATATAGAAGCATTGATCACGTGTCTTAATGCCTATCCTCCCTACCTCCTATCATTGTTGATGTGAGCCCCATATATTACCCCCTCCTTAGCCATGAATGTTGTGTTTCCTAGCCACCTCGAACGCTTGCGCCACCAAATTGTTGTCCTCCTTACTGCTCACGCGATTTTTTAATACGTACCCATTTGCTTTTAAAATCTTGAGATTTGTACCTGTAGGCAATGATGTAAAGCAATCATGTTCATTCTAAAGCATACAATTTTAGCAAATTGTAAGTATATCAATGTGATGTAGAATATGATGTCGGTGTTAAAAAATGGAAGGAACTAAATAGGAATAAGTAATAGGAATTCATAAGATGTGATTCATGTTGTTTTGATCTGATAGGCTAACTCTCCTGAAACGAACCTTGCTTCATTGGCGGTGCTACGGCAGGGCCGATCGGGCCGTGGCCCGCCCAGGATTGGAGAGAAAAATAAACGTAGCCCAGCCCAGAACTGCTGGCATAAATCAATATAGCACACACATTAGGTCGATTGGGTCGTCGCAATGCACAACTGAGAAATGGACCGTCAGTTGATCTACAAAAAGGCAATAGAGTAAGTGTCCTGATGTTATATTAAAACTAACGTTCATTTATTTGTATGGCAAACGAAACATATGCACAGAACCAAAAACTACAATAAACAGCTAGCTATGCTCAGAAGCTTGTGACTGTACATACATATGTATTATTTATCCAAAAGTCCATGATGTTAAGAAATATGTTATACTCCCATCGTTTCTAAATAAAAGTCGTTTTTAGAAATTCCACTACGGAGTACATACGGAACAAAATGAGTGAATCTACACTCTAAAGTATGTCTACATCCATCCATATGTAGTCCGTAGTGGAATCTCTAAAAAAGACTTATATTTAGGAACGGAGGGAGTATTGCGACAGTTCCCACATCAAATCTATGGCGCATATGTTACCACATATTGTTGAGGTACAAAATTAAAACTCCTTTATCATGCACTCCATGAAATAAAAAAACCACATTACCATGAGAATTATCCTCATAATATTAAACCTGAAAACAAACGGTCTTAGTTATAGAAGTCAGCTAGAATTAGAAACCTTGGAGCTAATTAGTTAACCAATTAAATTTTCCTTCAGACACTAACCAAACCATGTAAAATTCTCAATACAAGTGCACTAATTACTTAAATTAGTACAAGGGTTAAAAAAAATCTCACTTATTGATTCCGGCACACGTTGGAAACGTGGAAGAGATCAACAAACTTGTTGGGCAGATCGATCTTGCCGCAGTTGGTCCACTAAGAAAACCATAAGCACTCGGTGTAAACTGCAGGGGAAAAAGATGTTTCAGCTACAACCAATATTTTTGACCTTGTGCACTGATAAAAGAACACGCAGGAAGCCGGTTAAGAATAACTACACCATAGGCGTTTTATACAGACCGTGCACACACTATTGATACATAGCCGACCATCCGTCTTGAATCTTTTTGAACTTACAATCCAGATAAATATATAAACCCCCGTATGGTACTAAATATCCAACTATCCGGATTTCTCTACAAACAATCTCAACTTGGAACCAGTATAATCTGAAAACTTTCCTAGTAGGATTGAGGAAATAGAGGTACCTTGATCACATGGATTTTTCTCTGCTGCTCTTGCTGGAAATCCCTAATTTCCGGCTAGAAAATTCTGACCCACTCCAAGCCGCACAACTTCTCTTCTTCTCACCCTATGTCCTTCTTCAGATGCACTGATTCATCATTTGGTTAAACAATAGACAAAATTGCATGAACAATGAATGTATATACCTGAATTCAGCAGTAGGTACAATGGTCATGTACTTCATCTTCTTTTCTATCCTAATGGACACCCAATCAAGCTAGTTGATGGTGCTTCTCCTCAACTTGCAGTTATGAAGGGAGAGACGCCCGGGGTGTAGCCCACGGCGACGGAACAGTTAAGCCTAGCTAAATACACGTGCATTGCAACACGGGGTAAACACCAAATGTGTTAAATATATATACCCTTGAGATCCGCAATAATGTGAGTTATAGAATTTACAACAAAAAATTAAGTGATTTGCAAGATGACTAATTCACATCTGGGTTACCATGGCAAATTATATTTCATTCATCTACAAGGCAGCGAAAAGCGAAAGGAAAGGCAAACTAAAAAAGCGCATGGAAAGGAATATATTATGCTCAAATTCTCATCCCTGCAAACACTGCGAACTTTGACATATAAGTGAACATAAGTAAGTGTGATGGTGATGTTGACACCGTACACAGATCGTCCAACCCTACGCATTGTGAGAAAAATAAAGTAAAAAATAAGAAAGGCATAATTGCTAGTACTACATAATAGCAATTCGCAAAAAAAAGGTAATACTCCCTCCGTCTCAAAATAAGTGACTCAAAAGTGACTCAACTTTGTTCTAAAGTTAGTGCAAAGTTAAGTCATTTTTGAGTCACTTAATTTGGGACGGAGGGAGTACATGCCAAGATGGGTCACAATTGCTACCCAAAATGTGATGCCCCCCTCCGCTCCTCCCTAATCTCATTTAAGTATTGAAACCAAATAGGCCAGCACTACTCAAGCTCGTGCTAATATAATCTGGTATGTTCCCAGAAAGTGCAAATACTATCATGATCTCATAGAAATTAATCAATCTAAGCAAATAGTGTCCGTGAACAATGCATCTGACAACAAACCATCGACAATGTGGGGGCCCCGGAATGTATACATACAAAATGTACTCAACAATATGATCTAGGTAAAAGGCATGATATCCATGTTGAGTAGCTGCTCCATCCTCTACATGACCATTACTGAAAGGTGAAGAGGTAGAACCGTAGAAGTATGAACTACAACAGTTAGAAAATCATGACCCATGGCATTAACCCTCGTTGACCATGCTTGTTCCCCTAAACTGACCTGGACTTTTCTTGACATGTTGCACTAATTCAGCTAGGTCCGATGGGATGGGATTGAGCAGCAAGCGCCCGCTCCCGTTGATAAATTTTGCTGTTTCATGTGCCAACTATTGCTATCTCCTACAAATCTCCCGCAGATTTCCTCTGAACTGACCTAAATCTGATACAACACGCAGCCTAACAAAGCAAGAAAATGCACCAAACTGAAATCATGTTCTGTATAAGCAGATTATAAGATAGTTTTGAAGGGATCTGTGTAATAAACAATTTAAAGCAGCACATGCATGTCGGAGGAACATATACTGACGAATACAATACAGAACATTGTATTCTGAAAGTCAATGTCATTGTACTGACTTATTGACTCTGAAAGTCAATGTCATTGTACTGACTTATTGACTCTGAAAGTCAATGTCATTGTACTGACTTATTTTTTCTTACAGCAAATACATAGTGACGAATTAATGCAGGCCATCTTTATTTTAATCCATATGTTGTGTTATTAACTACATGAACATGATAAACTGAGACTCAAATAGTTCGTTTGTGCTAATTGCAAAAACAGTTAGGTCTCTTCTCTCCGATAATCAAAAGAGAATACATGGATCCAAATTAAGAAAGCACATACATACCTACAGTTAGGACCATCTGAACCATTCCGGCACAAATATGCATAGCCATGGATCAGCTATACATGCCTGATGCGGCCTGACCATCAGCGCCACTACCCACCATTGCATGTGCCAAGTTCGTCCTCGTCACACACGCTTGCAGTATGTTCGCTGACACAGGAACAGTAATCTCTACGCCCTCCCTTACCCATCCGTCGGGCCCCTACTAAACCCATCACCGCGTGCGCCCTCGCCACCAAGTGGCTTCAGCGACACGGAGAGAGAATACACAAGAAGGATACAGATGGAGATGAAGAGGAGAGAGTGCTTAATTACCTCCGGCTGACGCCATCGCGCGTGCTTAATCAAGATCTTGTCGAGGTCGAGGCAGTTAGGCCGGAGCATGTCGTCGTCGTCACCGGTAGGTGGCACGTCGTCATCGCCGGGCTGGATTTGAGCTCCAGGCGAGGGCTGCAACACCTCGTCCCCAGATGGCGCCTGGTGTTTACAATGGTAGCGCTGCCGTAGTGCTCTTCACCGCTGCACATGCTCCACCTCGTCCTGATCGCCGGTCCGCCGTACATGGCGACTGATGGCGATAGAGGACCGGCAATGCTAGTTGGCGAAAGAGAGAGGTGGTGGGAGGAGATGAAGACGAGGGCGTCCCACGAGGCGCTTGCCGACTATGGAAGGGCGGGGAAGGTGGGGTGCTTGGTAGGAGGAATCTGGATCAGATCGTGGAGAGTAGGGAGGGGAAAGGAAGGGGGGGGGGGGGGGGGGGGGGGGGGGGGGGGGGGGGGGTCAGGGCACCGGACCATATCGTGGAGATTTCCTTTGAGCGACAGGGGTGATTTCCTTCCATAGATGGCTAGCATGCTGATTCTAGACGTGCGTTTATTTCTGTTTCTGTGCCTGTTTTTTCTGTTTCCTCTTCCGATGGTTTTTTCTGGTGCTTAGTTTTGAAGAGGGAGATAAAAATCGGTGGGGGCAAAGAGGTCGTTCGATCGGTGGGAGAGGATCTCTACCAACGACGTACAAACTGCTCGGAGTAGAGATAATCTTACCATACGTGGATTGATTGATTACCATAATTAGCATATTTGATATTTCTTGAGTTTATCGCCTTACTAAAGAAGAGATTTCATGAATTAATTAAAGATTGATCATGATTTATTTCATTTCATACAAAAGTTACCAACTATATCGAAAATTGATTAAAGATTGAATATGAAAGTTACCAAATATACCGAAAATTAATTAAAGATTGATCGACATTTATTCCTTTCCATACAAAACTTACTAAATATACAGAAAAATGATCTTATTGGCAGATAAAATCGGTTTAAAAAGATCATGCGCTAAAAGAAAACCGGACGAAAAAAAACCAGACGAAGATGGGAGGGGAGACGAAAAAAAACCCAAGAAAAAAGCTACCAACTCCCCCTTTAGGAGTAGAGATGCAGCAATCCCCTCTTTCTTGGGATCCGGAGATGGAGGTGGTGGCACGGGTGATAGGCAGCACGGACAACTCCTTCAACTTGTGTGATGTCTCCACTACAATCAGAAGGCAATCCAACCATCCTCTTGCAACTCATTATGCCCACCCTGCTCAACTATGAAAACCGTAGTTTAAGTACTATAATTGTGTGTGGTTGCTTCCTGATGTGTGTGTGTGTGTGTGTTTGTGTGTGTGTGTGTGTGTGTGTGTGTGTGTGTGTGTGTGTGTGTGTGTGTGTGTGTCGCTGCATCCCTCACTTGCTCCCTCCAGGCACCAGAAGCCGTTCGGTGCGCTCTCCGGGCTGATGTCAGTCGAAGGGGCGAGCAGGAGCCATTTTGGTCATGTATATGAGAACGCAGGTGAGGGGTTATATCCTCATCCCCATCCAAAGTTCTGTCTATAATACTATAAACTGAACTATATTACATGCATTAGTTGCTTACCTTTGTAGCTGGCAAGCACATACACCATCATTTTCTGATAATTAACCTTATTTTATTAAGTGATCCAGTTCAAACTTTTTTCATACGAAATACTAGCTTATATTGATGGTATGTGTAGTATAGGACATACCGTTCATACCAGACTGTATTCAGAATCATCAATTATGGCTGTGACTGAAACAAAATACTTTACTAGACAAAATCACATACAAACTAATAAATATGAAAGGTTCTATTTCTACAAGGTGTTGTATGTTTTATTTTGCACAAACAGTGCTTTTTGGTCAGTTATTATACATTTTTCTTTCAAACAAAGGGAGTATAGTACTGTAATCTCAAACAATCACCTAATATACTACAATTTCTGTTCTCGTTGGGAATATATACTTATGATGTGTTTGCATTTTGCAAGTGTTGGGAGTATAAATGAACCAGTCGTTCACCATATCAAATTATGAGATGACAAATTTGTTTCTTTGTGACCTATTTTACATCAAAGACCACATGGAGTTCTTTTAAGAATAGCTCACCCTTGTGTTTTTAGACACCAATATGTTAGGTTTATAAAGCTAAATGAGATCTATATATAATAGGAAAATATGCCTATAACTCAGATGTGATGATTTGAAGATGAAAGGAAGAGCCGAGAAGCTGGAAAGGACGGAGCACCGGGGAGCTCTTAGACATACAACGTTCTATCTGGGTTGCTGATGATAAAAGGCAAAAGAACTCCATCGGGGCTATTATGCATAACATGCCTCTTTGAGGTTCATGTTGAGGTCAGTTTTAATCTCTTGTAGTTCAGTGTATTATGAAAATAATCAACCTTTTATATTTATTCTGAGTCACTCTGTAATATTGGGCACGCAAGCACTCTTTGCGGGGATGTGATTCCACCGCTCCAATCCTCACGACTAGGTGTCGTTGTCTCCTGCATATTACAACGAGGCCCATTGTATCATGTGTGTCGTCACCAGCCCCCACCAGTGATTATGACACACACAAATCAGGGGAACGCAAACATCGCCTCAGCTGAATATTTGTGGTATTCATTAGATATTTGATTTAATAAGGACCTTAGTTTGAAGGCGCTTCTGACCGGCAGTGAAAACCACTAGGACCTTGAAACTCGATGCAAGGCTACTGTAGCACCATCCGTAGTTTATGCCATATGAGCAAACCTACTATTTGTGGCGTGAGTTCGTGCTTCTCAAGTCCTCTCGAGAAAGCCATTGGAGGCAAAAAAAATGATTAGTAAGCTTACAACATTTGTTATTTTGTGTTTCTCTATTTTTGAATTGTTTGGTGGAGAAACTTTTGCATCCTGATAGAACATCCTGAATAGTACACAATGTTGAAGCCTGTGAGTTACCTGACCCGATACTCCCACATTTTTTCTGACATATATTAGTAACCTACATGATTTTGGTAGATGTTTCGTACAATGGTTGTATGCACAGGAAACATAGGAAGAGGTGTTACCAAAATCACATAATTGCACATTTAGACTTTGTTTATGCTTCGCTCATGTTTGACTTTGTTTGCTGGTCGTCGGGACTGAATTTTCCTGCTACCACTGGTCATGAACTCATGATTGTAGACTGTTGCGTCACAAAACTAGGGAGTTCCTATGAGAACAAAAGCGAAAAAGGTCCCATACTAAAAGGATCCTTTGTATTTTCCTGTGATGCAATCAAACTAACCATGTCTTCGTCACGAAGCGTAATGCCCCTCCAAACACTAGCACCGTGATAGCACACTATTTAAAACTATAGTCTCCACTAGAGCATGATAAAGTAAATAAGTAATACTATTAGTGAATGAAGCGTATGCATAGTAGCAGTCGTATGTATTTTTCCATTGATTTTTACTTTGTAGAAAGATACATGTGTCTGCATGTAAAAAGAATTTATCCCTTCTCACAAAGCAACTTTGAAATCTGCTATCAGCATTTTACAGTTTGACCATATAAAGTTTGTTTTAATTGCAGATGGATATACATTTGTTTTCTTGGGATAATTTTGTATGTACCATGCTACTGTTTCTTTTTGTCTCCTAATCAATTAGTTATTTTTAGCAGATTTGCTGCATGATCATGCTGGAAATTTATCATTTTTCCTCGTTTGATCTATCTCCAGTTTCATTTATTTATTAGTGATGGAGGATGGCATATATGGAGGTGCGGTGAGACATAGTAATCGAAGTTCTGGTTGATCATACTATAGTTGAAGTTCTGGTTGATCATATTGTAGTCGAAGTTGAGTACAAGTAGAAGTCCTTTGATAATATGTAGTTTCTGATTGCAAGGGAAGTACACATATACATTAGTTTGTGAAGCTAAATCAATGCACGACTCAGTTCTAGATTTTTTTAGTAAATATTAGTGTGTGTAAATTTTGTGTCTTCAGCTCTCTAAGTGAAACCCTCGATGGTGAACATGATTTATGGAGGTCAGTTTGGACCTTAGCTGGCTTGAACATGTTGATGTTTATCAAGATGATTTTGGAACGTGATTCTGTCTCAATGAGACCATTTATTAGTTATTTTTTTCCAGTATCAATGCACACGCAGCCCCGAGCCCTAGAAGGGGATCGGCTGCAAACGACTCATCAATACCTTGCAAGAGGTGAAGATGATGCGGCTTGCCACTTCGTCGACAGTGAAGGAGAGGCAGGGTTACAAACTTGAGTATAGGGTGCGTGAGGTCATGGACGTTTGAGATGGTGACCGGATTTAGAGGGATGACTTGTGGCGGAGGTAGCAACTCTGGCAAGGGGCAACGAGGCAGCACATGACAACACTTGCTGACCGCTGATGGCGGTGGCCGGTGGTTAGGCATGGAGAGGTGGGTGGGTTGACAGGGTGGAAGAAGATAAAAGTAGCGGCGGGACAAAGAAGAATAGTAGTAGCACCGGGTCATCACCGACGGAGGAGATGCAACTGATTAACAAACTCAAGTGCAGCGTGCGGGAGGTCGTTGTAGGAGATATGCCCTAGAGGCAATAATAAATGCTATTATTTATCTCCATGTTCATGATTAGGTTTGTGTTCCGTGCTATAACTGCTATGGTTCTCGAGTCTACAAATAAAACGAGGCTCGGAGGAAGACTCATATGCACGTGTGGGATGATAAACGGTAAAATGTATTCCTAGTCTGGCCTCTAAGACTGGCTCAAGTATTGCATGATGATCCTGTTTTCCTGATCATGGGCATGGCTATGCCGGCAATTTTGAGGGCACAATGTTAGAAGAACATTTGTGTTGAATCGACCCGTATTGATGTTATGCTATGAGATACATTCGTCATAAGTTAATGGTTAATAACACAGAGAAGTTAATGTTTGCATAATTCCTTAGACCATGAGAGTATTGAGTTTCTTCATGCTTGCTTCATGAACTTTGGGGTTTGTTAAACGTCATCCGTAAATGGGTTACGGCGGCTTACAGGTTCATGGAAAAGTATGTCAAGTAACTTAATAGCTCAAAATTGGGATTTGCTCCTCCGACGATGGAGAGATATCTCTGGGCCCTCTCGGTGTTACGGTATCCATCATCGTCTGGCCAGACACTTTTGTGATTTGATCACGGGGATGCCGGAATACGGGAACGAGAAAAGAGAACAATACCGGTAACGAGGTAACTGGCATTGTGGACAAGTTGTTGATCCAAGGGGATGCCTACATGTCTCACCTCAGGTATTTGTAACATATCGTGAAGCAACAGGAATAGCACACGGCAACTGGAGGTTCACTCGAATATTCATTCGTGTGGGTATAGGGATCAATATGGGTGTCCACGGCTCCGATGCTGATCATTGATTGGAAAGTGTTCCGGTCATGTCTATACTTCACCGAACCTATAGGGTCACACGCTTAAGGGTTATCTATCTGCTGAATACTAGACAAGGAGTCCGAGAGAAAGTCACTGAAATAGTTTCGGAGACAGCGGAAAAGTTCCGGAGAGAACACCGAAAAAGTTTCGGTAAAACCGAAAAGTTGTTTCGGATAAAACCATTGATCCAAAAAGGTTTCGGCAAGCACCGGGAATGTTTTGGAGGTTGCCAGATTGGTCTGGTAATTTCTGGATTTTTTCTGGAGAAAAACCGAAAAATAAGTTTCGGAGCTGCCGGACTTGTTTACCGGGTAAACGAAGATGGTTTTAAATTAAACCACCATACTGGAAATGTTCCAGAGCGTGTCCAGATAATTTTAGAGGGTGCCGGAAATGTTCTGGGACCTTCTGGAATTTTCAGAAGAAATAGTTTCGGAAAACATCTTGTCCCAGCGAGAGGGGACAAGATCCCACGGATCGTGGGGGCTGTTTTTGGGCTGTTTTTGGGGGCGCCCCCTTTAGGGCACAGCCCCCTTGTGGCTGGACAAAGTGTTGGGTGGGGCCCCCATGGTGGGGGGCAGCCCCCACAAATGGTGGAGAGTGTTGGGAGGAAGGTGGGGCCCCATGGGGGAACACCATGGACAAGGGAACATGTTTTCTCCATGTTTGGTGGGAACATGCTTCCTTGTTTGGTGGGTGCATGTTTAGTGGGCTGAAATTTCAGCCCCCCCCCCTCACCCCTCCCACCACTATATAAGGAGGTGGAGAGGAGCTCTCCATCCTGACTCCAACTCTCATACACATGCCATGCATTATCTGGCTTCTTCTCTCCCTCCCACGAAAAGAGTTTCGTAGAGTCGAAAGGCTGTCTGGGTTCCGGTGGGAACTAGTTCTGGACGGCGAAGCCCTGCCGGATAGATGACACCGTATGTGTGCAACTCTGTAGAGAGATCGTAGTTTCGGTCTTAGTTTGAGAGTGCCTCCCGAAGGGCTGTCCGTGTGACCGTCCGAGTTTTGGAGGTCCTCCCGAAGGGCTGTCCGAGTGACAGTCCGAGTTTCGGAGGTCCTCCCGAAGGGCTGTCCGCGACACCGTCCGGGGGACTGTGCGACCGCCTCCCGGAGGGCTGTCCGCGGGGCAGATGAGGGTATATATCCTCGCGGTTGGGAGGTTGTAAAATCCTAGCTGCAGGGATCTGCACCGCCGATCGTCATCGACTCTACTTCCGCTGCGCTACGAGTCGGTAACGAAAAGATCAAACCTTGTATGCAGTCTCCATAGTGGTCCTGGGCTGGTGCGTAGGTCGGAAAATTTTTGTTTTCTGCTGCGTTACCCTACAGTGGCATCAAGAGCCGTGCTATGCGTAGATGCAGGTTGCGATCTAGAATACATAGAGATGTATGGGTGTTGCACAATATAATTAGGTAGTAGATGAGATCTATTGCTGAAAATGATTTGCGCGGGTAGCAGATGAAATCTGTTACCCGATGCTCCTGTTGCTTCCCCTGAATTTGCGTAGTCCTGATCTTGACGGCATGGTGGAATCTCACAAAGTTCTGGCAATCCGTGATCCTTTCATGCTGCTCCTGAGTATGCTGATTGACAGATCAACGAAGTGCTAACAGTTCTTTGGGTTCCACCATAGTTGAGAAAGATGGATGTTTCGCAGACGAAAGGGCAATGCAGATGTGATCTGCACGGGGGTCACGCGTATGACGAAGTTTAGTATGGGGCTCGAGATTTTATTATCTCGTGTTTCATACACCCTGGAAGGTTAATCTAGCAACTTGGATTATCATGCTTGATGATGGACGTTGGTAGCTTCGGTTTGTTTCGAAACCTTAGAAGCCACGTAAAATAAAATTTCGCATGAACCGATTAGAGGCATCTAACTTGGTTTTGCAGGATGGTTTGCATGTGCATGTGATGTGGTATAGCAGTGTTCATAATAATTTGATTATGTATGAGATGACTATATGATGTAAATTGATTAACATGACCTGCGTGTCATGATTCGGCATGATGGCTGGAGCCATATGATTGCACTTTAATGACCTGCGTGTCAACCTTATGTAATGCACTTATTTTATTAGCTATAGAGATAGCAATATTATTTGGTGCATCGACAAGGTGGTGGCAATCTTCGCGAAGGTGAACACCGACGCGAATGCCGAAGACGAAGAAATGAAAGACTTCTCCGTCAGAAAGGGCTATACCATATCTTGCTATTATGAATTGCCTGAGATGTTTATCCCTTATGATGCACCCTTCTTGATTGCGCGGTAGTCGCTTTTTATTAGGGTGATCTCTCACAAAAATATCAAGTAGTTAGTGTTCTCCCAAGTGTAGCACCGTCACGGCACCTAACTTTTCGGGGTGCGCCATGCTGACATGGGTACGAACGATTAGGGATGTGTGAGGCGGGTGAGTTAAGACCTCGCAGCGAGATCACTTGGTTGTCTTGACGTTCAGGCATGAAAGTCATGAGCTCGGAACACACGCATCGAAAGATGAACAAGAGTCACATAGAGATGTGATCGGCAAGTTTTCCTAACGATTGAAGTTCTCGTCATCAGTGATGCTAACCATCAATGGCGTTGAATTGAAATTTGTGTCTTGAATCACTCATAATCAATTTTGAGAGATATTGATTTGAGTGGGAGCGCACTGTTGAATTAACTTCTTTTAATTCTCAGTGCAATTAATTTTGAACACTGTCTAAGTGTGATTTGCAAAATAGTTGTAGAATAATGGCTCGCGTTTCCACCTTCCCTATTAAAAATGAATAGCTGTTAAATATCTGGTTAAAACTTTACGGTTGGTAACGTAATGTGAGGATTGTCCTCAATAGTGCCGAGAAGGACTTTGTCCTATCGCATACTTTCGGTATTCTCCCGCTAATGCTATGGATCATGTGACTCTCGTCCTTCGATCCAAAAGCTAGAATTCTGTTTTCAGTCAAGTGCAATATGTTTGCTTCCATGAGACCCGAACTTCGAAAGTTTGGATAGTTATGAGATATTCATGGAATCTGAAAATCATTTTCAGAGACAGACAAAGGCTAAAAGATATGAGATATCCAAAGCAATATTTGTTTGCAAACTATTAGTAAAAGAGTTTACTATGCATAAGACTGATAAGAGAGGGATCCAGAAGAACGTCTGTCATATGATGATGGTGAATAAAACAACAACTTAAAGAGAAAGGAAGTGTCCGAAGGGTGTTAGTGAAACTTTCACGCCTAGGAAGTCCGGGGCTATCGCCACTCTTAAGTTAGGTGCTTCTTCTGAGAGTAGGAGAAATACTGAAAGTTAAACTGTTAGAAGTATAATGGCAATAAGAAAGAAGACTGGAATATCCAGCTCATGTATGAATGTCATACAAGTTTTTGATGTATAGAAGGCCGGTCAAAGATATAGTTCTTGGGAATTATGGTTAAACATGTTAATCACTAATTCTTGGGTATTGTGAGTTAATCATAATGAGACCCGCTCGATTGCATTCTGATGCAACTCGATGTAAGAACTACTATGGCCTGAAAGACTAGCTAGGAATGAGGTTTAGATACACGCAGGGAGCATAGTAAATGTTACTATGTCTTCCATCGGTGTATTCCCTATGTATTTACTTTCATAATTCATTTAGAGTTTCATACACTCTAGCCCTTTGCATAAGGTATCTTGCAAGAAGGTTGTTCATAAGAGAACTTTTAATGTTCGGTGTTGTGAATAACATAAGGGCCATACTTTCATTATGAATGAGACGTATGTTATGAATATTGATAATAATACATTACCTCTGGATTTACTTTCATAATTCATTTTAGAGTTTCATACACTCTAGCCCATTGCACAATGTTTTTTGCAAAAGAGTTGTTCATAAAAACAACAATTGTTGTTCAGTATTATGAATAACATGAAGGGCCATACTTCCATCCTAGATGGGATGTATGTTATGAATATTGATGGAAATATGATACATCTATAACACTGACGCTAAATGTCACAAGACTAAAAGAATACCACACAAGTGTGGCACTGCATTTGGTCACATTGGAGAAACCCGCATGGAAAATTCCATTATGATGGATTTTGAAGTCGTTTGATTTTGAATCATCTGACACTTGCAACTTTCCTCCGAAAAGTGAAGTGACTGAAATACCGTTCACAGGCCATAAGGAACGAGCAAAGAACATATTGGTGATCATACATTATGATGTGTGTAGTCCAATAAATGTTGTTGCAAGTAGTGATTCATCTATCTTCAGAAATGACTCAAGCAGATATATGGATATTTATTTGATAAGACGTAAGTCTGGATCTTTTGAAATCATTCGAAAGATTTTCAAAAATGAAGTAAAAGTTATTGTAACAAAAAAATTATGTTTCTGCGATTTGATTGCGGAAAGGAATATTTGAGTTACAAGTTTAGCAAATGTCTGATGAGTTGTGAAAAGAGTTTCATAACTTGCACCTCCCGGAACACCACTGCAAGTGGAAAGTCCGTGAAGATGTAATCAAACCATTTATGACATGGTAAGGTCAAAGATGACATAAATAGATTTGCCATTATCCCTTTTAAAGAATGATGCTTTAGAGACTGCGGCTTTTACACTGAAAAGAGCTCCATCGGGTCTGTTGAAATGACGTCATGGTATGGTGCGCCCAACCATGTTATATCTTTTCTTAACATTTGGAATATGGGGCTTGTGTAAAAGGTTACAAACCTATTCCAAATCAGACAAGTGCTACTTTGTAGGTTATCCCAAGTCATTGGGTATTCCCCCAACACTGTACCGAGGCAAAGGGTTTTGCCACAAAACGGTATCCTTTTAAAGAGAATAGTTCTCACAAAAGGTCAGTGGGAGGACAGTGCAACTCGACAAGATAACCAGTATCTTCGTCATCAGGTCAAAGGAAAGGAACCTTGGAAGTGATTCCAGGGTTTCCTACTGCGACTGATACAGAAGTCTCTACAATAAAATATATTGACTTCGGTCGAACTTGCAGCTGAACCACGTAGGCAAAGCTCGTGCAAACCTATCAGGTGCGCAAACGAGATATTGTTGTTAGACAACAGTATACCTACAATACACAAGGAAGCGTTGATGGGCCCTGACTCCGGAATTGGCTAAATGCCAATACAATCCGAGATAGTTTCCATATAAGTGATTCGAGATTAAAATTTTGATACACCTTTCAGAAGACTTAGAGTCTAACGAATATTTATGGAACTAAAAACTGATACGGATAAAATGTTTTATCCATAAAGCTCGACTTGTTGCCATAACAAGTTCAAGGAGTTGACTATGATGAGATTGTCTCACAGTAGCGATGCTTGAAGTCGGTTCGGGTTGAACTGGCAATTAATACATATTTCAATCATGAGATATGAAACATGGATGACAAAAGGATTTCCATCTGATGGAAATAAAACCTAGGACTTGTATGTGATACAGTCCAAAGTAATTTGTCAATCCAGAGGATGCTAGCAAGTATGCAAACTTCAGAGTTCCAGCGATGGACAGAAGAGAGCAAAGTGGAGTTGGAATCTTCGTGTTTTGATGAAATGGTCAAAGGGGTTTGACTTCATCAATGGGTAACGAAGATGCTTGTAATTCAAGAAATTAAGTGGGAGCATAATAATATTTTTCTAAAAACCTTGTGTGCTTGACACATTGTTAATTGGAAATAAATTTCTTGACACGAATTAGGACTTCATTTGAAAATGGTTTTTTTTCGATGAAGTGCTTGGGCTAAATAGCCTTAATATTAGGCATGATGATCTATGGAGATAGATTTACCTAATAGGGCTGAGCAATGAATACATATTGACAAGATGCTAAAACTTTTAGCATTTAAAACGCCAAGGAGTGATTCTTGCCGAAGTCACATGGAAAGAGTTTTTGCAAGACTCAGTGTCCCAAAACACTGATGGAGATTCCACATGATGAGTGAAATACATGATGGAGATTCCACACACTCTTGTGTTTGGATTAATCATGTATTCCATGGTATGTAAAACAACCAGATATGTCCGATACTCCAAAGTTGTTGCGAGTATGGGTACAAAAGTGATCAAAGTACTGATCATAGGACAACAGTGAAAGATGTCATTGAGTACTAGAGTAGTAGTGATGACATGTTTTCTCACAAGCAGAGATTATGAAGAGTTCGTTGTAAAATGTTACATCGATATAGTCTTCATCAATGCTCCATGCGATTTTCGATTTAAGTTAAGGGTTTTGTGTAATACACAATATGGTGGCACGGTAGTTGGAAATTGTTCCAAACAAGATACTGTGGCGAATTCTATAACAAAGGCTAAGTATGTTGATGCTTTAGAAGCGACAAAGAAGTTGTTGAATCATATAGTTCATTCATGAACTTAGTATGGTTCCAAGATGGCTTTGGTCAATGGGACACTATTGCAGATAGTTGCTCCATAGCTCAGTCTGAGGAATCAGGTTTCGACCAATGATTCACATACATACAAAGCCAAGTCCACACAAAATATGAATTTTGTGAAAGCGTGAAAACGCGAGGATATGCAAAGTTACACACGGAACTGAAGCTGTCAGATCCGTTGGACATCAGGCTATACCACATGCGAAGCATTTTTTTACACCGGTATGCCATAGGTGTAAAGTGCATTAGCATTGACTAGATATTGACTCTAGTGCAAGTGGGAGTCTGTAGGAGATATGCCCTAGAGGCAATAATAAATGCTATTATTTATCTCCATGTTCATGATTAGGTTTGTGTTCCATGCTATAACTGCTATGGTTCTCGAGTCTACAAATAAAACGAGGCTCGGAGGAAGACTCATATGCACGTGTGGGATGATAAACGGTAAAATGTATTCCTAGTCTGGCCTCTAAGACTGGCTCAAGTATTGCATGATGATCCTGTTTTCCTGATCATGGGCATGGCTATGCCGGCAATTTTGAGGGCACAATGTTAGAAGAACATTTGTGTTGAATCGACCCGTATTGATGTTATGCTATGAGATACATTCGTCATAAGTTAATGGTTAATAACACAGAGAAGTTAATGTTTGCATAATCCCTTAGACCATGAGAGTATTGAGTTTCTTCATGCTTGCTTCATGAACTTTGGGGTTTGTTAAACGTCATCCGTAAATGGGTGGCTATTACGGCGGCTTACGGGTTCATGGAAAAGTATGTCAAGTAACTTGATAGCTCAAAATTGGGATTTGCTCCTCCGACGATGGAGAGATATCTCTGGGCCCTCTCGGTGTTACGGTATCCATCATCGTCTGGCCAGACACTTTTGTGATTTGATCACGGGGATGCCGGAACACGGGAACGAGAAAAGAGAACAATACCGGTAACGAGGTAACTGGCATTGTGGACAAGTTGTTGATCCAAGGGGATGCCTACATGTCTCACCTCAGGTATTTGTAACATATCGTGAAGCAACAGGAATAGCACACGGCAACTGGAGGTTCACTCGAATATTCATTCGTGTGGGTATAGGGATCAATATGGGTGTCCACGGCTCCGATGCTGATCATTGATTGGAAAGTGTTCCGGTCATGTCTATACTTCACCGAACCTATAGGGTCACACGCTTAAGGGTTATCTATCTGCTGAATACTAGACAAGGAGTCCGAGAGAAAGTCACTGAAATAGTTTCGGAGACAGCGGAAAAGTTCCGGAGAGAACACCGAAAAAGTTTCGGTAAAACCGAAAAGTTGTTTCAGATAAAACCATTGATCCAAAAAGGTTTCGGCAAGCACCGGGAATGTTTTGGAGGTTGCCAGATTGGTCTGGTAATTTCTGGAATTTTTCTGGAGAAAAACCGAAAAATAAGTTTCGGAGCTGCCGGACTTGTTTACCGGGTAAACGAAGATGGTTTTAAATTAAACCACCATACTGGAAATGTTCCGGAGCGTGTCCAGATAATTTTAGAGGGTGCCGGAAATGTTCTGGGACCTTCTGGAATTTTCAGAAGAAATAGTTTCGGAAAACATCTTGTCCCAGCGAGAGGGGACAAGATCCCACGGATCGTGGGGGCTGTTTTTGGGCTGTTTTTTGGGGCGCCCCCTTTAGGGGACAGCCCCCTTGTGGCTGGACAAAGTGTTGGGTGGGGCCCCCATGGTGGGGGGCAGCCCCCACAAATGGTGGAGAGTGTTGGGAGGAAGGTGGGGCCCCATGGGGGAACACCATGGACAAGGGAACATGTTTTCTCCATGTTTGGTGGGAACATGTTTCCTTGTTTGGTGGGTGCATGTTTAGTGGGCTGAAATTTCAGCCCCCCCCTCACCCCTCCCACCACTATATAAGGAGGTGGAGAGGAGCTCTCCATCCTGACTCCAACTCTCATACACATGCCATGCATTATCTGGCTTCTTCTCTCCCTCCCACGAAAAGAGTTTCGTAGAGCCGAAAGGCTGTCTGGGTTCCGGTGGGAACTAGTTCTGGACGGCGAAGCCCTGCCGGATAGATGACACCGTATGTGTGCAACTCTGTAGGACAATGCTAGACCGCATGTCCTCCCTAACGATCCAGAGTTTAGAGAAGTTGTGGATCAAACAGACCTAGACATCCAATTACTTCAACAACCACCAAACGGCCCCGAGTTCAATGTTTTAGACCTGTGCTTCCACCGCTCTCTCCAATCCTTAACCGACTGCAGAGTGCCTATGAATATCCGAGAACTAATACAAGGTGTAGAGGAGGAGTTTGAGAACTATGATGCAGATAAGCTGTTCAAAAGCTTCATCACACTCCAAGCAGTTATGGTTGAAGTCATGAAAGATCAAGGAGGAAACAGCTACAAGATGCCCCATTTGCACAAAGATCGCCTACAGAATGCCGGAGAGGAAATAATCGGTGTGTATTGCAATCCTGAGCTAATCGCTGACACGAAGGCCATAATAGAACAAGGGGTATAGATTAAGAAAAAGGAAAGGAGTAGATAGAGAAATGAAAAGGATAGGGATTTATGTCATGTGTCATGTGTATGTCGTGTATGTCATGTGTGATATGTATGTCTTGTGTCATGTGTTTGTCTTTGTGTCATGTGTTCAATGAGAAAAGATTGGAGTATGTCATGTGATTTATTTGAATTCATTTGGATTTATTTGAATTTATTAGAATTACTTGGATTTATTTGAATTACTTGGATTGTTTGGATTTATTTGAACATATGTGAGAATGAGATAATTACTTTTAAAAGGACATTAAAAAACAATAAATCTAAAAGGTCTAGTTTCCTAACAACATTCACGTTGCAGTCATTTTTAGTCTAAAGTTGTTTCTCAGTTACCCGTTCCAACTCCTAACCATATGCCTAACAAAGTGACACGAAAAATTGACGTTGGAATGGCATACCAATGA
Source organism: Elymus sibiricus (assembly GCA_039707655.1). Classification (NCBI taxonomy): domain Eukaryota; kingdom Viridiplantae; phylum Streptophyta; class Magnoliopsida; order Poales; family Poaceae; genus Elymus; species Elymus sibiricus. Next base: position 100,603,678 of record CM077663.1, read on the forward strand.
CCGCGGCAAGGTGATGCCGAAATTGCCAACATCCGGTTCACGTCTACAGATGGCACGGATCATGTGACACAATCAACAACAATAATAGGGAATTTAACAATGTCTAGGAGATTGGCGACATCTAAGTGAATATATCGGTGCTAAAAAACATCACTGAGCATGATGTAGGATTGTAGTAGTCGATGTAGCTTAAACGAAATAATTTGTCCTTCAAGATGCACTGTTCGAGATTTTCTTCATTTCAATAGATTTTCCTTGTCGATGCAATCTTGGTGGCGTGTGGATTCGACCGAGGAAGCTCTTATGCGTTGTGGGTGATAACAACGGCTGGATGCTCCAAGAAGACGACATCAACATCAAGTTGTTGTGGCGGCTGAGGGCAATGGCTATATGCCTGAGAAAGAAGTATAGGAGGAGCACGGGGGGAGGTTGTTGTGGCGGCTGAAAGGCGTGGTTACTGTTGTATTGTATTTTAGGAGAAGGTTAGGGTGGCCTATTCGTGTTCATGTATTACATAAAAAAATATAGCCACATATTGTATACTGTAATAGAATTTTGCAACAAAATTTTGCAACGTACCAGCGAGTTCCAAGCAAACAATCGATTGATCACAAGTCGAGGCCCTAGTGAAGCGGTGCACTCGGACAACCGTTGAGCTGATTGGCCGAGTCTTCGTCTATGGTCACGGTTGTTACTATTCGGCGCGTAGGTCACTGTCTAGCAACCTAGCTAGCGCATACCCTCCAGCGCGCTCTCCAAAGTATGCGCCAACCTAGTCTAGTTTTTTCCCACCCGGTTTCGGAAGGTTCTAGAGCGCTTCCATAAACTATTTTTTTCTTTATTATTTCTTTTGATTTTTCATACTTTTTATATTTTTCGTTTTTTTCCTTTCCCTTTTTTATTTTCACATTATTTTTTATTTTCGTATCATTCTTTTCTTTTTTCAACTTTGGATTTTCTTTTTCTTTTTCTTTTTTCTTTTAATTTTTGCGAACATCGTTTTCCAATTCAAGAACTATTTCAGATTAGAATTATCTTTTAAAGTCATGAACATATTTTAGTTCTTGAAAAGTTTTTATGAAATGATGAACATTTTCAAATTTGCGAACATTTTTTCAACTATTGTGAATTTTGCTTTTGAAACTTCTGAATATTGTTATGAATCACCAAACATTTTTTGAATCGATGAAGACTGTTTGGAATGGAGGCAGTTTTTTCAAAACTGGTTAATTTTTTTAATCGATTGAATTTTTTACTATTCATTAACATTTTTTGTTTGATGATATTTTTTAAATGCATGAACCTAGTTTTTAATTCACGGTAATTTTTATTTTTGTGAAAACCGTTTTTAAAAATCTTGAACATATTTTGAATTCGTGTTTTTTTTCCAATTCATGAACATTTTTTCAATATCATGGAAATTATTTTTAAACAACGAACATTTTATTAATTATAAACCATTTTCCAAAATTCGTATTTCATTTTGAATTAAAATTTCCTTTTTTGCTAAATTATTTTAAAGATGGAAAATAAACAGAAAAAAAGGCCGAGAACGAAACAGAAAAAATAGGGGGCGTCCCTCCCTGCTCATGGGCTGGCCCAATAGGCCGCACTGGTGGGACGGAATCAATAGATTGAAGTTCCTTCTTTTTTCAACAATTTGTCGTAGGTCGGCTGTTTTGAGGTGAGCGGGTCTAACCCATAGACCCGAATCCTGCAAGCAACTTATGTTTTTTTGTTAGGCTTGAACGGTCCGAAACTAACGAAGGACGTACGAAAAACGGTAATTTGACGAAAAAAGATGGAGAAACGATTCGTCCTTTAATATTAGGTAAAGACTTATCTCACATCTAGATGTGTTTTAACAAAACCGATGTGTTTATAATCACACGAGAGGACGACCGATACACTCCCGATATATATGACGCGGTTGATCGATCTCCGTTCCATGAACACGTACTAAATATCGTCGATCTCTCCTTCCATATAAATATGATGAGATGATGAGTCGGCATTCGGCAACACCCTAAGTAAGCCCTAGCCACCACCCCAGGCCCCAGCCGATCGATCCGTAGCACGTACGTACGTGCGAATGGCGAGAAGCAAGGGCGCCGCCGCCAGGCGAAGGAAGGCCGCGACGGCCAAGAAAGCCGAGGCGAACGCGAACGCGAACGCCGCCAGGACGGTCGTCGAGGCCCCGAAAAAGGCGGCCGTCGAGCCGAGAAACTGTCCCAGACTCCCGTCGGACGTGATGGCGGAGATCCACGAGCGCCTGGGGTTCCTCGACCGCATCCACTTCGCCTGGGTCTTCAACGCGTCCGGCGACGACGGAAGGTTCAAGCCGTACGCGCCATGGCTCCTCCTCCCCGGCAAGGCCGCGGACAAGTTCGAGCTCTTCTCCGTCGCCGACCAGCGCGGCGCCAGCTTCTCGCCGGCCGCGAACCCGGCGCTGCGCGGCCACCTCGTGCTCGGCTCCTCCCGCGGGTGGGTCGCCACGGCCGACGGCTGGGCCAGATCTACCTCGTGAACCCGCTCAGCGGCGTGCAGCTCAGGCTGCCGCACATGTCCACCATGGGCCTCTTCCTGCCCGACACGGAGTACCATCACTTCTCCCTCCGCATATCGGACTTCCCGAGAGCCCGGTTCGGCGGGGGCCCGCCCTACGATCATGAATGGGGTCCGGTGGGGTACAACACGAGCACGTGGATCAATGGGCAGATGCGCGAGCATCTTTACCGCAAGGTGGTGATCTCGACGTCCCCGCTCCCCGGCAGCTGCGCCGTGATGCTCATCATGGAGCGTACGATCGGCGCGCCGGCCTTCGCCACGGCGAAGCACCCCCAGTGGAGGCTGGCACCCTCGCGCGAAGGCGTCGAGGACGCCATCTACCACGACGGCCGGTTCTACTCCGTCTCCTACTCAGGCCTCGTGGAGGCGTGGGAGCGCAACGCTGTGTCCGGCGCGTACACTAGCACGGCCGTCGCGCCGAGGCTGGCCCTTGGGGAAAACGAAGAAGGCAGCTCGTCGTCCTGCCGCAAGTACCTCGCGGCGGCGCCCGGAGGGCGGCTGATGGTGGTGCTCAAGTACCTCGGGATGACCAAGGAACAGCACGGGCAGGGCAGGCGTCCGTCCTCCTTCAAGGTGCATGTCCTCAGCGACGAAGGGCAGTGGAAGGAGGCGACGGACATCGGCGACGTCGCGCTGTTCGTCGGGGTGAACAACTCGCTGTGCTTGCCGACAACGGGGCGCCCGCAGATCAAGGCCAGCTGCGTCTACTACACTGACGACGAGCTCGGCAACAGATCGACGTACGATGAAGGTCGCAGTGAGTCGGATCTTCAGGTTGTGGGGGTGTACAGCCTCAAGGACGGCACGATGAAGAAAATCTGGGATCTCGGAGAGCAGGCCCGAATCTTTTACCCGCCGCCGGTTTGGATATTACCTTCCAAGTAATTAGCTAGGTTCGAGTTTTCTTCTTCTTGAGATTGCTAGCAAGTTGAATAATTTATGCTCTTGATAAACACTGCAAATGTGTGTGCGCGCCTGATTAAATGAGATCCGTAAGCATCATTCAGAATAACAAAATTTTCGAAGGAAGGCAAAAGCTTTGCCACATTTCTTTGACTATTAACCAAGAAGAACAGGGTCTACTTAATTACTTCATCCGTTTCTAAAATATGAAATACAAGGCTTATAAGTTTTACCCTAAGTCATGTTTTTATAAATTCGACCGAGTTCATAGAGAAAATCATCAACACATCTATAAATTCACCACGGTATATATTTCTACAACATATTTACTTGAAACTGTTGGTATTGGTATATTATTTATAAACTTGATCAAACTTTGACTTAGGAGGAAACTATACACTTTATATTTTAGGATGTCGTGCACCTGAATCAAGTAAGAACCGGAGCTTTCCCCTTTCCCCTCCCCGCATCGCCCCCGTGGGCGCCCAGGGGGAACCCTAGTTCCGCCGCCGGCCAGCCCCCTCCATCCTCAACCCCTCACCGCCACCTGTGCAGGCTGCCGGGCAAAGCCTGGACAGCCTGGGCGGCGGCGAGGCCTTCTGTCCTTCCTGCATGGGGGTGGCAGTGCAGGATGTTGGATCCAGGCGGCGCGGCGTAGGCGCGGGGCACGGTGGCGAGTAGGCACGGGCTGGCGGCGGTGTTGGCAGCACGGTGCGGGGGCGTGGAGGGCTGCGTGGTGGTGCCGTCTTCCATGGCGGCGGCGGCTCGGGCCTGGTGGTTGAGGCGAGTGGGCCGGCAGGGCGTGACGGCGGCGAGGCGCATGGTCGGGCAGGCATCATTGTCGTAGTGGCTGTGAGGTCGGCGACGGCATGGTTGAGGCGAGTGGGCTGGCAGGGCGTGGCGGCGGCGAGGCGCACGGTCGGGCAGTGGCTCGGGCAGGCATCGTCGTCGTGGTGGCTGTGGGGTCGGCGTCGGCGTGGTTGCGGGTCCCGGGTGGATCTACGGCTACGAGCGGTGCTCCGGCCTTGTTCACTGTGTGGCGTGGACCCAGCCGGGGACAAGCTGGGCATGGTGGTGCTCGTGTAGTGGCGTTGCCCTGCTCAGGCTCGTCCAGATCTTGGGGGTAGCACCGGTCAACAACGCGACCTCGACGGTGAGCGTCAATGGCTACTGTTTGTTGGTGGGGTGCGGGCGGCGGTGGCGTAGGTCCGAGCCGGCGGCGCGTGAGGTTCTCACGCGACAGGGGATGGTTGGGTCCTAGGGTTCGTGCTCGTGCGGGCCAGATCTGGGCCCGAGGCTGATCGGAGCTTCCACTCCGGGTAGGTGAGAATGGACGTGGTCCGGGCGGCGGTCGATGGTGGCGTTCTCCGGGCTCTCCGGGTGGCGATGGGGCGGCATGGCTATTGCGGTTGATGGCGGTGCGATCCGGGCCGTGGACGTCTTTGGTGTGCGGCATGGATCTGGTTTGTGGTGGTGGACGGCGTCTGGCGCGTAGGTACGAGGGGTTGACTTGGTCCTCGTTGGTTTCCTTCGTGTTGTGCTCTTCATGACCGCTGCTTCCTCATGGCGTCGGTCTGTTCGGTCTATGAATATTCTGTTTGGTCTATTCGGTGGTGATGTAACTGGTGAAGGTATATATGTTATGTATTCAGCCATAATGTAAATTCCTGGTAATGGTATATATAAATTTGAAGGTTGTGAATGGAATTGAGTTAGCCATAATGTAGTGCATAGGGCAATCTGTTTTGAGCATGTCAGTTTCGGTAGCAGTTTCAAGCAAAAAATGCAGTCTGTTTGACTAAAGTGAATCAAAGTGACAGCATGATCCATAAATTGGTTGTAAGCATAAAAGTGAGATGAATTGACAGCATGGCCTAGCGATCAAATAGGCAAATCATAGTTGTCATAAGACATATAAGTTTCAAATCGCATTTTCACCATCTGTTTGTTAAAAATAATAGAAAGTTCAAAGTTCTCAAGATAAATAGATAAATAAATATATTTTTCAAAGTTTTGGGGAAGTTTCTTTGCTTGTAGCACATACGCGCGGAAGCAACGAGCCAGATGTTTCATTTGTACCATAAGAAAAGCCCACCCCCTGTAAAAAGGGAGACACACAGTTCATTTATACCATAGGATAGCCCACCACATGCACAGAGTGAGTACCACCACGGACACGAAAGCCCACCACCAGCAGAGTGAGATGCATGCATGCATGAGTGGGTGGAATTTTTAGTACCACCTCGGTAGGCTAAGGAGCAGGGGACCAACTTATAATGGTGTCTCTTCTAGCCTTGGAAATGCTAGAAGCACATGATGAAGAGGAAACTGTGATATGCACACACATGACATGTATATATAAATAGCGCGTGAATATACGCGTGGACTTAGGACGCTTTTGTGACGCCCTGGTTTTGTGCTACAGTAATCTCTGTAATTAAGCTACAGTAATCACCACGATTACTGTTACTAAACTCGCGTTGGTTCAAACCCCGTTCAAATTCCGTTGCAAATTTAATTCGTTCGAAAGGTGGATCTTAAGAGTTGTGCAAAACCAGAATTAAAAATGTTGGATGGATCGCAAATATTTCCTAAGATTTAATAAAATTGGAACGGGAATTTTTCGAAGTATTTTGACGCCTCTAAATAATTAAAACATACGCTGCTTAATAGTAAATTAAAAAAAAGGCCTAACTGAGCCGAAAGGGCCGGCCCAGCCGGCGTCTATATGGGGAGCCGGGGGGCAACCCTAATCGCCCCAGCGCCCCCAGCCCCCGATCGATCCCCCCCCCCCCGCCGCCGCTAGGAGCTAGCCCGAACCGGGCCGCCCCGATTCCCCCCCCCCCCCCGCCGACGGCCCGCTGGGCGCGCCCGCCCCGGCCGGCCCTGCCGACCCCCCCCCGACGACGCGCCGCACAGCCGGCCCCGCCGCTCGCCCCCCGCGGCCACCGCCGCCCACCCCCCCCCCCCCCCCGCGCCGCCGCGCCGTGCGGCCGTGTGTGCGTGCGTGCGTGCATATGCGTGTATGTGTGTGTATGTGTATGCATATGTATGTACATACATACGTATGTATGTACGTATACGTGTACGTATATACTAAAAAGAAAAATGAAAATAAAAACACTACTAAAATTGAATTTAGAAAATAAATAAATAAATAGATATTAATATTAATAATTAATTAATTAGATTAGTTAATTAGATTATTAAGATTAATTAATTAATCTGTTAATTAATTTAAATAAACAGTATTTTACTGTTCTGGATAATTCGAATTTAATAATTAAATTAATTTCAGAATATTATTAAATCTTTAAAAATTAATATAAAATGAACCATAGCCCGGATTAAAAAGTTTTGAACATGAGAGTTGCTCAGAATAAATCCACGAACCCGAATACGCAGTCCGTTAGGCTGTCAAGTGCTCCTAGCATAGCAAACATGAAACTTTTTCATCGGTTTCATCTGTCCGGTAAAAGCCAGAGACCCGGGAAATATCGTCAGATATTCTTCCGACCCGTCTGCGACGTGTAACACTGCGTTAGTGCATGCCTAGCCCTACATATTGCCATGTCATGCATCATGATGCATTTGTCTGCTTTATATTTATTGTTTCTTCCCCCCTCTTCTTACCGGTAGACCCCGAGACTGACGCACACCCCTCATATCACCGCACACCCCTTAAGTATGGCACTGCAGAGCTACTACCAAGTGCCGAGGGTGATACCTCACTTAGCACTCCCGGTGTTAATTCTGTAGCGTAGCTAATCGGTCGTGGGTATCGAGGGTGATTCCTCCTTCCCATTTATCGATAGCGACTCTTGTCATACACATACCTCGAGTGGGATCCATCGAGGGTGAATCACCAGTGAAGAATGTGGTGCAAGAACATCCGCGGGAGGAGAGGATGAGGGTGTTGTAGCAGCCCCCTCCCCGACAGTCGTGACCACTGGTAAAGATAGCATGTATGGATGCGGGACCACGGAAGAAGTATGCATGGGTGAGGCGTACATGTCCGGCTTCAGCTGGTACTGAGGAGCAGCCACGGACACGTCCGATTCTGACCGAGACCGGAGAGCAGCCATGTGTGCAGCGCTGCATGGATGTACACCGGAGGCCAGCCCTTCGTTTCCCGCCACACCTGATGCATGCATGCACTGCTCCAACTGAGCTACGTGCTGGCCATTCGCTAGATGCATGCACTCGCTTGTCGTTGGATGCATGCATGGCTCCAACTGAGACGCATAATGCCCGCTCTTGAAAGGAGCTACAAGGCGCCCCTCTGAACCTCCGGCTGTCTGAACCGGCTTGGGCGGCGAGGCGGGCGGCAAGTCCGGGTGTCACGCCAAGCCGCCGGTGGTCTGCACCAACTGGATGGCAGCGGGCGACGTTGCTGTCCGAGAAGGCGACGATGGCTGCGATGCAACCAGAGTGTGGCATAGAAGGCGAGGACGACTCCTGTCGGTGAACCCGTGGGGATGTTTCGAGACATCCACGTAATGTGGAGTTGACTCGATGATCCGCAGCAAGCTCCATGCCTCTCGGCATCTGTGGCGAAGAGTTAAATGGGGTGACCGCTAAGATCGATGAACCACCTCCCTTCACACCTCCAGAGCCCACACTCGTCAGTACACGTCGTTGCACTTGAATCACGTTAGTTAGTCGCCGGAGCCGAACCAGAAGCCGGATGGTTGGATAGGCTCTCGGTGCGCTCCGAGGTGTCCATCTCATCATCCTTCTCCTTGGCGCCGCTCTCACCGTCAGCGTCATCACCCTTGCGTCTCCAAATGAACGGAACAAAGTCAGGGTCCGGAATGTATCCAGTCGGCTCCTTTCTGAACGTGAAAGCGTATCCCTTGAGCTTAACCACCACATCTGTTGTAACAAAATGCCCAACATCATCTTTGTCCTTAGACAAAATCTGAGAGTTGGTCATAGCCACGAGAATACGGACTACACCATGACGTCACAGGCTAATGAGATCCACATCTAAGGTCTTGCCCATCAAGGTACCAACGACCCATAGCCCCCAAAAATGACGCACCGTATGAGGAACACCCTCGACATGGAGCCAAATCTGCTGAAGCTCGAGCTTATGTGGGACCTCCTGGGACCTCCATGCGGTGACAGTCATCTGGGAATTAACCGACGGGATGTTCATCTGAATTCCATCAACCCTGTCTAAATCCACAAAAGACGGAAAGCTAACAAGGTATGCATCAGAACCGTGTTGAATAGCCTCCCACTTCCACTGATCAAGTACTGGGCATCTCCTGGAAATCTGACTCTCGACAACGCTAGCCGGTACCATCAACCCACTCACCTGAACACGGGCGATCGGTGTCTGTGTCGGCGCCAAATGATCCTTCACCACACTATCTGGCAGCTGGGCAAAGTAAGTTTCCTCAGCACCAGCTCCCGAGACAAAAGCATTGGGCTTTGGGAGTTTCAGAACCGGGCACCGCAACGTTGAATGAGCGATTTTGTCACAAATATAACAATAATGCTGCACCGTGCAATGCTTCGCAGTATGCGTATCCACCGCACACTTCCAGCATTGGACCCCTTTTTTAACCTTACCCTTGGGCACTGTAGGATCCACCTGCACATCACACACGGAAGCTCCAATAGGCGGGACATCGACAACCATAGGCCCCTGTGGCTGCACAAACTGATGATATGACTGCACATGTTGCTGCTGTATCGGATGATGCAGTAAATTTTGCTGAACCTGCATGTGCTGAGGGGGTGGATGATAACCATGTTGAAAAGCTCCCCCAACAAGTTGTTGTTGTTGTTGTTGTTGCAGCTTCTTCTTCTTTTTGCGTTTCTGGACCGGATGTGCTGCAATCCCTCCGGGATGGAACTGCGGAGGGACGGACATCCCGGCCGGCGGAGCCCCATACATAGAAGTTGGCCCACCGGCGACGGCCGGACCGTACGGCAAGGCGTAGTGCCCAGCCTGGCCATAGCTCGGGGGCTGGTTCACACCGTAGCTGTAGACTCGCACCGATCCTCGTTGATGAAGAGGCTGTCCGGAGAAGCCTGGCACCTGAGCCGGAGGGCGCGAGGGAGTGGACGTCACCCCCACGACCGGAGGTAGCATTGGCTTGATAATGTGTTTAGGGTGTGTCTAAGGCACATCTAGATGTGATATAGTTGTTGCACATCTAAATGACTAAATCAAACATAAAAGGAAAAAGAAAAAAGAAAAAGAAAATACTCACACGAATTTTCACGTAAGATCAATGATATGTCTACTCCTAAAGGGGGAGTTGGTAGCCTGGTACGCGGGTCTTTTTTAGTTCCACCTCACACTTTCGTCCATTTTTTTTTCTTCTGGTTTTTATCCGTCCTTCCTCCCATCATCATATAATTAGTAATGTATTTATGTGAAAGGATCAATCAAGATTAATTTCTAATGAATCTTTAAAAACCAAATCTGAATTAATTAACCTTACCATAAGTTGCTTAATCACATTAATTAATATTTCCATACATCATAAAATCTCTACTTCTAAAGGGAGAGTTGGTAAGCTGGTACCCACGGTTTTATTTCGCCTCACCTCCCACCACCCCCCTTCACGCTGGTTTTCTTTCCTCCCATCACACATTGGGTTTTTTCCTCCACCTTCCACACTCGTTTTTTCTCCATCGATCTGGTTTTTTCTCTAAATCGTTCGGCTTGAGACTCTATCCTCTCACCCACTACTAGTAGAACGCTCGTACGTTGCTACGGGCCTAGCGCAAGTAGATGAATCAGTTAACAAATGCATCATTTTCTACCACGGGCTTTATCTCGTGCCACCTAAATTTTGTCCTAATATTTTATTGCTAGTATATAAATTCCAAAACAAAAAGGTTGGAAACAACTATCCCAACTACAAACTAAGAGGATCAAATAAAATCAAAAGTTCACCCATTGAGATCTTATTCTATGTTCAGGTTAATTTATATATAGAAATATTTTTTAACACTTATATATAGAAGGGCGTTGCTAATTCGCGCTCACGCGGCGCGCTCGCTTTCCGTCCAGCCTTATGTTCCAGATTGAAGCGGCTCCATGTGTTTTCCTTTTCCTTTCTTTCCTTTTTTCAGTCTGCATGCAAACCGTGAACACAAGAGTCCCAGAGCGAACCAACCTGTGGTTGGATGGTTAGAGGGACTGTGGTATTCCCAGCCCACCAGGGTTCAAATCCTGGTGCTCGCATTTATTCCTGGATTTATTTCAGGATTTCCGGCGAAGCGCATTCAGTGGGAGGAGACGTTCCCGTCGACAACGAGGTGCCTACGATGACTTCGTAAATTTCAAGATGATATGCCGGCTCAGTCTCTCGGAGGTGCTCATAGGGGTAAGGTGTGCGTGTGTGCGTTCATAGGGGTGAGTGTATGCGCGTGTATATGAACGCTTGCGTCTGTACTGTGTTCAAAAAAAAAGTAAGAGTCCCAGAAAACAAAAACACGATGCATGCATCCACCCACCCCTTAAAGTCAGGGGGCTAGAGATATTAGAGGGAACAGAGATTTATTAGGCTACTTCCAATGCATTGATGCTAAGATGAGGTGCTAAGCACATTTAAACGTTTAGCAACCAAAGCCCCCAATGCATAGGTGCTTAACTTGTTGTAGCTAAGCATACTTCATTTAATGGTTTAGCTACTAAAGTTCTTCATGCATTGGTGGGCTTTCTCTCATTTAAGTATTTTGCCTAGGTTCATGCGCTTGGAACCGTTTCTTTCTGGGGTCACCACACACATCTCTCTCCTCTTAAATACTTTGCCACATCAGATTTTTTGCCTATATGGCAGCCTTAGCACCCATACAAGGTGGAGCATTGGGAGGGGCCTTAGAGGAAAGGCCTCGGGCCCGCGCTCGCTCGTGAAGGAGTAAATCCGTATATAGAAGCATTGATCACGTGTCTTAATGCCTATCCTCCCTACCTCCTATCATTGTTGATGTGAGCCCCATATATTACCCCCTCCTTAGCCATGAATGTTGTGTTTCCTAGCCACCTCGAACGCTTGCGCCACCAAATTGTTGTCCTCCTTACTGCTCACGCGATTTTTTAATACGTACCCATTTGCTTTTAAAATCTTGAGATTTGTACCTGTAGGCAATGATGTAAAGCAATCATGTTCATTCTAAAGCATACAATTTTAGCAAATTGTAAGTATATCAATGTGATGTAGAATATGATGTCGGTGTTAAAAAATGGAAGGAACTAAATAGGAATAAGTAATAGGAATTCATAAGATGTGATTCATGTTGTTTTGATCTGATAGGCTAACTCTCCTGAAACGAACCTTGCTTCATTGGCGGTGCTACGGCAGGGCCGATCGGGCCGTGGCCCGCCCAGGATTGGAGAGAAAAATAAACGTAGCCCAGCCCAGAACTGCTGGCATAAATCAATATAGCACACACATTAGGTCGATTGGGTCGTCGCAATGCACAACTGAGAAATGGACCGTCAGTTGATCTACAAAAAGGCAATAGAGTAAGTGTCCTGATGTTATATTAAAACTAACGTTCATTTATTTGTATGGCAAACGAAACATATGCACAGAACCAAAAACTACAATAAACAGCTAGCTATGCTCAGAAGCTTGTGACTGTACATACATATGTATTATTTATCCAAAAGTCCATGATGTTAAGAAATATGTTATACTCCCATCGTTTCTAAATAAAAGTCGTTTTTAGAAATTCCACTACGGAGTACATACGGAACAAAATGAGTGAATCTACACTCTAAAGTATGTCTACATCCATCCATATGTAGTCCGTAGTGGAATCTCTAAAAAAGACTTATATTTAGGAACGGAGGGAGTATTGCGACAGTTCCCACATCAAATCTATGGCGCATATGTTACCACATATTGTTGAGGTACAAAATTAAAACTCCTTTATCATGCACTCCATGAAATAAAAAAACCACATTACCATGAGAATTATCCTCATAATATTAAACCTGAAAACAAACGGTCTTAGTTATAGAAGTCAGCTAGAATTAGAAACCTTGGAGCTAATTAGTTAACCAATTAAATTTTCCTTCAGACACTAACCAAACCATGTAAAATTCTCAATACAAGTGCACTAATTACTTAAATTAGTACAAGGGTTAAAAAAAATCTCACTTATTGATTCCGGCACACGTTGGAAACGTGGAAGAGATCAACAAACTTGTTGGGCAGATCGATCTTGCCGCAGTTGGTCCACTAAGAAAACCATAAGCACTCGGTGTAAACTGCAGGGGAAAAAGATGTTTCAGCTACAACCAATATTTTTGACCTTGTGCACTGATAAAAGAACACGCAGGAAGCCGGTTAAGAATAACTACACCATAGGCGTTTTATACAGACCGTGCACACACTATTGATACATAGCCGACCATCCGTCTTGAATCTTTTTGAACTTACAATCCAGATAAATATATAAACCCCCGTATGGTACTAAATATCCAACTATCCGGATTTCTCTACAAACAATCTCAACTTGGAACCAGTATAATCTGAAAACTTTCCTAGTAGGATTGAGGAAATAGAGGTACCTTGATCACATGGATTTTTCTCTGCTGCTCTTGCTGGAAATCCCTAATTTCCGGCTAGAAAATTCTGACCCACTCCAAGCCGCACAACTTCTCTTCTTCTCACCCTATGTCCTTCTTCAGATGCACTGATTCATCATTTGGTTAAACAATAGACAAAATTGCATGAACAATGAATGTATATACCTGAATTCAGCAGTAGGTACAATGGTCATGTACTTCATCTTCTTTTCTATCCTAATGGACACCCAATCAAGCTAGTTGATGGTGCTTCTCCTCAACTTGCAGTTATGAAGGGAGAGACGCCCGGGGTGTAGCCCACGGCGACGGAACAGTTAAGCCTAGCTAAATACACGTGCATTGCAACACGGGGTAAACACCAAATGTGTTAAATATATATACCCTTGAGATCCGCAATAATGTGAGTTATAGAATTTACAACAAAAAATTAAGTGATTTGCAAGATGACTAATTCACATCTGGGTTACCATGGCAAATTATATTTCATTCATCTACAAGGCAGCGAAAAGCGAAAGGAAAGGCAAACTAAAAAAGCGCATGGAAAGGAATATATTATGCTCAAATTCTCATCCCTGCAAACACTGCGAACTTTGACATATAAGTGAACATAAGTAAGTGTGATGGTGATGTTGACACCGTACACAGATCGTCCAACCCTACGCATTGTGAGAAAAATAAAGTAAAAAATAAGAAAGGCATAATTGCTAGTACTACATAATAGCAATTCGCAAAAAAAAGGTAATACTCCCTCCGTCTCAAAATAAGTGACTCAAAAGTGACTCAACTTTGTTCTAAAGTTAGTGCAAAGTTAAGTCATTTTTGAGTCACTTAATTTGGGACGGAGGGAGTACATGCCAAGATGGGTCACAATTGCTACCCAAAATGTGATGCCCCCCTCCGCTCCTCCCTAATCTCATTTAAGTATTGAAACCAAATAGGCCAGCACTACTCAAGCTCGTGCTAATATAATCTGGTATGTTCCCAGAAAGTGCAAATACTATCATGATCTCATAGAAATTAATCAATCTAAGCAAATAGTGTCCGTGAACAATGCATCTGACAACAAACCATCGACAATGTGGGGGCCCCGGAATGTATACATACAAAATGTACTCAACAATATGATCTAGGTAAAAGGCATGATATCCATGTTGAGTAGCTGCTCCATCCTCTACATGACCATTACTGAAAGGTGAAGAGGTAGAACCGTAGAAGTATGAACTACAACAGTTAGAAAATCATGACCCATGGCATTAACCCTCGTTGACCATGCTTGTTCCCCTAAACTGACCTGGACTTTTCTTGACATGTTGCACTAATTCAGCTAGGTCCGATGGGATGGGATTGAGCAGCAAGCGCCCGCTCCCGTTGATAAATTTTGCTGTTTCATGTGCCAACTATTGCTATCTCCTACAAATCTCCCGCAGATTTCCTCTGAACTGACCTAAATCTGATACAACACGCAGCCTAACAAAGCAAGAAAATGCACCAAACTGAAATCATGTTCTGTATAAGCAGATTATAAGATAGTTTTGAAGGGATCTGTGTAATAAACAATTTAAAGCAGCACATGCATGTCGGAGGAACAGATACTGACGAATACAATACAGAACATTGTATTCTGAAAGTCAATGTCATTGTACTGACTTATTGACTCTGAAAGTCAATGTCATTGTACTGACTTATTGACTCTGAAAGTCAATGTCATTGTACTGACTTATTTTTTCTTACAGCAAATACATAGTGACGAATTAATGCAGGCCATCTTTATTTTAATCCATATGTTGTGTTATTAACTACATGAACATGATAAACTGAGACTCAAATAGTTCGTTTGTGCTAATTGCAAAAACAGTTAGGTCTCTTCTCTCCGATAATCAAAAGAGAATACATGGATCCAAATTAAGAAAGCACATACATACCTACAGTTAGGACCATCTGAACCATTCCGGCACAAATATGCATAGCCATGGATCAGCTATACATGCCTGATGCGGCCTGACCATCAGCGCCACTACCCACCATTGCATGTGCCAAGTTCGTCCTCGTCACACACGCTTGCAGTATGTTCGCTGACACAGGAACAGTAATCTCTACGCCCTCCCTTACCCATCCGTCGGGCCCCTACTAAACCCATCACCGCGTGCGCCCTCGCCACCAAGTGGCTTCAGCGACACGGAGAGAGAATACACAAGAAGGATACAGATGGAGATGAAGAGGAGAGAGTGCTTAATTACCTCCGGCTGACGCCATCGCGCGTGCTTAATCAAGATCTTGTCGAGGTCGAGGCAGTTAGGCCGGAGCATGTCGTCGTCGTCACCGGTAGGTGGCACGTCGTCATCGCCGGGCTGGATTTGAGCTCCAGGCGAGGGCTGCAACACCTCGTCCCCAGATGGCGCCTGGTGTTTACAATGGTAGCGCTGCCGTAGTGCTCTTCACCGCTGCACATGCTCCACCTCGTCCTGATCGCCGGTCCGCCGTACATGGCGACTGATGGCGATAGAGGACCGGCAATGCTAGTTGGCGAAAGAGAGAGGTGGTGGGAGGAGATGAAGACGAGGGCGTCCCACGAGGCGCTTGCCGACTATGGAAGGGCGGGGAAGGTGGGGTGCTTGGTAGGAGGAATCTGGATCAGATCGTGGAGAGTAGGGAGGGGAAAGGAAGGGGGGGGGGGGGGGGGGGGGGGGGGGGGGGGGGTCAGGGCACCGGACCATATCGTGGAGATTTCCTTTGAGCGACAGGGGTGATTTCCTTCCATAGATGGCTAGCATGCTGATTCTAGACGTGCGTTTATTTCTGTTTCTGTGCCTGTTTTTTCTGTTTCCTCTTCCGATGGTTTTTTCTGGTGCTTAGTTTTGAAGAGGGAGATAAAAATCGGTGGGGGCAAAGAGGTCGTTCGATCGGTGGGAGAGGATCTCTACCAACGACGTACAAACTGCTCGGAGTAGAGATAATCTTACCATACGTGGATTGATTGATTACCATAATTAGCATATTTGATATTTCTTGAGTTTATCGCCTTACTAAAGAAGAGATTTCATGAATTAATTAAAGATTGATCATGATTTATTTCATTTCATACAAAAGTTACCAACTATATCGAAAATTGATTAAAGATTGAATATGAAAGTTACCAAATATACCGAAAATTAATTAAAGATTGATCGACATTTATTCCTTTCCATACAAAACTTACTAAATATACAGAAAAATGATCTTATTGGCAGATAAAATCGGTTTAAAAAGATCATGCGCTAAAAGAAAACCGGACGAAAAAAAACCAGACGAAGATGGGAGGGGAGACGAAAAAAAACCCAAGAAAAAAGCTACCAACTCCCCCTTTAGGAGTAGAGATGCAGCAATCCCCTCTTTCTTGGGATCCGGAGATGGAGGTGGTGGCACGGGTGATAGGCAGCACGGACAACTCCTTCAACTTGTGTGATGTCTCCACTACAATCAGAAGGCAATCCAACCATCCTCTTGCAACTCATTATGCCCACCCTGCTCAACTATGAAAACCGTAGTTTAAGTACTATAATTGTGTGTGGTTGCTTCCTGATGTGTGTGTGTGTGTGTGTTTGTGTGTGTGTGTGTGTGTGTGTGTGTGTGTGTGTGTGTGTGTGTGTGTGTGTGTGTCGCTGCATCCCTCACTTGCTCCCTCCAGGCACCAGAAGCCGTTCGGTGCGCTCTCCGGGCTGATGTCAGTCGAAGGGGCGAGCAGGAGCCATTTTGGTCATGTATATGAGAACGCAGGTGAGGGGTTATATCCTCATCCCCATCCAAAGTTCTGTCTATAATACTATAAACTGAACTATATTACATGCATTAGTTGCTTACCTTTGTAGCTGGCAAGCACATACACCATCATTTTCTGATAATTAACCTTATTTTATTAAGTGATCCAGTTCAAACTTTTTTCATACGAAATACTAGCTTATATTGATGGTATGTGTAGTATAGGACATACCGTTCATACCAGACTGTATTCAGAATCATCAATTATGGCTGTGACTGAAACAAAATACTTTACTAGACAAAATCACATACAAACTAATAAATATGAAAGGTTCTATTTCTACAAGGTGTTGTATGTTTTATTTTGCACAAACAGTGCTTTTTGGTCAGTTATTATACATTTTTCTTTCAAACAAAGGGAGTATAGTACTGTAATCTCAAACAATCACCTAATATACTACAATTTCTGTTCTCGTTGGGAATATATACTTATGATGTGTTTGCATTTTGCAAGTGTTGGGAGTATAAATGAACCAGTCGTTCACCATATCAAATTATGAGATGACAAATTTGTTTCTTTGTGACCTATTTTACATCAAAGACCACATGGAGTTCTTTTAAGAATAGCTCACCCTTGTGTTTTTAGACACCAATATGTTAGGTTTATAAAGCTAAATGAGATCTATATATAATAGGAAAATATGCCTATAACTCAGATGTGATGATTTGAAGATGAAAGGAAGAGCCGAGAAGCTGGAAAGGACGGAGCACCGGGGAGCTCTTAGACATACAACGTTCTATCTGGGTTGCTGATGATAAAAGGCAAAAGAACTCCATCGGGGCTATTATGCATAACATGCCTCTTTGAGGTTCATGTTGAGGTCAGTTTTAATCTCTTGTAGTTCAGTGTATTATGAAAATAATCAACCTTTTATATTTATTCTGAGTCACTCTGTAATATTGGGCACGCAAGCACTCTTTGCGGGCATGTGATTCCACCGCTCCAATCCTCACGACTAGGTGTCGTTGTCTCCTGCATATTACAACGAGGCCCATTGTATCATGTGTGTCGTCACCAGCCCCCACCAGTGATTATGACACACACAAATCAGGGGAACGCAAACATCGCCTCAGCTGAATATTTGTGGTATTCATTAGATATTTGATTTAATAAGGACCTTAGTTTGAAGGCGCTTCTGACCGGCAGTGAAAACCACTAGGACCTTGAAACTCGATGCAAGGCTACTGTAGCACCATCCGTAGTTTATGCCATATGAGCAAACCTACTATTTGTGGCGTGAGTTCGTGCTTCTCAAGTCCTCTCGAGAAAGCCATTGGAGGCAAAAAAAATGATTAGTAAGCTTACAACATTTGTTATTTTGTGTTTCTCTATTTTTGAATTGTTTGGTGGAGAAACTTTTGCATCCTGATAGAACATCCTGAATAGTACACAATGTTGAAGCCTGTGAGTTACCTGACCCGATACTCCCACATTTTTTCTGACATATATTAGTAACCTACATGATTTTGGTAGATGTTTCGTACAATGGTTGTATGCACAGGAAACATAGGAAGAGGTGTTACCAAAATCACATAATTGCACATTTAGACTTTGTTTATGCTTCGCTCATGTTTGACTTTGTTTGCTGGTCGTCGGGACTGAATTTTCCTGCTACCACTGGTCATGAACTCATGATTGTAGACTGTTGCGTCACAAAACTAGGGAGTTCCTATGAGAACAAAAGCGAAAAAGGTCCCATACTAAAAGGATCCTTTGTATTTTCCTGTGATGCAATCAAACTAACCATGTCTTCGTCACGAAGCGTAATGCCCCTCCAAACACTAGCACCGTGATAGCACACTATTTAAAACTATAGTCTCCACTAGAGCATGATAAAGTAAATAAGTAATACTATTAGTGAATGAAGCGTATGCATAGTAGCAGTCGTATGTATTTTTCCATTGATTTTTACTTTGTAGAAAGATACATGTGTCTGCATGTAAAAAGAATTTATCCCTTCTCACAAAGCAACTTTGAAATCTGCTATCAGCATTTTACAGTTTGACCATATAAAGTTTGTTTTAATTGCAGATGGATATACATTTGTTTTCTTGGGATAATTTTGTATGTACCATGCTACTGTTTCTTTTTGTCTCCTAATCAATTAGTTATTTTTAGCAGATTTGCTGCATGATCATGCTGGAAATTTATCATTTTTCCTCGTTTGATCTATCTCCAGTTTCATTTATTTATTAGTGATGGAGGATGGCATATATGGAGGTGCGGTGAGACATAGTAATCGAAGTTCTGGTTGATCATACTATAGTTGAAGTTCTGGTTGATCATATTGTAGTCGAAGTTGAGTACAAGTAGAAGTCCTTTGATAATATGTAGTTTCTGATTGCAAGGGAAGTACACATATACATTAGTTTGTGAAGCTAAATCAATGCACGACTCAGTTCTAGATTTTTTTAGTAAATATTAGTGTGTGTAAATTTTGTGTCTTCAGCTCTCTAAGTGAAACCCTCGATGGTGAACATGATTTATGGAGGTCAGTTTGGACCTTAGCTGGCTTGAACATGTTGATGTTTATCAAGATGATTTTGGAACGTGATTCTGTCTCAATGAGACCATTTATTAGTTATTTTTTTCCAGTATCAATGCACACGCAGCCCCGAGCCCTAGAAGGGGATCGGCTGCAAACGACTCATCAATACCTTGCAAGAGGTGAAGATGATGCGGCTTGCCACTTCGTCGACAGTGAAGGAGAGGCAGGGTTACAAACTTGAGTATAGGGTGCGTGAGGTCATGGACGTTTGAGATGGTGACCGGATTTAGAGGGATGACTTGTGGCGGAGGTAGCAACTCTGGCAAGGGGCAACGAGGCAGCACATGACAACACTTGCTGACCGCTGATGGCGGTGGCCGGTGGTTAGGCATGGAGAGGTGGGTGGGTTGACAGGGTGGAAGAAGATAAAAGTAGCGGCGGGACAAAGAAGAATAGTAGTAGCACCGGGTCATCACCGACGGAGGAGATGCAACTGATTAACAAACTCAAGTGCAGCGTGCGGGAGGTCGTTGTAGGAGATATGCCCTAGAGGCAATAATAAATGCTATTATTTATCTCCATGTTCATGATTAGGTTTGTGTTCCGTGCTATAACTGCTATGGTTCTCGAGTCTACAAATAAAACGAGGCTCGGAGGAAGACTCATATGCACGTGTGGGATGATAAACGGTAAAATGTATTCCTAGTCTGGCCTCTAAGACTGGCTCAAGTATTGCATGATGATCCTGTTTTCCTGATCATGGGCATGGCTATGCCGGCAATTTTGAGGGCACAATGTTAGAAGAACATTTGTGTTGAATCGACCCGTATTGATGTTATGCTATGAGATACATTCGTCATAAGTTAATGGTTAATAACACAGAGAAGTTAATGTTTGCATAATTCCTTAGACCATGAGAGTATTGAGTTTCTTCATGCTTGCTTCATGAACTTTGGGGTTTGTTAAACGTCATCCGTAAATGGGTTACGGCGGCTTACAGGTTCATGGAAAAGTATGTCAAGTAACTTAATAGCTCAAAATTGGGATTTGCTCCTCCGACGATGGAGAGATATCTCTGGGCCCTCTCGGTGTTACGGTATCCATCATCGTCTGGCCAGACACTTTTGTGATTTGATCACGGGGATGCCGGAATACGGGAACGAGAAAAGAGAACAATACCGGTAACGAGGTAACTGGCATTGTGGACAAGTTGTTGATCCAAGGGGATGCCTACATGTCTCACCTCAGGTATTTGTAACATATCGTGAAGCAACAGGAATAGCACACGGCAACTGGAGGTTCACTCGAATATTCATTCGTGTGGGTATAGGGATCAATATGGGTGTCCACGGCTCCGATGCTGATCATTGATTGGAAAGTGTTCCGGTCATGTCTATACTTCACCGAACCTATAGGGTCACACGCTTAAGGGTTATCTATCTGCTGAATACTAGACAAGGAGTCCGAGAGAAAGTCACTGAAATAGTTTCGGAGACAGCGGAAAAGTTCCGGAGAGAACACCGAAAAAGTTTCGGTAAAACCGAAAAGTTGTTTCGGATAAAACCATTGATCCAAAAAGGTTTCGGCAAGCACCGGGAATGTTTTGGAGGTTGCCAGATTGGTCTGGTAATTTCTGGATTTTTTCTGGAGAAAAACCGAAAAATAAGTTTCGGAGCTGCCGGACTTGTTTACCGGGTAAACGAAGATGGTTTTAAATTAAACCACCATACTGGAAATGTTCCAGAGCGTGTCCAGATAATTTTAGAGGGTGCCGGAAATGTTCTGGGACCTTCTGGAATTTTCAGAAGAAATAGTTTCGGAAAACATCTTGTCCCAGCGAGAGGGGACAAGATCCCACGGATCGTGGGGGCTGTTTTTGGGCTGTTTTTGGGGGCGCCCCCTTTAGGGCACAGCCCCCTTGTGGCTGGACAAAGTGTTGGGTGGGGCCCCCATGGTGGGGGGCAGCCCCCACAAATGGTGGAGAGTGTTGGGAGGAAGGTGGGGCCCCATGGGGGAACACCATGGACAAGGGAACATGTTTTCTCCATGTTTGGTGGGAACATGCTTCCTTGTTTGGTGGGTGCATGTTTAGTGGGCTGAAATTTCAGCCCCCCCCCCCTCACCCCTCCCACCACTATATAAGGAGGTGGAGAGGAGCTCTCCATCCTGACTCCAACTCTCATACACATGCCATGCATTATCTGGCTTCTTCTCTCCCTCCCACGAAAAGAGTTTCGTAGAGTCGAAAGGCTGTCTGGGTTCCGGTGGGCAGATGCGCGAGCATCTTTACCGCAAGGTGGTGATCTCGACGTCCCCGCTCCCCGGCAGCTGCGCCGTGATGCTCATCATGGAGCGTACGATCGGCGCGCCGGCCTTCGCCACGGCGAAGCACCCCCAGTGGAGGCTGGCACCCTCGCGCGAAGGCGTCGAGGACGCCATCTACCACGACGGCCGGTTCTACTCCGTCTCCTACTCAGGCCTCGTGGAGGCGTGGGAGCGCAACGCTGTGTCCGGCGCGTACACTAGCACGGCCGTCGCGCCGAGGCTGGCCCTTGGGGAAAACGAAGAAGGCAGCTCGTCGTCCTGCCGCAAGTACCTCGCGGCGGCGCCCGGAGGGCGGCTGATGGTGGTGCTCAAGTACCTCGGGATGACCAAGGAACAGCACGGGCAGGGCAGGCGTCCGTCCTCCTTCAAGGTGCATGTCCTCAGCGACGAAGGGCAGTGGAAGGAGGCGACGGACATCGGCGACGTCGCGCTGTTCGTCGGGGTGAACAACTCGCTGTGCTTGCCGACAACGGGGCGCCCGCAGATCAAGGCCAGCTGCGTCTACTACACTGACGACGAGCTCGGCAACAGATCGACGTACGATGAAGGTCGCAGTGAGTCGGATCTTCAGGTTGTGGGGGTGTACAGCCTCAAGGACGGCACGATGAAGAAAATCTGGGATCTCGGAGAGCAGGCCCGAATCTTTTACCCGCCGCCGGTTTGGATATTACCTTCCAAGTAATTAGCTAGGTTCGAGTTTTCTTCTTCTTGAGATTGCTAGCAAGTTGAATAATTTATGCTCTTGATAAACACTGCAAATGTGTGTGCGCGCCTGATTAAATGAGATCCGTAAGCATCATTCAGAATAACAAAATTTTCGAAGGAAGGCAAAAGCTTTGCCACATTTCTTTGACTATTAACCAAGAAGAACAGGGTCTACTTAATTACTTCATCCGTTTCTAAAATATGAAATACAAGGCTTATAAGTTTTACCCTAAGTCATGTTTTTATAAATTCGACCGAGTTCATAGAGAAAATCATCAACACATCTATAAATTCACCACGGTATATATTTCTACAACATATTTACTTGAAACTGTTGGTATTGGTATATTATTTATAAACTTGATCAAACTTTGACTTAGGAGGAAACTATACACTTTATATTTTAGGATGTCGTGCACCTGAATCAAGTAAGAACCGGAGCTTTCCCCTTTCCCCTCCCCGCATCGCCCCCGTGGGCGCCCAGGGGGAACCCTAGTTCCGCCGCCGGCCAGCCCCCTCCATCCTCAACCCCTCACCGCCACCTGTGCAGGCTGCCGGGCAAAGCCTGGACAGCCTGGGCGGCGGCGAGGCCTTCTGTCCTTCCTGCATGGGGGTGGCAGTGCAGGATGTTGGATCCAGGCGGCGCGGCGTAGGCGCGGGGCACGGTGGCGAGTAGGCACGGGCTGGCGGCGGTGTTGGCAGCACGGTGCGGGGGCGTGGAGGGCTGCGTGGTGGTGCCGTCTTCCATGGCGGCGGCGGCTCGGGCCTGGTGGTTGAGGCGAGTGGGCCGGCAGGGCGTGACGGCGGCGAGGCGCATGGTCGGGCAGGCATCATTGTCGTAGTGGCTGTGAGGTCGGCGACGGCAT
The DNA here is from genome assembly GCA_039707655.1 of Elymus sibiricus. NCBI lineage: Eukaryota > Viridiplantae > Streptophyta > Magnoliopsida > Poales > Poaceae > Elymus > Elymus sibiricus. Next base: position 100,626,894 of record CM077663.1, read on the forward strand.
GGTTGAGGCGAGTGGGCTGGCAGGGCGTGGCGGCGGCGAGGCGCACGGTCGGGCAGTGGCTCGGGCAGGCATCGTCGTCGTGGTGGCTGTGGGGTCGGCGTCGGCGTGGTTGCGGGTCCCGGGTGGATCTACGGCTACGAGCGGTGCTCCGGCCTTGTTCACTGTGTGGCGTGGACCCAGCCGGGGACAAGCTGGGCATGGTGGTGCTCGTGTAGTGGCGTTGCCCTGCTCAGGCTCGTCCAGATCTTGGGGGTAGCACCGGTCAACAACGCGACCTCGACGGTGAGCGTCAATGGCTACTGTTTGTTGGTGGGGTGCGGGCGGCGGTGGCGTAGGTCCGAGCCGGCGGCGCGTGAGGTTCTCACGCGACAGGGGATGGTTGGGTCCTAGGGTTCGTGCTCGTGCGGGCCAGATCTGGGCCCGAGGCTGATCGGAGCTTCCACTCCGGGTAGGTGAGAATGGACGTGGTCCGGGCGGCGGTCGATGGTGGCGTTCTCCGGGCTCTCCGGGTGGCGATGGGGCGGCATGGCTATTGCGGTTGATGGCGGTGCGATCCGGGCCGTGGACGTCTTTGGTGTGCGGCATGGATCTGGTTTGTGGTGGTGGACGGCGTCTGGCGCGTAGGTACGAGGGGTTGACTTGGTCCTCGTTGGTTTCCTTCGTGTTGTGCTCTTCATGACCGCTGCTTCCTCATGGCGTCGGTCTGTTCGGTCTATGAATATTCTGTTTGGTCTATTCGGTGGTGATGTAACTGGTGAAGGTATATATGTTATGTATTCAGCCATAATGTAAATTCCTGGTAATGGTATATATAAATTTGAAGGTTGTGAATGGAATTGAGTTAGCCATAATGTAGTGCATAGGGCAATCTGTTTTGAGCATGTCAGTTTCGGTAGCAGTTTCAAGCAAAAAATGCAGTCTGTTTGACTAAAGTGAATCAAAGTGACAGCATGATCCATAAATTGGTTGTAAGCATAAAAGTGAGATGAATTGACAGCATGGCCTAGCGATCAAATAGGCAAATCATAGTTGTCATAAGACATATAAGTTTCAAATCGCATTTTCACCATCTGTTTGTTAAAAATAATAGAAAGTTCAAAGTTCTCAAGATAAATAGATAAATAAATATATTTTTCAAAGTTTTGGGGAAGTTTCTTTGCTTGTAGCACATACGCGCGGAAGCAACGAGCCAGATGTTTCATTTGTACCATAAGAAAAGCCCACCCCCTGTAAAAAGGGAGACACACAGTTCATTTATACCATAGGATAGCCCACCACATGCACAGAGTGAGTACCACCACGGACACGAAAGCCCACCACCAGCAGAGTGAGATGCATGCATGCATGAGTGGGTGGAATTTTTAGTACCACCTCGGTAGGCTAAGGAGCAGGGGACCAACTTATAATGGTGTCTCTTCTAGCCTTGGAAATGCTAGAAGCACATGATGAAGAGGAAACTGTGATATGCACACACATGACATGTATATATAAATAGCGCGTGAATATACGCGTGGACTTAGGACGCTTTTGTGACGCCCTGGTTTTGTGCTACAGTAATCTCTGTAATTAAGCTACAGTAATCACCACGATTACTGTTACTAAACTCGCGTTGGTTCAAACCCCGTTCAAATTCCGTTGCAAATTTAATTCGTTCGAAAGGTGGATCTTAAGAGTTGTGCAAAACCAGAATTAAAAATGTTGGATGGATCGCAAATATTTCCTAAGATTTAATAAAATTGGAACGGGAATTTTTCGAAGTATTTTGACGCCTCTAAATAATTAAAACATACGCTGCTTAATAGTAAATTAAAAAAAAGGCCTAACTGAGCCGAAAGGGCCGGCCCAGCCGGCGTCTATATGGGGAGCCGGGGGGCAACCCTAATCGCCCCAGCGCCCCCAGCCCCCGATCGATCCCCCCCCCCGCCGCCGCTAGGAGCTAGCCCGAACCGGGCCGCCCCGATTCCCCCCCCCCCCCCCGCCGACGGCCCGCTGGGCGCGCCCGCCCCGGCCGGCCCTGCCGACCCCCCCCCGACGACGCGCCGCACAGCCGGCCCCGCCGCTCGCCCCCCGCGGCCACCGCCGCCCACCCCCCCCCCCCCCCCCCCGCGCCGCCGCGCCGTGCGGCCGTGTGTGCGTGCGTGCGTGCATATGCGTGTATGTGTGTGTATGTGTATGCATATGTATGTACATACATACGTATGTATGTACGTATACGTGTACGTATATACTAAAAAGAAAAATGAAAATAAAAACACTACTAAAATTGAATTTAGAAAATAAATAAATAAATAGATATTAATATTAATAATTAATTAATTAGATTAGTTAATTAGATTATTAAGATTAATTAATTAATCTGTTAATTAATTTAAATAAACAGTATTTTACTGTTCTGGATAATTCGAATTTAATAATTAAATTAATTTCAGAATATTATTAAATCTTTAAAAATTAATATAAAATGAACCATAGCCCGGATTAAAAAGTTTTGAACATGAGAGTTGCTCAGAATAAATCCACGAACCCGAATACGCAGTCCGTTAGGCTGTCAAGTGCTCCTAGCATAGCAAACATGAAACTTTTTCATCGGTTTCATCTGTCCGGTAAAAGCCAGAGACCCGGGAAATATCGTCAGATATTCTTCCGACCCGTCTGCGACGTGTAACACTGCGTTAGTGCATGCCTAGCCCTACATATTGCCATGTCATGCATCATGATGCATTTGTCTGCTTTATATTTATTGTTTCTTCCCCCCTCTTCTTACCGGTAGACCCCGAGACTGACGCACACCCCTCATATCACCGCACACCCCTTAAGTATGGCACTGCAGAGCTACTACCAAGTGCCGAGGGTGATACCTCACTTAGCACTCCCGGTGTTAATTCTGTAGCGTAGCTAATCGGTCGTGGGTATCGAGGGTGATTCCTCCTTCCCATTTATCGATAGCGACTCTTGTCATACACATACCTCGAGTGGGATCCATCGAGGGTGAATCACCAGTGAAGAATGTGGTGCAAGAACATCCGCGGGAGGAGAGGATGAGGGTGTTGTAGCAGCCCCCTCCCCGACAGTCGTGACCACTGGTAAAGATAGCATGTATGGATGCGGGACCACGGAAGAAGTATGCATGGGTGAGGCGTACATGTCCGGCTTCAGCTGGTACTGAGGAGCAGCCACGGACACGTCCGATTCTGACCGAGACCGGAGAGCAGCCATGTGTGCAGCGCTGCATGGATGTACACCGGAGGCCAGCCCTTCGTTTCCCGCCACACCTGATGCATGCATGCACTGCTCCAACTGAGCTACGTGCTGGCCATTCGCTAGATGCATGCACTCGCTTGTCGTTGGATGCATGCATGGCTCCAACTGAGACGCATAATGCCCGCTCTTGAAAGGAGCTACAAGGCGCCCCTCTGAACCTCCGGCTGTCTGAACCGGCTTGGGCGGCGAGGCGGGCGGCAAGTCCGGGTGTCACGCCAAGCCGCCGGTGGTCTGCACCAACTGGATGGCAGCGGGCGACGTTGCTGTCCGAGAAGGCGACGATGGCTGCGATGCAACCAGAGTGTGGCATAGAAGGCGAGGACGACTCCTGTCGGTGAACCCGTGGGGATGTTTCGAGACATCCACGTAATGTGGAGTTGACTCGATGATCCGCAGCAAGCTCCATGCCTCTCGGCATCTGTGGCGAAGAGTTAAATGGGGTGACCGCTAAGATCGATGAACCACCTCCCTTCACACCTCCAGAGCCCACACTCGTCAGTACACGTCGTTGCACTTGAATCACGTTAGTTAGTCGCCGGAGCCGAACCAGAAGCCGGATGGTTGGATAGGCTCTCGGTGCGCTCCGAGGTGTCCATCTCATCATCCTTCTCCTTGGCGCCGCTCTCACCGTCAGCGTCATCACCCTTGCGTCTCCAAATGAACGGAACAAAGTCAGGGTCCGGAATGTATCCAGTCGGCTCCTTTCTGAACGTGAAAGCGTATCCCTTGAGCTTAACCACCACATCTGTTGTAACAAAATGCCCAACATCATCTTTGTCCTTAGACAAAATCTGAGAGTTGGTCATAGCCACGAGAATACGGACTACACCATGACGTCACAGGCTAATGAGATCCACATCTAAGGTCTTGCCCATCAAGGTACCAACGACCCATAGCCCCCAAAAATGACGCACCGTATGAGGAACACCCTCGACATGGAGCCAAATCTGCTGAAGCTCGAGCTTATGTGGGACCTCCTGGGACCTCCATGCGGTGACAGTCATCTGGGAATTAACCGACGGGATGTTCATCTGAATTCCATCAACCCTGTCTAAATCCACAAAAGACGGAAAGCTAACAAGGTATGCATCAGAACCGTGTTGAATAGCCTCCCACTTCCACTGATCAAGTACTGGGCATCTCCTGGAAATCTGACTCTCGACAACGCTAGCCGGTACCATCAACCCACTCACCTGAACACGGGCGATCGGTGTCTGTGTCGGCGCCAAATGATCCTTCACCACACTATCTGGCAGCTGGGCAAAGTAAGTTTCCTCAGCACCAGCTCCCGAGACAAAAGCATTGGGCTTTGGGAGTTTCAGAACCGGGCACCGCAACGTTGAATGAGCGATTTTGTCACAAATATAACAATAATGCTGCACCGTGCAATGCTTCGCAGTATGCGTATCCACCGCACACTTCCAGCATTGGACCCCTTTTTTAACCTTACCCTTGGGCACTGTAGGATCCACCTGCACATCACACACGGAAGCTCCAATAGGCGGGACATCGACAACCATAGGCCCCTGTGGCTGCACAAACTGATGATATGACTGCACATGTTGCTGCTGTATCGGATGATGCAGTAAATTTTGCTGAACCTGCATGTGCTGAGGGGGTGGATGATAACCATGTTGAAAAGCTCCCCCAACAAGTTGTTGTTGTTGTTGTTGTTGCAGCTTCTTCTTCTTTTTGCGTTTCTGGACCGGATGTGCTGCAATCCCTCCGGGATGGAACTGCGGAGGGACGGACATCCCGGCCGGCGGAGCCCCATACATAGAAGTTGGCCCACCGGCGACGGCCGGACCGTACGGCAAGGCGTAGTGCCCAGCCTGGCCATAGCTCGGGGGCTGGTTCACACCGTAGCTGTAGACTCGCACCGATCCTCGTTGATGAAGAGGCTGTCCGGAGAAGCCTGGCACCTGAGCCGGAGGGCGCGAGGGAGTGGACGTCACCCCCACGACCGGAGGTAGCATTGGCTTGATAATGTGTTTAGGGTGTGTCTAAGGCACATCTAGATGTGATATAGTTGTTGCACATCTAAATGACTAAATCAAACATAAAAGGAAAAAGAAAAAAGAAAAAGAAAATACTCACACGAATTTTCACGTAAGATCAATGATATGTCTACTCCTAAAGGGGGAGTTGGTAGCCTGGTACGCGGGTCTTTTTTAGTTCCACCTCACACTTTCGTCCATTTTTTTTTCTTCTGGTTTTTATCCGTCCTTCCTCCCATCATCATATAATTAGTAATGTATTTATGTGAAAGGATCAATCAAGATTAATTTCTAATGAATCTTTAAAAACCAAATCTGAATTAATTAACCTTACCATAAGTTGCTTAATCACATTAATTAATATTTCCATACATCATAAAATCTCTACTTCTAAAGGGAGAGTTGGTAAGCTGGTACCCACGGTTTTATTTCGCCTCACCTCCCACCACCCCCCTTCACGCTGGTTTTCTTTCCTCCCATCACACATTGGGTTTTTTCCTCCACCTTCCACACTCGTTTTTTCTCCATCGATCTGGTTTTTTCTCTAAATCGTTCGGCTTGAGACTCTATCCTCTCACCCACTACTAGTAGAACGCTCGTACGTTGCTACGGGCCTAGCGCAAGTAGATGAATCAGTTAACAAATGCATCATTTTCTACCACGGGCTTTATCTCGTGCCACCTAAATTTTGTCCTAATATTTTATTGCTAGTATATAAATTCCAAAACAAAAAGGTTGGAAACAACTATCCCAACTACAAACTAAGAGGATCAAATAAAATCAAAAGTTCACCCATTGAGATCTTATTCTATGTTCAGGTTAATTTATATATAGAAATATTTTTTAACACTTATATATAGAAGGGCGTTGCTAATTCGCGCTCACGCGGCGCGCTCGCTTTCCGTCCAGCCTTATGTTCCAGATTGAAGCGGCTCCATGTGTTTTCCTTTTCCTTTCTTTCCTTTTTTCAGTCTGCATGCAAACCGTGAACACAAGAGTCCCAGAGCGAACCAACCTGTGGTTGGATGGTTAGAGGGACTGTGGTATTCCCAGCCCACCAGGGTTCAAATCCTGGTGCTCGCATTTATTCCTGGATTTATTTCAGGATTTCCGGCGAAGCGCATTCAGTGGGAGGAGACGTTCCCGTCGACAACGAGGTGCCTACGATGACTTCGTAAATTTCAAGATGATATGCCGGCTCAGTCTCTCGGAGGTGCTCATAGGGGTAAGGTGTGCGTGTGTGCGTTCATAGGGGTGAGTGTATGCGCGTGTATATGAACGCTTGCGTCTGTACTGTGTTCAAAAAAAAAGTAAGAGTCCCAGAAAACAAAAACACGATGCATGCATCCACCCACCCCTTAAAGTCAGGGGGCTAGAGATATTAGAGGGAACAGAGATTTATTAGGCTACTTCCAATGCATTGATGCTAAGATGAGGTGCTAAGCACATTTAAACGTTTAGCAACCAAAGCCCCCAATGCATAGGTGCTTAACTTGTTGTAGCTAAGCATACTTCATTTAATGGTTTAGCTACTAAAGTTCTTCATGCATTGGTGGGCTTTCTCTCATTTAAGTATTTTGCCTAGGTTCATGCGCTTGGAACCGTTTCTTTCTGGGGTCACCACACACATCTCTCTCCTCTTAAATACTTTGCCACATCAGATTTTTTGCCTATATGGCAGCCTTAGCACCCATACAAGGTGGAGCATTGGGAGGGGCCTTAGAGGAAAGGCCTCGGGCCCGCGCTCGCTCGTCAAGGAGTAAATCCGTATATAGAAGCATTGATCACGTGTCTTAATGCCTATCCTCCCTACCTCCTATCATTGTTGATGTGAGCCCCATATATTACCCCCTCCTTAGCCATGAATGTTGTGTTTCCTAGCCACCTCGAACGCTTGCGCCACCAAATTGTTGTCCTCCTTACTGCTCACGCGATTTTTTAATACGTACCCATTTGCTTTTAAAATCTTGAGATTTGTACCTGTAGGCAATGATGTAAAGCAATCATGTTCATTCTAAAGCATACAATTTTAGCAAATTGTAAGTATATCAATGTGATGTAGAATATGATGTCGGTGTTAAAAAATGGAAGGAACTAAATAGGAATAAGTAATAGGAATTCATAAGATGTGATTCATGTTGTTTTGATCTGATAGGCTAACTCTCCTGAAACGAACCTTGCTTCATTGGCGGTGCTACGGCAGGGCCGATCGGGCCGTGGCCCGCCCAGGATTGGAGAGAAAAATAAACGTAGCCCAGCCCAGAACTGCTGGCATAAATCAATATAGCACACACATTAGGTCGATTGGGTCGTCGCAATGCACAACTGAGAAATGGACCGTCAGTTGATCTACAAAAAGGCAATAGAGTAAGTGTCCTGATGTTATATTAAAACTAACGTTCATTTATTTGTATGGCAAACGAAACATATGCACAGAACCAAAAACTACAATAAACAGCTAGCTATGCTCAGAAGCTTGTGACTGTACATACATATGTATTATTTATCCAAAAGTCCATGATGTTAAGAAATATGTTATACTCCCATCGTTTCTAAATAAAAGTCGTTTTTAGAAATTCCACTACGGAGTACATACGGAACAAAATGAGTGAATCTACACTCTAAAGTATGTCTACATCCATCCATATGTAGTCCGTAGTGGAATCTCTAAAAAAGACTTATATTTAGGAACGGAGGGAGTATTGCGACAGTTCCCACATCAAATCTATGGCGCATATGTTACCACATATTGTTGAGGTACAAAATTAAAACTCCTTTATCATGCACTCCATGAAATAAAAAAACCACATTACCATGAGAATTATCCTCATAATATTAAACCTGAAAACAAACGGTCTTAGTTATAGAAGTCAGCTAGAATTAGAAACCTTGGAGCTAATTAGTTAACCAATTAAATTTTCCTTCAGACACTAACCAAACCATGTAAAATTCTCAATACAAGTGCACTAATTACTTAAATTAGTACAAGGGTTAAAAAAAATCTCACTTATTGATTCCGGCACACGTTGGAAACGTGGAAGAGATCAACAAACTTGTTGGGCAGATCGATCTTGCCGCAGTTGGTCCACTAAGAAAACCATAAGCACTCGGTGTAAACTGCAGGGGAAAAAGATGTTTCAGCTACAACCAATATTTTTGACCTTGTGCACTGATAAAAGAACACGCAGGAAGCCGGTTAAGAATAACTACACCATAGGCGTTTTATACAGACCGTGCACACACTATTGATACATAGCCGACCATCCGTCTTGAATCTTTTTGAACTTACAATCCAGATAAATATATAAACCCCCGTATGGTACTAAATATCCAACTATCCGGATTTCTCTACAAACAATCTCAACTTGGAACCAGTATAATCTGAAAACTTTCCTAGTAGGATTGAGGAAATAGAGGTACCTTGATCACATGGATTTTTCTCTGCTGCTCTTGCTGGAAATCCCTAATTTCCGGCTAGAAAATTCTGACCCACTCCAAGCCGCACAACTTCTCTTCTTCTCACCCTATGTCCTTCTTCAGATGCACTGATTCATCATTTGGTTAAACAATAGACAAAATTGCATGAACAATGAATGTATATACCTGAATTCAGCAGTAGGTACAATGGTCATGTACTTCATCTTCTTTTCTATCCTAATGGACACCCAATCAAGCTAGTTGATGGTGCTTCTCCTCAACTTGCAGTTATGAAGGGAGAGACGCCCGGGGTGTAGCCCACGGCGACGGAACAGTTAAGCCTAGCTAAATACACGTGCATTGCAACACGGGGTAAACACCAAATGTGTTAAATATATATACCCTTGAGATCCGCAATAATGTGAGTTATAGAATTTACAACAAAAAATTAAGTGATTTGCAAGATGACTAATTCACATCTGGGTTACCATGGCAAATTATATTTCATTCATCTACAAGGCAGCGAAAAGCGAAAGGAAAGGCAAACTAAAAAAGCGCATGGAAAGGAATATATTATGCTCAAATTCTCATCCCTGCAAACACTGCGAACTTTGACATATAAGTGAACATAAGTAAGTGTGATGGTGATGTTGACACCGTACACAGATCGTCCAACCCTACGCATTGTGAGAAAAATAAAGTAAAAAATAAGAAAGGCATAATTGCTAGTACTACATAATAGCAATTCGCAAAAAAAAGGTAATACTCCCTCCGTCTCAAAATAAGTGACTCAAAAGTGACTCAACTTTGTTCTAAAGTTAGTGCAAAGTTAAGTCATTTTTGAGTCACTTAATTTGGGACGGAGGGAGTACATGCCAAGATGGGTCACAATTGCTACCCAAAATGTGATGCCCCCCTCCGCTCCTCCCTAATCTCATTTAAGTATTGAAACCAAATAGGCCAGCACTACTCAAGCTCGTGCTAATATAATCTGGTATGTTCCCAGAAAGTGCAAATACTATCATGATCTCATAGAAATTAATCAATCTAAGCAAATAGTGTCCGTGAACAATGCATCTGACAACAAACCATCGACAATGTGGGGGCCCCGGAATGTATACATACAAAATGTACTCAACAATATGATCTAGGTAAAAGGCATGATATCCATGTTGAGTAGCTGCTCCATCCTCTACATGACCATTACTGAAAGGTGAAGAGGTAGAACCGTAGAAGTATGAACTACAACAGTTAGAAAATCATGACCCATGGCATTAACCCTCGTTGACCATGCTTGTTCCCCTAAACTGACCTGGACTTTTCTTGACATGTTGCACTAATTCAGCTAGGTCCGATGGGATGGGATTGAGCAGCAAGCGCCCGCTCCCGTTGATAAATTTTGCTGTTTCATGTGCCAACTATTGCTATCTCCTACAAATCTCCCGCAGATTTCCTCTGAACTGACCTAAATCTGATACAACACGCAGCCTAACAAAGCAAGAAAATGCACCAAACTGAAATCATGTTCTGTATAAGCAGATTATAAGATAGTTTTGAAGGGATCTGTGTAATAAACAATTTAAAGCAGCACATGCATGTCGGAGGAACATATACTGACGAATACAATACAGAACATTGTATTCTGAAAGTCAATGTCATTGTACTGACTTATTGACTCTGAAAGTCAATGTCATTGTACTGACTTATTGACTCTGAAAGTCAATGTCATTGTACTGACTTATTTTTTCTTACAGCAAATACATAGTGACGAATTAATGCAGGCCATCTTTATTTTAATCCATATGTTGTGTTATTAACTACATGAACATGATAAACTGAGACTCAAATAGTTCGTTTGTGCTAATTGCAAAAACAGTTAGGTCTCTTCTCTCCGATAATCAAAAGAGAATACATGGATCCAAATTAAGAAAGCACATACATACCTACAGTTAGGACCATCTGAACCATTCCGGCACAAATATGCATAGCCATGGATCAGCTATACATGCCTGATGCGGCCTGACCATCAGCGCCACTACCCACCATTGCATGTGCCAAGTTCGTCCTCGTCACACACGCTTGCAGTATGTTCGCTGACACAGGAACAGTAATCTCTACGCCCTCCCTTACCCATCCGTCGGGCCCCTACTAAACCCATCACCGCGTGCGCCCTCGCCACCAAGTGGCTTCAGCGACACGGAGAGAGAATACACAAGAAGGATACAGATGGAGATGAAGAGGAGAGAGTGCTTAATTACCTCCGGCTGACGCCATCGCGCGTGCTTAATCAAGATCTTGTCGAGGTCGAGGCAGTTAGGCCGGAGCATGTCGTCGTCGTCACCGGTAGGTGGCACGTCGTCATCGCCGGGCTGGATTTGAGCTCCAGGCGAGGGCTGCAACACCTCGTCCCCAGATGGCGCCTGGTGTTTACAATGGTAGCGCTGCCGTAGTGCTCTTCACCGCTGCACATGCTCCACCTCGTCCTGATCGCCGGTCCGCCGTACATGGCGACTGATGGCGATAGAGGACCGGCAATGCTAGTTGGCGAAAGAGAGAGGTGGTGGGAGGAGATGAAGACGAGGGCGTCCCACGAGGCGCTTGCCGACTATGGAAGGGCGGGGAAGGTGGGGTGCTTGGTAGGAGGAATCTGGATCAGATCGTGGAGAGTAGGGAGGGGAAAGGAAGGGGGGGGGGGGGGGGGGGGGGGGGGGGGGGTCAGGGCACCGGACCATATCGTGGAGATTTCCTTTGAGCGACAGGGGTGATTTCCTTCCATAGATGGCTAGCATGCTGATTCTAGACGTGCGTTTATTTCTGTTTCTGTGCCTGTTTTTTCTGTTTCCTCTTCCGATGGTTTTTTCTGGTGCTTAGTTTTGAAGAGGGAGATAAAAATCGGTGGGGGCAAAGAGGTCGTTCGATCGGTGGGAGAGGATCTCTACCAACGACGTACAAACTGCTCGGAGTAGAGATAATCTTACCATACGTGGATTGATTGATTACCATAATTAGCATATTTGATATTTCTTGAGTTTATCGCCTTACTAAAGAAGAGATTTCATGAATTAATTAAAGATTGATCATGATTTATTTCATTTCATACAAAAGTTACCAACTATATCGAAAATTGATTAAAGATTGAATATGAAAGTTACCAAATATACCGAAAATTAATTAAAGATTGATCGACATTTATTCCTTTCCATACAAAACTTACTAAATATACAGAAAAATGATCTTATTGGCAGATAAAATCGGTTTAAAAAGATCATGCGCTAAAAGAAAACCGGACGAAAAAAAACCAGACGAAGATGGGAGGGGAGACGAAAAAAAACCCAAGAAAAAAGCTACCAACTCCCCCTTTAGGAGTAGAGATGCAGCAATCCCCTCTTTCTTGGGATCCGGAGATGGAGGTGGTGGCACGGGTGATAGGCAGCACGGACAACTCCTTCAACTTGTGTGATGTCTCCACTACAATCAGAAGGCAATCCAACCATCCTCTTGCAACTCATTATGCCCACCCTGCTCAACTATGAAAACCGTAGTTTAAGTACTATAATTGTGTGTGGTTGCTTCCTGATGTGTGTGTGTGTGTGTGTGTGTGTGTGTGTGTGTGTGTGTGTGTGTGTGTGTCGCTGCATCCCTCACTTGCTCCCTCCAGGCACCAGAAGCCGTTCGGTGCGCTCTCCGGGCTGATGTCAGTCGAAGGGGCGAGCAGGAGCCATTTTGGTCATGTATATGAGAACGCAGGTGAGGGGTTATATCCTCATCCCCATCCAAAGTTCTGTCTATAATACTATAAACTGAACTATATTACATGCATTAGTTGCTTACCTTTGTAGCTGGCAAGCACATACACCATCATTTTCTGATAATTAACCTTATTTTATTAAGTGATCCAGTTCAAACTTTTTTCATACGAAATACTAGCTTATATTGATGGTATGTGTAGTATAGGACATACCGTTCATACCAGACTGTATTCAGAATCATCAATTATGGCTGTGACTGAAACAAAATACTTTACTAGACAAAATCACATACAAACTAATAAATATGAAAGGTTCTATTTCTACAAGGTGTTGTATGTTTTATTTTGCACAAACAGTGCTTTTTGGTCAGTTATTATACATTTTTCTTTCAAACAAAGGGAGTATAGTACTGTAATCTCAAACAATCACCTAATATACTACAATTTCTGTTCTCGTTGGGAATATATACTTATGATGTGTTTGCATTTTGCAAGTGTTGGGAGTATAAATGAACCAGTCGTTCACCATATCAAATTATGAGATGACAAATTTGTTTCTTTGTGACCTATTTTACATCAAAGACCACATGGAGTTCTTTTAAGAATAGCTCACCCTTGTGTTTTTAGACACCAATATGTTAGGTTTATAAAGCTAAATGAGATCTATATATAATAGGAAAATATGCCTATAACTCAGATGTGATGATTTGAAGATGAAAGGAAGAGCCGAGAAGCTGGAAAGGACGGAGCACCGGGGAGCTCTTAGACATACAACGTTCTATCTGGGTTGCTGATGATAAAAGGCAAAAGAACTCCATCGGGGCTATTATGCATAACATGCCTCTTTGAGGTTCATGTTGAGGTCAGTTTTAATCTCTTGTAGTTCAGTGTATTATGAAAATAATCAACCTTTTATATTTATTCTGAGTCACTCTGTAATATTGGGCACGCAAGCACTCTTTGCGGGCATGTGATTCCACCGCTCCAATCCTCACGACTAGGTGTCGTTGTCTCCTGCATATTACAACGAGGCCCATTGTATCATGTGTGTCGTCACCAGCCCCCACCAGTGATTATGACACACACAAATCAGGGGAACGCAAACATCGCCTCAGCTGAATATTTGTGGTATTCATTAGATATTTGATTTAATAAGGACCTTAGTTTGAAGGCGCTTCTGACCGGCAGTGAAAACCACTAGGACCTTGAAACTCGATGCAAGGCTACTGTAGCACCATCCGTAGTTTATGCCATATGAGCAAACCTACTATTTGTGGCGTGAGTTCGTGCTTCTCAAGTCCTCTCGAGAAAGCCATTGGAGGCAAAAAAAATGATTAGTAAGCTTACAACATTTGTTATTTTGTGTTTCTCTATTTTTGAATTGTTTGGTGGAGAAACTTTTGCATCCTGATAGAACATCCTGAATAGTACACAATGTTGAAGCCTGTGAGTTACCTGACCCGATACTCCCACATTTTTTCTGACATATATTAGTAACCTACATGATTTTGGTAGATGTTTCGTACAATGGTTGTATGCACAGGAAACATAGGAAGAGGTGTTACCAAAATCACATAATTGCACATTTAGACTTTGTTTATGCTTCGCTCATGTTTGACTTTGTTTGCTGGTCGTCGGGACTGAATTTTCCTGCTACCACTGGTCATGAACTCATGATTGTAGACTGTTGCGTCACAAAACTAGGGAGTTCCTATGAGAACAAAAGCGAAAAAGGTCCCATACTAAAAGGATCCTTTGTATTTTCCTGTGATGCAATCAAACTAACCATGTCTTCGTCACGAAGCGTAATGCCCCTCCAAACACTAGCACCGTGATAGCACACTATTTAAAACTATAGTCTCCACTAGAGCATGATAAAGTAAATAAGTAATACTATTAGTGAATGAAGCGTATGCATAGTAGCAGTCGTATGTATTTTTCCATTGATTTTTACTTTGTAGAAAGATACATGTGTCTGCATGTAAAAAGAATTTATCCCTTCTCACAAAGCAACTTTGAAATCTGCTATCAGCATTTTACAGTTTGACCATATAAAGTTTGTTTTAATTGCAGATGGATATACATTTGTTTTCTTGGGATAATTTTGTATGTACCATGCTACTGTTTCTTTTTGTCTCCTAATCAATTAGTTATTTTTAGCAGATTTGCTGCATGATCATGCTGGAAATTTATCATTTTTCCTCGTTTGATCTATCTCCAGTTTCATTTATTTATTAGTGATGGAGGATGGCATATATGGAGGTGCGGTGAGACATAGTAATCGAAGTTCTGGTTGATCATACTATAGTTGAAGTTCTGGTTGATCATATTGTAGTCGAAGTTGAGTACAAGTAGAAGTCCTTTGATAATATGTAGTTTCTGATTGCAAGGGAAGTACACATATACATTAGTTTGTGAAGCTAAATCAATGCACGACTCAGTTCTAGATTTTTTTAGTAAATATTAGTGTGTGTAAATTTTGTGTCTTCAGCTCTCTAAGTGAAACCCTCGATGGTGAACATGATTTATGGAGGTCAGTTTGGACCTTAGCTGGCTTGAACATGTTGATGTTTATCAAGATGATTTTGGAACGTGATTCTGTCTCAATGAGACCATTTATTAGTTATTTTTTTCCAGTATCAATGCACACGCAGCCCCGAGCCCTAGAAGGGGATCGGCTGCAAACGACTCATCAATACCTTGCAAGAGGTGAAGATGATGCGGCTTGCCACTTCGTCGACAGTGAAGGAGAGGCAGGGTTACAAACTTGAGTATAGGGTGCGTGAGGTCATGGACGTTTGAGATGGTGACCGGATTTAGAGGGATGACTTGTGGCGGAGGTAGCAACTCTGGCAAGGGGCAACGAGGCAGCACATGACAACACTTGCTGACCGCTGATGGCGGTGGCCGGTGGTTAGGCATGGAGAGGTGGGTGGGTTGACAGGGTGGAAGAAGATAAAAGTAGCGGCGGGACAAAGAAGAATAGTAGTAGCACCGGGTCATCACCGACGGAGGAGATGCAACTGATTAACAAACTCAAGTGCAGCGTGCGGGAGGTCGTTGTAGGAGATATGCCCTAGAGGCAATAATAAATGCTATTATTTATCTCCATGTTCATGATTAGGTTTGTGTTCCGTGCTATAACTGCTATGGTTCTCGAGTCTACAAATAAAACGAGGCTCGGAGGAAGACTCATATGCACGTGTGGGATGATAAACGGTAAAATGTATTCCTAGTCTGGCCTCTAAGACTGGCTCAAGTATTGCATGATGATCCTGTTTTCCTGATCATGGGCATGGCTATGCCGGCAATTTTGAGGGCACAATGTTAGAAGAACATTTGTGTTGAATCGACCCGTATTGATGTTATGCTATGAGATACATTCGTCATAAGTTAATGGTTAATAACACAGAGAAGTTAATGTTTGCATAATTCCTTAGACCATGAGAGTATTGAGTTTCTTCATGCTTGCTTCATGAACTTTGGGGTTTGTTAAACGTCATCCGTAAATGGGTTACGGCGGCTTACAGGTTCATGGAAAAGTATGTCAAGTAACTTAATAGCTCAAAATTGGGATTTGCTCCTCCGACGATGGAGAGATATCTCTGGGCCCTCTCGGTGTTACGGTATCCATCATCGTCTGGCCAGACACTTTTGTGATTTGATCACGGGGATGCCGGAATACGGGAACGAGAAAAGAGAACAATACCGGTAACGAGGTAACTGGCATTGTGGACAAGTTGTTGATCCAAGGGGATGCCTACATGTCTCACCTCAGGTATTTGTAACATATCGTGAAGCAACAGGAATAGCACACGGCAACTGGAGGTTCACTCGAATATTCATTCGTGTGGGTATAGGGATCAATATGGGTGTCCACGGCTCCGATGCTGATCATTGATTGGAAAGTGTTCCGGTCATGTCTATACTTCACCGAACCTATAGGGTCACACGCTTAAGGGTTATCTATCTGCTGAATACTAGACAAGGAGTCCGAGAGAAAGTCACTGAAATAGTTTCGGAGACAGCGGAAAAGTTCCGGAGAGAACACCGAAAAAGTTTCGGTAAAACCGAAAAGTTGTTTCGGATAAAACCATTGATCCAAAAAGGTTTCGGCAAGCACCGGGAATGTTTTGGAGGTTGCCAGATTGGTCTGGTAATTTCTGGATTTTTTCTGGAGAAAAACCGAAAAATAAGTTTCGGAGCTGCCGGACTTGTTTACCGGGTAAACGAAGATGGTTTTAAATTAAACCACCATACTGGAAATGTTCCAGAGCGTGTCCAGATAATTTTAGAGGGTGCCGGAAATGTTCTGGGACCTTCTGGAATTTTCAGAAGAAATAGTTTCGGAAAACATCTTGTCCCAGCGAGAGGGGACAAGATCCCACGGATCGTGGGGGCTGTTTTTGGGCTGTTTTTGGGGGCGCCCCCTTTAGGGCACAGCCCCCTTGTGGCTGGACAAAGTGTTGGGTGGGGCCCCCATGGTGGGGGGCAGCCCCCACAAATGGTGGAGAGTGTTGGGAGGAAGGTGGGGCCCCATGGGGGAACACCATGGACAAGGGAACATGTTTTCTCCATGTTTGGTGGGAACATGCTTCCTTGTTTGGTGGGTGCATGTTTAGTGGGCTGAAATTTCAGCCCCCCCCTCACCCCTCCCACCACTATATAAGGAGGTGGAGAGGAGCTCTCCATCCTGACTCCAACTCTCATACACATGCCATGCATTATCTGGCTTCTTCTCTCCCTCCCACGAAAAGAGTTTCGTAGAGTCGAAAGGCTGTCTGGGTTCCGGTGGGAACTAGTTCTGGACGGCGAAGCCCTGCCGGATAGATGACACCGTATGTGTGCAACTCTGTAGAGAGATCGTAGTTTCGGTCTTAGTTTGAGAGTGCCTCCCGAAGGGCTGTCCGTGTGACCGTCCGAGTTTTGGAGGTCCTCCCGAAGGGCTGTCCGAGTGACAGTCCGAGTTTCGGAGGTCCTCCCGAAGGGCTGTCCGCGACACCGTCCGGGGGACTGTGCGACCGCCTCCCGGAGGGCTGTCCGCGGGGCAGATGAGGGTATATATCCTCGCGGTTGGGAGGTTGTAAAATCCTAGCTGCAGGGATCTGCACCGCCGATCGTCATCGACTCTACTTCCGCTGCGCTACGAGTCGGTAACGAAAAGATCAAACCTTGTATGCAGTCTCCATAGTGGTCCTGGGCTGGTGCGTAGGTCGGAAAATTTTTGTTTTCTGCTGCGTTACCCTACAGTGGCATCAAGAGCCGTGCTATGCGTAGATGCAGGTTGCGATCTAGAATACATAGAGATGTATGGGTGTTGCACAATATAATTAGGTAGTAGATGAGATCTATTGCTGAAAATGATTTGTGCGGGTAGCAGATGAAATCTGTTACCCGATGCTCCTGTTGCTTCCCCTGAATTTGCGTAGTCCTGATCTTGACGGCATGGTGGAATCTCACAAAGTTCTGGCAATCCGTGATCCTTTCATGCTGCTCCTGAGTATGCTGATTGACAGATCAACGAAGTGCTAACAGTTCTTTGGGTTCCACCATAGTTGAGAAAGATGGATGTTTCGCAGACGAAAGGGCAATGCAGATGTGATCTGCACGGGGGTCACGCGTATGACGAAGTTTAGTATGGGGCTCGAGATTTTATTATCTCGTGTTTCATACACCCTGGAAGGTTAATCTAGCAACTTGGATTATCATGCTTGATGATGGACGTTGGTAGCTTCGGTTTGTTTCGAAACCTTAGAAGCCACGTAAAATAAAATTTCGCATGAACCGATTAGAGGCATCTAACTTGGTTTTGCAGGATGGTTTGCATGTGCATGTGATGTGGTATAGCAGTGTTCATAATAATTTGATTATGTATGAGATGACTATATGATGTAAATTGATTAACATGACCTGCGTGTCATGATTCGGCATGATGGCTGGAGCCATATGATTGCACTTTAATGACCTGCGTGTCAACCTTATGTAATGCACTTATTTTATTAGCTATAGAGATAGCAATATTATTTGGTGCATCGACAAGGTGGTGGCAATCTTCGCGAAGGTGAACACCGACGCGAATGCCGAAGACGAAGAAATGAAAGACTTCTCCGTCAGAAAGGGCTATACCATATCTTGCTATTATGAATTGCCTGAGATGTTTATCCCTTATGATGCACCCTTCTTGATTGCGCGGTAGTCGCTTTTTATTAGGGTGATCTCTCACAAAAATATCAAGTAGTTAGTGTTCTCCCAAGTGTAGCACCGTCACGGCACCTAACTTTTCGGGGTGCGCCATGCTGACATGGGTACGAACGATTAGGGATGTGTGAGGCGGGTGAGTTAAGACCTCGCAGCGAGATCACTTGGTTGTCTTGACGTTCAGGCATGAAAGTCATGAGCTCGGAACACACGCATCGAAAGATGAACAAGAGTCACATAGAGATGTGATCGGCAAGTTTGCCTAACGATTGAAGTTCTCGTCATCAGTGATGCTAACCATCAATGGCGTTGAATTGAAATTTGTGTCTTGAATCACTCATAATCAATTTTGAGAGATATTGATTTGAGTGGGAGCGCACTGTTGAATTAACTTCTTTTAATTCTCAGTGCAATTAATTTTGAACACTGTCTAAGTGTGATTTGCAAAATAGTTGTAGAATAATGGCTCGCGTTTCCACCTTCCCTATTAAAAATGAATAGCTGTTAAATATCTGGTTAAAACTTTACGGTTGGTAACGTAATGTGAGGATTGTCCTCAATAGTGCCGAGAAGGACTTTGTCCTATCGCATACTTTCGGTATTCTCCCGCTAATGCTATGGATCATGTGACTCTCGTCCTTCGATCCAAAAGCTAGAATTCTGTTTTCAGTCAAGTGCAATATGTTTGCTTCCATGAGACCCGAACTTCGAAAGTTTGGATAGTTATGAGATATTCATGGAATCTGAAAATCATTTTCAGAGACAGACAAAGGCTAAAAGATATGAGATATCCAAAGCAATATTTGTTTGCAAACTATTAGTAAAAGAGTTTACTATGCATAAGACTGATAAGAGAGGGATCCAGAAGAACGCCTGTCATATGATGATGGTGAATAAAACAACAACTTAAAGAGAAAGGAAGTGTCCGAAGGGTGTTAGTGAAACTTTCACGCCTAGGAAGTCCGGGGCTATCGCCACTCTTAAGTTAGGTGCTTCTTCTGAGAGTAGGAGAAATACTGAAAGTTAAACTGTTAGAAGTATAATGGCAATAAGAAAGAAGACTGGAATATCCAGCTCATGTATGAATGTCATACAAGTTTTTGATGTATAGAAGGCCGGTCAAAGATATAGTTCTTGGGAATTATGGTTAAACATGTTAATCACTAATTCTTGGGTATTGTGAGTTAATCATAATGAGACCCGCTCGATTGCATTCTGATGCAACTCGATGTAAGAACTAATATGGCCTGAAAGACTAGCTAGGAATGAGGTTTAGATACACGCAGGGAGCATAGTAAATGTTACTATGTCTTCCATCGGTGTATTCCCTATGTATTTACTTTCATAATTCATTTAGAGTTTCATACACTCTAGCCCTTTGCATAAGGTATCTTGCAAGAAGGTTGTTCATAAGAGAACTTTTAATGTTCGGTGTTGTGAATAACATAAGGGCCATACTTTCATTATGAATGAGACGTATGTTATGAATATTGATAATAATACATTACCTCTGGATTTACTTTCATAATTCATTTTAGAGTTTCATACACTCTAGCCCATTGCACAATGTTTTTTGCAAAAGAGTTGTTCATAAAAACAACAATTGTTGTTCAGTATTATGAATAACATGAAGGGCCATACTTCCATCCTAGATGGGATGTATGTTATGAATATTGATGGAAATATGATACATCTATAACACTGACGCTAAATGTCACAAGACTAAAAGAATACCACACAAGTGTGGCACTGCATTTGGTCACATTGGAGAAACCCGCATGGAAAATTCCATTATGATGGATTTTGAAGTCGTTTGATTTTGAATCATCTGACACTTGCAACTTTCCTCCGAAAAGTGAAGTGACTGAAATACCGTTCACAGGCCATAAGGAACGAGCAAAGAACATATTGGTGATCATACATTATGATGTGTGTAGTCCAATAAATGTTGTTGCAAGTAGTGATTCATCTATCTTCAGAAATGACTCAAGCAGATATATGGATATTTATTTGATAAGACGTAAGTCTGGATCTTTTGAAATCATTCGAAAGATTTTCAAAAATGAAGTAAAAGTTATTGTAACAAAAAAATTATGTTTCTGCGATTTGATTGCGGAAAGGAATATTTGAGTTACAAGTTTAGCAAATGTCTGATGAGTTGTGAAAAGAGTTTCATAACTTGCACCTCCCGGAACACCACTGCAAGTGGAAAGTCCGTGAAGATGTAATCAAACCATTTATGACATGGTAAGGTCAAAGATGACATAAATAGATTTGCCATTATCCCTTTTAAAGAATGATGCTTTAGAGACTGCGGCTTTTACACTGAAAAGAGCTCCATCGGGTCTGTTGAAATGACGTCATGGTATGGTGCGCCCAACCATGTTATATCTTTTCTTAACATTTGGAATATGGGGCTTGTGTAAAAGGTTACAAACCTATTCCAAATCAGACAAGTGCTACTTTGTAGGTTATCCCAAGTCATTGGGTATTCCCCCAACACTGTACCGAGGCAAAGGGTTTTGCCACAAAACGGTATCCTTTTAAAGAGAATAGTTCTCACAAAAGGTCAGTGGGAGGACAGTGCAACTCGACAAGATAACCAGTATCTTCGTCATCAGGTCAAAGGAAAGGAACCTTGGAAGTGATTCCAGGGTTTCCTACTGCGACTGATACAGAAGTCTCTACAATAAAATATATTGACTTCGGTCGAACTTGCAGCTGAACCACGTAGGCAAAGCTCGTGCAAACCTATCAGGTGCGCAAACGAGATATTGTTGTTAGACAACAGTATACCTACAATACACAAGGAAGCGTTGATGGGCCCTGACTCCGGAATTGGCTAAATGCCAATACAATCCGAGATAGTTTCCATATAAGTGATTCGAGATTAAAATTTTGATACACCTTTCAGAAGACTTAGAGTCTAACGAATATTTATGGAACTAAAAACTGATACGGATAAAATGTTTTATCCATAAAGCTCGACTTGTTGCCATAACAAGTTCAAGGAGTTGACTATGATGAGATTGTCTCACAGTAGCGATGCTTGAAGTCGGTTCGGGTTGAACTGGCAATTAATACATATTTCAATCATGAGATATGAAACATGGATGACAAAAGGATTTCCATCTGATGGAAATAAAACCTAGGACTTGTATGTGATACAGTCCAAAGTAATTTGTCAATCCAGAGGATGCTAGCAAGTATGCAAACTTCAGAGTTCCAGCGATGGACAGAAGAGAGCAAAGTGGAGTTGGAATCTTCGTGTTTTGATGAAATGGTCAAAGGGGTTTGACTTCATCAATGGGTAACGAAGATGCTTGTAATTCAAGAAATTAAGTGGGAGCATAATAATATTTTTCTAAAAACCTTGTGTGCTTGACACATTGTTAATTGGAAATAAATTTCTTGACA
Organism: Elymus sibiricus; assembly: GCA_039707655.1. Lineage (NCBI taxonomy): Eukaryota > Viridiplantae > Streptophyta > Magnoliopsida > Poales > Poaceae > Elymus > Elymus sibiricus. The sequence goes on from CM077663.1 coordinate 100,648,932, forward strand.
CGAATTAGGACTTCATTTGAAAAGGGTTTTTTTTTCGATGAAGTGCTTGGGCTAAATAGCCTTAATATTAGGCATGATGATCTATGGAGATAGATTTACCTAATAGGGCTGAGCAATGAATACATATTGACAAGATGCTAAAACTTTTAGCATTTAAAACGCCAAGGAGTGATTCTTGCCGAAGTCACATGGAAAGAGTTTTTGCAAGACTCAGTGTCCCAAAACACTGATGGAGATTCCACATGATGAGTGAAATACATGATGGAGATTCCACACACTCTTGTGTTTGGATTAATCATGTATTCCATGGTATGTAAAACAACCAGATATGTCCGATACTCCAAAGTTGTTGCGAGTATGGGTACAAAAGTGATCAAAGTACTGATCATAGGACAACAGTGAAAGATGTCATTGAGTACTAGAGTAGTAGTGATGACATGTTTTCTCACAAGCAGAGATTATGAAGAGTTCGTTGTAAAATGTTACATCGATATAGTCTTCATCAATGCTCCATGCGATTTTCGATTTAAGTTAAGGGTTTTGTGTAATACACAATATGGTGGCACGGTAGTTGGAAATTGTTCCAAACAAGATACTGTGGCGAATTCTATAACAAAGGCTAAGTATGTTGATGCTTTAGAAGCGACAAAGAAGTTGTTGAATCATATAGTTCATTCATGAACTTAGTATGGTTCCAAGATGGCTTTGGTCAATGGGACACTATTGCAGATAGTTGCTCCATAGCTCAGTCTGAGGAATCAGGTTTCGACCAATGATTCACATACATACAAAGCCAAGTCCACACAAAATATGAATTTTGTGAAAGCGTGAAAACGCGAGGATATGCAAAGTTACACACGGAACTGAAGCTGTCAGATCCGTTGGACATCAGGCTATACCACATGCGAAGCATTTTTTTACACCGGTATGCCATAGGTGTAAAGTGCATTAGCATTGACTAGATATTGACTCTAGTGCAAGTGGGAGTCTGTAGGAGATATGCCCTAGAGGCAATAATAAATGCTATTATTTATCTCCATGTTCATGATTAGGTTTGTGTTCCATGCTATAACTGCTATGGTTCTCGAGTCTACAAATAAAACGAGGCTCGGAGGAAGACTCATATGCACGTGTGGGATGATAAACGGTAAAATGTATTCCTAGTCTGGCCTCTAAGACTGGCTCAAGTATTGCATGATGATCCTGTTTTCCTGATCATGGGCATGGCTATGCCGGCAATTTTGAGGGCACAATGTTAGAAGAACATTTGTGTTGAATCGACCCGTATTGATGTTATGCTATGAGATACATTCGTCATAAGTTAATGGTTAATAACACAGAGAAGTTAATGTTTGCATAATCCCTTAGACCATGAGAGTATTGAGTTTCTTCATGCTTGCTTCATGAACTTTGGGGTTTGTTAAACGTCATCCGTAAATGGGTGGCTATTACGGCGGCTTACGGGTTCATGGAAAAGTATGTCAAGTAACTTGATAGCTCAAAATTGGGATTTGCTCCTCCGACGATGGAGAGATATCTCTGGGCCCTCTCGGTGTTACGGTATCCATCATCGTCTGGCCAGACACTTTTGTGATTTGATCACGGGGATGCCGGAACACGGGAACGAGAAAAGAGAACAATACCGGTAACGAGGTAACTGGCATTGTGGACAAGTTGTTGATCCAAGGGGATGCCTACATGTCTCACCTCAGGTATTTGTAACATATCGTGAAGCAACAGGAATAGCACACGGCAACTGGAGGTTCACTCGAATATTCATTCGTGTGGGTATAGGGATCAATATGGGTGTCCACGGCTCCGATGCTGATCATTGATTGGAAAGTGTTCCGGTCATGTCTATACTTCACCGAACCTATAGGGTCACACGCTTAAGGGTTATCTATCTGCTGAATACTAGACAAGGAGTCCGAGAGAAAGTCACTGAAATAGTTTCGGAGACAGCGGAAAAGTTCCGGAGAGAACACCGAAAAAGTTTCGGTAAAACCGAAAAGTTGTTTCAGATAAAACCATTGATCCAAAAAGGTTTCGGCAAGCACCGGGAATGTTTTGGAGGTTGCCAGATTGGTCTGGTAATTTCTGGAATTTTTCTGGAGAAAAACCGAAAAATAAGTTTCGGAGCTGCCGGACTTGTTTACCGGGTAAACGAAGATGGTTTTAAATTAAACCACCATACTGGAAATGTTCCGGAGCGTGTCCAGATAATTTTAGAGGGTGCCGGAAATGTTCTGGGACCTTCTGGAATTTTCAGAAGAAATAGTTTCGGAAAACATCTTGTCCCAGCGAGAGGGGACAAGATCCCACGGATCGTGGGGGCTGTTTTTGGGCTGTTTTTTGGGGCGCCCCCTTTAGGGGACAGCCCCCTTGTGGCTGGACAAAGTGTTGGGTGGGGCCCCCATGGTGGGGGGCAGCCCCCACAAATGGTGGAGAGTGTTGGGAGGAAGGTGGGGCCCCATGGGGGAACACCATGGACAAGGGAACATGTTTTCTCCATGTTTGGTGGGAACATGTTTCTTTGTTTGGTGGGTGCATGTTTAGTGGGCTGAAATTTCAGCCCCCCCCCTCACCCCTCCCACCACTATATAAGGAGGTGGAGAGGAGCTCTCCATCCTGACTCCAACTCTCATACACATGCCATGCATTATCTGGCTTCTTCTCTCCCTCCCACGAAAAGAGTTTCGTAGAGCCGAAAGGCTGTCTGGGTTCCGGTGGGAACTAGTTCTGGACGGCGAAGCCCTGCCGGATAGATGACACCGTATGTGTGCAACTCTGTAGGACAATGCTAGACCGCATGTCCTCCCTAACGATCCAGAGTTTAGAGAAGTTGTGGATCAAACAGACCTAGACATCCAATTACTTCAACAACCACCAAACTGCCCCGAGTTCAATGTTTTAGACCTGTGCTTCCACCGCTCTCTCCAATCCTTAACCGACTGCAGAGTGCCTATGAATATCCGAGAACTAATACAAGGTGTAGAGGAGGAGTTTGAGAACTATGATGCAGATAAGCTGTTCAAAAGCTTCATCACACTCCAAGCAGTTATGGTTGAAGTCATGAAAGATCAAGGAGGAAACAGCTACAAGATGCCCCATTTGCACAAAGATCGCCTACAGAATGCCGGAGAGGAAATAATCGGTGTGTATTGCAATCCTGAGCTAATCGCTGACACGAAGGCCATAATAGAACAAGGGGTATAGATTAAGAAAAAGGAAAGGAGTAGATAGAGAAATGAAAAGGATAGGGATTTATGTCATGTGTCATGTGTATGTCGTGTATGTCATGTGTGATATGTATGTCTTGTGTCATGTGTTTGTCTTTGTGTCATGTGTTCAATGAGAAAAGATTGGAGTATGTCATGTGATTTATTTGAATTCATTTGGATTTATTTGAATTTATTTGGATTTATTAGAATTACTTGGATTTATTTGAATTACTTGGATTGTTTGGATTTATTTGAACATATGTGAGAATGAGATAATTACTTTTAAAAGGACATTAAAAAACAATAAATCTAAAAGGTCTAGTTTCCTAACAACATTCACGTTGCAGTCATTTTTAGTCTAAAGTTGTTTCTCAGTTACCCGTTCCAACTCCTAACCATATGCCTAACAAAGTGACACGAAAAATTGACGTTGGAATGGCATACCAATGACCGCGGCAAGGTGATGCCGAAATTGCCAACATCCGGTTCACGTCTACAGATGGCACGGATCATGTGACACAATCAACAACAATAATAGGGAATTTAACAATGTCTAGGAGATTGGCGACATCTAAGTGAATATATCGGTGCTAAAAAACATCACTGAGCATGATGTAGGATTGTAGTAGTCGATGTAGCTTAAACGAAATAATTTGTCCTTCAAGATGCACTGTTCGAGATTTTCTTCATTTCAATAGATTTTCCTTGTCGATGCAATCTTGGTGGCGTGTGGATTCGACCGAGGAAGCTCTTATGCGTTGTGGGTGATAACAACGGCTGGATGCTCCAAGAAGACGACATCAACATCAAGTTGTTGTGGCGGCTGAGGGCAATGGCTATATGCCTGAGAAAGAAGTATAGGAGGAGCACGGGGGGAGGTTGTTGTGGCGGCTGAAAGGCGTGGTTACTGTTGTATTGTATTTTAGGAGAAGGTTAGGGTGGCCTATTCGTGTTCATGTATTACATAAAAAAATATAGCCACATATTGTATACTGTAATAGAATTTTGCAACAAAATTTTGCAACGTACCAGCGAGTTCCAAGCAAACAATCGATTGATCACAAGTCGAGGCCCTAGTGAAGCGGTGCACTCGGACAACCGTTGAGCTGATTGGCCGAGTCTTCGTCTATGGTCACGGTTGTTACTATTCGGCGCGTAGGTCACTGTCTAGCAACCTAGCTAGCGCATACCCTCCAGCGCGCTCTCCAAAGTATGCGCCAACCTAGTCTAGTTTTTTCCCACCCGGTTTCGGAAGGTTCTAGAGCGCTTCCATAAACTATTTTTTTCTTTATTATTTCTTTTGATTTTTCATACTTTTTATATTTTTCGTTTTTTTCCTTTCCCTTTTTTATTTTCACATTATTTTTTATTTTCGTATCATTCTTTTCTTTTTTCAACTTTGGATTTTCTTTTTCTTTTTTCTTTTAATTTTTGCGAACATCGTTTTCCAATTCAAGAACTATTTCAGATCAGAATTATCTTTTAAAGTCATGAACATATTTTAGTTCTTGAAAAGTTTTTATGAAATGATGAACATTTTCAAATTTGCGAACATTTTTTCAACTATTGTGAATTTTGCTTTTGAAACTTCTGAATATTGTTATGAATCACCAAACATTTTTTGAATCGATGAAGACTGTTTGGAATGGAGGCAGTTTTTTTCAAAACTGGTTAATTTTTTTAATCGATTGAATTTTTTACTATTCATTAACATTTTTTGTTTGATGATATTTTTTAAATGCATGAACCTAGTTTTTAATTCACGGTAATTTTTATTTTTGTGAAAACCGTTTTTAAAAATCTTGAACATATTTTGAATTCGTGTTTTTTTTCCAATTCATGAACATTTTTTCAATATCATGGAAATTATTTTTAAACAACGAACATTTTATGAATTATAAACCATTTTCCAAAATTCGTATTTCATTTTGAATTAAAATTTCCTTTTTTGCTAAATTATTTTAAAGATGGAAAATAAACAGAAAAAAAGGCCGAGAACGAAACAGAAAAAATAGGGGGCGTCCCTCCCTGCTCATGGGCTGGCCCAATAGGCCGCACTGGTGGGACGGAATCAATAGATTGAAGTTCCTTCTTTTTTCAACAATTTGTCGTAGGTCGGCTGTTTTGAGGTGAGCGGGTCTAACCCATAGACCCGAATCCTGCAAGCAACTTATGTTTTTTTGTTAGGCTTGAACGGTCCGAAACTAACGAAGGACGTACGAAAAACGGTAATTTGACGAAAAAAGATGGAGAAACGATTCGTCCTTTAATATTAGGTAAAGACTTATCTCACATCTAGATGTGTTTTAACAAAACCGATGTGTTTATAATCACACGAGAGGACGACCGATACACTCCCGATATATATGACGCGGTTGATCGATCTCCGTTCCATGAACACGTACTAAATATCGTCGATCTCTCCTTCCATATAAATATGATGAGATGATGAGTCGGCATTCGGCAACACCCTAAGTAAGCCCTAGCCACCACCCCAGGCCCCAGCCGATCGATCCGTAGCACGTACGTACGTGCGAATGGCGAGAAGCAAGGGCGCCGCCGCCAGGCGAAGGAAGGCCGCGACGGCCAAGAAAGCCGAGGCGAACGCGAACGCGAACGCCGCCAGGACGGTCGTCGAGGCCCCGAAAAAGGCGGCCGTCGAGCCGAGAAACTGTCCCAGACTCCCGTCGGACGTGATGGCGGAGATCCACGAGCGCCTGGGGTTCCTCGACCGCATCCACTTCGCCTGGGTCTTCAACGCGTCCGGCGACGACGGAAGGTTCAAGCCGTACGCGCCATGGCTCCTCCTCCCCGGCAAGGCCGCGGACAAGTTCGAGCTCTTCTCCGTCGCCGACCAGCGCGGCGCCAGCTTCTCGCCGGCCGCGAACCCGGCGCTGCGCGGCCACCTCGTGCTCGGCTCCTCCCGCGGGTGGGTCGCCACGGCCGACGGCTGGGCCAGATCTACCTCGTGAACCCGCTCAGCGGCGTGCAGCTCAGGCTGCCGCACATGTCCACCATGGGCCTCTTCCTGCCCGACACGGAGTACCATCACTTCTCCCTCCGCATATCGGACTTCCCGAGAGCCCGGTTCGGCGGGGGCCCGCCCTACGATCATGAATGGGGTCCGGTGGGGTACAACACGAGCACGTGGATCAATGGGCAGATGCGCGAGCATCTTTTCCGCAAGGTGGTGATCTCGACGTCCCCGCTCCCCGGCAGCTGCGCCGTGATGCTCATCATGGAGCGTACGATCGGCGCGCCGGCCTTCGCCACGGCGAAGCACCCCCAGTGGAGGCTGGCACCCTCGCGCGAAGGCGTCGAGGACGCCATCTACCACGACGGCCGGTTCTACTCCGTCTCCTACTCAGGCCTCGTGGAGGCGTGGGAGCGCAACGCTGTGTCCGGCGCGTACACTAGCACGGCCGTCGCGCCGAGGCTGGCCCTTGGGGAAAACGAAGAAGGCAGCTCGTCGTCCTGCCGCAAGTACCTCGCGGCGGCGCCCGGAGGGCGGCTGATGGTGGTGCTCAAGTACCTCGGGATGACCAAGGAACAGCACGGGCAGGGCAGGCGTCCGTCCTCCTTCAAGGTGCATGTCCTCAGCGACGAAGGGCAGTGGAAGGAGGCGACGGACATCGGCGACGTCGCGCTGTTCGTCGGGGTGAACAACTCGCTGTGCTTGCCGACAACGGGGTGCCCGCAGATCAAGGCCAGCTGCGTCTACTACACTGACGACGAGCTCGGCAACAGATCGACGTACGATGAAGGTCGCAGTGAGTCGGATCTTCAGGTTGTGGGGGTGTACAGCCTCAAGGACGGCACGATGAAGAAAATCTGGGATCTCGGAGAGCAGGCCCGAATCTTTTACCCGCCGCCGGTTTGGATATTACCTTCCAAGTAATTAGCTAGGTTCGAGTTTTCTTCTTCTTGAGATTGCTAGCAAGTTGAATAATTTATGCTCTTGATAAACACTGCAAATGTGTGTGCGCGCCTGATTAAATGAGATCCGTAAGCATCATTCAGAATAACAAAATTTTCGAAGGAAGGCAAAAGCTTTGCCACATTTCTTTGACTATTAACCAAGAAGAACAGGGTCTACTTAATTACTTCATCCGTTTCTAAAATATGAAATACAAGGCTTATAAGTTTTACCCTAAGTCATGTTTTTATAAATTCGACCGAGTTCATAGAGAAAATCATCAACACATCTATAAATTCACCACGGTATATATTTCTACAACATATTTACTTGAAACTGTTGGTATTGGTATATTATTTATAAACTTGATCAAACTTTGACTTAGGAGGAAACTATACACTTTATATTTTAGGATGTCGTGCACCTGAATCAAGTAAGAACCGGAGCTTTCCCCTTTCCCCTCCCCGCATCGCCCCCGTGGGCGCCCAGGGGGAACCCTAGTTCCGCCGCCGGCCAGCCCCCTCCATCCTCAACCCCTCACCGCCACCTGTGCAGGCTGCCGGGCAAAGCCTGGACAGCCTGGGCGGCGGCGAGGCCTTCTGTCCTTCCTGCATGGGGGTGGCAGTGCAGGATGTTGGATCCAGGCGGCGCGGCGTAGGCGCGGGGCACGGTGGCGAGTAGGCACGGGCTGGCGGCGGTGTTGGCAGCACGGTGCGGGGGCGTGGAGGGCTGCGTGGTGGTGCCGTCTTCCATGGCGGCGGCGGCTCGGGCCTGGTGGTTGAGGCGAGTGGGCCGGCAGGGCGTGACGGCGGCGAGGCGCATGGTCAGGCAGGCATCATTGTCGTAGTGGCTGTGAGGTCGGCGACGGCATGGTTGAGGCGAGTGGGCTGGCAGGGCGTGGCGGCGGCGAGGCGCACGGTCGGGCAGTGGCTCGGGCAGGCATCGTCGTCGTGGTGGCTGTGGGGTCGGCGTCGGCGTGGTTGCGGGTCCCGGGTGGATCTACGGCTACGAGCGGTGCTCCGGCCTTGTTCACTGTGTGGCGTGGACCCAGCCGGGGACAAGCTGGGCATGGTGGTGCTCGTGTAGTGGCGTTGCCCTGCTCAGGCTCGTCCAGATCTTGGGGGTAGCACCGGTCAACAACGCGACCTCGACGGTGAGCGTCAATGGCTACTGTTTGTTGGTGGGGTGCGGGCGGCGGTGGCGTAGGTCCGAGCCGGCGGCGCGTGAGGTTCTCACGCGACAGGGGATGGTTGGGTCCTAGGGTTCGTGCTCGTGCGGGCCAGATCTGGGCCCGAGGCTGATCGGAGCTTCCACTCCGGGTAGGTGAGAATGGACGTGGTCCGGGCGGCGGTCGATGGTGGCGTTCTCCGGGCTCTCCGGGTGGCGATGGGGCGGCATGGCTATTGCGGTTGATGGCGGTGCGATCCGGGCCGTGGACGTCTTTGGTGTGCGGCATGGATCTGGTTTGTGGTGGTGGACGGCGTCTGGCGCGTAGGTACGAGGGGTTGACTTGGTCCTCGTTGGTTTCCTTCGTGTTGTGCTCTTCATGACCGCTGCTTCCTCATGGCGTCGGTCTGTTCGGTCTATGAATATTCTGTTTGGTCTATTCGGTGGTGATGTAACTGGTGAAGGTATATATGTTATGTATTCAGCCATAATGTAAATTCCTGGTAATGGTATATATAAATTTGAAGGTTGTGAATGGAATTGAGTTAGCCATAATGTAGTGCATAGGGCAATCTGTTTTGAGCATGTCAGTTTCGGTAGCAGTTTCAAGCAAAAAATGCAGTCTGTTTGACTAAAGTGAATCAAAGTGACAGCATGATCCATAAATTGGTTGTAAGCATAAAAGTGAGATGAATTGACAGCATGGCCTAGCGATCAAATAGGCAAATCATAGTTGTCATAAGACATATAAGTTTCAAATCGCATTTTCACCATCTGTTTGTTAAAAATAATAGAAAGTTCAAAGTTCTCAAGATAAATAGATAAATAAATATATTTTTCAAAGTTTTGGGGAAGTTTCTTTGCTTGTAGCACATACGCGCGGAAGCAACGAGCCAGATGTTTCATTTGTACCATAAGAAAAGCCCACCCCCTGTAAAAAGGGAGACACACAGTTCATTTATACCATAGGATAGCCCACCACATGCACAGAGTGAGTACCACCACGGACACGAAAGCCCACCACCAGCAGAGTGAGATGCATGCATGCATGAGTGGGTGGAATTTTTAGTACCACCTCGGTAGGCTAAGGAGCAGGGGACCAACTTATAATGGTGTCTCTTCTAGCCTTGGAAATGCTAGAAGCACATGATGAAGAGGAAACTGTGATATGCACACACATGACATGTATATATAAATAGCGCGTGAATATACGCGTGGACTTAGGACGCTTTTGTGACGCCCTGGTTTTGTGCTACAGTAATCTCTGTAATTAAGCTACAGTAATCACCACGATTACTGTTACTAAACTCGCGTTGGTTCAAACCCCGTTCAAATTCCGTTGCAAATTTAATTCGTTCGAAAGGTGGATCTTAAGAGTTGTGCAAAACCAGAATTAAAAATGTTGGATGGATCGCAAATATTTCCTAAGATTTAATAAAATTGGAACGGGAATTTTTCGAAGTATTTTGACGCCTCTAAATAATTAAAACAGACGCTGCTTAATAGTAAATTAAAAAAAAGGCCTAACTGAGCCGAAAGGGCCGGCCCAGCCGGCGTCTATACGGGGAGCCGGGGGGCAACCCTAATCGCCCCAGCGCCCCCAGCCCCCGATCGATCCCCCCCCCCCGCCGCCGCTAGGAGCTAGCCCGAACCGGGCCGCCCCGATTCCCCCCCCCCCCCGCCGACGGCCCGCTGGGCGCGCCCGCCCCGGCCGGCCCTGCCGACCCCCCCCCCCCCCCCCCGACGACGCGCCGCACAGCCGGCCCCGCCGCTCGCCCCCCGCGGCCACCGCCGCCCACCACCCCCCCCCCCCCCCGCGCCGCCGCGCCGTGCGGCCGTGTGTGCGTGCGTGCGTGCATATGCGTGTATGTGTGTGTGTATGTGTATGCATATGTATGTACATACATACGTATGTATGTACGTATACGTGTACGTATATACTAAAAAGAAAAATGAAAATAAAAACACTACTAAAATTGAATTTAGAAAATAAATAAATAAATAGATATTAATATTAATAATTAATTAATTAGATTAGTTAATTAGATTATTAAGATTAATTAATTAATCTGTTAATTAATTTAAATAAACAGTATTTTACTGTTCTGGATAATTCGAATTTAATAATTAAATTAATTTCAGAATATTATTAAATCTTTAAAAATTAATATAAAATGAACCATAGCCCGGATTAAAAAGTTTTGAACATGAGAGTTGCTCAGAATAAATCCACGAACCCGAATACGCAGTCCGTTAGGCTGTCAAGTGCTCCTAGCATAGCAAACATGGAACTTTTTCATCGGTTTCATCTGTCCGGTAAAAGCCAGAGACCCGGGAAATATCGTCAGATATTCTTCCGACCCGTCTGCGACGTGTAACACTGCGTTAGTGCATGCCTAGCCCTACATATTGCCATGTCATGCATCATGATGCATTTGTCTGCTTTATATTTATTGTTTCTTCCCCCCTCTTCTTACCGGTAGACCCCGAGACTGACGCACACCCCTCATATCACCGCACACCCCTTAAGTATGGCACTGCAGAGCTACTACCAAGTGCCGAGGGTGATACCTCACTTAGCACTCCCGGTGTTAATTCTGTAGCGTAGCTAATCGGTCGTGGGTATCGAGGGTGATTCCTCCTTCCCATTTATCGATAGCGACTCTTGTCATACACATACCTCGAGTGGGATCCATCGAGGGTGAATCCCCAGTGAAGAATGTGGTGCAAGAACATCCGCGGGAGGAGAGGATGAGGGTGTTGTAGCAGCCCCCTCCCCGACAGTCGTGACCACTGGTAAAGATAGCATGTATGGATGCGGGACCACGGAAGAAGTATGCATGGGTGAGGCGTACATGTCCGGCTTCAGCTGGTACTGAGGAGCAGCCACGGACACGTCCGATTCTGACCGAGACCGGAGAGCAGCCATGTGTGCAGCGCTGCATGGATGTACACCGGAGGCCAGCCCTTCGTTTCCCGCCACACCTGATGCATGCATGCACTGCTCCAACTGAGCTACGTGCTGGCCATTCGCTAGATGCATGCACTCGCTTGTCGTTGGATGCATGCATGGCTCCAACTGAGACGCATAATGCCCGCTCTTGAAAGGAGCTACAAGGCGCCCCTCTGAACCTCCGGCTGTCTGAACCGGCTTGGGCGGCGAGGCGGGCGGCAAGTCCGGGTGTCACGCCAAGCCGCCGGTGGTCTGCACCAACTGGATGGCAGCGGGCGACGTTGCTGTCCGAGAAGGCGACGATGGCTGCGATGCAACCAGAGTGTGGCATAGAAGGCGAGGACGACTCCTGTCGGTGAACCCGTGGGGATGTTTCGAGACATCCACGTAATGTGGAGTTGACTCGATGATCCGCAGCAAGCTCCATGCCTCTCGGCATCTGTGGCGAAGAGTTAAATGGGGTGACCGCTAAGATCGATGAACCACCTCCCTTCACACCTCCAGAGCCCACACTCGTCAGTACACGTCGTTGCACTTGAATCACGTTAGTTAGTCGCCGGAGCCGAACCAGAAGCCGGATGGTTGGATAGGCTCTCGGTGCGCTCCGAGGTGTCCATCTCATCATCCTTCTCCTTGGCGCCGCTCTCACCGTCAGCGTCATCACCCTTGCGTCTCCAAATGAACGGAACAAAGTCAGGGTCCAGAATGTATCTAGTCGGCTCCTTTCTGAACGTGAAAGCGTATCCCTTGAGCTTAACCACCACATCTGTTGTAACAAAAGGCCCAACATCATCTTTGTCCTTAGACAAAATCTGAGAATTGGTCATAGCCACGAGAATACGGACTACACCATGACGTCGCAGGCTAATGAGATCCACATCTAAGGTCTTGCCCATCAAGGTACCAACGACCCATAGCCCCCAAAAATGACGCACCGTATGAGGAACACCCTCGACATGGAGCCAAATCTGCTGAAGCTCGAGCTTATGTGGGACCTCCTGGGACCTCCATGCGGTGACAGTCATCTGGGAATTAACCGACGGGATGTTCATCTGAATTCCATCAACCCTGTCTAAATCCACAAAAGACGGAAAGCTAACAAGGTATGCATCAGAACCGTGTTGAATAGCCTCCCACTTCCACTGATCAAGTACTGGGCATCTCCTGGCAATCTGACTCTCGACAACGCTAGCCGGTACCATCAACCCACTCACCTGAACACGGGCGATCGGTGTGTGTCGGCGCCAAATGATCCTTCACCACACTATCTGGCAGCTGGGCAAAGTAAGTTTCCTCAGCACCAGCTCCCGAGACAAAAGCATTGGGCTTTGGGAGTTTCAGAACCGGGCACCGCAACGTTGGATGAGCGATTTTGTCAGAAATATAACAATAATGCTGCACCGTGCAATGCTTCGCAGTATGCGTATCCACCGCACACTTCCAGCATCGGACCCCTTTTTTAACCTTACCCTTGGGCACTGTAGGATCCACCTGCACATCAGACACGGAAGCTCCAATAGGCGGGACATCGACAACCATAGGCCCCTGTGGCTGCACAAACTGATGATATGACTGCACATGTTGCTGCTGTATCGGATGGTGCAGTAAATTTTGCTGAACCTGCATGTGCTGAGGGGGTGGATGATAACCATGTTGAAAAGCTCCCCCAACAAGTTGTTGTTGTTGTTGCAGCTTCTTCTTCTTTTTGCGTTTCTGGACCGGATGTGCTGCAATCCCTCCGGGATGGAACTGCGGAGGGACGGACATCCCGGCCGGCGGAGCCCCATACATAGAAGTTGGCCCACCGGCGACGGCCGGACCGTACGGCAAGGCGTAGTGCCCAGCCTGGCCATAGCTCGGGGGCTGGTTCACACCGTAGCTGTAGACTCGCACCGATCCTCGTTGATGAAGAGGCTGTCCGGAGAAGCCTGGCACCTGAGCCGGAGGGCGCGAGGGAGTGGACGTCACCCCCACGACCGGAGGTAGCATTGGCTTGATAATGTGTTTAGGGTGTGTCTAAGGCACATCTAGATGTGATATAGTTGTTGCACATCTAAATGACTAAATCAAACATAAAAGGAAAAAGAAAAAACAAAAAGAAAATACTCACACGAATTTTCACGTAAGATCAATGATATCTCTACTCTTAAAGGGGGAGTTGGTAGCCTGGTACGCGGGTCTTTTTTAGTTCCACCTCACACTTTCATCCATTTTTTTTTCTTCTGGTTTTTTTCCGTCCTTCCTCCCATCATCATATAATTAGTAATGTATTTATGTGAAAGGATCAATCAAGATTAATTTCTAATGAATCTTTAAAGACCAAATCTGAATTAATTAACCTTACCATAAGTTGCTTAATCACATTAATTAATATTTCCATACATCATAAAATCTCTACTTCTAAAGGGAGAGTTGGTAAGCTGGTACCCACGGTTTTATTTCGCCTCACCTCCCACCACCACCCCTTCACGTTAGTTTTCTTTCCTCCCATCACACATTGGGTTTTTTCCTCCACCTTCCACACTCGTTTTTTCTCCATCGATCTGGTTTTTTCTCTAAATCGTTCGGCTTGAGACTCTATCCTCTCACCCACTCTAACTAGTAGAACGCTCGTACGTTGCTACGGGCCTAGCGCAAGTAGATGAATCAGTTAACAAATGCATCATTTTCTACCACGGGCTTTATCTCGTGCCACCTAAATTTTGTCCTAATATTTTATTGCTAGTATATAAATTCCAAAACAAAAAGGTTGGAAACAACTATCCCAACTACAAATTAAGAGGATCAAATAAAATCAAAAGTTCACCCATTGAGATCTTATTCTATGTTCAGGTTAATTTATATATAGAAATATTTTTTAACACTTATATATAGAAGGGCGTTGCTAATTCGCGCTCACGCGGCGCGCTCGCTTTCCGTCCAGCCTTATGTTCCAGATTGAAGCGGCTCCATGTGTTTTCCTTTTCCTTTCTTTCCTTTTTTCAGTCTGCATGCAAACCGTGAACACAAGTAAGAGTCCCAGAGCGAACCAACCTGTGGTTGGATGGTTAGAGGGACTGTGGTATTCCCAGCCCACCAGGGTTCAAATCCTGGTGCTCGCATTTATTCCTGGATTTATTTCAGGATTTCCGGCGAAGCGCATTCAGTGGGAGGAGACGTTCCCGTCGATGACGAGGTGCCTACGGTGACTTCGTAAATTTCAAGATGATATGCCGGCTCAGTCTCTCGGAGGTGCTCATAGGGGTAAGGTGTGCGTGTGTGCGTTCATAGGGGTAAGTGTATGTGCGTGTATATGAGCGCTTGCGTCTGTACTGTGTTTAAAAAAAAGTAAGAGTCCCAGAAAACAAAAACACGATGCATGCATCCACCCACCCCTTAAAGTCAGGGGGCTAGAGATATTAGAGGGAACAGAGATTTATTAGGCTACTTCAAATGCATTGATGCTAAGATGAGGTGCTAAGCACATTTAAACGCTTGCGTCTGTACTGTGTTCAAAGTTTTCGGAAAGTTTCTTGGCTTGTAGCACATACGCGCGGAAGCAACGAGCCAGATGTTTCATTTGTACCATAAGAAAATCCCACCCCCTGTAAAAAGGGAGACACACAGTTCATTTGTACCATAGGATAGCCCACCACATGCACAGAGTGAGTACCACCACGGACACGAAAGCCCACCACCAGCAGAGTGAGATGCATGCATGCATGAGTGGGTGGAATTTTTAGTACCACCTCGGTAGGCTAAGGAGCAGGGGACCAACTTATAATGGTGTCTCTTCTAGCCTTGGAAATGCTAGAAGCACATGATGAAGAGGAAACTGTGATATGCACACACATGACATGTATATATAAATAGCGCGTGAATATACGCGTGGACTTAGGACGCTTGTGTGACGTCCTGGTTTTGTGCTACAGTAATCTCTGCAATTAACACCTACAGTAATCCCACGCTAATGTTGCCACGTCACCACGATTACTGTTACTAAACTTGCGTTGGTTCAAATTCCGTTGCAAATTTAATTCGTTCGAAAGGTGGATCTTAAGAGTTGTGCAAAACCAGAAATAAAAATGTTGGATGGATCGCAAATATTCCCTAAGATTTAATAAAATTGGAACGGGAATTTTTCGAAGTATTTTGACGCCTCTAAATAATTAAAACAGACGCTGCTTAATAGTAAATTAAAAAAAATGCCTAACTGAGCCGAAAGGGCCGGCCCGGCCGGCGTCTATATGGGGAGCCGGGGGGGCAACCCTAATCGCCCCAACGCCCCCAACCCCCCGATCGATCCCCCCCCCCGCCGCCGCCAGGAGCTGGCCCGAACCGGGCCGCCCCGATTCCCCCCCCCCCCCCCCGCCGACGCCAGCTGGGCACGCCAGCCCCGACCGGCCCTGCCGACCCCCCCCCCCCGACGACGTGCCGCACAGCCGGCCCCGCCGCTCGCCACCCGCGGCCACCGCCCCCCCCCCCCGCGCCGCCGCGCCGTGCGGCCGTGTGTGTGTGCGTGCGTGCATATGCGTGTATGTGTGTGTGTTGCTGAGTGTGTGTGTGTATGTGTATGCATATGTATGTATATACATACGTATGTATGTACGTATACGTGTACGTATATACTAAAAAGAAAAATGAAAATAAAAATATTACTAAAATTGAATTTAGAAAATAAATAAATAAATAGATATTAATATTAATAATTAATTAATTAGATTAATTAATCGTGGTTTATCTAGATGATATCCTGGTTTACTCCAAGAATAAAGAAGAACATGCTGAACATCTTCGTCTTATACTGGAGAGGCTTCGAGAACATCAACTTTATGCAAAGTATTCTAAGTGTGAGTTCTGAATGGACGAAGTAACCTACCTTGGTCATGTGATCTCCAAGGATGGTATTGCGGTCAACCCTGAACGAGTTCAGGCTATTCTTGACTGGACTCCCCCAAAGAATGTCAAGCAAGTCAAAAGTTTTCTCGGACTCGCCAGCTATTGTCGTCGATTCGTCGATAACTTCTCCAAGATTGCAAAGCCCTTAACCAATCTGCTTCACAAAGGTGTTAAATATGAGTGGACAGAAAAATGTCAGGAGAGCTTTCAGGCACTTAAAGACAAACTGACGCCTGCTCCAGTCCTTGCTCCTCCGGATACTCGTAAGGACTTCGTCATCTATTGTGATGCTTCACGTCAAGGAATGGGTTGTGTCCTAATGCAAGAACGCAGAGTGGTTGCTTATGCATCTCGTCAATTGTGTCC
The DNA here is from genome assembly GCA_039707655.1 of Elymus sibiricus. Lineage (NCBI taxonomy): Eukaryota > Viridiplantae > Streptophyta > Magnoliopsida > Poales > Poaceae > Elymus > Elymus sibiricus. The sequence continues at coordinate 100,665,433 of CM077663.1, forward strand.
TCATGAAGAGAACTACCCAGTTCATGACCTTGAACTTGCTGCTGTAATTCATGCACTAAAAGAGTGGCGGCAGTACCTTGTTGGAAATCGTTGCGAGATCTACACCGATCACCAAAGTCTGAAGTACCTGTTTACTCAGCCAGATCTGAATCTCCGTCAACAGAGATGAATGGAACGAATAGCAGATTACAACGTGGGAATTTCTTATACACCTGGCAAGGCTAATGTAATGGCTAATGCTTTGAGCCGCAAGTCGTACTGCAATCACCTTCAGGTTCATAAGGTTCATCCCCGTCTTCAAGAAGAATTTCGCAAGCTGAACCTCCATATTGTTCCTCAGGGTTATCTCGCCCCCCCTCCTGAAGGGTCCTACAAAATGAACCTCCATGTTGTTTCCCAAGGTTCTCTTAATACCATGGTTGCTAAACCAGATCTTGTGGACGTCATCAAGTGGATCCAGAAGTGTGACAGTGAAGTCGAGAGGATTAAATTCGATCTCGCAGAAGGAAAGCCCTCACCCTTCACTATTGCTGAGGATGGCGCTTTATACTTCAAGGGCCGCCTAGTGGTACCGAGTAAGGAGGAAAACAATGATTTGACCCAGGAGGTCATGAAGGAAGCACATGACACTCCGCTGTCTATTCATCCTAGTAGTACCAAGATGTACCAAGACATTCGTCAAAGATTCCGGTGGTCTAACATGAAGCAAGACATTGCTCGCTATGTTGCTGAATGTGATGTTTGCCGTCGTATCAAAGCAGAACATCAACGGCCTGCCGGAACTTTGCAACCTATTACGGTTCCCGAATGGAAATGGGACCATGTTGAAATGGACTTCGTCACTGGTTTTCCCAGATCGCAGAAGGGTAATGATGCTATTCTTGTCGTCATTGACCGACTATCCAAAGTTGCACATTTTCTGGCTGTCAAGGAAACTATCACTGCTAGTCAACTAGCAACTCTCTACATGTCCAGAATTGTTTCACTTCACGGTATTCCACTGGTTATCAGTTCAGACCGTGGCAGCTTATTTACTTCAAGATTCTGGGCAAGTTTCCAGGAAGCTATGGGAACTCATTTGTCATTCAGCACCGCTTTTCACCCTCAATCCCAGGGTCAAGTGGAAAGAGTCAATCAGATTCTCGAAGACATGCTTCGAGCTTGTGTCATTTCTTTCGGCAAGAAATGGGAGGAATCTCTCCCGTATGCCGAGTTCTCCTACAACAATAGCTATCAAGCTAGTCTGAAGATGGCTCCTTTTGAAGTGTTATATGGACGTAAGTGTCAGACTCCTCTGAATTGGTCAGAAACTGGGGAACGTACACTTATCGGTCCGGATATTATCCAACATGCCGAAGATCAAGTCCGCATTATTCATGCAAACCTAAAGGCTGCTCAGTCTCGTCAGAAGAGTCAGTATGACCGTCATCACAAAGATATGGTCTATCAGCCTGGCGAAAAGGCTTATCTTCGAGTCACGCCAATGCGAGGTACACACCGATTTGGGATCAAGGGCAAGCTGGCTCCTCGATATATTGGTCCTTTCACTATTCTCGAAAGGAGGGGTAAAGTGGCATATCAACTGGAACTACCGCCAAACCTTTCCCAGGTTCGTGACGTGTTCCATGTGTCACAGCTTCGTCGCTGCTTCAAGGATCCTATCCGAACAGTGGATCATGATATGCTTGAACAGCAACAAGACCTTTCTTACAAAGAGCAACCAATCCACATTCTCGATGAAACTGAACGTCGGACTCGTCAGAAGGTTACCAAGTTCTTCAAAGTGCAGTGCGCAAACCATTCTGAAGATGAAGCTACTTGGGAACGCGAAGATCTTCTTCGTGCAGAACACCCTGGGCTCTTTCCTTCTACTTCTTGATTCTCGGGACGAGAATTCTTTTTAGTAGGGGAGAATTGTGACGCCCTGGTTTTGTGCTACAGTAATCTCTGTAATTAAGCTACAGCAATCCCACGCTCATGTTGCCACGTCACCACGATTACTGTTACTAAACTTGCGTTGGTTCAAACCCCGTTTAAATTCCGTTGCAAATTTAATTCGTTCGAAAGGTGGATTTTAAGAGTTGTGCAAAACCAGAATTAAAAATGTTGGATGGATCGCAAATATTCCCTAAGATTTTATAAAATTGGAACAGAAATTTTTCGAAGTATTTTGACGCCTCTAAATAATTAAAACATACGCTGCTTAATACTAAATTAAAAAAAAGGCCTAACTGGGCCGAAAGGGCCGGCCCAGCCGGCGTCTATATGGGGAGTCGGGGGGCAACCCTAATCACCCCAGCGCCCCTAGCCCCCCGATCGATCCCCCCCCCCGCCGCCGCCAGGAGCTGGCCCGAACCGGGCCGCCCCGATTCCCCCCCCCCCGACGGCCCGCTGGGCGCGCCAGCCCCGGCCGGCCCTGCCGACCCCCCCCCCCCGACGATGCGCCGCCCCGCGCCGCACCGCCGCTGCCACCTGCGGCCACCGCCCCCCCCCCCCCCCCCGGTGAGCTCCTTCCCCGCGCCCCCCCCCCCCCCCCCCCCGCCGTGCGGCCGTGTGTGCGTGCGTGCAAGCGTGCGTGCGTGCGTGCATATGCGTGTATGTGTGTGTGTGCTGCTGAGTGTGTGTGTGTGTATGAGTATGCATATGTATGTATATACATACGTATGTATGTACGTATACGTGTACGTATATACTAAAAAGAAAAATAAAAATAAAAATATTACTAAAATTGAATTTAGAAAATAAATAAATAAATAAATATTAATATTAATAATTAATTAGTTAGATTAATTAATTAGGTAATTAATTAGATTATTAAGATTAAATAGATTAATTAATTAATCTGTTAATTAATTTAAATAAACAGTATTTTACTGTTTTGGATAATTCGAATTTAATAATTAAATTAATTTCAGAATATTATTAAATCTTTAAAAATTAATATAAAATAAACCGTAGCCCGGATTAAAAAGTTTTGAACATGAGAGTTGCTCAGAATAAATCCACGAACCCGAATACGCAGTCCGTTAGGCTGCCATGTGCTCCTAGCATAGCAAACATGTAACTTTTCCATCGGTTTCATCTGTCCGGTAAAAGCCAGAGACCCGGGAAATATCGTCAGATATTCTTCCGACCCGTCTACGCCGTGTAACACTGCGTTAGTGCATGCCTAGCCCTGCATATTGCCATGTCATGCATCGTGATGCATTTGTGTGCTTTATATTTATTGTTTCTTCCCCCCTCTTCTTACCGGTAGACCCCGAGACTGACGCTGCTGCCGGGTACGACTACGTCGTTGACGACCAGGCCTTTGCCGCAGAGCAGCAAGGCAAGTAAACCCCCCTTGAGCATTCCGATATCGCCTATTCTTTTCCCTCTTATTCTTGCATTAGATTTTGCTACTGTATTAGTTAGCTCCTATTCTGGTGCAGAGCCTGTTTTGATAAACTGATACTATACCTGCAATCATATCAACTGCTTAGTATAGGTTGATCAATGAATCCCCAGTGACCCCTTAGTCCCAGTTGCCCCTGCTTCTTTATCGACGACTCGACGACTCGAAAACTCGGTCAACCGACCGACGAGCCAGGCCCCTCACATCACCGCACACCCCTTAAGTATGGCACTGCAGAGCTACTACCGAGTGCCGAGGGTGATACCTCACTTAGCACTCCCGGTGTTAATTCTGTAGCGTAGCTAATCGGTCGTGGGTATCGAGGGTGATTCCTCCTTCCCATTTATCGATAGAGACTCTTGTCATACACATACCTCGAGTGGGATCCATCGAGGGTGATTCCTCCTTCCCATTTATCGATAGAGACACTTGTCATACACATACCTCGAGTGGGATCCATCGAGGGTGATTCCTCGGATTTCCACTTGGTGTATAAACACACAGTTACTTTAACTTGACACTGTTTACATGTGGAAGACGGGACTGGAGGGACAGGCGGTACCACCCTGGTTGAGGTGGACCTGAGTTCCCGACAGTCTTGAGACGGGTCGGCCCCAAGGGTACCCGTGTGTGAGATGTGGTGGGATGCGCCGGTAAGGCATCCAAAGGATTATGTTGAGGCGTGGACGGGCAGGAGAGGCCCTTGCCACACATGCTCGAGTCGGGGTGACGGGACCGCCCTTTGAGGGTCGCGCTTGCCCCCCATTAATAAAATGCTAACGGGTTGGGTATTTGATCTGAGTTGGGTCGTTGGCCTTTTTACGCACCAAACCATCGCGTGGGAGAAGTTATGGGTACTCAGTGTCATTGTATCAGCCGAAGCTCTTCGGACGTCAGCAATGGAGCGGCGCGCGCCGGATTGGACTGGACGGTACAGCTCTTGGACTGGAGTGTGCTAGGTCTGCTTCCGGCCGCGTACGCATCGTGCAGGAGTGCAAGGGCAAGTGGGCCCACGAACCTGCACGCTTAGGATTTAGACCGGCGGGCTGGCCTCTTTGTTGAGCCTAAGTGGGGCGATGACGTGCTGCTATCCTGAGGCCGGGCATGACCCAGGAAAGTGTGTCCGGACGGAGGTGATCAGGCGAGTTGGAAATGCGGTGCACCCCTGCAGGGATGAATAATCTATTCGAATAGCCGTGTCCACGGTAACAAGACGACTTGGAGTTGTGCCTTGACCCTATACAACTATAATTGTGATTTAATTTGAAATGAATGTGGCTCCGAGATTGCTTCCTCGCAGGGAGTCGAGGAAGAATCTCTGGGCGTGGTTACTTAATAAAATTGCTCCAATAATATGACTATATGTGAGATACCAGTTTACTCTCTTCTATTGCTGCAAGATGCTGAAGATGCTAGTCTTCGATAGGACTAGGCCTTCTCTCTATTCTTGCTTTCTGCAGTCAGTCCAGATATAACCCCATTCCTTGATACTGATGCATACTTAGCATAGTTCTGATGTCAGTCTTGCGAGTACTTTGGATGAGTACTCACCGCTGCTTTGCTTTCTCTTTCCCCCTCGATACGATACCGCGTTCAGACGATGGAGCCCAGGAGATGGAGTACGCCGGAGACGACTGCTACACCACCGATGGAGCCTACTACTACGTGGAGAATGCCGACGCTCAGGAGTAGTTAGGAGGTTCCCAGGCAGGAGACCTCGCCTCTTTCGATCCGCTGCTTATGTTTGTGCTAGCCTTCTTAAGGCAAAACTTGTTTAACTTATGTCTGTACTCAGATATTATTTGCTTCCGCTGACTCGTGCTTGTCGAGCTTTGTATTCGAGCCCTCGAGGCCCCTGGCTTGTAATATGGAGCTGTATGACTTTAATTTGTGTCTAGTGTTGTGTTGTGATATCGATCAGTGAGTCCCTAATCTTGGTCGTACGCACTGCGTGATTGATTAGTGTACGGTCGAGATCGGGGGCGTCACAGCTTGGGGCGACCGTGTTAGCTTATTTATTTCTGTGTGCGTTTTTTGCTACATAAGAACTCCGTTTGGCCGCCTTTTTGCTACAGGCAGCCTAACACTCCCCGGCCCCCTCGCCTCGCCCCCACCAACGCCGGGCGGCCTCCTCTCCCGCCCCGCCACCGCCGGCGGCAGCACGGGACGCAGCAGGCGGCGACATCGTGGTAACCGAGCTCCTTCCCGTACAGCCACTCCGTCCCCGTGATCTATTCTCCTCGACCCGGCCCTACTACCACGCTTGATATCGCTGACCCCGCCTTCTCCCGGGTAGGATAGGAGGCCGGGAGGGTGTAAGAACTGTGTTGTTATGCATGGAGCCCGCGTGGGTGCTTGTTAACACCGCGTTTCTAAAAGTAAATCATTTGAATGATCGCTTAGTAATTCATATTTTCATGCGTTCGCTTCCCAGTGTTTCTGCAAAAAGATAGCCGCAATGAAAATGAAAATATGGTCCGGATTTTTTCCCCGCAATGAAAATGCTGTCTAACCTTCAAAATCACTTTACCAATGTTACATTGGTTGAGTTCGAGGTTGTGTTATCTTCGTTGCAGGATTTTGCCCAAATGACGACAACACCGAAATGTTTTTCTTTACCGTGCCCCTTTATCCTCCAGGCATGCCTACCCATTTCTTACGCAGGAGCATGGTGATTATGCACACACTCACCTGATTTGTTATTTTGTGTTTCTCTAATTTTGAATTGTTTGGTGGAGAAACTTTTGCATCCTGATAGAACATCCTGAATAGTACACAATGTTGAAGCCTGTGAGTTACCTGACCCGATACTCCCACATTTTTTCTGACATATATTAGTAACCTACATGATTTTGGTAGATGTTTCGTACAATGGTTGTATGCACAGGAAACATAGGAAGAGGTGTTACCAAAATCACATAATTGCACATTTAGACTTTGTTTATGCTTCGCTCATGTTTGACTTTGTTTGCTGGTCGTCGGGACTGAATTTTCCTGCTACCACTGGTCATGAACTCATGATTGTAGACTGTTGCATCACAAAACTAGGGAGTTCCTATGAGAACAAAAGCGAAAAAGGTCCCATACTAAAAGGATCCTTTGTATTTTCCTGTGATGCAATCAAACTAACCATGTCTTCGTCACGAAGCGTAATGCCCCTCCAAACACTAGCACCGTGATAGCACACTATTTAAAACTATAGTCTCCACTAGAGCATGATAAAGTAAATAAGTAATACTATTAGTGAATGAAGCGTATGCATAGTAGCAGTCGTATGTATTTTTCCATTGATTTTTACTTTGTAGAAAGATACATGTGTCTGCATGTAAAAAGAATTTATCCCTTCTCACAAAGCAACTTTGAAATCTGCTATCAGCATTTTACAGTTTGACCATATAAAGTTTGTTTTAATTGCAGATGGATATACATTTGTTTTCTTGGGATAATTTTGTATGTACCATGCTACTGTTTCTTTTTGTCTCCTAATCAATTAGTTATTTTTAGCAGATTTGCTGCATGATCATGCTGGAAATTTATCATTTTTCCTCGTTTGATCTATCTCCAGTTTCATTTATTTATTAGTGATGGAGGATGGCTTATATGGAGGTGCGGTGGGACATAGTAATCGAAGTTCTGGTTGATCATACTATAGTTGAAGTTCTGGTTGATCATATTGTAGTCGAAGTTGAGTACAAGCAGAAGTCCTTTGATAATATGTAGTTTCTGATTGCAAGGGAAGTACACATATACATTAGTTTGTGAAGCTAAATCAATGCACGACTCAGTTCTAGATTTTTTTAGTAAATATTAGTGTGTGTAAATTTTGCGTCTTCAGCTCTCTAAGGGAAACCCTCGATGGTGACCATGATTTATGGAGGTCAGTTTGGACCTTAGCTGGCTTGAACATGTTGATGTTTATCAAGATGATTTTGGAACGTGATTCTGTCTCAATGAGACCATTTATTAGTATTTTTTTTCCAGTATCAATGCACACGCAGCCCCGAGCCCTAGAAGGGGATCGGCTGCAAACGACTCATCAATACCTTGCTAGAGGTGAAGATGATGTGGCTTGCCACTTCGTCGACAGTGAAGGAGAGGCAGGGTTACAAACTTGAGTATAGGGTGCGTGAGGTCATGGACGTTTGAGATGGTGACCGGATTTAGAGGGATGACTTGTGGCGGAGGTAGCAACTCTGGCAAGGGGCAACGAGGCAGCACATGACAACACTTGCTGACCGCTGATGGTGGTGGCCGGTGGTTAGGCATGGAGAGGTGGGGTGGGTCGACAGGGTGGGAGAAGATAAAAGTAGCGGCGGGACAAAGAAGAATAGTAGTAGCACCGGGTCATCACCGGCGGAGGAGATGCAACTGATGAACAAACTCAAGTGCAGCGTGCGGGAGGTCGTAGGCGCCGGAGATGGTGTGGCAGGGTTTAGAGGGATGGTTGGCGCCGTTGGTGGTGGAGCTGACGACTCTAAGCAGGGGACGCGTGACATCACCCGCCGACTGTAGGATGGTGGTGGCAATTTGTTAGGTAGGAAGAGGTAGGTGGGTTGACAAGGTTGACGAATAAAAAGGCAGAGGCGGAAGGAGGAGGAGGAGGAGGAAGAAGAATAATAGCAGAGGTGGGTTGTCGCTGGCGAAGGAGCAGGGGATTAACGAATTAGAGTGTGGGAGGGGGAGGTCTTAAGCGCCGGAGTTGGTGGCAAGGCCGCGCCATGGCTCCTCCTCCCCGGCAAGGCCACGGACAAGTTCGAGCTCTTCTCCGTCACCGACCAGCGCGGCGCCAGCTTCTCGCCGGCCGCGAACCCGGCGCTGCGCGGCCACCTCGTGCTCGGCTCCTCCCGCAGGTGGGTCGCCACGGTCGACGGCCGGGGCCAGATCTACCTCGTGAACCCGCTCAGCGGCGTGCAGCTCAGGCTGCCGCATATGTCCACCATGGGTCTCTTCCTGCCCGACACGGAGTACCATCACTTCTCCCTCCGCATACCGGACTTCCTGAAAGCCCGGTTCGGCGGGGCCCCGCCCTACGACCATGGATGGGGTCCGGTGGGGTACAACACCAGCACGTGGACCGATGGGCAGATGCGCGAGCATCTTTACCGCAAGGTGGTGATCTCGACGTCCCCGCTCCCCGGCAGCTACGCCGTGATGCTCATCATGGAGAATAATTAAGATCGGCGCACCCTAGCACTAGCACCCCGCGTACACTAGCACGGCCGTCGCGCCAAGGCCGGCCCTTGGGAAAAACGAAGAAAAGGAAGCTCCTCGTCGTGCCGCAACTCGTACCTCGTCATTGATTGACGTCGTCGTCGCTCGCACGCACGCACGCACGGTTTGTCCTTTTCTTTTTTTCCCTCTGGTTCAAGCGATAGCGATGCCTCGGTCGGTCCCGTGCACGGACTGCAGCAGCAGCACGACTGAATCCATCTTCGCACGGCCGCTCAACCAACGTGCTCCTTCTCAACGGAGTATATCATGCCGGCCGCCACCTAATTAAGGACCATGCATGCATGCATGATGCGTCCAATAATTGAATTTATTCATTCTTTTTGCGTGCGTGCACGTCGGTCCCACTCTCTTTCTCTCTGCTAGTCCCGCTGCGCTCGCCGTCAATTCTTTTTTTGACAATGACTTCGAATATGGTCTTGATTTGCTTGCCGGCATGATCAATGGTCGACGATCGATCCACGTCTCTCTCGTGTAAAAATCTTCTTTTGCATGTCGGCGCCAACTGAGACGACACAGTACTCTCTCGTCCCTCCAAACGCGCCATGGGCCAAGGTGAAGGACAAAGGGACACGAAAGAAAAATGTTGCGGTACCACTTCGCCCTCCCCTCCAGTGAACCCTCGGACGCTCCTTCGGACGATAACGCCAACGGGGACAACATTATTTCCTCGGGAAGCGTTATGGCACGACCAACCATGGCATCGGACCCGTGGTGTTTCTCCTTGAGCGCATGTGGCTTTCGTGCATGGAGAGAGAGAAGGGAACAATACCAGATGTTTTTTTAAGGAGAAAAAGAGTGCCACGTCATGACAATGTGCAAGGGTCCGCTTGTAGTAGTACATGTCATACATGCATTAACACTGTAGGAACTAGGTGGAACAAGAAGTACTCCCTCCTTTCCGGATTAGAGGGCCTATCTCATATTTTCCCTTTTATCAATTTAAAGGGCTCATCTCCATCTCCTTTTGAGATTCCGATGCGCATTAAATGTTTGCATGCTAGAATTAAAAAGGAACTCATCAATGCATATAAGGTTCCTACTCATCTAGTGGCCAAATATGCATGCACTGCAATTAATCCAAATTAATGCACCGGTTTAACTTAGGTGGTTTTGCAACTTACGAGATACATTCCTCCACTCATCATTTACCTTGGTTGACGATTTTCATATTTAAGCCTTGTAAACCCAAAAGGAGGGAGTAGATGTTTCATCCATCAAGCATCGGAGGGAGGAGACCATATGATGATTCTCACAATATTGCAAACTTATACATATGATGACTTTTTCAAAACCATCAAACTCAACTGAATTACATCTGACCTATCTTTAACTAGATCAAATATGGTTGGTTTTGAGGAAAAAAAATACTACGTTACAAATCCTATAACTGTTTTAAATTATCTCGCTTGTCGTAGTGTTCATAAGATAAGAGTTCTCGTTTACATCAAAGGCAAACAATGTTTCATAACTGGCATTTCTCGACATCATCCTCCTACCGTCATGATTTAGGGCAAGTCGTTATTTTATGTGACAATATGATTAATGCCTATCAATTTTCATGTGTGTTCCCCTTATTAAGTTTAGTAATGATACCATTGTAATATTAGTATGTTTATTAATTGTTTTTAGCATACAAATGTAAGGAGAAGCATGGTTATTTGGACAACACGACGCCATTCACTTAGTTGGGCAACTGGGTTGTTATCGTCGGGCACTTAAACGAGGAAGCGAGTTCCTTTCCTAAACATAAGTCGTGTTTATGCACACACTCACCTGATTATCGACGCCATTTCTTACGCAGGAGCATGGTGATTATGCACACACTCACCTGATTTGGAGCCGCATGGTGCCAAATTGCCAATCAAGGTCCAAATCTTCGGTGTCTGCTTTTCAAGAACCATTTCAACTCCAGGTGCAACCTCTTGTAAATAATTGTCTTTTATCCTGACCAATCACTGCCCAAGATGTAACGCCCCTTGGATGGACGCTCTACATATTTCATTTGTAGTGCAGTTTTGGGACGAATTGCAACTCATGACTCCCACCTCCATCGACCTTATCTGAGATGTCCATGACGAAAAAAGTTCCCCTGCTTTATATTATAAAGCAACATCACCGCATTACATCTTAGAGACGATACAAACTCACGTCACCTTCACACACAACACACACACCCAAGGCAAGATACATAGGTGCCGGGCACCGGCACCCCACTCCACCGACCACAAAGCTCACTACAGATATGCGAAGAAGTCCGCTTGGAGCCAACGGAGACCTCCATCGTGACAATCCACAAAGGAGAGGTGAAACGGACAACAAAAAAGCCAGGACTCCAGAACGGTGCCTCCCAGAAGGGTACGACCACAGATAGCCGCCACCGTCCGATCGCGCAGATCAAGTTTTCACCCGGAGTATGACAAAAGGAGTGAAGACACTGCGGCAGAGCCTTCGGGAAGGATATGACATCCACGGACGCCACCACTGTCGGCCAATACCCGGACTGGGCAAGTGAGTACCCCAGCGCGCACCCTCCTCCGTCGGACCCTACCTCCACCAACCACCTGCAACCAAGCCACCCCCGTGGCCATGGCTGCCCGCCCACATCTGAGGCGCACGCTCCTCCCACAAACGCCGCGCCTCCCACCGCCAGGGCCGCCGCCTAACAACCAGACACTCCCAAGACCATCCCAAAGAGGTCGACATTGGTCAAAGGGGACACACTCTACCGACGAAACCACATCATTTGTACCGCCTCGAATTATCGCCGGAGCGGCAACTGCCCGGACACGGGCTGGGAAAGGTAGAGGCGGGGGAGCAGACGCATCCACGACCGACACACCGTCGTGCCAGCGACGAGTGGCCGAGCACGTCGGCGCCACCATCCTTCCAGCCACCCTCTCCTCCGGACACCCACTGTGTCGTCCTCAACACGACGTCCGGTTCCAAGCTACGCAAGGGCATCAACGAAGACCCGTCCACCGGCAAGAGGAACCCCAAGGACCGCCACCCACCGCTAAGAGAGCTCATCGGGGAGCCCATCCATGCCGCAGCCGCCGTCCAGCCGCCCCAACACCTGAAGGTCGGCCAACTCGCCCCCGGACTACCAGCCGCGACCATGGTGAGGGCGGACGCCTGCAGCTCGCGTCGGCCACGGCTCGTGCCGCCTGGGCCCAGATCCCGCCGCACCGCCGCCACTGTCCCTGGCAATTGAGGCACACCAGACCACCTAGTCGCCTGCCGTGGAGGAGCAGAAGCGCCGCCACCACCTGCCGTGACGCCCGACCCTGGGCCACGCTTCGGCCCGCGCCAGCCCCGCTCGAGCGGGAGGACCCCGAGTCCCCGCCGCCGCTGGCGACGGCTAGGCTTCGCCCGGTCGTGCCTTGGGCAGCGGCGAGGGAGGAGGAGGAGAGGGGGGGGGGGGGGGGGGGTCAGCCGACGGGATCTAGGGTTACCTCCCGGCCGCCAATCAATATATAACTGAAACATTTTTCTGACAGCATTTGCATGATAATGTTTTTGTTAACACAATTTTTTTTAACACACATTTGCATGTTAATGTGACGTAATCGAGTTTCATAATCACACGAGAGGACGACCGAATCACACACACCTGATATATACGTACGGTAAACACTAAAAAAAAACCTAAGGTTAAAGACGGTTGATCGATCTCCGACCCAAGAAGACGTAAATATCGTCGATCTGAGTCGGCATTCGGCAACACCCTAAGCCCTAGCCAGCACCCCCACCCGATCGATTTGTAGCACCGAATGGCAAGAAGCAAGGGCGCCGCCGCCAGGCGAAGGAAGGCCGCGACGGCCAAGAAAGCCGAGGCGAACGCGAAGGCGGACGCCGCCAGGACGGTCGTCGAGGCTCCGAAAAAGGCCGCCGTCGAGCCGAGAAACTGTCCCAGACTCCCGTCGGACGTGATGGCGGAGATCCACGAGCGCCTGGGGTTCCTCGACCGCATCCACTTCGCCTGGGTCTTCAACGCGTCCGGCGACGACGGAAGGTTCAAGCCGTACGCGCCATGGCTCCTCCTCCCCGGCAAGGCCGCGGACAAGTTCGAGCTCTTCTCCGTCGCCGACCAGCGCGGCGCCAGCTTCTCGCCGGCCACGAACCCGGCGCTGCGCGGCCACCTCGTGCTCGGCTCCTCCCGCGGGTGGGTCGCCACGGCCGACGACCGGGGCCGGATCTACCTCGTGAACCCGCTCAGCGGCATGCAGTTCAGGCTGCCGCACATGTCCACCATGGGCCTCTTCCTGCCCGACACGGAGTACCATCACTTCTCCCTCCGCATACCGGACTTCCTGAGAGCCCGGTTCGGCGGGGGGCCGCCCTACGATCATGAATGGGGTCCGGTGGGGTACAACACCAGCACGTGGACCGATGGGCAGATGCGCGAGCATCTTTACCGCAAGGTGGTGATCTCGACGTCCCCACTCCCCGGCAGCTATGCCGTGATGCTCATCATGGAGCATACGATCGGCGCGCCGGCCTTCGCCACGGCGAAGCACCCGGCGTGTAGGCTGGCACCCTCGCGCGAAGGCGTCGAGGACGCCATCCACCACGACGGCCGCTTCTACTCCGTCTCCTACTCAGGCCTCGTGGAGGCGTGGGAGCACGACGCGGTATCCGGCGCGTACACTAGCACGGCCGTCGCGCCAAGGCTGGCCCTTGGGGAAAACGAGGAAGGCAGCTCGACGTCGTGCCGCAAGTACCTCGCGGCGGCTCCCGGAGGCCGGCTGATGGTGGTGCTCAAGTACCTCGAGATGATCAAGGGGCAGCACGGCCAGGGCAGGCGGCCGTGCTCCTTCAAGGTGCATGTCCTCGGCGACGAAGGGCAGTGGAAGGAGAAGACGGACATCGGCGACGTCGCGCTGTTCGTCGGGGTGAACAACTCGCTGTGCTTGCCGACGACGGGGCGCCCGCAGATCAAGGCCAGCTGCGTCTACTACACTGACGACGAGCTCGGCAACAGATCGACGTACGATGAAGGTCGCAGTGAGTCGGATCTTCAGGTTGTGGGGGTGTACAGCCTCAAGGACGGCACGATGAAGAAAATCTGGGATCTCGAAGAGCAGGCCCGAATCTTTTACCCGCCGCCGGTTTGGATATTACCTTCCAAGTAATTAGCTAGGTTCGAGTTTTCTTCTTCTTGAGATTGCTAGCAAGTTGAATAATTTATGCTCTTGATAAACACTGCAAATGTGTGTGCGCGCCTGATTAAATGAGATCCGTAAGCATCATTCAGAATAACAAATTTTTCAAACGAAGGCAAAAGTTTTGCCACATTTCTTTGACTATTAACCAAGAAGAATAGTGTCTACTTAATTACTTCATCTGTTGTAAAATATGAAATAAAAGGCTAATAAGTTTTGCCCTAAGTCATGTTTTATAAATTTGACCGAGTTCATATAGAAAATCATCAACACATCTATAAATTCAAATATATTTCTACAACATATTTACTTGAAACTGTTGGTATTGGTATTATTTATAAACTTGATCAAACTTTGACTTAGGACAAAACTATGCACTTTATGGTGTCGGTCCGAGTTGGGCTCTTCGGGTGCTGCCGTGTCGTCAGACGTATCGGCTTCGATGGCCATGAGCTTGGTGTCATTCTAGTTGCTCTGCGGCGGCCATCGGCAGTCACTAGGTTGCACCCCCATGGTCCACCGGGGCCAACAGGGGAGGCAGGTGTGGGCGTCTCCTACCGTGGAGGCGCTAACCCAGACCCGGTGGCTGATGTCGGGCTAGGACAGAAAGGTGGTCCCTTTCAGTCCTACTACCCATGGGGGGGGGGGGGTCGTGATGTGGATGGCAGGTGCTGTCCGAGGCCATGGATGCCGGGGCGGTGGTCTCAGATGCTCCATGGTGGTGGTGGTGACTCCACTTCTTGGTAGTGTGGCGGCAAGGGGTGGAGTGCTGGGAGGCTTTGGTCTGCCGTGGCAGTGCCCAAATTTGATGTGGATAGGCTGGCCCTCGTGGAAATGTTGACCGGGACTCCTCCTGATGGCGTTGGCAAGTGTCTGAGTGAAAGCTTTGTGCTATCTG